>CM037831.1:29307892-30507892 GCA_021234535.1 Stichopus chloronotus
CTGGTATTGATGTGCTATGAATACTCAGCACTGATTCCCAGGTACCGCCTAACCCTAATATGAAAGTTTAAACAGGAATTTGTTTCCACCACTGCAATTTTGTGAACCTTATTGATTGTAGAATAGTGTAGACCTATGGCAATTATCTACTACGCTAGCCAATTTCTATATGAAATTGTGGAATAAAATCAAGAAAATATAGCTTTTTTTTTTTGTGTTTCGTTGTGGCAACTACTGTACTTTCCTTTTCTGTTTTCAAACTCACAGGAAACCCCAACCGTATTACACTGTAAATATTTAAATTAGTGATTTTGTTAAAAAATGTTATCCAGCAGAGAAGTTTTGAGTCAGTACTTGTCGTTTCACTCATAAACACACTATATAGTGTAATGTATACATGTGTGTAATACTGATGTGACAAAGTGGTCCCATTATCTGTACAGTAGATGCATTTATTTTTTTAGCATTGAACATGAGTGATTGCACGCTTGTTGAATTGATACAGATGCTTGAGAATCAAGGATATATTCCTCAGTAATTAACACATGTTAGCGGAAGAAAAAGGTATTGAGGTACCATGTCAAAAGTTGGCTGGCGAGGCCGCTGCAGGGGCTGGCAAGGCCGCTGCAGCCGCTGGGCGTTGCCAGGGTAAACTCAGTAATAAAAAACATGTGGCTGCACTGGCTGAAGCCACTCTCCAACACAAATTAGCAACAGTTTTGCGTATTAGCTTTTGAGCAAGTTCATTCACGCATGAGTAAATTTACATGGCTGCTGCCGCTGCTAGCCAGCTGTGCTTGATCTGAAATATTGTACTGTAAGCAGTACGCATGTAAAAGGAGACAGATAAAAAGGAATAAAGATCGCACTACAGATTTCAGCCTCCATACTCGTTTGTACTCATTTGCGCTCCAGCTGTGCTCTATTTTTTATCAGGCTAAATAGTGACTGCAGAGGCCTCGATCCCAGCCATAGTGGCATCGGGAGTCAATGAAGCTTGTCACGACCAAACATAACAGTAACGCAGCCGTCTCCACTGGCTGGCAAGGCCTCGTTGCTAAGGTGCTCTTTTGTTCCTTAACTGACTAACAGCTGCTGCAGCGGCTGTGCGAGCAGCCGGGCGGCCAACTTTTGACACTGTGCACGGATAGTTCACAAGATGTGTCAGCATTGTACTGCAATCTGCAAGGATACAATAAGATACCATGGAATAAGTATTTCAATACAAAATGCTGCTTTAAGAGAGAGAGTGGCTATAGGTTCCTTCAACTAATGTGTGCATGAGCAAGGGTGTACTTTCATTATGAATACAGTCTACTGTACTGACACCTCGCAATGACTTCCGATTAAAAGGCATTTATAGTATGTAATAATGTTAGTTTGAGTTCTGATGACCTTATAGTAATTGTCCAATAATCTGAAATTTAATTTACTTCTCTATTGCAGTCTTCCCCAACAATTTTCCTGCTCGATCAGCCGTCAAAGTAGCTGGGCTTATTATGGTAAGTCGAGTTCAAAGAACCGGACTCATTTATTTCTCTATTTTGGACTCAATCGTACCTTACTGGATGTGATATTCCTGACTATCATTGGTTTGTTTCTGATGCCCTGATGTGTCTTTATTTTGAGAATACTACAGAAGCTTCAATTTCTGTTAAATTAAGAGAAGATCATCAAATGTTTGCCACTGAGCAGCGACATCAACAGTGCCTCCCCTTTGGTGGTTTGATGTCAGAGACGTTTCCATTGTAACGATTGCCATCTATCTTCCAGCAGACTGAGATTTTCTTGGTGTCTCTGATGTTGATGTATTAACTACTCATAGATGTGGAAAGTTAATTGTGTTTGTTTGCATTGCTTCAAATGGATCCCCAAGAGTTATCTTTTTGACTGTTGGATTGATTACATTTCTAATTACACCTTCCAGCTGGAAACTAAAGCCACGTGGAACTAAAGTATGTATCGAAAATGCGTCGTAGCATAGATGCTATGTTGACATTAATGAAAGTAGTGGAATGAAGAATGAGGGAATTGATCTCCTCACAGAATGATCATATGCACTTGTTTTATTGCAAAACTTTTCAAATTTGGATACTCCAAACAGACAGGCAGACAGCTTTGTTTTGAACCCATTTATTGCATGGGGTGGGGAGCATGCTTTTGTCAGGTGGATAAGTGTGCAACATGTTCAATACGGTAATGAATCTCACGTATGTCCTCCAGAAATGTTAGGTTCATCTTCCTGGATCAATAGTGACCTCATTGATGAAGTGAAATTTGGATGTAACCTTCAGGGTTGACATCCGTTAGCATCCATACAGAATTTGTACCTGTGTTTTAGTCTGCTCACTAGCTGTTACCCATAGTATAATTAATTTTGCCTTATGCTCTGTACTAATTCATTGCTCGGTAATACCCCTCTCCCCTGCCCCTACCCTGACAAAATAGTTGACTCAAATAGCGAGCAGTAATTATTTCAATCTAATGTTACATATACTTAACTTTATTTTCAGGATGCCAAGGTGGAAATAGAGTGTGTAGCTTCATTTGACCACGCTATTCGACCACTCAGTAAGCTGTGAAGCATGCATGTGAAGTACCAGTAGGTAGTATGAAATGAAGAAAATAATGGACACAACCAATGAAAGGAAAGTAAGCTAACTGTTGCCATGCAAACCATGGGAATTTCAAAGATTACATAAGATAGCCCTGTGCTGGCTTTAAATTGCTCTAAATTTATTCTTGTAAGTGTATAACACATTAAAGAACATGTTTGGTGTTTAAGTTACCATATATGTTGAAAATGAAATTTAATACAATGTATTTACTATGTAATCATTTAAATAAAGAGTATATTATATACAATAGTCCTGGTTCACAATGAACAATGCTAGTAACAAAGTGAGAGCCTCTGAAAAGTAAACCTTGTTTTTGGCAATTCCATCATCAGCTTTACAAGAATAGACTGTAAGTCAGACTAAATTAACACCTTCAGTGTAAACAGTGTATCAATATTCAGAGATATGCAAAATACATAAAAAAGAATGAATATTCAATGTATGCAAAACAGATTCAAGACGAGTGTGAGCAGTGTGTTTGGAATGTGCTCCTTGCCTCTGCCCGTCTTTTAAGTTCTTATACTGTACCCTGCATGTACTTGTCAATCAGTAATTCAAAACATTATGAATTAAATGTGAATTATTTTGTAATATATGCCAGGAACAGACAGTACTATTGTGTACTAAGGTGTGGTAGTTAAAAGGTAGTGGTGCATCTATGGATTCCTTTATTGTGATTTAATGCCAATGCTGGCAAAATATGTTATCACGTAGGTGGTCTTTATCATGTATTCTGTTGCCATCTTAGGAGAGGATTGTGATTCCTGGAAAGAGACCTTTTTTTAAAAAAAAATGGTGGTTATTTGCATATTTACACAATATGACAAAAGATCTCCCCACCAGCTATGACAGGTTGGTAATAAAGCTGTGATCTGTGATGAACATGGATTTTAAATTGATTCTGTTGTCACTCAGGTTGTCACTCAGGTTGTCACTCAGGTTGTCACTCAGGTTGTCACTCAGGTTGTCACTCAGGTTGTCACTCAGGTTGTCAGGCAGGTTAAAATTGCATCACTTAGGGTGTTGCGTTTGATGATTTGTAAGTCTGTGGCAAACGACTCGGGGCCGAAAGCCACTGCCCTAAATTTTACTTGGTTAATTGATGTTAATCAGCATGTATTTGTCCCCTGTGAAACATTTGATGTAGTGCCCACAAGCTCCAGTAAAATACATCTCCTCTCATGCTAGCCTATGATAACATCTTTCTAGTTCACAGACAATTAGCCAAATAACATCACCGCTCAGACCCCCCTACCCATGGCGAGTAAATAGTTGTGAAAGTTTATCTTTCAAGTTGCCAGGCAACTGTTTAACCACTTATATATATATGTGATTGTATGTAGTAATATGCATTGCATAATGGAGATGAGCAGTATTTTCAGGGAACCATTCACTGACTGATAGGCTTATTTAGGCTGAAGGACCAACTGAAATGTGAAACTGATTTTAACTTTTATGTTAATTACCAAGGACCTTTGCTTACCTAGCTCTCTATGCATGATACACCCAAGTATTTCCATGCATATGTGAGGTGTATACCGAGCTGAAAGTGTGACAGGAATGATGGTTGACCATGCACTTTGGTTTTTTACCACAGGTTTTAATTATTTGGGCATTAAATCTAAATTTACACTAATAGTGTGAACAGGTCACAAGGCTAGTCGTGTCAAGTAGGAGATAATAATAATAATAATAATAAAAGATAATAAAAATAATAATAATAATAATAAAGTAGGAGGTAATAATCCTATTATGTAGGAAGAGAGATGATTTGGTTCTGTTGATATTAATCAGTCATTTTCTGTTCCATGTGAGACTCTGTTACATTCCAATTGGGTTAGTGTCATATTTCCTAATAACTTGGGCATTATTTCTAAAGTTTGCACACGTACTGTGAAACAACAGTGCATTTAAAATGGTATTTGTTTAAACATTAAATCCTCCCATGAGTTATGAGAAAGTCTTTTTTTAATCTTACTCAGTGATTTTTTTTCTGGTTGTCACTTCAAATGTGTAATTTGAAATTTGGATAAAGTCTTCCATTGTTACAGTACTGTTTGTTTGGAAAGTCCCATTTTTTTACATTACTATTCTGAAGTAGTTGGCAGATTATGTCCATTGCAGGAACATGTAAATTTTCTCAAACAAGGGGTCTTTCTAGATAAAGCTCCAAACTCCCAACGATAATTATTCTTTACTAATTTATTAAGCAGCATTCTTAGCAGGGCTCAATTTGAAATGTAAATAAAAATTTTAGATCATCTCCAACAGTGTGGTTGGTTGGTTGAGTTTATTGGCAGTTTTCAGAGTTGGCCAATCCAGTCATGTGACCTTCTGGAATTTGAAACTTTGGGAACCCAAGACAAAAAGCTCCTTTCTTCCTTTTTGCTGTCACTCATTTTTCCATCTATATTTAGAAAAATCTCTCCTGTGTGATTATCTGTCATCAAATTACTAATGTTATCTTTGAATCAAATCAGGGAAAAGCAATAAATGGAACTTTGATTGCAGACCAAATTAAAAGAAACCTCTCAAAGATCTCTCTCCACCTCTCTCTCTAGTCTTGACTCCCGTGAGACTCTTATACTCCGTAACTACTGCCCTTGACGGACCCAAGCCGCCTGGATCGGATTGCAAAACGTAGTTTTCCAAACAATTCACTCTACTCCCTCATATCTCACATTACTTTGACCACTGTTGCCACTGTTCCTTAATTAAATCGTACTTGTTGGTCGTAGAATCCGATGTAAAGAGGCTCTCAGGAAGAGGATGATAAAAAAAATCATTTTGACTCACTACAGTAACAACTCCAAACGACTTGCTCGCCTTAGTCATCTCTGTTAACACCACAAACTGTTCGTTAAAGTAACAAAACATTCAAAGGTTCTGAGATCCAAGGTAGCTGTGACGTGGATGCTTTCATCAATTTCTGGACAAGGGTTATTAGAATATAGAGAACAGGATCTGAAGAACAAAACCAGACCGTACCGTTCTCTTTGAACAATATAACTTTGTTTGGAAATGCCAAAAAGTTGAGTACAACTTCACTCTGTCTACATCCAGAAACCACCTTGTCGTGACCAAACCTGTGATAGGTCACATTTCCACCTTTTTTTAATGACATATCTCTAATTTTTCGCAACTCCAATGATTAACAAGAACAACATTTAATTTGTATTCACACATGGATGATGTGAATAGTCTTTATTACATTAAAATAGTGGTTTTTAAAAACATGTTAACATTTTCCTTTATCTTATATGAGCATTGTTCATTTAATGTATCGTCATGTTGAAAAATAAAATAGGGAATGGATTCATACTTAGGTAGATACATTGAATGGCACAAGACTTGAAAACATCAAGGATTGAAACCGTAAGACAATAAAATAGGAATTGATATCATAGACAGCTGATTAGAATAGCCTCAAAGTTATGTTGTGTGAATGTGTACTGATTCTGAACCAGGGAATTACAAAACTGAAAAAATTACTTCCTCAAATTCAACACTGGCCTTCATCTAAAATCAATGAACTGTGTATTTTGACATTTAACCTTGATTGTATCAAAACCGCACTATGGGCACAAGATCGCTGAAGAAGACTCCCAGACCATGGACCACAGTTTTCCTAGTTTGAAAAACTTGATAGTATAAACTTTGAGAATAGGTTTAAGATGGGTCAATGTCATAAACATTTCAGGTCAGTCAATACATTACCAGTACGTAGAAATATAGAAGGGCTTATTTAACAAATAGGAGTCAATATGCCACACAATGATTCAAAACATGGATGGGGAGGGGAGGGAGACAATAAAACTAGGAAACTATATCATACCAGAAAGATGAATGAATTTAAATTCACTTCCCGATGCTACTACAATAATGAAGAAATTGTAACACCACAATTTTCAGTTGAAAATTTTTTAATGCTTTAATGTATTACAGGCCTATGGATAAAAATGCTGCACAATTGCTACAGATCAACTAGTTCTATGTAAAATGGTTTGCCCACCTGTGGCGGAGCGAAAGGATAAAGTAAGGAGGGTACGATCCATGATGGGTCTGCAAGTTCTACTGTAGGTACTTATTTTTTTTTGGGGGGGGGGGGAGGAGGAGGGAGACGTGAAAATCTTTGACAAATCTCCTGATACTTGAGCCAAGAGACCTTGATGTTTCTAGAATGCCCCCAAATAGTGAAACTATGAAATCAATAATGCAGAACTATGTATGCCAAACATTTCACTTTTGACTGACTGGTAAAAATATATCATTTTAAATATAACTACTAGTCAACATTATCAATTACTTTGCAATTGTGCTCTAGTTTGTAAATAGTGGGAATCACCCTTTAAGAGTGGCATGCATTTAACTCATCCAACATATTTAACAAAAATGCACTGGTGTGTAGCACAATCCAACCCTGCTCTTAAAAGTCTTAAAATGACATCAGTCACTGAAAAATTCAAATAAAATGAGAAAAAAAAAGAGGCAAAATGCAGCTTCAGGTGGGACGAAAGCTGCTAACAAAAATATCTGATACCTTCAACCACTTGCTATTTGGATTTGAATGGTAATTCTCTGTTCAAAGCACTCATTTTTTTTTATTTTTAAATGGATGGCACAATACCTTAATACTAAGGGACTATCAAAGTGCTACAATGCATGAAACTGCACTCTCATACTATCACATCACTTACATGAATGTGTACACAGTCAGTTAGCCACAATCAGTTTTATCATCTGCCCTTGTGTGTTGTTAGACCATTTTTTTTTTTTTTTGCACATTGCTGATGTTCCTCCTGCAGGCTACATTGTGCCGTGCCGCACTGCCGCCGTGGCAGGGGTACTGGTGAAACCAAACGCTCTCCGCTGAAAACCAGCTGCATGTAATCAAAATTTCATCTCCACATATCACTAAAACACAGTACTTTCAAAGATATCACATTTCTCAGTTGGAGGTGGGCAATTCAAAACTGATTCAAGTGATGTCTGAGGGTATTATGTGTTGAAATTCATATCGACTTTCATGCAGCAATTGATTCCAAGCTCTACCATAGATGTATAGGATCAATTTAACTTGACCTGGCAAAGCTACTACTTGGCTAGTTTGTGTAATAACGTGTACCATCTTTTCAGTGACTTCTGACTGTAGTGGACATTATGAATAAATGCACTTGAGCAAAATGGGCATTTTCTTTGAATTCCCTCGATAAGCCACAATGATTTCAAGGTAAGATCTATGTGTTTGTACCAATAGCATTGCAAGGCAGTGCAACTGAGCCATACACAAATTTTAATAGCAGACTCTAACTGAGGTATGTTCAAAGTTTTGGCACACTGAGGTTACCAAATATAAACCGCCTTTTGTATGATATTCCACCAATATCCTTGATTTGACTCTAAGATCATTTTCTTTCCTCGCTATAGTTAACATTCAAAGGAAGTAAAGAAATCCTGCAAGGAATCCTATATATCTACATGTTATGTCCATGTCGAAACAGGCATGAAAAATAAATTAATATTCATTTTTCAAATTACTCATCCTGTTAATTGCAAACTAGACAGTACTGTAATTTCATGTCCAACAAATATTGAGTGTGTTCAATGGGACAACTATTCACATTTATCAAGGACCACCTTGAATTACCAAGTCACAGACAAATACAGTAGTTCACTTCATTGAACATCTTCAAATGAAACTTGTCAAAATTGAATGACTTGGTCAAGGAGTTGATAATGAAAAAAAACAAAACAAATTAAACAGAACAAAATATACCTTTGACAAGAATTGCAGGAAAATTTGCATGATTAACAAGATTATATAAGTAAACATTATTTACAATTAAAATAATTGTCAAGTATCTGCAGAGAGAGGAGCAACATAACATGAAAGTCACTAGCTTTGGAGGTGTAATCTGAAAATCAATTTTAAGCATTGCTCATAAACTAATGTCAACTTGAAAGCAGTACTTTCCATTTACTTGTGGTACACAGTGTCATAGTCAAGACTGCATGGATATCAATTAAAAAAGTTTTTCTTGAAACTTTTTTGCAGTAAAGTAGACTTCTTCCTAGATTAAAAGAGTTCCCTTTTCTGATGAATTGTCTGCTTCTTCAAAGTGAAAACATTCAACCATCAAAAACACAAACACATCTCATGTTCACCCTAAGAAGTATCAATTTCCTTCTAAGTTTGAACATATCCTTCCGAAAAACAAAGAGGTATAAGAATGGCAATAATTTGACAGGCCTATATTGCACCGCAAAACTGCGAGAGGACGTGTCAGGTTCCCACCTTTGGGATAATACCACAAAGTACATGACATGAAAATCTCATTCCATGGGACATTGCAACCAGCTGCCCTTTACAGATTGGATGGTATTACATTTAAAAGTCTCAGCTTCAAGCCGGCATTTGCAAAAAACCTGTATTTGCAGTTAAAGTGACGGGATAGAAAAAAAAAACACTGATCATGTGATCAATGAAAACAGCTAAACATATCACCAACAATCAACCACACTATTCCTATCTTATACAGTATGTCTTATTGACTTTTCTTCAAATATTGCTAGTACTCAAAGGAAACAATAATGTTTAAGAAATAAAATGAAAACATTTTTTTCAGAGATCAAAAATTGCAAGGAAAGCATGAGACTTTGACAGAAGGAACTGACCATTGAAAGTAGGATTTTGTGAACATGGAATACTGAAGCAAACATGGAGACAGGCATACTTTGACATGCAGTGCCCACGACAACACACTTACTCTTTGACCCTGTGAAGAAACTCCCCCAAAGCATTTACATTTCACATTCCACATAATGATAAATGCAACCCTATGTTCTGGTGTGCCCTTCCTTGCTATGGTAACCAAAACACTAAGCTGTCTTTGGTAAGAACCAATGCTACTGTATCTTAAATATTAGCTAATAACTACAGCACATGAAAGAATTGCTTGGGTTTCATCAGGTGGATCCATTTTTTGTTGTTGCAAACTACACTTGAATATAATGAATCCCTAAAGGTGCCCTCTTACACTATGGTAAAAATGTCTATACCCTTACATTACCATTCAAAGAAAATGGAACACATAGAATCTGTTGTTTCTTAAAGTTTAATATGAGTCTTCTCATTCAGGTTCAAATTCGCTAACAATTTTCTCCTGTCAGGTTGATTATTCCTTTAAAGCTTTATGAGATGGAAACTCAAATCGGTTCCCTCTCTTTGAAACACCACCTCTCGGTGGGGTGGGGGGTTCTGGGGTAAGGAATTTGGTCGCCCAGCAAACAGACAACTTTCAGTCACAATGGTTTCAGTATTAATCACATTCTACTTGGTCCTTATTAATGAATCTGATGGATATAGATGTACATCTATACAGAAGAGTGAAACTCAGCCCTGGAATGTCACATGAGGGATCAACTACCATCCAAAAATTTAAAGAATGGAAGAGGCCAGCAATGCTGGCAGGCAGCATGAAGGGCAGTAGGAATAGAGAGGTTGGGTACAAACAATGCAGTCATTCTGTACTTCTTTTCATCCATGATGTTCATGGGACACACTAACAGAGCATGAATCTGGAAATCTTAATTGCTTCTAGTATGTCCTATGTCAGTGTTGCTTAAATTACCTCAGTCTGTTACTCCTTGTGTTAAGTAAATTGAAACTCCACTAACAGTAGCAATTTAAATACATGGAGCAGTCTATTGACCACAGAATGGGTGATTCTGAAAACAAACAGAGTTGACATTGATGGCGGAAGTATTTACTTTACTTAATTACTTGATCTTTGATTTTTCAGTCACTGACCTCAAGCACATTACCTGTCGGTCAACAATGGCCTGATTGAGTGAATCAATGTGTACTACAAAACATTCAAATAGTTAATAATAACTCAGTAGAATCAGGCCTGACATCAAAGGGGGGGGGGGGGGGGGGTATGGTGGAGAGGTATTATAAGTATGCACATGGAATCAGAAGTTTATTAATATCTTTGTTGGGATAATATGATGGTGTCCTGAGGAACAAAGCAGTTGATTATCCATCTCCCTTTACTGTTGTTCCCATTGGATTTACTGCAAGCACATGATGTGGTGACATCAACCTGTCATGATGAGGGATATGCATTTGAAACTATGGAAATAATAACGGTGTCCAGGAGACTAAATAACTTCCAGCCGTGGTGTGCAAGCATGCATTCCTCCTGAATCATGAACAATCAGTTATATACAATTCTTCACTCAAGAAGAGAGCTAATAACAGACACGGTTTCATTATGAGAGAGTGATGTAGTTAACAGTAACAGCAAATTCAAAGTAACAACTGCTACTGAAAGGTTGGAAACTGTTTTTTTTTTTTAATTTTATTCTGTGAGTAATCATGACCAAGAAAACCATTCTTTGCATGTGTGTTAAACTTCCACAGACTTCTTGAAACTGTGGGAGCTTATACAATGTGATGGCTCACGTCACGTTGAAACTGATGATAAAAGCCTCATCAGATGTACTAAGGAGCAAATCATGGTCGGCTTCAAAAGATTAGCAGAAATTTGTTGCAAACATTCCAGAGAAAATAAAGTCCGTAATGTTTACCTGACACAACTCTGTCAAAACTTGGAACTGCACAAGCTCTTGTGTTAATAATAATCCAGCAATTGTGAAAAATGAATTTCTGAGTTAAATAGTATCAATCATCATAATTCACAAGAGCCTGTGGGTAATGAGTTCAGTGTCAGTGTAAAAAAAAAAACAATAATATTAGAAATGTTTGCCTTCCATAATAATTATTTTTTGATGACAGGTGCAAAAGCAAAGCAGTTGCCACAGGATTTTGGATTGATAAAATTGTCCTTACTTAGAAAAAAATATGTATGAGGCATAATAGTTGCTTTACTGTAGTTTGTCTCATTTCAATGAAGCTTAAGTTGAGGAAACTTTAAAGTTCAGATATCTGGGCAGACTGAAGACTGACTGTGATCATGAACATAGTGCTTGATAGTCACTTACTGTGGAAGTTACCAAAACTAGGAAGTTTAAATCAAAAAAAAAGAAGTAATAACATATATGACCTCTGACCATCTTAATGGAAGGCATACTGTACTTTAAATAGGAGGGTTCAAACCGTCTCCAGTGTGGAGGAATATCATTAACTTAATAATACTGGCAGTACTGCTAATTACAAATTGCCTATAAACAGCATCTGTATTGTACATGAAATGTAAACTAAAAGAAGCCTAACACTGTGGCAAGACAATTGTCTAAACTGTTCCAAACAAGTCGAAGTGACGTGAGACAATCTGCTATCTTTTTTTTTGCTCTATGGGAACAATAAACATGGTGACTGATCAAGAGAGGAATCACTTCACCACGATAACACCACAAGAGCCCGCTATCACCTTTATTTTCTGAAGAGAGACTAAGGAGTGGTGTCACTTTGCTGTGATAACACCAGTTACCAGTTGTAACACCTGCAAGAGCCCGTTATCACTTATGGCAACATCCTGGAGGAAGACTCACAAGTGGTGCCACATCACTATCAAATGGAGTTACACCAGTTGAAATGTGCCACAAGAGCCTTCTATTGTATCACTTATCACTACGTACTGTATGAAGAATCATGAGCAGGTGAGCTGTCACAATAAGACAAAACGACACCAGTCACAGTTCTGCACAATGCATTCTATCATGAATCCAACAACAAAATCAGAATTAGAATTCCATCTCGTTTTACACATGCAGTCTGATTACAAAATGTTAATCCACTAATATCATTGAGAAAATGATTACCATAACCATCCTTTTATCATGATCATCATACTGTAATCATGATCATCCTGATAATGATACTAATCATCACCATCATTGTCATCCTCATTATCCTCATCATCACTACAATCATTATCATCACTACATTCATCATCCATCATCATCATCATCATCATCATCATCATCATCATCATCATCATCATCATCATCATCATCATCATCATCATCATCATCATCACAACTCACCATTCTGATTCAAATTTCTGTGTTTGCTTATCACAGCTTGATAGAATGATAAGATAGGAAGCAGCAGGCTCTCTAATAAACCTTTCAATAAATAATTGATGTAAACAAGGAGTAGATTAATGATGCAACTGTTACAATTGTTAAAAGTAAGCTGTAAAATTCCGATTCACTATCACCAATAGATATCAATTCATCTGGATGATGCAATAAGCAGTAAAGACCTGGAAGAGTTACACCATTAGCTGAAAAACTCTCATTGCTTTGCCACCCATTGAAGAAATGATTTTACATTAGTGAGAAAAATGCCCCAAAACATGTCAGTGTGGGAATTAGGTCATGTTTCATGTAAATCAATGCCTCAGAAAACCACAGTCTGGCTAGTTTCTGCAAATAATGAGCTGACCCTGGTCATGTACTCCTAAGCAACCTCTTCTCTGTCGTCAACTTTGCATAAAATAAATAACCTTTCAGACTGTTCACTTCTATCCTGTTGCTACATGCAGACACTATGGTAACCCGTCATCAATCATTTTTGCTGCTCTTCGGGAGGGTTGGCTTCTTGCCAATCTCCTTTTCCACTGCTTCCCAAGCCGCATCATCCCAACCTTCAGCATCATCCCACGTCTCTTCCAGGGAGGTTACAGTTTTCGTCGGTTTAGTGGACTTTGGTTGCCTGCTACTGGCTGAGACAGTGGCCTTACTGCTTTTTGAACTGCTGAAATAAAAATGGAAAAAAGAAATTATTTAGGTTCAGATGGGAGTCAAAACCTTAAAAGCAACTATGAGAGAGAGATTTCGATCCACTTTGCAGGCAGGGTATTATTATGTAATAAATGTACAAGTCTGCCTTTCTCCAGATCAACAAAAGACTCTATCATCCACCTGTTTTGTTGGTCATATACAGTAGTGTGATTAGCAGATTAGAATCAAGATTTTCAAAAAGTAGACAACCTCACATGGTGTAATAAAGTATCTTGCAAAGTTACCCCTTCAAACAAAATTGTAAGCCCCACTTACAATTTCTTGTGATATAAATACTGTATTGCACATGCTCCTCCAACGAAGTAACACTTTGAATCTCTTTCAGATGGCCTTTCGTAGACATAAAAATGACACAAAACAAAAGAAACTGGTACAATAACCTGCTGGTACCACAATTATTTGAGAGCAGGCTTATCTGAGCTGGCAAATGTGCCACACCCTACCCCCCACTAATTCTACCTTGTTTTTTCAGTCATTAATTTTTCATTTTCCCTCATAAGTTTGTGTATGTCATTATTTCAATGCATTTTTTTTTCTGTGATCATGACTCTCAATATCAGATTTATATGACAGTTTAAGGGCATAGTTCAAGTTGAAACAATGAAGATATACAATGGGACATGAAATGAGATGAACAGGACACAAGCAATGAAGGTGACCTACTTGTCATCAAAGTCAATGAGAAGGTCAGTCTGATTTTCCCAATCTCCCCAGCCATCGTCATCACCATCTTCTGTCTCTGTATGTCGGACAGTGTTTTTGGTTGGTTTAGTGGTCCAGCCATCATCATCATTGCCCCAGTTGTTCCATGTATCCTCTTCTGTACTCCTAGGAGATGTTGAACCATGAAGAAGAGGCGTGTCACTCTGATCAAGATCCAATAAACTGAGATCACAAACATTGGTGGCAGCAGTGGCAAAACATTGGTGGCAGCGATGGTATGATGATGATGATGATGACAATGATGATTGTGATGGCAAACCACAGGGACAGCGATTTTTTTTTAGAGGCATGTGGTTAAATGGCAGTTGAGATAAAAAGGGTACAAAATGGAAAAAATGATAATAAGTTAATGAAAAACCATTTCACCACGATCAGAAACTATATACTATAAAATGTTAGTTAAACTAAGCACCTTTCTACGGAGCTATCAATTGTAACTGCATGAAGCACAGCAAGAAAGGCAACTCATGAATTTACTGTCAACAGTTCAACTGAATATTGGCTTCTGTTGTGCTATCATTGTTACACATTGCAAGAAACTGTTTATTACAACATTGTATGCATGAACTGCCATGTAGAGGTGAACAAATGGGACTAAAGTTGGTGGCAGTATTCACCTCCATACTTGCAAGAACTCCTGACATTATTATGGCACACAGTAACAAGAAGCAGATTTAAAATATCATTCATGTACAGTAATAGCTTTCATGACATTCAAAGGAACCATTACTGTACTTGATTTGATGCTTTTAAATACTGTAGAGCAAAAGTTAGTTCTGCATAACTTCAATTTCATTTTATTTTTCTATTCTTTGCTCTTTGGAAGTAAACATCTTAAGGTGATATAAAGTACACCGTCTTCTGACGGCACAACAACGCATGCTGGGTCAAGAAGCTGATGTTATAAAGATACACGCTGATTCACTCATCTACATTACAGAAATCTGATCTTCTGTTCCCTCGCATGGAGAAACAAATTAGAAACGGTGAACCCTTCCTGTTTTGCTTCTAGGAAGATGATTTATAGCTGTTAAATGATCAATTAAAAAGCTCTAAAGACAATCTCTCTGACATAACATGGCAATTCCCATAACTCCTTACCCCTATCTTCATAATTTAATCCATCCTACAGCATCTTTATATTGATGCCCTTTTATTTTCATCACAGCAGGCACTCATCTCGAATAATAGAACTGCACTTTAAAAACATAGAGGCAAGTGGTTAAAATGCCAAAGAGGCTCATTAGAGTCAAAGAGCATTTAACATGGATTTATGAACCATCCATGACTGACGCACGGAGACGTTTTTTATTTTTCTCTCCCTGCTTCTAGTTCGTCTCCAAAGGATGACGCGGTCAGAACTGGAGTAAACATGAAATCGGACCTGAGAATACAATTCCGACGTTTTGGTCATTAAGAATCACGTCAAATATCCAAGGAATAAAACGGAGGTGATAAGAGGGAAAATGGTAAGGAGATCAAGTCCGTGACATACTCGACATTAACTTATTATCACTCTCCAGTTGAGTTAGAGAAGGCAATAACAAACATCAAAAGGTTCTTGTATGGTTTCAAGTCACTTTTTCACAAATCACCAGATTTTCCAAGAGAATACAGTGCACAAACACAAAGGTCAAACTGCACATTTCAAAACAAATTGAAGCAAACTATACAGGTTGTTGCCTGAGCACGTATTATGTATGGTAATGTAGGAACTACTGTTTAAGTCTACTCTTGCACACGTCTCTATTTGTAGTAGTTTGCACACGTCTCTATTTGTAGGAATTGCACACGTCTCTGTTCGTAGGAATTTAGTTTGTACCTGTACATGAGTTGGTGATAGATGCACCCTATTAGAAACTGTTTACTTTATTATGTTAATTAGTTGTCTTGTCGTTATTTTGTTGGTTGTAAGTTTGCAACCAGTCTGTCGCTGGATGCCACACGAATAAGTTAATAAAGCAGAGCATTATCTCAGAGCTGACTTCGATTTTATTTCGCCTGATTCTTCCAGCCAAAACTTACATCTTGACCCACTCTTGCCGTGTATTGTATCGCCTATTTTCGAGGACCTCGGCTCACACTACAGTAACTTTGCAAGGGCTTAGAGTATTGGTGACCACCCAAATGGAGGCTGTGATTACTGCATGTTGACCTAGCTGCCACATACATATCACCCTAGCTGCCTAAGGTACCTCAAAAGTTTTAATAAGCTCCAGAAGCTGAATATTTTTGTTTATGCAGCTGGGCTATGTCTCCTACTAAAAGGAAATTACCCATGATACCAGAAAAAGATGCTGACAGAGGTAGCAACATACAGTAAGATGGAAAACCAAATTGAATGAATCTGTCAGGGCAACTTAAAGCTAATTTTTGGCAAGTCATAATTATCAAAACACACACTTAATATATGTTTAGGAGTACATGTTCTACAATTCTGATTGTTCTATGGCATTTCAGTTCATTGTTTCATAGTCCGTTTATTATTGTTTTAAAAGTGATAATGCAAAGTAGGCTAAACCAAAACTTAAAAGAATTGCTGTGCATCCAACCAGAAAGCCAAAAGGCTTTGTGATTCCTTGCTACAGTACATGGTTATATTACAACAAACATGAATTATTCAAATGACAAGTATAAGATCAACTGCAGTTATTTTTCTTGATACACCACAAGCCTTTAACCCAAAATGACCTTTATTTTGGTGACCTAAAATGACTGCGACATTTGATGTCCACCAAAAGCAATAGGGATCACCTACCCAGGCCATACAACCCACACATCAAGTACACTATGAGTACGGTATGAAATCAGTCAACATTATCTCTGAAGCTCCAAGAAACACACAAGTAATCAATGCTGCTTCTAGTCTTGCCTGTTGTTAGTTGAATCAAATAACTCAACCTTACCTCATCTGAACTCAGCTTGTCTGCCATATTTACTTCAAAATTCTTTGTAAACCACCAGGATAATTTCTTCCTTGTTACAAGTAGCTTTTAACACACTCAAAGTCCTGGTAAGTTGACCCTAAGTTATGATTCCTCCACAATATTTTTGCTTCCTCCATCTTTTCCGACATTGTGAAATATGATTGAAAGCACTCCAATTTGATTGTTAACAAACCTTGTTCTGCTACCAGCTGTTCCTCTGGATATTGATATTAACCAAATAAATGACAGAACAGATGGTTTTTTTATTTTCTTCATTTTTTTCATAAACCCATTAACATTCCATTGCATGCTTTTCTATCTGACCCCATGACCTCCCATACCAAGACTCTCTCTCTGGACAACTTATTAGCCCCCCCCCCCCCCGCACTAGAAGTTACTCACTAAGTTACAAATGCAGTACTGTAGGGAGCAATCCCATTGAGTTAACTGTGTGCGAGAGAATAAACACTTGCTATTGCACAATGTAGATCAATATATATTTGTACGGTAGTTTATAATAACCACAATAATGGTGTTTAGGCTATTATTATTGTTTTATAGTGAAAAATTATCCCTTCCTCTCTATTGATAAGCATTAAATTTCACAGGGTCGTGAACCTGTTAATAACAGACAACCTTATCAAGTTTAAAACAAATCTGACCCATGGATAAGGAACTATGGCAGTTTTAAAACTTTTTATGTTTTTCCCCATAACCTCATTAATATGCAAGATTTGGACACCAAAAACAATAGGGATCATCTACTCAATATGGGCAACCAACATGCCAAAAATGAAATTACTCAGAGTTACCCTTCTTGAGATAGAGTGTTTACGAGCAACCGTCACACACACACACACACACACATACAGACACACACACGACATCAGGACTGCATAGATTCCCCTGCCTACGGCAAGGAATCAAAAATGACTTTAAATAATTTTTACAGCATGGACTCTGTATCATAGCAGATAGTTCCTTTAAGTCAAGCTCCAAGGAATGCCACCAACATGGTAAATATTTATTTTTGAATGTCACAAGGGCCACCACCTTTAACTGCTGAAAAGTTTGTGGCAATTTGTGGCAGAAGTATACAGGTAAAGTGAATGTAGTGACTGTATGAATAATGCAGTGAGGCAGTCTGGGGCATATGAGGCAGCAATTGATGTAAAAGCACCAATTAGATAAAGTCAGAGTATGCCATTCCTACCACGAACAAAGCAGCATATAACATGCGCAACAACAGGTTGAGTGTGGCCGACACATTGCCAATCATGAGAACATCATGTAAACTTTGGGACAGTTGGAAGAACGAAATGGGGGGATTCTGATAAAATTATTCCGGCTCACGCAGCTCATACTTTGATGACTCTCTGATAATAGTGCAGATATGTGTGGCCATTAGAATGTTAATTGTAGACTGCCATAGCTTGCCAATAATTGCAAAAGTTTCCCAACACCAGACACCCCATCTTCAGCTCACTGGTTTAATTTTGAATATAGTTGACTTACCTGGAAGTTTCTCTTTCTTTGGCTTGGGATGAGTCCGTCATGAGAGGCATGTCCTGGTAGGACGTGGCATTTAATTCTTCCTTTTCTTGATTGGCTGAGCTATCCTCCACTAGGGCAGACGTCAAATCACGCCAACCCTTTGCTGTTGAACTAGCCACCTACGGGTGAGAAAAATGATGAGTTACTGCAAATCTAGACAACTATTGTTTTGTTCAATGGTGTGAAATTCATGGAATAATTATGAGTGCATGTCCAAAGGTATGACCAGATCAAAGTATTAACACAGTCACTTACCTCAAGTAAGGGATGGTGAGAAGGGAGGCTAAGAGGGCGGTTAGCAGCTAAAATGAATACCATAGGGCTAGCCAGGTATTAAATGTAGAGGATTACGGGAGGTAGCACAAGATTGCATTCAGTTTGAATTCAAATTGGTCTTCTGTGACCTGTTCCTGCCACACAGAAAGTCTTCTACATTTAACATCAAAATATATGTTACATGAAATTACGAACTAGTCCCTTTAAAAACCATACATTCAAACCGGTGTGTAAAACTTAAAAGCATTCTCCAGAGAATCAAAATGTCTGTTTTTTCTTCAGAATTCAAAGTTTATCTCAAGCATGTTTCCATGAAAGTAAGTCTACTTGTCAGGTTTTCAAGATCCTATCATCACCTCCCTGGCATAAATCCAAGATTTTTCACTAATATCACTTCTAGAAGGCATCCTCTTTTGCACCCCTGACTGATTGGATTTCCTTCAATATTTCTCTAAATTGTTATACTCTGAAGATAAAATTTATCAATAGAATCCTTTCTTTAGTCTTAGATTATTGTATTGGCCAACGAATAAGTGAGATTTTCTATTAATTATGGTCATGCTTTGTTGGAATTCTTATACCCTTTTCCAGTGCCCCTATGGGGCAAATCCTGCCTTGTGACTATTTCTGGTAACCTGTCACCTGTATCTTTTGTTCTGTAATGTCTTTGTTCTTTAATGTTTCTGACAGCAAATCTTATGATTGTTGAGATTCAAGATTTCCAAAGAAACAAGGTTTAACAACTAGCAAGTTAAACAAACTCTATGCAATTAGGCATTTAAGTCACAGTCATGGTTGACAAGGTATCACTGGCCACAGTACTTTTTTTTACTTGGTAAACAAGATTGATGTTAGACATGAATGGAAAAAAAAAAATGAAAAATCTGTCTAGCTTAAGGTTAAAAGTAAAAAGAGGTGTCAAAAGATGGATCACAGATATACTGTAAACCCTTTGGGAAATTTTCTGTTAGTTTGTCCCCAAAATAGGAAAACATATCACAAATTTATGTCATCATTTGACCATGCTGTATACATGTATTGTTGGTATAGTACTGTATTTCTACAGTACTGCACATTTCTGTATATTGATAGATTTCGAAACAACCTTGTTTTAGATAAATTCACAGCATAAAACCAGTAAGAGGGTAATATAACATTAGCCAGACAGTTTCTAAAATTGCCCACTTAATGTTATTTAATCTGTAAAGTAAGAACTAAATGTCCTATAAATAGACCTCATTGCGTCTCATCCCACCATAAGTACTGTAAACCATAATAACACATGAAGAAAGTAAATCTTCTGCTGCCTAAGAACTTATTGCTGTACCGTATTTAAGTCTTTATGAGTAGCTTTTACGACAGGCAAACCAGTCTTTGAAGCGTACCTAAGTAACAGCACAATGAAAGCATCCCTAGGGTCATTGGTTTCCTGTGATTCTAGAAAATCTACAGTAGATATAAAACACACAGTCCATCCAATTTACAAAAAAAAAAATCAAAATTTGCATGCAGTTCTTTCCAAAATCGTGTTTTGTTTTTTTTTTCTTATGAATTTCAATGTTTGCATCCACTCATTCCAACCATGAAAGCAAACAACCTACATCCATCAAAAAGGTCGAAATCAACACATTCTGATTATATGACAGCTGTCCATATAAGTGTCCATGTTGATTATATTAACATGGACACTTACCTGTCTGAGCTTGAGCCTACAATGCAAATGTTTGCCATGAAAAATGGAGAAAATGCATTTTTGGCCATGTTTAAAAAAATAAACTGAGCAGAACATGAAAACTTGTAAACAGCGCGTTTGTAACCACATACATCTGTGCCCCTACATCAATGTTAGTACAAAAGCACCTGTTTCCCTTTCGGCTCCACACACACACATGCAGTAATTAGCAGCACAGTAGGATATAATTGCCACAAAGGTTGTACTGTAGTACTCATCCACCAGATCAAAAGCAAGGGTAATCAGTTAATTGTCACTATGCATGTAACAGACACAAGGTGTACATAACGAAGTGTCCAAACCACCAACCCTCCATACACCATCTCTTCTGGACCCCTACAAATGGTTTCTAAACATCTCTCTCCCCCATTAATTGATGACGGCTATGGTTGGCAATGAGGTACATTTATGGTAACACCAGTGACATCATTATAGTCCTATCCAATAACATCTCTGATCTCACCTGGCTGGAATATTCATGAGTGACAGCCTTAACTGTCTCTGTACACCCACTGCACGTCTCTCCACTGTGCAAGCAACTACTGTACTAGTAACCTCTATTATACCTTTGCCTAACTCAAAGTGGACTAGCACCTCCTCAACCTACCACCCAAAAGTGCTTGTTGTACAGTAAGCTGGCAATGAAGTGAATATTGTGTAAACTGAAGTGATATACATTTAAGACTTACCAACATCCAAACATGCATTCTCCTGTTGTATCTACTATATGAAAAGCACAATCATAATGATATTTTACTGAGTACACTAACTAAGCCATACATTAAAGAATGAACTAGCATATTTACTTTGGAAGCCCAACTTTTGGTGCCGGCTGATAAATCTGTAAATAAAGTCCCTTCTTGCATCTTGTTCCTAGTGGGTTGGAGGACATTCTCATTCATACGGGCAGCATACTCTTGTGTCTGAAGAATAAAAGAAAAGACAAAAAAAAAAGACAATGTTTACAGTGCTGAATACAGTAATAGTTAACAAACATGGTGTACACTTCAAAGTCTTGTCTTTCCTTGCAGCTGAGGTGTTAATTGTTAGCTGTTGGGTCACTATACTCAGGAGTACGATCAATCTTCCTTCATTCACCTTGGCAAATGGTAAACTTACAGTGAAGTATGTAGTATGTCACTTTCAAAAAATGATTGAATGCACCAAGTTCCAACCAATCCACTTGTACATAAAAGTGTGTAAACTTTTATTCATAGACATTGCAACACACAGCGATAGAATAATGTATAGTGAATGAGTACCGGTGTCTACAAACCATGATAAGTCATCGTAATAGAAACAGAGTGGGGCATCACAATTGCATTGCTATGACTACACGCTAAGAAAAATGAGGGTGTAATCAAATACTGTACTGCACTAATTAACTATCTGTACAAATGCAATGTCTTCAGAAATAGCTCACAATTAAAAATCCACGTTGATAAAACTTCATAAGGCAGGTGGAGTGACTGCCCCGTAGAATTTTTTTGGGGTGTATAAAAATTTACCACATGCGCCCCTTGCTCAACCTCCCTATTGTGTATCCCTCACCCACTCAGGAATCTGACATGTTACTGTACAGCCTCCATGATAGGCACAACATGTTCAGCATATGGAAAGCCTTATAAGTTCCTGACATGTGCATACTGTAGCCTTCATATAATTGGCAAAGTTATACTGCATCTTCCACTACACCTCTACTGTTCATTATATATGACAGCAGATACTTTCCAGTAATCAGTACCCTATCTTGAGTTGTATCTCTTGCAATGATGTCGGTATTATTCATATATGGTCATGTGTACAGGCTGGTATAACTAAAATGTACCCCAAGGAAATTAAAAGAGATTAATTTAGACAGAGACGTGAATGTTATTGTGTCTGGTTAGTTCACATGATAGGGTAGCTGGATTCCTTGAAAATTAAATTATGCCAAAATGCTGCCAGTGATGACAGCTGTTTGAGGTTGAGAAAAGTTGACAGCCCTGCAGAGATGTCGAGACTACAGTATGGTTGTAACAACACCAACAAAGTAGCTTGGGCTGCATGCAATCACCAACTTACTGTACCTATGTGAATCACATGTACTGTACCGATTTACACCTTTAGATTGTCGTCATTAGGAATTATAATACAGTGAATGTGCAGGGGCTGGTTCATGTCTTTGATTGAAACTCAGAAATACTGTAGAAGTTTAAGGCTGAGTGACCATAATACACATTGTTAACACTAATGAATTAATTTAGCCTTACAGTGGCGCATGCTTCTGAGGAAAGTTCTTGCACCACACAAAGCCGCCATCGACACGAATACAAATAAACTACAGGTACAGTAAGTAGCTCAAGGACTATTTTTTGTGTGCATGCAGACACTTTCCATGTGTGAGCCAACTTGGGACCTTTGGAAACATGTTACTGCACCAAGAAGTCAAACAAGGCCCCTTCAGGGCATCGAGGGCGCCATGGTAGAACTTCCTTTGGGAGTATGTAGCACTAAATGTAAACAATGCATTACAGTTAGTAAGCATGGGTCAACAATGTGAAAATACTGCAGTTAGGGCTACTGTACATTTGGCAGTGTCGTAAATGTACTTCACAGCATTCATTACTACTGTACACATTGTCCTGTTCTGTAATATACTGCACTAGGATTAATGTACTGCATTGACACATACAATATCTAAACAGGGTTAATCCAATACTCAAAAAATTACACTGGTCATCAGTGATCAAGCAGTTTTCATGGTGCCAACAAATATGTACCTAGACACAAATTCAATTTCATTCAGATGAAATCAATTAATTGCAAAGCTTTTACTTGTAACTGCATACCATCTAAATCAGCAGGCAATATACCCACAGGGAGGAATATATCCAGAACTACTGTAGAGTGTACACATTGCAACACAGCATAGTACTGTAGCTCTGGCATTGCACAGGCCCTACAGGTAAGCTTTGTTAATTACAGTGTATGCAAGTTTCCAACATGAATACCATTTTTAATGGCTGGCTCAATATGTATAGTACCACACAAACTGTCACCAATAAATCAGTAAGTCCCTTATGGAGCAACCAACCATACATACTCTGATGCAGTGCAATATGAATTGATGTTTATTGCTACAGAGATTACAGAGGAGTACCCACAGTAGTTCTCTGAGCATCCATCCAGGTTTAATCCCAAAAGGAGGAAAGAAAATTTAAGGAGTTTGCACCAATCAATTAGAATTCAGTGATATCGCTTACACAATTACTGTATGTACCGACAGTGTTTTTCAGAGTGCCTAATTCATTGCTAATAAATATTACACTGGTGTTCTACTGCATTTTGAAATTCTGATCTCCTTTGATATGAATATTCATAGACAATGGGGGGGGGGGGTGGAGAGTATTCCATCACCAATGCTGCTTTAATGTTGGTTCATATGTTAAAGTTCATAAACTTTGACATTTAGCAGCACACTGCTCTTTATGGTGCTGTATGAGTCAATGATGCAACTATTGCCTCTGAAACATTCACCTTGCATTAATCGTAATCGTTATAGCATTAAATATCACATGGTTCCTATCTACAGGAAAAGAAGGAAAAAGGAAAAAAGAGAATGACAAGGAAAAAAGGGATACCTCTGTTCACTTGGTGAGGTAAATTCATTGTAAATAATCACCAAGTTCAAATAGGGATTTTTGACACAGCTACCGTCTGTAATTACAAACCATGCACAGACGGAATCCCGAGCCTCCAGCTTACTCTCACAGCGGGCTTGTCTATAGACTGTTAGTTGTCAAAGTGAATGAAGTCTTTCATTTTTACAGATTCCTGAGGGAGTGGAAGCCAAACTTCTTGATAGAATTCACTTTCAAAGAAAAATAATACAAAATAATGACATCAGACAGAATAGCTTGGGGGAACCTTTGATGCCTATCAGTGCCGTCTTAAAAGGGATGTACTGTACTGTAGAGTGCATACTGCATTAAAATGTGAGAATATATAAAGACTGATCAAGTTTAAGGTGAAGAGGAACATGCTGTAGAGAACAGCAGATGCAGACTCATCTACCAAAGGTTAAATAGACACAGCATGAGGTAAACAGGGTACAGTATTTTGACAGTGGCGGGCATCCTCACTGTAGATACAGTAGCTGCAATTGGTCACGACAGCATTCTGCAGTATTCTGATTCCTTTTTTTTCTTTTTTCTTCAGCTGATTAACTTGATGTGATGCAGCTGTCAAGTTAGCCTAGAAATTGACATAAATCATGCTGAAATACACAGGCATTTTGAGTGTACTGTACATAATGTATAGTTTAGGATTGTGTGACCATTCAGGTGTTGTCCTATGTGTTGTATGGGTCAACAAGGTTATGAACTCCCTGTCTCAAATTCAGTCTAACATGTTACTGTATGACAAATCCACTTCACACTGAACAGTATATACATGGTTACAGTAGGGTACGTTGCAACAGGGACAACATGGTTGTGCAAAAGCTAGCCATGCAGCTTCACATCCTGTTCATTGAGAAAAGAGACTAGGCTACACCAACAGCTAAGTATATGAGAGCTGGCTAAGACGTGATTTAATTGTGTTTGTATGCACTGCCTCAGGTTTCACTACACGTGGAGGAACAACGGGAGAAAAAAGACTGAAATGTCATAACAATAACATTTTTTTTTTCTCTCTTTATGGGTAAAAACCATGTATCTCATTTCTCAAAAGCATGTTTTTGATTGGCAATTGGTTTTATGGTTTCTTTAAACAACTTTCTACATCACAGTCTTGCATTGCTTTGTGAGAATTACAGTATAGATCTGTAACTAACAGCTAATTAACTATACCTTATCTCACCTAGGCTTAAAGTACTGTACATGTATGACATATATGTGATATGAGAAACACCTTTTTGGGTATTGACTACTAAATTAATCATTTATAATACAAATGTTGAAAATAGCCACAATTTTCATCAAAATCATGTGAGAATGCGCCCTTTAGTTCCATTGCCACTGGCTTCCAACTCACGTTTGAAGGACAAATTCTTTCCCTAGTTGCTGACGTGTTACGTAACCGCTACCTCCGTGATGCTGACAGAATTTTTCAGCCACACACCAAAACGTGGCACTATTTTTGCATGTTATTGGCTAGAGGATACCAAGATAGTGTTTGATGGCTCATTTACACCCGATTATGTGGTTTAATTTTTCAATTTGGTGCAGAATTCGTCAAAATACGTACTTCCAGATGCCTAATCCTTACAAAAATCGTTTAAGGTTTGCTGTTCCCTAAGTGTGCGTCCTCCATACAAAATATCTAATACCACACGTTTGTTTTGGCGCGAAGCGTTGCCACAGTAGTTAAGTTGTACACAGTGTAGTGCATGTGCAGTGCAATTAAGACTACTCTGTATGCTGTGTAACGTTGTTGGAGTAGAGAAGTTTGTACGCCACATAGGTAACACAAACTTAAGGTGTGATCGATGTAACTTTGGGTGTTAATTTATAGTGTGATGTTAAGGTTGAAATTAAGAAGTAAATCCATAAAATATTCGTACAAAGGTATAAAAATATAACATCAGTATATCTGAAAAGCCTGTCATTGAAATCTCATGCTTAATGGGGTGCAAGAACACATATTTATTTGGAAGTTCACGGTAATGGTACAGTCCGAATTGAGCTAATGATATTGACAATACTGCAGAGGGGGAGGAAGTTTGTTTGCGAGAAGAACACATTTAAAAAACGAAAGAAGACCATGATATTTTGTTAAATTGCTTCTTACCCAACCAAATTTTTCGTTTAAAAGTGCAATTCAATGGTAAATCGCCGTTAGATTTCGTATCTGGGCACAATTTACTGTAAATTTCACTTTTGTGTGTTATCTTGTAAAAAAGAGGCCAGTCAGCCAATGGAGAGCGGTATTGAATTTCTTTCGAATGATGCGGTTGCCTTGATATGTGCCTGGGGCAACGAAAACCGGAATGGCAGTGCGATTAAAGGGCGCTTTTTCACATGTCCATCAAACATTTTACAATATAATTTCTGTTCTGGATTACATCCTTTCTCTATACATTTTTTTAATCTCTATTTCAAGGACAACTGAGAATTTTATCAGCCCCAAGGGTCATATTTTGGATGCATGCATTGTCTTCTTTGAAATTTTGTAACATTTACTCATTGATGTGAAGGGTAGAAATGAAGTAATAAAACGACAAAATATGTGACAGTTATGCAACACACCACATCAATGGTATTGCATTTTTTTCAAATTAAAAATGGTAATACTGTATTATGAACACAATACCAATGAAATTGTCATTCAGGGAATTTTAAATGATGCCCTCTTTCTACATGCATGCGACTTGGTCTTCATGGCAATTGATACAAAGTTGAGGACTTGTGATCTTCAACTTCACAACATTTTAAAGCTTAATTCACAATACTGTAAACAGAGTTTCTGCTGGTGTCAAATTTCAGCACTCAATCTGCACTTCAATTTAAAAAAAAAAAAAAGGACTTTGCAGTAACTTGCAAGTGTTACATGACATTTTGTAACTTGTGAGGCAAACCGGAAATTTTTCTTGACAAGAGCAGCTCCGTCTTTCTTCAAGCATCAATAACAACTGTAAGTTGAGTTACGAAAAAGACATTGGTGTGGTATTAAAAATATATGTACAGTACCTGTGCAGGTGACAAAATATAAATGTTCTGTCACATTTAAGAACCCCTTAAGATACGACTCAAATATTTCTTCAACCTATCATTCGATGAGACCTTTTAGACAACCATCACTTTTGGGGCCAGGTAAGCATCTGAACTATAGAAATAAATTAGTCATTTCATCGTGTGACACTTTCAAATATGCAATGATTTAAGAGCAAGTGATTTCAATTCAAAAGCAAATGATTTATTTGTCAGTTGCTGCCTGAATTCTGAATTACCTGTCAGCCAATCCTCACATGATATCGTACATGTTTCTGACTTCTCAAAAAGTCACACTCCAATCATTTACGGTGCAGTTCTGCTAAAAATTAACCAAGGAAATCAGAGCGCGTTTTAATCAGAAAATCCGCTCCAAACGCAGGGAGACGACAATCCCACAAATGGGCCTGCAACACATGCAGGGAATCGTCGATTCAAAGGGAGGAAGAACCGCTCACATATAACAACAGTGCCATTATGTAACGTCTCATCACCAAGGATAGAGCATCCGCTCAGATTCCCTTCATCTGAACCCAAAGTAAACAGCAAACTTAATTTTACTTCTAAAAAACTGAACTTTTAGCTTGTGTAAATTCTCACAAAGTTTAACCACTTATGGCTAATCTTGTCCTTGCACGGGTACAGTGCTCAGAAGATCATCCTGAAACCTACTACTAACAATCACATCATACTACTGTAGATTTCTACTTATTGCAACAACACACTGTGCACGGCACATTTCGATGGTACCATATACTGTACATGCTGTAGGCCTACAGTATGTAGTATAGTACTGCCAGCCAATGCGATAAAATTTTTAACCAGTTATCTGCATTAGACATATATACATCCGTTCTGCCATAACTGCACACTACTGCATAAGATGGCCAGATTTACATCCTGTAATATGTGCATGCATAGAAGTACGTCACATAATTCCCCTAGCTAGTCAACAATACCGCTTTGAACAATCATTCACTGGGCACAGCAAATGTTATAGACCGATTATGTGTTTGCCATTTGCCATAGGATGGGTGTATACTGTCTTCAAATATTGCATGTTGATCATCTTAGAACCTGGAAGTGTTCATGAGCTCACTGCTTTGGTACAAGTACTTTCTGCAAAGGACCATGTGGGGTATTATCTCTTCAATTTCAATATTGCAACACTGCCCCCTCCATTTTATGAAAAGCGGGATTTTTTTTTTATCTAAGATGCTTTACCTGGTTTATTGACTATAATTTGGAGTCCAGTAGTGACTCACAAAATAAGGAAGAGCAGGATTTTTGAGCGGTACTTGAAAAAAAAAAAAAACATGCAAAAAAGATAAAGACACTGTCTTTGGCATGTAACATTAAATGTGGTTGTTAATGTATTACATATCAATGAAACATCACACAAGGCACTCAACAGAGTGTAGGGCCTACAACAATATGATTTCACATAGACCTGTATACAGTCCAAAAGACAATTATCATTGCAGTTGTCAGATAACTATTCTTGTAGTTAATACTCAATCCATCTAAAAATTATTGCCATGTAGATTCCATCGCACCATCGCACAGAATTCTTGCCTGCCTTCGGCAAGGAATCAATAAAACCACACAGAAATGTTAAATGTTTGGGATGATGTCCTCTCTACAAGGTTAACCCAACTGACACAAAGGAATCTTTAGCTTAACATGGCTCCACTAAATTCCCTAAAGTTGAGTCACAACATATCACTGACAGGACGACTTGATCACCAATCATCAACTTCAAACACTCTGATGTCACTTTCATTCAATCCAGGCTACACTCGTGACAGCAGCTACAGTGGTTGTCTGAATCTGTATCGTGAATGGGTGTGACACAATTTGTGACAGGACATGTATCCATTGACAATATAACTTGAATACATTGACTGTATGTCAATTTGTGAGTAAGGATACAGAAATCTAATATTGAGAATATAAATGCTCAATATCCATAAGACAGTATACAGCAAACATTACCTTACTGCATCATAGATCTGATGAACACTTGTGATATCCTGTGTCTGATAAACAATATCCATACACGAAGCAATCAAAACAAACGCACTACACCCAACTCTCCACGGTTCAACAACAATGTACAGTAAGCTATGGTTTCAGTGACGCTAGAGAATACGGAAGGCCTCAACAAATTCATTTTTACTACTTGCCCGTAGTCTTAACAATTCTATAAGTCTCCTTGTCCACATGAATTCCCCACAACTCACTGGTATGAAAGGAAAATGAAGGTGGGCTAGACCTTAGAGGGCACACGGCTAGAATTTTGAAGACATTTAGCACATGGCTAAATGTATGCATCAGTGAAGCAAGGGGTACGTACATGTCTGTGAAGTGTGTATGCGCTAACCCTCATCTAATCAAGTACAATAGTCATTGAATTCCTACAGTGTGTAAAGAAAGACTTTTAGGTTACTTAGAATGCCCAGCAACTGCAATAACTGTTCACCTGTATTAGTGATTACTGTATGTACTTGCCCTGAACTGTCGGGCAGGGGATTTGTCAAACCCTGGAATATACTGGTGCATTGTACTATATGACAAAGTGCTATAGGCCAATTGGATGACTGTGAAAAAGAAAAAATTATAACACATTGGCAGCTATTTTTTCTTTTATTCCTTATTTATCTACAGTCATCATGGCAGGTGAAAGTAGGACTGTTCACACACTAGCTTCTTTAGCGTCCAAAATGCATGGTGCTATAGAATCTTGGCTACACACTGAACTAGCCAGTTGGGTAATTTGGAATGCTATCAAGAAGCGAAGTACATTATTTCTATACTAAATCTATTTGTTTTGCATTTTGGAGCACTTGAAATTTTGGGGAAATTATGACAATTTTGTGTGGTGGCTTTTGCAACATCACGGCAATGGATGCAAACTTAGGGCAATTCATTCCCTCTGAAAAACCTAAATCCAAGAGAGACAAACACCAATAAAATCTGAGAAAATATCACATATAGGCCTTCAAATTGTACTGGTAATTTTTTTAAAAATTTAATACCGACATTTTATGAGACTGCAAAGGGTGTGTGCGCCCCACCAATTCTCTAAATGCGATCGAGGTACTGTACCAGCAAAATGTCAGAGATACAAAAGGCAATAATGTAAGTCAACCCTTTTTTTTTTTATGGGTGAGATATCATTTCAAACTCCCTACTGCAATCACAGCAAGACATGATCTTAACTTTCCAATAAAGCATGAAAGGATATGTTAACTTGCATGCATTTGTTTTTCACTTGTTGGCATGGTAACAGCTTCTCTGCAGCTATGGGCATGTATACTGTGCATAGAGTCCATCAAAACAATTGGGAGTACTAAAGTACTTCCATGATCAAAGAAAGCGAAAATAACTTCACCTAGAGGACAATTTACAGTAGCACAATTATGTGTCATTTTAGTTTGGATTCAGGTGAATAATATTCAGATGGTTGGTGTACAGTCCTACCAACAGTACACTGTTACAGTGAGTACTAGTGAATATGTAGCAGTAAGCTGTTACAGTAAGTACTAACATGTATTCAGTTATGCTACAATACTACAGAGGTGTTGCATTCAGTTTTATGTAATATACAAATAATACTAACTACAGTAAGTGAAGCCAACCATATCCTACAACAGTTCTCAAAACATGTCTAATCCTCATTACAACTAATGCAGTACAGCAGTAGTTCATGCACACAAGTTATTAGTCTTTCTGAGTCAGCCAGATGTTCTTTTCAGAAAGGGACGATGATGTCATATACTGTACGGTAGTGATATTTAGAGAAAATATTGTGTCATACTGACTACATTGACTTTTTACTTCATCGACTTTGAAGGAGGGAAAAATTGGCCCATTTGAAGTGCTGTCAGTGCAAAAATATGTATTAACTTATTGTAACTACTGTATGTACAGTACTGTATGGTACTGTATAGGCTCTTTGTGATACAACAGAGTACTACAAGTGGAGTAGCACACTTTCTTAACTAAATTTTAACTTTATACCTGAACACTTTCTTAACTAAATTCTTAAGCAAATGCTTAACTTAACCTTCAAAGGAGGAAAGAAAATGGGAGCTTTACAAGTTGAATATTCCTGAATAAGCAGGGATGAGACATGGCGATTGTTTCTACAGTATGTATCATTGTATCATCCTCAGTAAACTTGTAGTTTTATAGGTTGCTTCACAATGGGCACAATTGCATTGTGTGGTCAGTTTCCAATGCAAATTATTTTCAGCTTTGTTTATGCATTTTTTTCAAAATCCAAATAGAATGTTCACTTTGGTTAAAAACATTGTTGCATCAAACCTGCTACCACCATTTAGCATACATCCACCCAATGAATGAGAATGTATCCCCCACTCTTACAGGTCCTGGGAGGACTTGCACAGACTCAGCAGCCTATCAGTGCCAAGCAGCCTGCATAGACAACAGGACTTCAAAAGGAATCATCACATATGCCCCCCCCAACCCCTGGGTAAACATCTTTGCTGAACAAGTAACTTTGGGTTCCCAGAAAATTCTCAAGTGGTTAGACTGAGATCTGACACTGACACCTAAAGACTGCAAGATGAACACTCAGCAAATGAGGTAAAATTCCACCAACACTGCATGGTACAAGTGAAGTAATTACAGGTCAATGAAGATACTCCTGGTCTACAGAATTTTACTCAAAAGGATGGGTGTCAAATTATCTTGAGGGGAGGACTGCAAGTTGTGTTTGGAAGGTGATGTTAAGCTCTAGAAATCAAATAACTGTACATTGTGCTTTGAGAACAAATAATAATGTGTACATAATAAAAATATCTGGTCCCCTTAATTCTCAACAGAAACTGGATTTATATTTTTATATTCTATCATGGAGCCACAGAGAGGTATTTTCTGTCAGTTTTAGAAATTTTACGATGGCAGGCATAACAAATCGATGAAAAAATAGACTGTTGCAGTAGAAGTTTGGGGTTTCATGGAGTTTTATTGGCATGCAGTGCAATATAAACATACTGTAAATATAAAAATACTGTACTGTAAATTAAGTTGAGTGCAAAAACTTAATAGTGAAGGGCTGTGCAAAACAAGTAATGAAAAAAAAAAAGAGTACAAAACAAATACAAACAAATGGATACAAACAATTGAATTTATCTAGTGTGATATACTGTACTTCAATTATAGTATGCTTATTATTTTCATGTATCATCATGACTATTTCTGAAAATTGCAGTGCCAATCTTTTCATATTTTAAAGATTGCATTTGCATTTCTGTTTGAATTTACATGACAACAAAGGTTTGTTCTACTGCGTTGCACTATTAGTCTCATTTGACTAGATTTGTCATTGTTGCAACCACTTCCACTTTTTCGTAACATCAATTTGGTGTAAAAATGTAGTCAATAAAATAATAGGAAACTGAAAGGATCAACATAGATGATGGAAAATGAAGAGCATTACACAGTGAACTGTATGTGATGTTTCCACATGATACAGTATGCACTCATGTGATGGAAAATCTGAGGCAATACAAGATGCAAATTCTAAACCACAATGGAATGTTTATGGCTGACATGCATCGACTGACTAACCGGAAGTGAAAACTCTGCTATTTTGACAACGAATTACAAAATTTGGAACGTACAATTGCAGTACCTCTGTTATTTTAAATGAAAGGTGACATTTACAGCATAAAGCAAAGCCAGTTTAATTCAAAACACATGGTTATAAGCATGTATGTATGTATGTACTGTATACAGTATCCATGTTTGCCTGCAAAGTACTTCATGTTTTTGTTACATGTATAGTACCACCTTTCACTTGTAAATCATTCAGATTTGCCCAGCACAACTGCCACCATATAGCTTGCAATATTGTTTATGTCTACAGTAGAAATCTAAATTAAAATGTACTGCAGCTTTGTTCACTGATCATTTTCTTTAAACAATCATTCAATCACTTGGCAGCTCAATGTGTTTCGTTGTCTTATTTTAATGAGGTGATAATTAAAACATAAACAAACTGGCTTGTATGAGAATATCAGAGTTACAGTAAAAGTAAACTAATCAGAGCATGATGCATGGATGCTACAGTAGATCTAGTTACCTGTATACAGTACCTTATTGGCTGGCAATGCCTACATATATACAAATGGAAAGTTTAAAGGTGACAAATTTAGAGCTGATGTTTACTTTGGCAAATTGATGTATACCTGCGAGCTACTGCAGATGGAGGAATAAAGACTGTGAGTGATAATTACTGTAATTATCAAGGGACCACACATGATGATCCCTAGCAACCAACGTAATTACACATCTATAGTGAATTATGCTTCAAAAAGGTACAGTAAGTTGTAACTAATTTTCAGAGAAACATAAATTTAAAGTCTCTTATTCCAAAAGAGAGAAAGTTCTCTGTTTTGTTTTAAAAAAAATACATCAACATTGGATGGACACATAAATGAAGACAACATACAGAATACTTGAATTATATTGCTATCATCTCTGTTCAGACGGTGATTTACTTTTGAATTTGCACATTAATTTAACATATTCCCCAAGACTTCTTGGTTTGGTAATTTAAAGAGCAGCACACTTACCTCACATGAATTAACTGTACATATTGACATCTGGCAACGGGCAAATAACAGTGAGTGTGTATACTTGTATCCAGGTCATTGTCCTTGCATAATTCTCAGCATGAACTAGATAGTTTCCTTGCTACTAAACTACAGTAGAAGGCTGGCAATTACGGACGGACAATGACAAGATATGCACACACAACTTGCCAGTTGCTAAATTATGGTCAAATACAGTAAATACAAAGAATTACATGTTGAAGTGAGGGACTAGGCACTGTGAATTGCAAGAAATCACCTGAGGACCAAGTAAATCTCTGATAAAGAAGCCGTCTGTCCATCATCACCATACACTATATAATGACCACTTGATATACAATATCTTTTGCTGGACGGATGAACAAAGACACAATCTAATATTTTATACTTAAGAATAATGAAGTAGTACTGTACAGCAAATACGGCCACTTCCAGCCTGGAAAATACTGTAAGGCACAATCACTCATTTGCATACATCAAGATATAAATACTGTACAAGAAAGTGCTCACATTCGTATCATTAATCTAACAGTTCTAGTGCACTAGGCCTATGGAACAACTGGACGACACTGTGGAATGTGAAAACTTCATACACTTTTAATAGTTTACCGACTATTGTTTTTTCAGTTTGGAAATCATTTTGCATATATTCAGTAAAGAACAAAGATACTTATAAAACCCGGAGGCAGCATCAGATTATACATTTGACTTTGCTTGTTATGGTGTGCCTACATTTATATTCAGTGCACTATGCTGAAATTTAATGATGTTATGAGTGTTGATATTTGCAAGTTTTACCATATTTTATTGGAGGATATAGCAGGGGCTTTATGACATATCAGGAAGCTTCTTCTGATGAACCTGCCGTACTTTCCACAATTGCAAAGATGTCTCCCTGCCCAAAGGGTCATGTTTGATTTTACAAAAGAACAATAATTGTTTAGTGAATGCTGTGTGTTATTTTGCCTTCTTTTTTCAACTGACAGACTTTGATGCTTACAGTTATTCTCTCTCACTCACTAGAAATGTACAATAGGTTGGTGTTTAAATTTGCAAGTGGCCAAATCGTAAAAAGAGATGCCCTACATTTCTCGTACTATATACATAATTACCCAACATATTTAATCAACTGGTTAAACACAAAACTAATGTGACATACAGTATGCAATTAATGAACAAAAATGAAACAGGACTGACTGCGTTGTTAATTAGCATATATTCTGTTGAGTTTCAGCTTGTTTCCTGAACAATCTACATTTTCCTCATTCTGAAGTAAACTTAAAAAACTCTGTCGCACAATATAAAAGATGGATCAAAGTTTTGCAATGATAGTTAACACCATTAGTTCAGCGCATGATTCACCTCACATACTGCAAGCCAATGAACAATAAATTACTAACATGAACTCCCCATGTGTATAACAGCTGTTGACTTTGTTGGCTCAAGGGCACAATAATTAAGAGCAAGTACAGTAGTTATGTCAACAGCAATTGGTTTCTGGGAAAGAAGAATAGTGTCAATACATGCTGCTGAGGAAAAAAGAAATTCAAATACACAGTGGGTTACGTATTTACAATTGCTGCATAGACGCAACCAGGATAATAAACACGAAGCTTAATACCTGTGTGGTACTTACTACTACCGACTACTACTATACAGTGTGTATACGATGCATACATCTTTAACAGACTGGCATGCAATTATGCTTTGGCAGGAACCATCCAATGAAGATGTATCACATGCAGGTTTAACCACAATCTCATTAAATTGCCTTTCACATAAAATTTAGCTTACAAACTTTTATAAAAAAATAATATTCTTCCACATACAGTAAAATTAAAAGATATGTTGTGCAAACATGAAGAAACATTAACTTCGAACTTAAATTAGTAAGTCCTGCCAAGCGACCGTCCTTCATGATCCCTTTAATAGAAAGGCTTATTAGGCATATATGCTATTGGCCGTAAACAGAATTAATATTTTCTACTTTCCTGAGCCAAACCTTTGTTTACAGTGTATTCTTCTACCATTACTCACTTGTTCCTGTAGAACATAAAGCAATTGGATTCATGTCAAAATTATGTTTCAAGTATACATATTTGCATAATAGTAGAGAATTGTGATTATTTTCCTACCTCCTGTATAATGTGATAGCTTCCAATGTAATCCTTCCTGACACATACAATGCACAAAGCCTAATCCAAGCTTACACTCAAAGTGGAAAATGAAAGAACTGCATATTAGAACTTGTGCACGAGATCATATTTGATATGTGCTACTTCACTGCATGTAGTTAAATACAGTACATGTACATAACTTACAGTATGTCTTAGCTACAGGTATACAACATGCAGTGTCTTATAAAATTTCCTGGTTGACGTACAGTACCATGCACAAAGCTTGATCCAAGCTAACTAATGGAAAATGACTTCCTGCATATTAGGTCTAACACTGTATAATTGTACATGCATGCAATAAAGGTATAATGTGCTACATCTTCCCTTAATATAAAAAGCCTTTTTCTTACTGTAGCTATAAAGTGCATGCAGTGTCCCACAGAACCAAAAGGAACTGATAACTGTGCATACATTATGGACCGGTGAAGAGATCTGGTAGATAACATTACAAAAATAAAATAAACATTTTCCGCACACACAATAACCAAGAATGGTGACACACTTTGTCTCGGTGGGCTGGTTTAAAACACACAGTGGAGATTAATGGAGTAGCCGATTGTATTCTCTCTTTGCGTAGATGCTGGCATGAGGTACTGTACTGTAGCATATTACCTATGAAAGTGAGTACCACATTTTGGTCCTTTTTTTAGGTGAATGCGAATACATACATGTAAATCTGTGTCTACTTAAAGCCTCTGTTTGTTTCATTGCTACAGTGTGTTGCTGGGTTGACTTGGATGGTATTCCACAATATGCCCTATGTTTATATACTTCAATAAAATTCTACAGCTGGGGCTTCACTGAATGTCTACAGCTGTGGTTCAAGCGAAATCTTTCGACAGAAACAAGCTAGAGAAGACTCTATAGATGGACCCCAGGTTAGCTGTCAATATATGATCCACACAGACAGTCTTCACAAATTTCTTGTCAAGATGGGTTTACACTGTTGTTTCTTTGGGAATACTTCGAGTCACATCCTGTTTTTGTGGGAAAAGGCAGAAAACAAGGGGGTTAGAAGAGGTTTACAAATCTTACAGAAACTGTACAAATCTTGCAAGTTTCTCTTTTTCAAGGAATGTGCATGTTTAGTAACATCACAAATCATTCAACCTACATACTAACTGTTGGATACTTACACTTTGGGTTGTGGCATAGTACTGTACACAGTTTGATACTGTCAAATGTCGCTGAATTGAACCCCATTACTTCTAAATTAAACTGCTAATTATGTATGACAACAGCGTATATAATAACGCGTGTATCATAAGGCTGGTGATACAGTACTGAGATACAGTAACTGAAGGTGAATTTCCATAAAAACAGACAGTTGCCCAACATTTACAGTATATGCAAACATCACATAATTTAACAGTTAAGTATTGCAATACTTCAAGAAAGCTGTTTCTTTGGAAAATAGACACTATAAAGCAGTTTGCTGTGCAGGGACTTATAAGGTATGAACACTTTGTATAATACTTTTGGATGTCAGCCTTTGTTACTGCAGATCAACTGAAACTGTGCTACTTTATACATACAGGGAACAGTTGTTGGCATAATGTACTTTTTAATATATGGGAAAAACAAAATGATATGTAAATAAGATCTATCAAGAGAAACATATTCTCGATATGACAATTAACAGAAGTTAATCATACTGTATATGACTACTCCATGTAATATTATAAGCTGTTATACTGTATCTACAGACTACTAACTGTACTCATTACACAATTGCATTATAAATGTTACATTTTCAGACCTTTACACTGACAATACTGTGCAGTACAGCACAGTACTTTAAAGGATGAAAACAACTGATTCCATAAAGTAATAGATACATTCATTTCAAAACCCCCACTTTGCAAGCTGAAAAATTTGTGGACTTTGCATGTTGTTATTCCTGAAGTGAAATTTCAACAAGGCAGATCTAGAGCATCGAGCATACATGTAAGCAAACATTGCTCTAAGTTAAACAATGCATTAGTAAGCAAAGGCTTTGCATACACATCTACGATGTGAATTTCCCACTATTTTGAAACTATTTTGTACCCTCATTTTGAGAGTATGTGTATCATGACTTTGCAGGGATTTTTGTAAGACTATGCCACATGACCAGTGAACTGTACTAGAAATAGTCTGTAAAATATGCTGCACTAAGTTTGTCAGGATATTTTATACTTGCAGTATTCAGAAAAATACAGCCACAAATAAATCACTTCTGATAACTCACAAACAAACTGATCTGACAACATCCTTATCACCCGAGAGACTACCAAAGTCACAGAGCAACTGCATCCTTAAGCAATTACTTGAATTTCTGGCATGAGGCCAAACCACATTAGTACTGTACATTGTTGATTCCTGGAGACTGAATATCACAAGCATGCATAGTCTAGCACTATACAAATGTTCTACATTCTCGGACCTACCATGCCATGTCATATAGAGGCAGAAATTAATTTGGTGTTCATTCATACTTCAGATAGGAATCCTCAATCTCTATTGGCCCAATACTGTCAGGTGAACATGCAAATTATCCTTCTAATAAAGTATGGTCAGTTTAAGGGCAAAATCACCGTGACCTTGGGATGGATGGTGTAAAACTGCAGATTGACACTGTTTTGTTGTCTGCTATTTTTACAGAAAACGATGGTGGTACTTTAATTGCTGACATGTCATTTATCATGTCTGCCCTTTCTCAGAGTTGTTTTCAATAAAAATGTGGTACCGTTATTTCCAAACTCACATTTTCTTTTGTTTTCATCTTTTCATCAAAATTTCCCTGTGTATGAATGGACAGGAAACTCTTGGGGATAATGCTATTTAAGGATTAAAAGAATGGGTTGATTACCCTTGAAAACGTCTCGGGTACATTTACTTGACTAGTAAAATTCATGCAATGACAAGCTTGAAACTGAGAGATCTACACAGTATTTGTTACAGGAGGGAGGCTTTAAAACTTGGCCTGAATCACACAAAAGACTGCAGTAAGAGCTCAATAACTCAACCATACAAGTACAGAAAAATATCATGAAAATTTAAATTTAATGTTTTGTACTGTATACGCCTTGCTTCTTGGTGAGGACTAGATATCGTATAGTAAAGAAAAACTCAATGTACAACTTACTGCATACAGTAGGCACTGTAAAGTATACAGCTATAGTATCGTTCTAAACTTATAAGCGTGGTGAAAGTCATGCATAATATACTAATAAACAACATAGGACAAAGAAACGTCATTAAGTACTGAATATTTACATATCTTTGAAGAATAGTATGATGAATCCAGTTCAACTTCAATTCTTTTCCCCACGATTTGAGTGAGTTCCAATCTACCATAGGCTACAGGCATAATGTGACAGTGCATTGTACTGTACATGTCAACCATATCATCTTCTAACTTACTTTTAGCAATCGAAAAATTGGTCAGCTTGAAAGTAGGAATGAAACAGAGCCAACAAAGGAAGACAATACTGTACTCTTCTGAAGAAATAGCAAAATTGCTTTAATTGCAGGACTATAAGCATGCATACATGCATATACACTAGATAGATCCATACAGTAATTACACAGTATATTTCAAAGTCTGTGACCTGTTCCTAAAATGGCTGGTACTGTGGTACTTTTCACAGTCTTTGAAATTCATTATAATTTGTGTTAAAGTGTACTGAAGGTTTTCAGGTCAAAAGTTTTAGATTTTCCAGGAGTGCTAGGAATCACACTTCTCAGGAAATTAAGGAGTGTGGTACAGTAGGTGTGCTATTTTATAAAACTTTCACAGACTGTCTGTGTTCCCATTTTTTCAAGGTGTGCAAAACATCACACTTCTTCGCAGTGATTTTGAGGTGAGTGATGGTGTGCCATCGCACTCGTTTGCCTCAGAATTCAAGGCTTGGGTTTTAAATCCATTTTGTTGTAGATTTTATAGAGACCTTAAGCATTTCATTAACATGATTAACATGATCTAGTTTCTGAAATCTGAAACACTGCATGACCTTCTGGACGGCGTACCCTTAACCTGTAAAACATGTTTAGTATAAGCTTACACAACTTGCTTTCCCTTTTTGTGTATGCAAGTAAGTATGTTATGTCCAGTATTACGATATGTGGTTTATACTCTACCCCATTAGATCAACTACTGTAGTCGCTGACTATCAGTTTATACCACATAAACATTGTATTTCAAAAGTTCTTATTAAAAGTTACAGTTTCACAAGTTACCGCACATGTAAGGATTTTTAATCCAGGTTTCCCCAGGTTTCCGTATTTTTTACAATGCATGTAGCACACGTACACTAGGAGCACATCTTTAATGAGTTTCTAGCAAATTCGTTGCGCCTCATAATAGCTTCCATACAGTGGGCACTGTAGAGTACAATCATTTACAAGTCACAAAACAGCAACAACAAAAACTAACGCAAGCAAACACTCCCATTTTTCAAAGGTGACCAAAGAAAGGGCTTTTGATCAAATTCTAAAGAAATCTTCCCAAATTACCCAGGGAAAACAATCACAATCTGAGAAGCTGTGTTCTCCCAAAGTACGTACAGTATGGGTCTGCTTGAAATTGCTTAGACGGAGGAAATTTGTGACGCGACCTGTGATGCAGTGGTTTTTTCTTTCCTTCACTTGTTACTGTATGACTTTACTCTGAGGAAATGGTCACAGCTCATTCACTAAAACAGACTGCTAACTACAGTCATAACACACTACTGCCTTATTTATTGGATGGGGTGTGAATTATCATCCTACTTCACAGCTGAGTTGGAAGGTACATATTGCTGAAGCCCTGTTGTGTATTTAAACATGTATGCATAAGAAAAAAAAAGAGGTCAGAACAAACATTTGGGTTTTAGGAAGATACTCATTCAAAGCAATGTAAAGCAAGTGAACAGGGTGACCAACAAATCAATGTCATACAGCGATAAGCAACGGCTATTTACTGCAAATTGCAATTCAAGTGTCACTGAATTACTCTGATGCAATGCACGTCCCACATTTGAGACATCGTTGACATGACGGAAATCAAGTGAAGGCTTTTACTGTGGAGGGGTTAATGGTTAATTGGCATCATAAAATGTACTCATCAAAGAGAGACAGCGAGATCAAAAATAGCCTTGGCAGGAATGATGAAGGGGTAATATACTGTAAGCTGATCATCCTCATTATCATTAGTATGAAAATTGATGAATCATGGCAGGTTAATTCCAGCGATAGTACAGTAGAAAGCACAACCCCACAATGGTTTTACACAAGTTTATGAGATGAGTGGGTTTTATTATTCTGTGAAATCAACACAAAATCAGGTGTACGCTACTTTGTATACACCTGTAGCAGCAGTAACTTGAAATTTCACGAAATCACTGCTTACTGAATTAATTACACATTCCATCTGGTTGTCACAGAGACACATTCCCAGCACATGCAATGTCTATGTTAATTGTTGTTCAAGACACACAGCCCTCTTAAGAAAAATAGCTACACCAACAAAAATGCTTCAAAGTTAAATGGCTTTACGGCGGCTAAAGTAAATTTTACCACAGCATCTTTAATAGTGATTATTATTACATGTCACCATCATCAAATGGCAGGAAAATATCCACTTTATCATTTTAATGCTGCCATCAATTAAGATCTGTTACACTCTGTAACAACCCTGGAAAAGTATGCATTTGTTTTCTTTTTGACAAAAATAATGAGGAATCCAGATCCAAGTGACAATATGCAACCATCAACTTGAACAAATTAAATGGTCAGTGCCAAGCACATGAGGTGGGGTATGAGGATGGAAGACATTAGGACATTTAAAGTAGGAACCTTCAGGAATGCCGTGGAATTCTTTCAACCATCCCCTGTGACTATGAGCCAATATGATTGGTCTCAAATGCATTGAGTTGGAGTTAAAAATTGTGTTGGTTTGCTGCAACACTGTTATACATGATGAAATATTCTCCACACTTTTTCCAAGTTGAATGTACAAAGTTTTGGTGTAAAATATGCCATACTGCTCCTGATGACTGAATATAAGCTTAGCAATATATATTAGACAATATAAAGCACATTTTCAAACAGTTTGGATCAAAATCTACTTGAAAATCTTAGTCTCCCCAAAACTTACTGATTTGGGAATTCCCTAGCCACGTACTCACCTCATATAAGTATAGGTTATATGAGGTGAGGGAGTACGCCCTGTGAATTAGTCTGTTCCTCTACTGTAAGTGCAAAGGCACAACCATTAGAAATTGTGTTGGCGACGCTCTATCACAGTACTATACGTCTACATGTTAGGCTACAGAGAAAGCCCCAAGTCAATCTGGACGAAAATATCTCGTAGGATGAGACTTTCCAATTAACAGGTTGCGAAAATAATGCTGATTGCTAGTTTGGGGTCTTTTCCACATGTCACGTAAATGTTTTTGGCAGTTTTGATTGATTGAAGGAATTTACACTTTGGATGGTTGATCCTGCTCTTGTGGACAGGTGATAGTAACTACAGACCACAGTACAATACAAAGTGTACACAGACAACAATAAACTTTGTGAGATCCAACAATGGTTTTTGTGACTGAAACCTCTTACCTTAGGGAGTCTAAAACCTTAGCAACATTATAGCACTTTCCATCAACAGGAAGTTGTCTTTGGAATAAACATTAGTTAGACATTCTTTCCGACCATGATTCTTTGGTTTAGTGCTGTAGCATGCATACATGGTTTACACTGTGTGTTGGCAGAGCGCAGCTGCATACTACATCCGTACTTACACTTGCAGTATGTACTTGCAACGAATTCCCCACAACTCACTGGTGTGGGTATTCACGAGTGACTATACTTACCCCTTGCCACACCACTGCATCAGTCTGACCTATGCTCTACTAACCTCGAAGTCAATTCTGACACCGCGCCCTCTAAGGCCTAGCTCACCCTCGTAGGACTGAGCGACGTTAACATAACAGACGAACAGTTGTACAAGTTTGCCCTCACAGCAGAGGAGCATATTGCGCAGAATCACTACGTGTAGGTGGATGGCTATGTGTAAGTGGATGGGCTCAAAACTGTAGGTGAAAGCCTTATTTAGCTAATTATTTTCCCCCCTTATATGATTGAGGTTTCTTTTTCACGAGAATTACAGGGGAAATGTTACTTCATGTTTTTACCAACACACGTTTTCCGACTCATGGTAACAAGATGAAACCATGCATGCAATTCACACCTCTTTTTGTGCTGGAAAGTACGAACATATCAGCCTTTCAACTGTTAGTTAGGTGTACAGTATTTTGGAATATTCCTTATTCTCTCGCTAAGCTTTTGTTTTTATGTCTTACGAACATTGTTTCTTATTTTGATGTTCCATTGTTGCCAATTTTTTCTTTACTAAAATGCTAATTTGTGTTTCATGTGTTTCATTTTTGCGGGTATACCTGGTAAGGTATGTTTGGCATACTTCTTAGCTGTTTAGTTAAATACCATCAGTGTAGGTGTCAATGCCATGCCCATGTATGCCAGGTATATGATGCAACTTATTAACAATTTTTTCACAGTTTGCCTCTTGTCGACCTCAAATGACTGACCTCCATTAAAAATGATAGCATTCTTTTACTCTATAAGATACACCTACATTACTTCATATGACATCTGTCCAAGCTTCCCATCTTGAGATATTGTGTTTACAAGTTTTCACAATTTGAACCCTGCTGACCTCAAATGACTTTTCACCTTCACCAGAAGCAAAAAAGATGTCGTACTCAGTATGGTACATCAACGCACTAAATATGACATTTGTCAAAGATTCACATCTTGAGATGTTGTGTTTACAAAGTTTCCACTATTTGACCCCTGTTAACCCCAAATGACCTTTGACCTCCATCAAAAATAGTAGGCCGCTTCTACTCAATGTGGTTCACCTACATACCAAATACGAGATTTGTCCAAGTTTTGCTTCTTGAGATATATCGTGTTTACGAGGTTTCACAATTTGACCTCTGTTGAACTCAAATGACCTTTTACCTCCACAAAAAACAATATAACTGTTCTACTTAGCATGGTACACCTTAATAACAAATACGAGATCTGTTCAAACTTCCCTTCTTGAAATATGGTGTTTACAAGGGTTTTACAATTTGATCCCTGTTAACCCTAAATGACCTTTGACCTCCACCAAAAACTATAGGGTTCTTCTACTCAATGTAATATACCTACGTACCACATATGGGATCTGTCCAAGCTTCCCTTCTTGAGATACCATGTTTACAAGGTGAGCATCACAAACACATGCACACACACGTACACTGCCACATGATTAGCAAAGGTTACGATTACCATCGAAATCAAAAAATCATTTCACTATTTTTCATGTATGCAGGAATATGCAGTGTAATAATACCTGAATGCCTAATTGCACACATGTATACATTTTGCTGTATTTCTTGTTGCTTCCTCGGCTGTCATTTTGGGATATGTTTGTGCAGATACTATGGTGACAACTACAACTAATATGATATGGCACTGAGGGTGACTAAATGAAGACCATGCATGACCAGAAGTGACTATTTTCCTGTGTAGAATACATTCAGGCAATGTACTGGATACAGCATAGCAGTATACCGATACATGCAGATCTATGGAATACAGATATATACAGTACATGTACTGTAGAGGTACCAGATACATAAAGTACTTACCTTCTGTGAAGTCACACTGCCTACTTTGACTGCCTGTTTGGGTAAAGAAAATACAAAACAAAGTACATGTTAACACCACTGTCTTCAATGTAAACATGAAACAAAATTCTACATAAACAGTACATGCAAAGAAAGAAATTGCCCGAAAAGAACACCGGAGTGAAACTGATATTGACTAGGTGGTTGATATTCTGCATTCAAACACTATACAGTATGCATGAAATCCACCCTACTGCTGGCTCTTTAGGCATGGGACCATTAATCAAATGGCCCAATGTTCACACCACTGTAGCAAAATGTACTAATTTTTTTTTTAAGTAATTTTTATGCACTGGGTCCCCAACAGGTAAAAGTTGATAAAGTACTGTAACAACTTACAGTACAAACTGATTTGTGTGTATTTTACAAGTGCGGACTATTCGATACCTCTACAGAAAATAAGGTTCTTAGAACATCAGTCACAAGAGATTGACCATTCTTATGCAGTACAGTATGGCAGTAGGCATCCTGTGCAAACACACACACCTGACCTCAAGCTCTGACCAGTTCCACTGACAACTCTCATGAAATATAACGTCATCTACGATACAGCAACACTCCGCATGACATGATAAAAATCAGGACTATTCTTGTCTCCGCGGATTATTAAAATATATAAGAACGAGCTGTCTATGAATAACAGGACAAAAATAAAACTTGACAGATCATCAAAGGTAAGGAGAGGAATCTCCTGTAGGGTTGAGTTTGCTTTTCAAGGTAATTTAGATCCAACTTTGCAGAAACCATTGAAGGGAGGAAGAATGAATTGTTTTGATATCAAATGAATTGGACAGTTAGATCAACGGCTCCCTGCATGCTGCAGGCACAGCACCCGGAGAGCGAGGTATAAGGTTGGTCATTGACCTTTTCAGACAGGCTGCCATGTAGGATAAAGAACAGACAATTCATGACTTGAGATGGTCTGGCAAACAGTCAAAGAAATGTTATGCAAACACTGACAGGCTAAGACTGACACGGCAGATTGGCCAGATCGGCCCAGATAGTCACGAAACAAAATGGAATTGAAGGTAAATGGATGAGAAAAGGAAACAGAGATGTTCTGATTAAAGGTTTTATACACATGAATGTGTAAGCTTCTGTACATACTGTACTGTACTGTACTGTACTGTAAGGGACTCATCACAGGTTACAAAAATTGTGACAGATAGATTCATACATCAGTATGTTTTTTTTTTTTATTTCGTATTAAAAGGGGAGGAGGAACTGTCACGCTTTGTGAGCAAGTCAGGGTACGAGGCATCATACTGAGATCTAAAGTTTTGGTTGTCTGAGTTGCATCTTTTGGAAGGTACTACCTAGTATCAACTCATCTTCAAAATGTGCATAATTATGTCAGTTACTGACAGAATATACTGTATGCAGTATTGTACTTTGGAAAGCATTAAGCAGCACTCAACTCAAGTACAGTTCGTCATAGTTGATAAAGGATACAGGTAGTCTGCTAAATTAACAATCTGCACTCTGCACACCAAAACTACAGTAACACCGTAGATCTACTTGCAGCCACTGTTATAGGAACAGACGCATTGTCAACATGTATAATTATTTAATTACCATTTTGTTTCATTCGAAATTTCAATAACTACTGCACTGTTTACCAGCAGGTTCTTACACCAGGATGCAGTTGGCTGCACACAACCCATTTTAATTTAGGTAATCTAGTACAGTACAGTATATAAGTTCTCTAATACAATATTTTTCAGAGTGGCATTACCACAGTAATATGTATCAAAATACAGTGGCTTAAAGTAGTCTGTGCCTACTGTACAAGTTCAAGTGCTACACATTAAGTGGATCTTACCCACTGTACTGAACAAGTTAGAAATCGCAAAGTTTCAGCACAACATTTTGTCATATGATAAAATTCATCACAAAGTGCTTGGAAAATGTTTCCAATTACAGTGTTAAAATGTTGTGTTCCTTAGTGATGCCACACTAAATTATCCACAATTTTCATGAATATTTGTCTCCCCCTCAAAAAAAATTGTGAATTCCCCCCAATTACACGAACTTCCCTCAGAAAACACAAATTTCCAGGAAGAGGCCTCCCAGCGTTTTCCACCACTGTTCCAGGTAGGATGCCATCATTGTGTGTGCTAACATATAGGGTCAGTGCTTTTCTGCAATCATAGTAAAAAATAACTGAAATGGAAACCCTTCTACAGAAATTCACAAACCTAACCAACTTTGCTGAAAGGCTTTTTGAATCAGATATTTAAGTAAAAGACTCAATTAAATAAGAAAGCGCATGCTGATTTTAATATAATGTACATTTAAAATTTCCTGAATAAACTTTCTAATCAATATCAAAGACATTGCTGTAACTCGATGTACCCCCAGCAGCAGAGCTGTTGCCAAAACACTGCTGTTTGCCATAATTCCTTAATGGCAGAAAAGTCTTGGCATACTTTACTGCATTTCCAAGAAACATTTGGAGTCTAAATTACTTGTTTGGCACCAGTCTACTGCAGACTGAACTGGCTGGTCACCAAATCACTGCCAAAAATCCACGAAATTGTCAAGATGACCCACATACAGTACAACATATTTTGACACATCTACTGTATGTCTAGAAAATGCTTATAATCAAAATCCCATGAGCACTGACTTCAAACTAGCCAAGAGATCACAAGGAGAGAAACACTGATGCATACACAGGTAGCACCTGTAAGGCATTTGTATTTCTGTGGAAGCTACATGGAATAAACCTTGTCTCACAGGTCAAACTTTTGTCATGCAAAAATGATTTTCTGGCTCCTTTAGTAAGGTTACAGTGTACACTGTGCACTGTTTTCTCCACACTTACTCTTCACTGGTGAGATGAAATCCCATTGTTACATTTTCACGGCCAGTGTTATTAAATATTAAACGCCCAAATTTGCTACAAAAGTTTGTGGAAATTGGAATCCTTGGGTACTGTATACCAAGAGAAAAAATAAAAAAATCAAAAGTTCTGAATTTGCTTGGAAACTTTGCAGCAGGAAAATGGAGTCCCTATGATATGAATCGCCCCAAATGTTCCTGTATTGTTTAATACTTTATGTCACATCTCCAACTGTGCTATTATTACCTGCATTTAATAAGTATTGTTTCCCATCAGTAGATACTTACAGAGCTAATGTACTGTAATGACACACTATAGGGTCTGCCTAAACCACTTCTGCAGTATTGTTATTAAAGAATTAATTCACTAATTCCATGTCACAAAAAACAGTTTCATTTGAACTGGTAGATAAAATAATTTAAAACAAGTCCTTAATCCCTGGTCAAGGACAGACAATATACACGGTACAGTGGTCACCATTGGTCACTTCACTCCAGGTGCTTACAGTACAGTGACATGGTAGTCACACTGAGCATCCCGAAAAATAGATTTGTTGAGTTATTTATAAAACACTGGATGAACACTGACAATGATCTACGTGAGGAGGCAACAGTGCAATTCAGGAATTGAAAAAACTGGAAACGAAAGGTCTTTTTTCTTCTCTTTTCCTTTTAAAACTATATATTGGTCCAAACGTATCAGACCATAAAAATTAAGCCAATAGTACAGTATAATATCTCTCAAATTTAAAGGGAAATAGGGCGTTTAGAATATACCAACACGGTATAAAACGAAACTGGATTTAATCGTTGTTAAACTATTCAATCTCATTGATAAACATACATCTGCAAAAGTGTTTCATCTCCTCAAAACATTATGCAAGTGATGAGTAACAGAAGACTCATCATTTGAATTTTGGAAAGTTTGGGAGAACAAATCATTGTTGAGCAACAAATAACTGAATTTCTATCTGTGAGAAACTTATTTCTTGAAAAGAAGGTTTTGTTCTTTCTTATTTTGAATAATCTATCGTTCTATGTCAGCAAACATTGGTTTTAAAAATATGGTTGCTTTCTGTGAAAAAAAAAAAAAACTGCCTTATTTCCCTTTAACTGCCAACTCTCCCTTGACACTTTCAGACTTACAGTACCATGTGGTTTAGAATTCAAGGAGCACACAATTATTGAGTAGACAAGACTTAGTATCAGCTTATGTATTGCCTCCTGGAGGGATTTCTGCTTTGATTCAGATCATCAGACTTGAGGATGGGTAAGTGACCAGAATCATAGTGAAGCTGAACTGGGTGCAAGCCAAGGAGAGCTCATGATAAACAGAGAACTCAGACTTACAGTGTTATGGTGCTAGATACTGATGTGTACTAAAGGCAGACTACAGTAGGTCCAATTTCACAGGATGACATCATATTCAAATGGTGTACTGTACGTACCATGTGAATACTTTCATTGTACATGCTGTTGCCAGTACTTGCAACTTTATACTGGAGTATGAAATTTGTCTCATTTTGGGGACAAAAAATGATGAAATCAAAACGAGACATCAGGCAGTCCCTTGCATTCAAATTGCAGTAAAGAGCTGCGATCACTCATATTGCAGGCTCAGATCCTTTCCCTAAAGAGCACCACTTTTTTCAGACCATATCCAGAGTACTGTATATCCAGAGTGTCTGACTTGAGCCTTTTTTGTTTTTCTTCTCCTTTTTGTTTTTTGGTTTTTTGTGTTTCTTTTTCCTTCAAGGTCACTAGCCGCAATAAACGTATCGCTGTTTTCTCGAGCGTCCTGTTCATTTCTCCGCTATTGTGCGACTGCATCTTTCTTCTTATTATGCCTGTACAGTATGTATGTATGAATGAAATGCACCAAATGAAATGAAAATGTGAGAATGTTACAAACTGTACTTGAAAGTTGATTGCCTTTATGGGATCTGCAGTCTTTCTTGCACATGTGAATCAACATCACTATTACACATAGAACTGAAAGGGGACTTCATAAGCCTTGAAGAGATCTCCATTCAAAAATAGCATTCTGATCGATGCATGAACTATTCGCTGACAATTATTAGTCTGTTGCAGTAATGTAGCACAATTGGCACAATGACAGAGATGGCATTATTTTCAAAAGCAGAAAAATGAAAAAAAAAAAAGTAGAGATATAGCTGATCTGCTATTGACAATACTGAGGCCACAGGGCACTGAAGTAGATTTCCTGTAGTTGAGAGTGTAAAGCACTACACTTTATCTTGGTGTATGTAAGCCAGTGGATATATTAAACATTACACAACTACGGCAGCGCATTCAGAATTTTGCAATTTATGGATGCAATTATACATAGCACACAGAAGACCCATTTCATTTTATGCAGTGTGCAAACTGTTTGTGTTTACTGTGCCACCACATCCAATACTATGTGAAAAGTTTAAAAAATAAAATTCTTTCAAATTTTTAACTCTAAACGAAATTACTAAGTCCTACACAATAGAGTGACAACTTTTTCCAGAATATTGAAGACAAAATCAAATAAAAAGCGAAACAACACTCACCGAATATTTGTATTTGTTACTGAACATGTTTTTGCAAACTTCTAAAACACATGCGCAGTGTCCAGCTCCTCTCCGATACAAAATCAAACCAAAGTATTCGGTACAATGCAAATCATCAAGAGTTTATTAATATCTTATGAATGAAATGATCAATGAACACAGTTGGACAATAAGTTAAAAAAAAAAGGGTTTGAAACACACTAGACTACCATAGAAGCTCTCTGCATGTACAGGACGTTCGCTCTCCATGTCACTATTCTGTCTGAAACTAATTGGCTGCTGTACACTTGAGCTTGACAACAGGTGCAGCAGAAGAGTCCACTATAATAACAGGGAGAATATATCCTACAAATCAAAACAATAGGCTGAAAACTTTTCCAAGGTTACGGGCAGCTGGGCTTTGTCAGAACTTGCGAGATTCCAAGGACTGTTCACTTTGGGTATACTGCTTTTTGTTTCCTTAAATTATTGGATGAGTTCTACAGCAAGTGCTAGCTTTACAAATAATGAGAGCCCTTAATCAAGATGACCTAACACAGAATTAATTTTCACCTTGACTTTAAAACTGAAAATCAAATATTCAAAGTTTAACAAGATCTGCTACATTTCTCAAAATTTTAGTAATCAGGGATTGACACAAAAACAAGAGATTACCTCACACAGTCAAGACCTTTCATTTGTAGTATGTAAGGAGGGTGTAAACAGCTTAAAGACCACCTACAGTACACTGCCAAAATTGATATTGTATTCACGTCTATTGTGCACTCTACAAAGAGGTGGACAAAAGCAAAGCAAAAACGTACAAACTGTAATAGGTCCCCAAGGACTTACTAACCAATGTTTGACTGTTAGAAAAGACTGTCAATTAAAAATAAGTCCATTATCCACCTGGTCAATACTACAGTCAATTAGCACAATTACCTTGAAAATGTTTTTGATGACTAAAGAAGCAAAGCATGTAAAAAGTTCAATCCTTGAATTCCAATGGACAAAGCACAGAGGAAAACTTAAAGTTCCCAAATGAATGATCTCCATCCAGAAAACTGAATGTCCTTTTTTGTTTTCAAAAATAATGAAAAAGTGCTTGTTTTGTAACCACCTGCACGCAAGACTTTCTATCTCATGAGAACTGGTCAAGACAGGACATCGACTCACAAATTATTAAGAAATTCTGAGCAAGTACACAGGACGACGATGTTGTCTCACAAATTACCCATACTTGGCCAGTTTTAACTACAAACATCACCAGAAACTTGACAAAAATATGTGGTAACTAGAATTACTGTATGGCCAACTTTGAAACTACCAAAGAGCCAGGATATTACTGTACAAGTCATTTCGAGGAAAAAACACAGCTGGCAGACAACAACTCTCTTCATCCAGTCCAGTACGGTAAAAGTACAGTATATCCGTCCATGTCTTACTGCATATTGAATGGCAATCTATGTTCAATCAAGAGCTATAGTACATTTAGGTAAAATCCCACGACATGGAGATTACCATGAGGTGAGAGATACAACAATAAATTGTTTAAAGGATAACACCACAAATGTACCGTACATGTTAATGTATCAAAAAAGCCAAAACAAGATGTACTGTATTAATTTTGAAATGAAATTTGAAATATCTGCAGTGGCCGAATGCTATGTACAGTAACTGTCCACTGAAAATTACACGGAAGCACTGTATGCAAATGTATAAAGTACTGTATGTCAAATAACAACATTGCTGTGATAAAAACCAACAGATTATATGATTAAGCCAAGAAATTTTTTAACCTGTAATCAGTGATAGGTTTCTTATGAACATCAGGAGTTTCAATACTGAGATGGTTTAAATATTATGTCACTTTTGATTTCCTCAGGGAGTGACATTGCGTTTTCCCAGGCAAGGAAAAATCAAGACGGTGATTAAAACAATGAAAACAACGAAAAGCATTGCAGAGTGTCATCCCCCACCCTCTTTATCAAATTCTGCATGGTATTAATAAAGACCAACCTACTGTCCTGGTGTATGATGATATATTTCACCCAGTCAAAACGAAATAGATGATTTAGTCAACCGAAGCTCTGTTGAAACTTGTGCATATTCAAAGTTTGTTTGGCATACTGTAGGCCTAATGTATCTGTGGAGATATTCTCCACAGGATTGCATCTTAATGTAGACCTACAAAACTTAGAATAGGATATGATATAACTTTAAAGGGGATCTCTGGAAGATATCCAATGCCTGTACAATAAGATATACCGTGACTATATGTACAAAGAACAATACCTTAACCCTTATCGTTCTGCCGTCGGAATATTCCTTTGTAGTGCCACCATTTTGTGAGAAAACTGTACTTGGCTTCTCTGACATACAGTTTTATGATCTTCAGTGATGAAACTGTTTCACAGTTTGTCCACGGTTTGATTCAAACTTTAAAGCCTACGGTAATGTTAGTGTTAACGTTAGAATTGAACTTCTTGTCTGGTGAATCAACATTAGCCTATGAACAGGACTTGGATTAATCAATGCCCTATCACACAGTGTGCACAAAAGAAAGAATACCCTTCTCAAGTGATTCACAACAATTTGACAATGACCAGGGGATCTTTCCTGATTGGCCCACATGGGTGCCTTTCAACCTTTAAAAGTGCAGTATATTTTTCAGCATGCACATCTTAAACACCACTGCACCTTTTCCAATCAGTTCAACAGATTTGAGTTGTGCAAAACTTAAGACATTTACTTAGGTCAGCTAATCTGGATCATCCCAGCTTTGTAAATGGCTTCTTACTGCACAGTAGCTGCTCCTGAGAATATGTCAACCTTTCCCTATTCACCGTTTACAATGCACCAACATACAATCAAAAGAGCTTTTCTGATCATCAGTAAACCAAGCCAATCCTCACATGATATCATACATGTTTGTGCCTTCTTCAGAGGAACATACCCTAACCATTATGGTATATCTGGATATCACGTCATGTTCTATCATGCAGAAAATGTCTTCTCGAGACATGATTTTTCGTAACCACTGTAGGTGGTAAACCATTCAGGCTCATCACTTAAACATCTACAATAGCGCCATCTTCTCAAAATATTACATGAAAGATGAGTGATGGAAGATGCATCATCTGAACTTTTGAAAGTTTGGGTGAACGAATTATTCTTGAGCACTAAACAACTGCATTTTTATCTGAGAGAAATAGGGTTGGGCAGTACCAGGAAAATCAGTACCGGCATTCGCAGCGCATCAGTACGTGGATTGCTCAAAGTACCCGGCTGACCACATGTTCAATGTAATAAAAGAGCTTGTTCAACATGATATAAACAAGAAGTTCTGTGCCCTATATACTGTGGTAGTAATGCAGTAACTTGTATTCATGTCTTCACATATTTCATTGACAAAAAAAAAAAAAAACACCCATCAAATGTTTGTGCAGCTTCAGCAGAGTTTGAGAGCAGTACTGTATACAGCAACTAAATCGGCCACCAAGATTTTGCTGTGTATGAACATACCCAGTAGCCATTTGCGGCCTAGGAATTCTTAAGTCAAGTGAGCTGATTACTGTCCATTACTGACAAATTATTTTGTCACATAAATGCATTGAAAACTTGTCTTGTTCTGTTATACTTTCTCCAGAAATACAAATTTGCTGTCATTGCCGTTCATACACAAACAATGTAACTTTCATGATACAGTCACACTGTTTGTGCATCGTATAGTATTTTTGTTGTTCAAAGCAAGTCACTGTACAATTAAAACGCGAAATTTTCACCTGCAGTTCGCCTCCTCGGTTGCAAGCTGAGCAAGCTGTCTATGCCCTACCCTAACAACGTCAGTGTAAAATGACTGACAATCCTGAAGTGAATAATATTGTGTTAAAGGTTATAGATCGAATCGTTGACTTTACTTCGTACAATTTTCAACAGTCAAACATGAGTTTAAAATGCTGGTGTAAGGCAGTACTAACGTTCATAATTAAATGCAAGGCCAGGAACACTGTTTATATGATCATAAAGCATGGAAATTCCCTATTCAACTTACACACTGATGTGAATGAAATTGTCATAATTGATGGCGTCAATTATGTGATGTAAAAGTTTCCCTGTTTGTCGCAAATTCATAGCATAATTATACTGTAGTGCAGAAAATCTTCTCTTCCACCAGGTGTGCCTGCCTGCCTATTGTTGTATCAGGGTTGCAAGTTTGGCATTTTAAATGCCAAAATAGGCAAATTTGGTTTGTTTTTTACCTTTGTGGGCTGGTAAATATTAAATGGGTGCACACATTTTAGGGTTTTGACGGCATAACTGAAATGACTATAAAAACCAGTTTCATCACAAAATTTCAAGAATTTTTTCCCCGATTAATAGTCACCCAAGTGAGAGAATAACAGGTTTTCAATTTACTCTCCACTTGCAGCAACATAGATCGAGTATGTATTATGTCATCCTATTAACGTGTGTTGAAAACGTTGACAAGTGTTACACTGTACAAAAGTACAGGGTCAAGTTTCCTTAAGTAGGAGCTAGTTTTGCTTGGCGTTTATTCAAGTGATATGGCCGGCCTTTATTCAAGTGATGTGGCCAGCGTTTATTCAAGTGATATGGCTGGCAATTTGGCCGGTAGCTATAGAAACTGGCAACCCTGATTATAGTCACTATAAGCGCATCGACTGAGTAATGAATGAAACTGGATTACGTTGGGTAGCTGCAGCAGCAGGGTAACCTCAAAAACTTATGCCACAGACGTACATGTAGGAGGCAGTTAAAGTTAACATTTTAAAACACAAAATTGCTCATAACTCGAAAACAGGGGGAGATACAGATCTTTTCCTTTCATGGAGTGGATATCAGAAAGGGTTTTGAGTATGATCTCTCCATCTGTGCGATTTCTGTGTTAAGCGGAGTTAATCCGACCGAGTTGAGATCATGTGTACCAGTTAAATGAAATTCTCTAACAACACACTTCTGATGTAAAATTTTTGGCCCAGATTGTATTCATGGTTTATCGAGGGTATTACGGTTTATCGGGGGTATTATGGTAATCAACATGCTTTATTAATATAGAACGATCAGCAGCAGTTCAGCTGTATAATTGTCAGCGACTCTGTCCTCAAATACCATAAAGAGCAATGTTCAAACATTTCTAACTTTTTACCTCCGTTTTTTTTTTTTTCTCTTAATTTTCAAGCAAGCTGATTTCCCCGAAGTTAGGCCCCTGTAGCATGTTTGAGCATCTATTGCCTATGATAGTAAATATCATTCATTATATGTATCCCCAATGCCAACTTGGAGTCATGATCCATCTCACGGCCACAAAGAAATGTCTTGAATAAGATGAAGGGCAGCTGCAGGGAAAAGCTGGTTATCTTTGTTATTGTTTTTTTTTTATGTTGTTGTTGCTCCATTATCGTTATTAATTGATACAGACTCAGTTATAATCAGCAAAATAGGGACAGGATTTACGGCCACGTAGGAACTTGAGCAAAGATTTTCAAACGATACATTCAACAACAGAGAAAATAAAGGGAGAAAAACACATGGCAAAAGCAGTATCCAGCGGGAATCGAACTTGTGACACCAACAATCAAAGACCCCCTGGGTACAGAATGAGCCACTTTGTTTCTAAATGGATACACATGGTTAAAAAAGTATAGAATGATACGCACTCTGGAGGAACGCAAAAAATAAAAAATAAACACCGCTGGAATTATACCTAAATGTAACTTTTTCTGTGTCCACTTCTACAGTACATACAGTAGCTGAGTAACCCGAGTTGTTGTTTTTCATCTCACTTTTGATTATCATGATGCATGAATGCTTTGCTCTTCCTTTACAGAAAGTTAGTGTAAACAACATATTGTGGGCAATTTGTGTAGGCCTAGCCTACAAGGTTTGCATGATTTTACCAATGTAATGGAAAATACTGTAGTGCTCTATTAGCCGTACAACAGCAACCGCCACGGTGCTTACTGAGTACCAGGTTAACCATGATCGTTTACAGCGATGAATACATTTACTACTTCCAGAATCCTTGAGGTTTGTCATTTTGTGGAATATTGAAATGACACGTTTTAAAATGGATGTGGAATCTATTTTTGGTCCGTTTTGATATCGATGTTTACGTATTAATGCTACATTAAAAAAAAAAACAAATTTTTGTTGATTTGCAGGAGATGGTGCCTGCAACAAGAATTTTTATAGTACTGCGAAGTATTCAAAAGTACCGGTACTCACAGAACAGATTGTTCCTTCGGTACTGCAAGTACCGGTACTCACAGAAAAGATTGTACCGGTACTGCGAATAGCAATACTGACTTGGGTACCGGGACACCGCCCAACCCTAGTGAGAAACTTATCTCATGAAAAGAGGGCCACAGTCCTTCCCTACTTTGAATAATCTATCATTCTGTGTTCACAAATATTGGTTTTTAAAGTGTCAATTTTTTTTTTTCTGCAAAACATACACTGTGCAGTACACATTTCCTGTTGCTCTTCAAACTCATCATGTTTCACTTTGGAAATGAAAAGCACTGATCTTGTCTCTGTTTTCAATGTTTCATAAGAAAAAGTTCATTATCCTTTTTAAAGTTTCATATCTGAAACACACCAATGCCAGTGTTTGATGTTACAATAGCCACAAAATCACAAAGCCCCAGTGCTGCTGGGACTGAAATTAAATACAATATATTGACAGTTGATTCAATGTGAGGTGAAAAAAAAAAAGCTTGCTCTTTACAAAATTTATGAAAAAAAAAAATGAGTGCAACTGAAATATCACAGACAACAAAAAAGGAGTATTGTGACTAAAGAAAATACAGCTCCAGAGAAAGTAATGATTACAAAAGCCTCATGTTTAATTTATAAAATGATTAAAAGATTCAAATATGATTACACTTGAAAAGTAATGTTTATGTACAGTCTTCATTTTTAATTTTTTTTTCCATATTTTATCTTCAGTGGGAACCTATTTTTTAAATAAGTACTTCTTTCAATTACTTCACAGGCTGCCTACAAGTCAAAAATGCAGTGAGCCACACTGCAAATTCTATAAATAGATGAATGTTAGAGACAGACAATCAGCAAAACTATGAATACATGCAGAGCAGTAGAAAACAAGACTAGTATTTAGAGTCAGGGCAGCCTGTCTTTATTAGGCAGAATAAGCTGCAACCTATATTAAAGATGCAGTGCATGTGATGGCAGCCTATCTGTAAGGCAGAACAAACTGGAAGCTACAAAATTATTCACTACGGTATGAATGAAAATCAGACTGTTAACTGAAATGTTACTCTCTGTATTAAAGGACACATTAACTCTCAGTTAGACTACTGGCTAAAATTTGTTGTATCGATTTGTATCGATTTGTTGGATCGATTTTCAATACACACTGATCTTAGAAACTGTGTCAAAACACTGAAAACTGGTTTGTCAAGTAATGCACAGTACCGTACACGACAGTTGATGGATCCATGTTCCACTGGTCCTAAACTGTGGCAGTGTCAGACTCCAGGGGGAGTCCAAAATAGAAACAGGGAGGGTAATTGGTTCACAGGCACATGTAACATAATGTTCATACTTTTTCACCCAAACAATTACAAACTGGAGGGAAAAAAAAACAGCTATTTCAAACTACATTTCATGCTCCGCTTTCTTGGGCAGCTGTTAATGTATGATCAGTTTTGATTTTAAGAAAGAGTAAGGAAAACCAAAATGTATTACAAACATGTTCATGGCTAGTGCAGGTCTCCATACCCACCCATCCTTTCTGCATGATGAGCTGTCTTGTTTAAGGGAGGGTATTACTCCAGAATTCATTGTCGCTATACACTTAGCATTTAACAAGAAAAATAAAGCTGTGAGATGCAACCGAGAGCAGACTGAGTAATTACCCTTCAACTGGCAAAAGATGCGGATGCTAATCCATCCAGGAGTGACAAAATTTGATGAACTGAAAGAAATCCTCCAGAGATTTATCATATCATGAGACAGCTTCTTGAATTATACAGAACAAGAAAAACAGACACAGTACATAAAAAAAAGAATGGTAAGAGGAGAAAAAAAACAACTTAATGGTCGCAAAGCGGTTGCTTTTGTTTTTAATGATGATGATGGCAAGTTGCACAGCTGCCGAAAATACAGGCGAGACTTACAGTACTGTAGACCCATGGTAAAAAAAATAATTAGAAACAAGCAAATGTGGGCTTCTTGGCTCCTAAGAAAACGACCACTATCATGCGTATGGGCATGAATAAACTTGCATATGTTGGCATCTTTGCAGTTAAATTGTATATGTTGGCATGCAAGCAGTAGTAATTACGAAATAAGTATACATCTTAAATGTGATTAAGGTGATTTTTGTAATTGAAATAAAGAGAGGTGAATCATGTAAGGTAAGTTTGAAACAATCACCCTCCAAAAAATACACTGGACAGGCTAAAAGACTCCCACAACAAAAATGTTAAATGAATGATTGCTTGAGAAATGTACTGTACATGCTGAACTGCCTTGCAAAGGAAGTGTTGGAATATCTCCACCCCACTTTAAACTCTCACACGATCATGTGACCAATTGCATCCTGACAATGCACAATGTGAAGATATCAACATCCCAATGTACATGTCAACATGAATTGATCACTGGGATTCATCGATTCAAATTAAAATGGTCGTTCAACAGTAACTAACACGTACTATAGTGGTATGCTGGACAAAATGATGGCTGTGAACACACCAAGCAGATGCACAATTACAGTGAAACTATACAGGACACTGCAGAGTGTACTTTGTTTGAAAAGAGTGTACAGAACTTTGTGTGAAAAAATAATGGTACAATTAATTTGAATATGACTGTATACATGACAACAGCTGACTACATCAGTATTGTGTATTTAAAACAGCTGTCTACCACAACAGCTGACGACTACAGGAATGAAATGACGATGAAGGGAGTCCGTGTGATAGGAATGAAGGCCGGGGTGATTCATTGTGTGTACTGTAAGTCACAATGGAAGTCATAACATGTTTCACAAAGAACCTAGTACAGAACTTTAAATCAAATGGTGAATACACTGGAGTATTGAGAATTTTATTGGAAGGATAGCAATTGTGAGACCTGATGACCTTCATTCTGTTTTTTTTATCAACTGCAGAGTGTTTGAATGTATGAAAGAACTGTAATTATAATTAAAGGTTATAATGACTGGTGACACATGGGTGTAAATTTCTGTGACTTGCCCTCTTATATGATGAGGCATAGTGTATACTGCTAGATATGGTAGTTAAAAAATACGAACATATTTCAGTGACAATAACTAAAAGAGCAATTAGTAACAGACATTTCAGTAAAGTTTCATGTACAGTACGGCACATTAACACAGAACATTCACTGTTGAAAGTGAATGCGATTGACGGTGAGCTGCTTAACCACAACCAGACATAACACTACAGCATTTTAGACTTTACGAAACCTAATGTAGCTCTGGGTGAGCTTTGTACTCTTGTATCTTCTTGTGCCAAAAAAAGTACTCTGTTTCCCTTTAATCACCACACTACAGGTGACATCGATTTTAATCTCGACTCGTTGAAAGCATGGCACTTGTGAACCTAACGCCCCCAATGGCTCTTACTGTAATTGTTCCTGGTAATAGCATATTACATTCTGTTCACTTTACGAGTATATTTGCCCTTTTCAAACTACCACTTCCTTGTCAGCTTAATGTAAATATTTTAACCTGCAGTAACATATGACCATCAATCACGATAAGTACTGCAGTGGACAAAAAAAACAAAAAGTTCATTATTTCTGACATTTGACTAATAGCAGGACTACTACTCTACCAAGAACTGAGGCAACCATCAAATATACGCCTTGTAGCAACATTCAAATACAGAGCTACTGTACTGTAATGTTACATGTTTGTGATTCAACTGTTAGTTTACAAATCACCATTAGAACTTTTCAAATATTCTGCTACCAAACCAGTCTATTTGATCTTTATATTTGCGAACTGATATTGTCACACTCCACGGAATAAATTTTAAATTTGATTCAGTTTAACCGATGTACTGTACACAGTCTAGTCCACGTTAACAAAGGGCAGACAGCCACACAGGACGTTAAAAAATCCATCCATTCTTTTACCACTTCGTGCCCAGAGGCGATGCTTCCTCTAACTATTATGGGGGTTGAAAAAATTGACAAAATTGTTCAAGATTTAAAAAGAAGACAAACAGTCCAACTTCCAAAGATGAAAGTCCTAAGAAAACCCAAACCATGATCTGATGAACAGGAAACACACTGGCATGGAACTGAATATGGCAGCAAAGCAACGAGAAACGAAAGAATTGAAATAAGGATGATAGAAATGACGCAAATATACACATCATACAAAAAAACTGAAAAGAAAAAAACAAACATACACATCCCAAGGGATGTTTTCATTGGCCTCTCCTACCACAGATTTAAAAGCTTTTACTTCCATTTGCATGACAATGTCAATTTTAAATTTTTTGCTTAAAATATTACATCAAAAAGAATTTTGGTTGTCCATCTGTCGACATATTTGTATTAGAGTGGCTTTAAAACTGCCAGTTTGAGGGCTTGTTGTTGACAGGGAACAAACAGCATTAAACACAAATACTTTGACGATCATTCTTCCATACATCTCTTAAATATATACTATTCATAAAGCAGGCACATTGGTAATCACCTGCTCATCTAACTTTTTTCTTTGTTAGTGTTTCAGGGAAGAGAAGTAGGGGAACAGATCACCTTTCACAAATTCTGAGAACTATGCATTCACCTTCCAGATACTTGATCAAGAAAATTATCTCGACATTTTTGTTGGCCCTACAACATTCAGACTCTCCAAGAAAGCCTAGCCATCAATCACCGTTACTTGAAATCAAACAGACCAATTGGGAATGGATATGAATATTCGTGCAACAAAGGGCTAAAACAATGGTATTTTGCAGTGACATATTTTGCAGAATATGACTTTCACTGACAAATGTTCACCTCATATTCCAGCTTTTAAGATATTTTGGATGAGTGGCCAAGAGGGTTAAAGTCACAGCTGAGCTACACAGTGTGCTAAAGCTGAGCTACATAGAGTGATAATATTGATTTTGATCTGCAATACTCTTAATATTTAATTTTTACCATGCATTTCTTGTTTTTGTGCTCCTTTCAAGTTTCAAGTTTGTGCCAAGTTTAAATGTTCAAGTTCTCAGGAACAACATACTCCATATACTGCATTTACTCTTTCCAACCAAGTTCCTTTTCCATGGGACCACTTCTAAATTCTACTCTCAAGATTTGAAAAACTGCTTTGAACAGTGCAAATTGTTTTGCATCATTGTAGGCTTACTGTACTGTTGGAAGATCCTTACTACAGTATAATGCAAGTAAAACGACTCCTTCCGTAAGAACCATCTTTGGAAAAACAAGCTGCAAAGAACTCTATGAGTTCCAGTTTAAATTACTAGACAACATTTGGCAAATTTACATGACGCACTGTATCAAACACACAGATATATGAAACTTTTTTAATAAAACAAAAATATTGCTTGAAACGCACCAATGAAAAATATTGCTTGAGTTCCACTTCAAGAATTACTTTTTGATATTTTAGGGTACGTGTGATCATTTGCTTACCTGCTATCCCATTATCACTTTTAGACCCATTACACAGAAATACAGAGAAAATTATGACCAAATCCAAAAATTGAACTATATGGTCCATCCAATTATGGATGCTTTGCCTTCTTTGTTGAGGTTGAATGCCCAGACAAGGAAATGCATTTAGGTGTTTCTACTGACAACTCAGTTTTAAATACCATGCTTCAAAAATTATACAGAAAGTTAACTACATTATTTATCTTTAACCTTGCCCTATTTTCAAACTGCAGTAAGAATGAAAGTTTTTAGTAAGTGCATTTTACCACATATTGTACATGCTGTCCGTCTGGTACCACTTTCTGTTTGTCAAGGACCAGTAAAGGCGAACTGCTACCTTGCATCACTGTTTAAAATTTTCAGTTTGGGCTCCAAACCCTTATTGAGCATGTTATGCTCTGCTGCTATGAATGTTTTTCAATGACATAAACTAAACATCCAAAACGATCAAAAACACCCACTCCACCAAGATATCAACTCACTTCCTAAACAGACTAACTATAGTAGCAAAACAGGACAATCACTCCAAACTTCCAAACTATTGCATTTTAAGAATTTGTCTGCTTAAATGGCCGCTATGTTTATTCAGGACAAAATTTTCTTTGACCCAATTTTTTAATGCTTAAATTGTTTAATTTTTTTGGAAATATGCCTATACATATATATTGAATATTCTCATTCTTCTATCCTATTTATAAATGCATTTTACGTATTTATTCTGGATTAAATAAACTTTGTTATAATAGTCTTTCAAGAAAGAGCCTCTGCACCCCATACACATTATCAGATGATCATCAGCACCATCATGATCCGTTTGTTTTGGGATAAACACGATGATCACTTTAAAGTTTCTCCATGTACATTGATAACCGATACACAGAGAATACAACCTGACCATTATGAGGGCCTTTCTTTGTGTGACTAAATCATGGAACCTCTCAGATATTTATAAGAATCAAGCATTGTTCAGCAAAGGGGCAAAGCAACCAAATGCCACATTCTCTTACTATCAATAGTCACCTAGGAACAAACACAACAACTTGCAAAATATCAAAATTCATTCATTTCTGTCAAATCTTTCACCAGGCAATTTTTTTTTCCAACTTTGCAGAAGTTAGAGTGTGTAATCTGTATCACTACCAGAGTTTACACATTCACCTGCTTCATGGTTACTTCAACTGGCCATCTAGTTAATGTTGTCCAAGGAATTCTATTTTGATGTTAGGGAGACTGAACTGGAAAGTGTCTTTTCAAGGCAAAGGAATTGTTACTTGTTGAAAGGGAACTTTATGCACTGTACTTCTCATGACAAATTGAAATGGGGAATGTGAGAATACACTATCAGGAATTCGGGGATAAGGAAATACTTCACTTGAGAGCTCTAACCAGGTGCTATGAACAACATGCTTAAAATGTATAAAAAAAATGAGATAAATGGCAGTTTCTTTACATAGTTCAGGACTGTCCTGCACTTCAAAAATGTATTTTAATCAGTTTTGTCCAAAAAGTACATACAAATACAGTAAAATAAATGTAAATTGAAAGTAAAATAACAGAGAATAACAGGAGGTACTGTAAATACTTACCATACACCACTATCTGATTACTTCATGATATACATTAATCTTCTATTAAAATGCATAGTCCAACGATCTATATCAAATAATGAACTGAGAAATAATTGCTCTATTTGATTTATGTGGTCCAAGTTTTTACTCCATTCCCAGCAATGGAGCCAACGGAGGTAGAACAAATTCTCAGATTACAAAATTCCCTGCCAGGCCAAACAGTTATGCCACAAAGAGGGCACTATTCCTCATTCAACATGGGAGGATCAGCATTACTCAGGTAGGAAAATTTATTTTTGATACTGAAAGAAAAGGTGTCTCCCTGCTCTGCAGCTTTTGGAGTGTTCCAAGTGTGTTTATTTTGGCAAAGTTTTGTTGCCTTTGGGGTCTTACTACACTGCCAGTCAAGTGTTAAAGTGTCAAGCAAAAGTGATTAATTTTGGAATTCATCTTTACAAAGGTGCCACATTTTTATGTTTGTCCCTTGATGCACTCAGGATGAAATTTACTTCAGTTTTCATGGCAAGAATATACTCACCCCTTCTTTGGTATAGTTTGCCACTTTTCCCACTCCAGATGCAAAAGCACTCCATCCCTAAAAGACAAAAAAGATGTTAATATTTCAAACAAGCTGTTATTTCTCCTGGTGAAGATATTTTTATGGAATGTCACATAAAATTCACCTGAGGGCAAAACTCTAAGCTACTGGCAGAAGCATCACATGGTAACATGAAATGACTGCCAGAACATGAGTCTGCTCGCATCAGAAACAAACAGAAAGTCAAATGACTTTGTGATGCCTTGCCACTATTTTTTTTTTCTCCCAACACACACAATCACTTAAAAAAGAAGCAACCAAGGGAGCAGAAAGGGACCATATCAAAACCAAAAACAAGATCAAAACAAAAAACAGAACAAAAGAATGTAAACCACTTATGAAAATTATGACATATCAGAAAGTTCCTGACACCACATCAAAGTGTGGTTAGAAGTCTGCAAAAAAAAAAAAAGCTATGTTAAGTTATGGTAAATGATTGTTTGGAGAGGGTTACAAAAAAATGGGCTTCTAATAGCTTGTTAAAGATAATGCGACCAAATTCTATTTAGCAAAATCTATCTGCCATTAAACATCTACTTTTTGGCAAGGAGCAAGGATGAGGGCGATGGGAACGATCCATTCTATTGCATTTGCTAGCAGTGGTGGCAACCATGCATATCAGCTGGTGCGTGACTGAACTTGTACGTTGCACGGCAGCTATTATGCCACAACTGCTCATTTGTGTTGGAAAAGTCGCTGCGAGCCGCTGCAGCAGACTTGCCGACCACTTTTTGACATCGTATCTAAGCCCACACACTGAAAAGTATTCTTTGGATACAGATCTAGCACTGCTGCATGCTGAGCAAACTGATGCCATAGTGTTACAAGTCAATGGGACTTGACCATCATTGTGTGTGGTAAACAATCACAAGCACCTAGATTGTCGGTACTGACTTTAAAAATCCTGTTTAAGTTACACGGTTCCCAGTCAATTCCCATCGGACAATTCCCGCTCAACCGGACAATTTCCAAAGTATATCTCCCACCCGGAAAACTTCCTACCTCAGATAATTTCCCCTTCAACAATAAATCCCTTGCACTGATGTCACTTAACAAAAAACAAAGAGTTTCGCTTTTGAGGTAAACAAAGGAACAGTACAAATTGCTACACTAGGTGTATGTAGATGGATTGAAAGAGACGTCGTCGGGTAGCAGACATGCACTTGTAAATTTACGGTAGCAGCTTATCCCCACCTTCCCTGAACTTAGCCCTAACCCTTTTCCTGAAGGAATTTTTTTCAGGGGGAGTTATCAGAATCCAGGTTTGAAACTGTCCGGTAGGAATTGTCCAGGGGAGGTTGTCGAGTGGGAATTGCCCAGGGGAGTTGTTCAGGGCATGCACAACTGCTGAGGTAACATTGAAAGCTTACCAACAAAGTTGCAACAACAAGTGATACGTTTATCAATACACAAAAATCTCTGGCACTGACAACAATAGGTGTTTCAGAATTAAGTTGACTGCTCATTAAGAAAAACTTAATCAACAACCGTTACATGCCTTTCATGAAAGACTGTAAGGAACAACGTCACATTATTTTACTTTATGACTGAATTGTTTTCCTTCATTGACACTGTCAATAGTTTTAACTTATTTTGTGAAAGAGTTTTGACCACAACAATTTACTGACAACAGACAAAAACACGCTGCCAGAACGCAGCAGTTTAAAAAGATGGACTTTCTTCACTAAAAAAATGCACAAATAATTCAAAAGTACCTGAGATTTGACACAGAAAAAAAATATGAGCTTTGACAAACGTAGAAAAAAAAAGAGATTGAGATTACCATGGATAATGAAGACATGGCATTGTTGAGGTAATCTGGTTGATCACTCGGCTGAGGTGCCGGTGAACTTCCAAATCCTGTGTAACGTCCACCTTCGCTTGGTTTTAAATGTCTGGAAATACGATCACAGGAACACAACAGAATTTTACCAAAATGTAAAGTCAATTATAACTCACTGATCGGAGAAGAAAGACTAGTCGTACAACTTTGATCGTGGGAGTGAGAAAATGTTGATAATCAATAGCCTCTTATAGGGAAATATTGCAATTAACATGCAACAACATGGAATATAATAAAAGCAGCAGTAATCATTGATAAACCATTAAGTCTCACCAATTAACACACATGAGTAACAGTTTCATCTCCTTGGTACATTGTGCAAATGATGAGTTACAGAACATGCACCATCTGATTTTTTTGAAAATTTGGGTGAAGAAATTATTCTTGAGCAACAAATCACTGAATTTCTATTTGTGAAAAACTTATTCCTTGGAAGTAAGGCAACTTTCCTGTGTTGATTTGAATGATCTATCATTCTGTGTCCATTAATACAAGTACTGTTGCGATATTGCGATATCGACAAACGATATCGTTATGAGACTGCTCCTGATATCGTTTCCAAAATGACTCAAATGAGATGTACACTGCACACTTCTGGAAAAAAGAAAATGTTTCTAAAAACAGAATGGATCACACAGAATCAGACCTTTTGTTTCTATGAACCTTAAATGATCTAGCCTCATTGATATGAAGATAAAGTGTTAGGTTAGAATTTAAGCTTACAGACTTAGTCTGCACAAAGTGGCTTCTGTACACTAGTTGTACAATATTTGATCTGGTGCACTTTGGTTCTAGTTAACCACTACTGTATGCTATCAAGATATTGTTTGGTAATTGAAAAATGAGTGCTTGTGATATTGTTTTTGAAAATTCCATATTGCAACAAGACTAATAAACGCTAATAAATGTTTTCAAAACTAGGACATTTTCTCCACAACAAATCCATTAACTAATTAACAAGTAGTATCAAATTATCAAGGTATTGTTACCAGTAAACCAATTTACTTGCTTCCTCTTCTCATGTTGACAAAAGTGTCTCTTTTGGTACACATTTACAGTGAAAAAGTCTCTGATGCTCGTGACAAATGGTGTATCATGCTATTCCAGAAATGTTTTATCACTATTGTATCGATTTAAACAGCTCTTGCAATGACTATTACATAATAATGTTTCTTGTGGTTCACTTGAATGTTTCAGAATTGTTTTGGGAGACATCAAATCGACAATGCCCTTTCCAAAAGATGACAACATTCATCATGCAAGGAAGCGTACAGGGTATCAACAAACGCAGGGATATCAGCATAAATTATGTTCTCAGTGCTCCCTCACCTCCAAGATAATCACCTTCACCAACGTTCAGGAATATTTTGAATATTACTAAGGGGAGGCGTCCATACTCGTTTTTGCAACTCCGCGCGGACAGAGATTACCCCAACAAGCCATGAATATGCCTACTATCGTCACTTGCTTAATTCCGAAGTTCCCCGAAGTTTAATAAGCCTCCCAACTTCTCCCCTATTGTGCCCTGTTGACGATCACATAATAGCGGGTCGCGCAGTGAACAGATCTCCGACAAGATTGCTATTCAATGACAGCAACGTCTTTACAAAGCGCACACACAATATGCATTAACCAGAGAATCTTATTCGAGCCTGACCAGTGTTAGGTAATCCTGTAAGCCGATTATTTTTGGAGCGTGTTTTACACTGACATTTGTAAATAGATTCTTTCGTACAGCAGAAAGTTTTTTAAAATATAGTTATGATTTTATTAAGTTTTGAACGAAAACATTTTCTTTCCACTCCGAAACCACACGTGAATGAAGCCCTAGTTCAAAATAGTTACGTACGTAGGCTTACAAAATTCAATACCAGAGTTTATAACCCGCGGAGTTGAGGAAGCTCCGACTATAGGCTATCGTAATTTTTAGAAAGTAAAATATGTGTTCTGGGCTTCAAAAGCTCTCGGGTAGTGTAAAACGACTTAGACTCTAGCCTAGGTTGCAGGGTGTTATTTGACTGCGTTGAAACTTAAACAGTTTCCTTCGATCATTTATCTAACTCTAAATGCTATACACGTAAAGAATCAAGAAATTAATGGGTCTACACTGTAGCCTAACAAAGAGGAATTAACATTAGGCCTATACTACAGCTAACGCTAGCAGCCGTACCGTATGCAAAAGTTAAGATAGGTGGAACTTTCATAAGCCTTAATTTGGTAGTACCATGACCCCCTTCCCAAACAAAACACGCACACATTCAGCTGCACGTGTGAATTATATGCAACTTTATGCAGTATTACCCAATGAACATTGCAGTGGTACATGTAGTGAAACTGTGAAAAACTGAAAACTAAACAACTTATTGCGCAGCATTTGGCTGCGCTAGGCTAACTCATGATGCTAGCAGTATGTATACAGGTGCGGTTAGGTAGTTAGGTACCAATGTGAGGTGTATGTCCGGTGCGGCGAAGTTGACATGTGTAAATCATAGTTAAATGCGGAAGTGTCCATTGTCGATGAATATTTATTAATTTCAACGTCAGTAATTTAGGAAAACGTCACGAATTTCGGAAAACGTCACCACTGTGGTCATTTACGTCGAATATTTTAACAAACCACATTGGTTTATCCTTTGGATGGGTTGGACCAGGGAGGCATGAACTTATAAATTAAAAGCAATGACGCAGTTATCCACCGACTTACAAGTCGACGCAACAGGCCGCTGCGTTTTGCCTGTGTCCCGTAGCGTGCATGCCTGTCAATATTAGCAGATACGAAAAGATGTGGGTATCCGTCGGGAGATGCAAACATCACTGTAAACATTACGACTGTAAACATTACTACTGTACAGTAAGTGCGATTTGCATTTGAATTTTGAAAAAGAAATAAGTAGGCTTAGCATAGGACAGTTTTTCCTTTTTGGGGGGCAAAACTTCATAATTATTATGGCTAATGATAGGGATAAAATTGGCTTTGTTTTACTAAAACCAGTGAAGGGAAAATGCAATGGCCTAATCTGTAGGACCTCGTGGCGATAACACAAGGCCGACTGATTAGTTACCCCTTTCAAACGCAGACGATTTCTTAAAACATCGAAGATCATCATACATTTTTACTTTGTTTGATGAATTTTGCGAGGAATTTTCTCATTTCTAGCAACATCATGGTCACAGTCGAAGTTGCCTTTCACAGTAATTAACCATTCAAAACGAAGCTCAATTTACCGTGACAATTTGTGTCGAACTAAAAGAAGAAAAAAAATCAAGAAAGAACAGTAAAAGAAAGACACACACATGCGCGGAAATTTATTTCATTTCGAATAACGTACAAAAAGGAGGTATTTAAACTTGAGGGAAGAAACCTGGTCGATCTTCTAGCGTGAGTTTTCTGTTCACTGCTGTAGCTGTACAAACTAAGGTGAAAGGAACAAAAGACCTGTCTCAGAGCTTTGATGTTCAAAGCTGTAAACTAGGCCATTGTGCTCTGTAATCGGATTAGATACAAGTGTAGAGGAAGTTGTGCATAATTCGGAAAGTTCTCGGCAGTGCCGCGGAGGGCAATAGAGGTAATGAGTCAAGCTCCAATGAACACACAAATCTGTGTCCGCGCGGCTTTGCAAAAACGAGTATGGACGGCTCCCCTAATTCTGTCACCTTTGCACATATTTTTATAATCTTGCAGAAATATTTACTTAACTTCGACCAACGGATCCATCAACTGCTGGAGGGTACTGGGAGCGGTGAATGAAGTGAATCAAAGGTACACACGACAAGCGTAAAGCACATTGTATTATCGTGTGGGGTCTAGGAGTCCACACAAGGGTCCCTGGCAAGGTCAAGGGACAGAGCCCTGGAGGTGACCCTGGTGGCTTTCTCAATAAAAGACAATTTGAACATTGATCACAACTGGAAATATCCAACAAAATGTGTGATTTAAATTTTCCTTTTCTTTTTCAAATATACTTCTGTAATTTTATATATTTCCGCAGTTGACTTGAGGAGCAGTCACCCAAACAATCCCCCACCCATTTAGAAGTGTCTGCTTGTATAACTTCAGACGGAAATGTACAGTACATATCACTATTTGTTTTCAGCTTGACAAATCCAAGCCTAGCTACTCACTGATATTTATGGAGTCATTAATTGAATTACTAATTTTCTACTCACTCAGGCCTTGCAGCATTTTCCCTCTGTTTCCGATCAAAAAAGTTTTCTTTTTGCGAAGAAATTGCTTCTCTGTGAGGAAGGGAAAAAAAATCACACACTTTTTAAAACCAATTAAATATCTGCGTCTTCTGACAAACACAACGAACACAGCAAAGTTCATCAAGTCTCACTAACTCAGTCTAAACGTAAAACAGACACAGTTAATTAAGTAGATTGATTTTGTTTTTCAATTATAAGGATGCACAGTAATATAATTTATAGAAATGGATGACTGGATTTATCTGCACATATGTAAAACTTAACTTCTCAGTGCTTCCTACTTATAAAAATCTGTGTTTTACATTTTTCCTTTTTCTTTTGTGTTTTTGCTTGCTTCTCTTTTTCTTTGTTTACAGGCAGTGCACACTATCAAGCCTCTTGAGGTATTTGTGTACTTTCTTTTGGGTCATACATGTACAGTGATCTTTATGTATAAAGCTACATTTTCTTCCTTTCTTGCTTTTTCTCTATACAGTATGTATACAAAGCGATAACAAAAGAAACAAAATGAAACATAACGTGCAATGGCCACACCAATATAAACCTTTGCTTGACATGTACGGTAGGTTTATGAAAATATATATTCAACAGGAGAAGGACTATTCAAACATACTGTGGACTGCAACAATTCTATCAATCCTACTGTATGCAATTTGAGACAGTGTGCATAAATTTTGATGATCAAACAGCCTGGTCACATTGTTTCAAATAATTTGAAACAACAATCTTTGTAATACAAGCACAGAATCGTAGCCGTAATTAACAATCAATCATCTATTTTGAAACATTCTACCTAAAGACTTCAGACACACATTCTCTCAGAGGTCCACAAATACATGATTAACTTTTCTTTCAGTCCAAATGATTGAGCTGAAGCTGGCATAATGTTACTATCCCACACAAACACTCGCAAATGTTTGCTCTTAAGGTTGTAAAGCCATGTTTACTAAAATTAAATATTGGACAGATAATTTACTTTTGTAGTCTTGTAAGTTTTGGGAATCTGAAGCCACATTGGACTCATCAAGGACCCCTATACAGTTGATCATGGATGAACACTGCGAGGTTCTCTACACCTCTCCCACAAGAGTTCAAAGAGTAATGAGACAGGGGAAAAACAATCAATTCCAATGCTCCAGGGAACCACCATTTTACAACCCCATCGGACCGACATGAGTGTTTTACCTAGTCTTAAGCCACTTTCTGAAAGGCTGGGGCGCTCGAGGACTAACCCACCTCAGCAGTATAACAAAGATGACATCTCCAAAGCTACTGCACAGACTGCGAGACACCGACGTCCACTCAAATCACAAGGTATGAGCAGAGGAGGTGAATATTTTCTAACAATTTGAAAGTGATTGAGCAAAGCAAATAGCACATGAACATTTTCCCCACCGCCACCTGACCAACGTTTTACTCATTTGAGCACCTACAAGTAACTGGCTGTGGTGAAGGACTATCATATTTCTCTCTCAGACATGGCAGACCATATTTCTTACCCTTGGACACACCACAACTTAAGTTGGAAAGATCTTATTTTACATCCCACACCCTCTATATATGTCGTGCTCTATCTTTCTTTGAAAGACTATTATATCTCTCAGACACAGAAAAACTACACTCTAGCTAAAACTGAGGATAATCTAGTACTTCTACACACAGACATGCCATGCTCTCGTTATAGTCAAGTTAGACATGCCCTATTCTAGCTGTGGTCAGAGACTACCGTACCATATTTCTCTTAGCTAGACATGCCATGATCTAGCTATAGTCAAGGACTATCACATTTCACTTACTTAGACATGCCATAATCTAGATTCCAATCGTCTTTGCCACTTTTTGAACTTCTTTCTGCTGACTGGTAACCACTTGAGCTGTATGAAGATGTAAAGTTAGGTGAACTGTGAGACTGATGGATGGATGAACTGCCACTAGAAGCACTAAGACGATTAGAACTGGCTACAAACGGCTTGTAGTCCCTTGCTGAAGACGTCTCCTCAGACCATACCTCCCCCTTGGATTCTGTCGTTACCTGCAAGAGACCAAAAATTGGGCCGTAGTTTCTGTTTTGTTTCGACATCAATCTTTTTTGTGTGGAAAGAGGCATATGTGGAATGTGCAAGAGGTAGGGTGTTGTCCCCAAAAGTACGAAAACAACTTTTGTTTTGTTGCAAGAGCACACTGACAAACAAATTAGTACAGTAGTTGACTACTTTGGTTGTCACAGGTAATGACAACAATATGCAGTATATATTCTATTCCTTTACCTCCTTGAAATCAACTGACAGACTCATTATGACTGCTGCTGCTGCTGCTGAACAAAAACCTTTAAGCTATCCTCTTGAGTTTATTTTTGACTTGGAAAAATACTGTAATGTCACAGTTTTACATATTCAAAGGAAAGGGTTTTGAACTCAAGATTTTTTCTTGTACTACTAATGCATGATCTGTTCTGCCTAACCACATACATCAGGTTCCCTGCCATATAAACTGTACCTGAGTGATAAATTATAATCACTGAGGGACATTGATACTATCAATTTGACGCTATTAAATTGTGACCAGCTCAGCAAGCAGTGTGTGGTCATAGCAAGGCATCAAACATACAGTAACTTACTGATGAGTGATGAATTAAGATAGTCTGAAACAAAAGGACAATGACTGCTCATTGCAGTCCAAACCAACAACCTCGATGGCAGTATGGTTCCATGAGATGTCAAAGCTGATGGACAGCCTTTGTTCCAGCTTCTGAAACATTAGCGCACAAAAGTTTTTCAGTCTCACTAGTAACTCTCCATATGAAATACAATTTTTTTGTTGTACTGAACACTAAAAGTTGAACTAAAATGTTTACAAAATATGTAAATGGATGAAAATAATCCAAATCCTACTTCTACTTTTCAGCAATCTCAAACATCACTAACAACACCACCAACACCATTGACACCACCAACACCACATACGAAAGCGCTAAAGTGCAATGAAAGGGAGAACTTGCAAGATACATAAACGAGCTCCTTTCACTAATCCACTAACAATCCTTCAGGTCAATTTACTTTTCTGATCCATAACTGTGTCACAAGAGGAGAGGATTTCAAAAACAGCCAACATGAAAGTGCTGCGTTTTATCAGTGATGCAGTTGGTGCTGTCTTCTCACACTGATCAATTGTAGAAAAAGCTTTAACTATGAAAAGGCAGGCCTTAATGTGATGCCTGCCACCAACCTTGTCTCTAAGCAGGGCTGCAGCTCGACTATTATACTTTTCATGAAAGGTCCAACTGGGGTTGTAATCAGCTTGTCCCTTCATGAATTCTTTACTGGTTTTGTTCCCTCCTGCCTTCATTTTCTCTAACTCAGCGTCCTTCCATTTGTCCATTGTCACCTGACCTCACGAAACTGGACAGATTTGATGGAGAAAAGAAACGAGGGCCAAATTAAAATATGACCGAAATTACATGCTCCTTGCAAAAACTGATGGTCACAAGAAGCAAATTGACTGGGTGCCATAATTGTGATTTCTCTTTCTTAAGAACAAAAGAGGTCTGTTGCCGATTCCGCAGTGGAGATGATACAGAGCAAAACAGTTTCTCAAGCATACATTGCAAAATATGTCAATCGAGAAGGGTCTGATGGATTACCTTCACTATGAATTCAATCTGTATGGGAACATCAAATTGCATGCCACAATCAGTATATAGATCAATAAACCCAACCTAAGACGGCTTCACAGAGACAAACTTGCAATCATCTGCTATGTCCTCACTTTGAGAAAACAAGGCTTCAAATACCAAGCTCTGACAGGCTGTTTGAAATGAACTTGAAACAGATAACGAACATGTCTTTAAGATGACCTCCATTAGACTTGGCTATTGTACTGTACATGTACACTGTAATTACACCCACTACAGCTTGGTTCAGTGATGATCAGTCAATGTACAGTACTGTACAGTAGTTGCTGTTGCTTCCATAGCAGGACTGTTTCAGTATCAAATTATATCAGCTGTAATAGCAAAGGCTTTCCTTACCTAAACTTCTTAACTAGTGCTACAACCTACGGACGGTACACTAGGCAGATTCACTTTACGATATTTCACGTTGGGAATACCAGTATTGCAAAGTTGCCTCACTACGTACTTTAAATTTGTGCTACAGAACAGATTGTGCACTCTTTTGTGACATGTGTCATATTGACATGGCCAATGGATTGTACATCTACATGGCGTTCCAAAGGAGCAACAAAAACTTCCAAGTATTCAAAATGCTGCAAGTGAAAATGTCCAGTTCTATCCAAAAAATCATGTATACTGCAACATCAATCTTCAGGACTTGCATTGGTTTCCTGTGTAAAGCTTTCACGGAATTCAAACAGAGGACAAATGGTGTAATCGGACGCCTAATAATCTTACTTCCATTATGACTGGTAGAGTATTTCCCTCCTACAGTAGGAGGTACAAAGAGTAAATCAACTGAACTGAACCGACACACTTTACATATGTATACATCCAGGAAGTTGACATAAACCCAATATATTTGCATGCCTGAGAGGCCCAAGGGCACCATACATACACAGTGAGTGTTTTTCTAACCACACATTTTATTTCTCTTCATTTACTGCTAATATTTCCACAAATACTCCACTGAAACCTTCAAAATTTCATGATAATTTCTTACATTTCATGATTATCTTTAGCGTTTACGATATCAACAATTTTTTAGACTTTTCTACAGTTCAATCATTCAAACTGAATAGAAATCATTTATTGCCGGTTTCCGTCATATAACCATTTCACCCTGATAGCATAACCTGAATTATCACAACATATTATACACAGATTTCCATTTATTGTGCACAGTACAAGACTCCGAATGACTGTGCGTCTTGCTGTACATTTCATGTTTGGTAACCTGCAATATTCCTTCTTGTGACTTACTGTACTGTAATATCAAAATCAAAATACTTGTTGCCTGAATACCAGGCTCACCATGCAAGGAGGACATATTGTTTGTTCTGGCTGCTTGATGACTGTGGAACAATTTAACCTTAAAGTGTTTGTTCTTCAAGTTCGTTAACACATTGAGAAAAGAATTGAAATCACATCTTGCGCTGCATCTTTAATCCTTTGCGCCATACACTGATTTTTCTCTTCTCTTGTTCTGCATCTTAGTAAAATGCCATGAGCACTTAAAGTGGACTTGGCACATTGTAAATACAGATTGTCATATTATTATTAAACTACATAATAACGTACATTCAGCGAACCAACATGAAAACTTACCTTAAATGAACTCCAAGACCACGGTGCTTCCCTGAACACTCTAAACATATCCACACACCATAGGAGACACTGACCCATTGTGGGTTATGAGCGCCACATTCAAAACATTTCTACAAAGACAAAGAAGACAATGAAATAAAGTAACTAAGTACTTGAATGTACCAGAAATATAAGTACTGTATACTGTATATAAGTAATACTGTGTATAAGTACCCGAATGTAACAGAAATACTGTACAGTACATCAATCCTTGAGTTCACTACATATTAATTTTATGAAATAGAAGTTTTAGCATTATAATACTGCACAGAATGACTATCAACATTTCACAATTTTAGTCTACTCCTCTGAAAGTGTGATATAGGTAACGCTGCACTACAGTAACAGACTTTTCAAAATGTTCATCCTTAGTGCAGAGTGCTAAGTGCATATCAATTTTATGTGACAAAATAATTTGTACTAAGTACAGTATTATACAGTCATGAGGTCACCAAACTTAACAATTTGACATGTGATCACAATTGCAAAAATTTGTTAGCATACTGTACGCTACCATCTTACAGGTACTGTAGAACTTTGCTGTGTACAGTGCTGCTTTAAAACCCTGCTGAAACTGCACAAATGGAATGTTTTTCTTCCCCCCCCCCCCAACCATTTCCTGATTGTTTGTGAACACATTTACTTTGAAGGCATAATTACAAGTTAACTGCATTGCTACTGCGGTATGTATAGCAGACAGAACTTGCTGTTTTTATCACTTTGAACAAGTGGACAGTATTGGTACAACGATGATTGCTGGTACTGATGTGTGCCATGAATACCAGTACTGATTTTGTTGACATCACCAAACCCTACAAAAAGTACTTTTTTATTCACAAGACTAGAATTGTATATGCTCAGGTGTTACAGGTAAAAACAAAAATTGGTTTAATTTTCAAGAAACTCACTTTGCTTAAAGACAAAAACTCATCACCCCAGATAGTTTCAAGTTTCCCAACCACCTACCTCTAGTCCCTCCCTCAGCCTGTCTTAAATTCCTCCACATGTGTAATCAAAACAATGGATCCCTGTGTACGCTGTGTAAGTACGCGCTGCTCTGCATCTTTCAAATTTGCTGTCAATCTAAGAGTACTGTAACTTAGAACCAGTTGAGAATTTTGCTTTCCAGGAGGTAAAAATATAGCTTAGGGTGATGCAATACAGCCTTTAAGTAACCATCAAATATGTCAGATTGGTTGCAGTGAGGGGTGTGTCAATTAAGAGGTTACAGTACTGTATGGTAGTTTAGTCAAGGAAAGGATTTGAGGGGATACAAGTAGCAGATGTTAAAGCATCAAAAACCGCAAACCACCAAATCCTACTCCCCTGTTTTAAGACCTGCACTTGTCTCAGGTACTGTATACTGTATTCCTAAATCATTAACACAACTGAAAACAAAAATAAAAACATCCTATGCCATTGAATTCACCGATGAGCCTCTGCTAATAAACAAAAGAAAAAAAATCTGACAAGTACTAACTCTACTTTGCTTTTTCTGAAGTTTGGAGCGATGACTGAAGCATACTGTAACCGTGGTTACAATCAGCAAAATACAATAGGGGAGGGGGTCTGCGGTTATGGACTAAGCCTACACGGTCTGTCCTCTTCAAAGGCTCTTGAAATTGATATCATGTACTTCTTTGGGAGGTCTCCACAAAGGGTACCTTTTTCTCATGGAGTCAAAGGCCAGTTTAGAAAGACACATACTTGGGTGGACATGTACTGACACAGGTCTGGAGTCTGGGTCAATGTGGGAGGAAATGGGAGTGATGCATCCACTGGCTTGACTGGAGTCAGAGCCTAAGTGACTTGAACATTGCACTGTACTTTGACCCCCATATTTTCAATTTCCCGAGGAGTTGGAGTTGAGGTGAGGGATGGGAATGCACGGAGTTAAAGTCACGGTGAAAGTACAACTGTTGGATGGAGTCAGAGTCACAGAGAAGTCAGAGTAAATTGACTTGCATCCTCTACATTCTGATTAAGTTTGTTGTTCCACTACAACTTGGAAATAAGGCAGGGTATTCTATAATTGTACCAAATAATTTAGGGGAATCAGTTGGCTATAAATCTAGGCACACAATTTCAGTCACCAAATGAAGGACAGTTCTACGTGCACATAAACGTAAACATGCTGCACTTATTAAAATGCATAGGCCCACAGTACTGTGTATGTTTGCCTGAGATGGCACCAATGCGTAGGCTAGATACTGCAGCCCTCCAGAAGTGGCACCGAAGGACTGAAATTCTGGACAAGTCTGCCATGGGTGTGTCAATCTCATGTGAGGGAGGTGGGTCAATCTAGTAGTAGTAGGAGGAGCCTTGACCATGCCTATAGGCTAGCCTTATACTGTAGGCCTCCTTTTGGTATCTTCTTCACATTTCAGCACCAATCATCTCTTCCTACTTGTTACTATATCCTTTTTAGGTAAATTTTTTCCTTCTGACTTCTTCTGGCTACCAAACGTCCCTATTTTTACCACTCAAAACCTCTACATGGTATATTATATAAGAGCCTAGGCCTTGGTACACAAAAACATCCCCGCATGTGGCAGACAATTTGAACATGGGGCTAAAGTGGGAATCAAACTGAAACTTCAGGAGGAAAGGTATGAGAAATTTGAAAATGGAGAATAAGGATGGTTTTAGGAAAACAATTAAAAAGGTTGGAAGTCCATTTAAGTGTAACAATTGCTTAACATAGAGTTACAGTACTGCTAAACAGTAACAGGAAATTAGAGCGCGTTTTAATTCGATAATCCGCTACAAAGCAGGGAGGCAATAGTCCTGCAAATAAGCCCGTGGCATACTCAGGGAATCGTCAACTAGAACCATTCTCTCTGCCTAACCATTGTGCTACCTATTGTGCTCATTAAGTCAACAGCTACCCACAGTACCATTATGTCAAGTCTCATCAACAACAATAAACGTAGTACAGAACAGCAGGAGCAATGTGAAGCTCTTACCCTGACCCTTCCTGGTACATGAACACCTAAATTTTGTACAAAAGGATAAGGCAACGTTGTACCTTCTTGGACCGTAACTCCTCCTAATAGACAGTATCACTAACTCCTTTTGGTATCTTCTTCACATTTCAGCGCCAATCATCTCTTCCTACTTGTTACTATATCCTTTTTAGGTAAATTTTTCCTTCTGACTTGTTAAATTGTAACCTTAGACTGCACAACAAATACTTTATGTGACAACAACATGCATATGAACAGGACATATACAGTAGGTCAGTGCTTTGCATATGAAGATCCACTCCTGACATCACAAACTACAAAGTACTTCAGAAATGTGAGCACTTTGGAATGCAACATCAGCACAGTTCACAACATTTTGGTTATTTTCAGAAACCCTTTTTTTTTTTTAAGTTTTTTAACATTTCAACTGAGAGAGGGTGTATATGTTTGAGATGTAGAATACAGTACTTAGTTACAGAGTATACCTGGCGTTGCAAAGTGGATCATATTATATTATAAGTAATACTTACCTTTAACTTAAAGTAATTACTCAGTCACAGTGACTAGCCTATTGAATTCAATAGGTTTGGACCAGATTTGAAAGTTTGCAATATGCACGAGGAATTTCAATATTTAATAAAGATCAAGAGAATTGCGCAGCCAGTACTATCTAAGCGGAGCACCACCATCGGCTGGCGCAGGAGCGTACCAAGAAAATATTGGCCAAAACTACCCTCCTAGATCGCCCGAAATCGCCTTTCCTGGGCAATGTGCTTACCTTTCCACCCTCTGACTTTGCAAGTTTTTAAGCCACCAACTTCCGTTGATGCATGCGATATATGCCAGTATGCACTGTACATTGTGAACGTGTTATCAAACTTGCCCTTGTGCGGCTGCAGTTGTCAAATTGCGCGGCTAGACACTTCGAGACTCATATTTTTGCGCGGGGGATAAATCCCCTGTGCAGGGCAAACTTTCCAATCTGGGGTTTGGGCCTAGCAACAACACTCAACAGTAAGACCGTAAGGCTAAGTTAGACCTAATGTACCACGTTACGATAATCAGTACGAGTTAGGACATAGACCTAGGCCGAAAAACTTAGAAGTTACATACTATACAAATGAAATAGGCTACAGTATTTAGTAACTTAGGCCTGCTGTAAATCATGTTAGGCCCAACCTACGCTAGCCCATGTTACATGTAAATTTAAAGACACGAAGCAACTTTTGTCTTACATTATTGTCATTTTTTGCTCTTAGTTCCTTTAAAACGCGTCGAGTGCGAGGACTCGCCATTCTTTCAGGTATTGTGCTGAGATGTTAGTGGAGTATAGTATGACAATCTGATTTTCGTATGTTTCTTCGCCAACGTCACATATAAATTACATTAAAATAGTCGCTCACAAAGTCACAGAAATAAAATTCGACTATTCCTTACACTACATACACAGCTGTTGCCGGTATGTACTGGTAACGTATGCAGTGGTGAACAGAGACGAGATACCCAGGTGACGTACGTGTACGGTAAAATACAGCTATGGAACGCCGAAATGATCGTGCTGCCATAGAATTAGAAGTAGCGTGCTGCAGACATAGTATATGCATGCGCCTCCTTGCATGAGGCCGTACTAGCGCTGTACATAGCATGAATGAGGAATTGTAACATGGGAACGGCGTAGTACAGTGTCCATAATTGTGGAGTCGTCATTCATCTTGGATGTCCTATTCTACAGTGTAATGATACATCTGAGAAAGGTCCAACGATGTGACAAGATGCTGCAAAATGACTAACCCCTAACCGTACATACGATACCTAACATGAAGATTCATGAAAGCTACCAATCAGCTGACCTGCAACCTGTGCTGCCATAGAAGTTTAGCTAGTGACACCACCACCGTCCAGGTTGATACTCTGAACGATGAATGTACTTCCTTTTTTACTCATAGGTATCGTAAGGACAATATTCCATATCACTACATCCAATTTCGTATCAAAGCATAAACATCACGCCACTGATGTAAACCTACTAAATAGAGCTTCCGTATCTGCTCAGCTAAAATTTGTCCCACCATTTTGCATTTTGCAAAGAGGTCACGACACGTACACTAAAAGCCCTTTTTTTTTTCTAAATATGTGAACAAATTGATATTAGCTGACTATGGTGTCTTTGTGACGCCGTTGAACATGACGCGATAAAAGTCAGGCACAACCATATCTGTCAGATATTCTCAATTTCAATGGTGTGTCATAAAGGCCTAATGATACCTACGTAAGGTGTTTCGGATTTTTGGTCCAAGGCACGTTAATTGGACGTACGTTGGACCAAAAGTTATTGGAAGGGCTTGAGTGCCGTCAGGACTATTTATGAGGAGTGCCACCATCAGCTGGCGCGGAGCTTGTATACAAGGAAATTTTTGGCTTTTCAAATTCAAACCCTCCATATGGTGGGAAACGCCACTTCCCAGGTGTCCTGGGCTGCATGCATCCAGGCTTGAAATATGGATCTCATTCCTGCAATTTCTCAATAAGGTCTAATAAGATAAAAATCAATTTATGAAAAATCCTGTTTCATCTATTCTTGGAAAAGTTGACAAACAGTAGGACCGGGAGGGGAGGGCTGAACTTCATTTAGACCCCAATGTTTGTTGATAATGACCCATCTCTGAGCTTGAAAATAAAAATGAAAATTCGCGGAACGCGGTTGAACATTATCTAATCCAAAGAAGGGGGTCAAAACCCGACTGTTTTTTTTTTTTTTTGAGGGAGGGAGGGGGAAACAAGGGTAAAAAATGAGCTTGTTGCCCCAATTTTTAAACATGTCCAACTTTCTAAATGAAATACTTTTAAGTAGCAGAATTGACATACTTTAAGTAGTGGAACTGACAAACTTTTAAACAGCAGTATGACAAAATATTGGTTGGTTTAGGCAATAGATTCAGTTTAAATTGACAACAAATACTTTTGGGGGTATTTATTTCTTCATTTGTCTTTAATTCAGCGTAAGGACTGGAAAAAATAGAGGAACATTGTTTTTAGAATCCATGACATCGTTAACATCCAAGGTTTCGATTGACAGTTCGGGGGAGACGTGTTGCCAATGCGTCCTGTGAAATAAATATGCCGACCGTAAGTTCTGCTGCTGGATTCCTCCCGCTAGCCGCATATACTCGTATATAAGCAGCGGGCGCATGTGTGGCCAATCGATCTCGAATCAACTATTTCACACCTTTATGAACACCCTGTTTCATTAGTGTCATTAATCTGTTTCTTATAGTTTTCAATTACATAAAAAGATCACAATCGTGAAGCCTTCTCACCCCTTTAGGGCAACCAGCTCTCCCCAGCTAAGTCAACTTATCATCACTCCCCCTCTCTTGTTTTTCCCTGCTCTCCTTTAATTTTCAAAACCATCCATTGCGTCCCTAAGACTTCTGTGAAGGTGGGGGGCACCCCTGAATCTATCGTCTATTTCCTGATATATTGCAAACTGTGTAACCCCGTCTTCAAAGTATCATGACAAATTATTGGTATCACTTACCGAATATCATTTTGACACAAACATCAGCTGCCCAACTGCGTATGACAAGCTTTGAACTTTATTTACCATTTATTGAAGGATCATTCGGTTAACCACATAAAAATGTCTTTAAAATCCTGCTGCAATTTCGAACTCGACACGGTTCATCAATTAGCTATTAAGTAAAATGTGAACGTGCTAGCATAATGAATTACATATATGCTTGAAACAGCGTTTCAATAAAGGGCTGGGAGTGGCACAATTTTTAATTGCCTCATATTGACTATCTATCATGTCTTTTGCAGTCCCGTAGAGACCACGTAAGTACTGCTTTGTTAGCATACAAAAGCTGAGCGTCGGACTTACGGTATACACATTAAGGGGGAGGACGGTAGTACGTATAATTGTTGACATACACCGAAATAAAAAGTTGATGGCAGTAGTAAGTACAGTATACACATGTACTCATCCCAACGTATGGCGGCGATTGTCAACTTGGACGCGATTAAAATCATATCGGAGAATTAAGTTCATCCATTTTTTTTTGGTTGGAGTCTAGGTGATTCTGAGTGTGAAAGACTTTATTCTGCTTTTACAACTAGAATCATGAAGTGTGTAAGAAACATAACACCATCAGTCTGGAGTTTTGTCGTTATGTGTCTTATATATCATTGCGATATAGATGCCAGTGCGAGTAAGTTTCAAGACAAATTAATTGCTATCTATATTAAGATCCTTAGTGCCGTTTCTTATTTTTCCTAGACAGGTGCTAATTTATCACGCTACTTCTGTTGTTGCATTTCAGCAGTGCTTATTATTATAAATCATTTAACCCACAGCACTACTATTAGTAGGCACCGTTGCATTTCTGTGACAGATGCTTATATGCTTCAATATTATTTACCCATACCCAGAAATTCGAGAAACTCGACTAAGTGAAGTCTGATTTGAATATTTTTTTTTTACTTTTTGTTTCTTACAGACCTCTGTACATTTACCGAGCAATTCCCACAACACAAGTTTTGTTATAGTGAGCGGCTGAAGAGTGAGGCACTTTTCTTTTTTCTCTCTCTTTGTCGCTTTTCAAGTACATTATGTAAAAGTGTAATGTATATAGTTTGAATGCTGAAAGAGAAAGATAAGATGGAAAGCTTCTACTTACTTGTCGTCTTGAAATCTGATAGGAGTGAAAGTTTCGTGATACTACAGTTTATGTCGACATCATAACACTTTTGCTCTAGATTGAATTTAAGAACGCAGTCTCTTTAATGTTCATTGTTCATAGGGTCTTATTTTAATCGAGGTGGCCTAATAACTTAGTTCAGTTTCGGTTCCTTCTTTCCCCTCAGCAGAAAAAAAATAAACATTTTTCACAAGAATAGTATCAAACGATCGGAATCATCAGCATTCAGGAATACAGAATGCGAAATACGATCAGCTTTCAGAATAAAGAACCAGAAATAAGTAACTTTTCTGGTTTGGTGTCAGTGAGAGTGTAAGTTATAAGTTGAAACTAAAACTAATGATCTTCCTGATACACCTATAACTTTCTACTTTATCAGTGTAAATTAATGTAAGTCGAAACAAACCCTTTGTGAAAAATGTGATTGGTTAAAAAATGTGACTGGTTAAACCTCCGAAGCAGATCTATGAAGGACATATCACGATATTGTAAAATTGAGATGAAATCTATTTATTCTAAAATTTATTCTAAAAACTTATCAAATACATCTCAATTTAAATTGATCTTAATTTGTCAAATTTATGAATGTATCCCAGTTTATCTCTATTTATCTCAATGTATCAAATTTATCTCAATAAACACATTTATTTCAATTTATCTTCCTTCAGTATCAGCTAGAGTACTAACTCCATTTTATTCTCCAAATTCAAGCAAATCCAGCACATTAAGTAGACCATGCATGTATTGTCTGATATATTTGTGACATATGTCAAAAATTGCATATCCAGGTTGTTTTAGTGATTAATTGACCGTGCATGTGTGTTAACAAGCAAGTCTTCAACTCTGTATACTCATGTATTATGTTAACACAGGCATATGAAGCGTTATTTTCTGCAATCTGGCAAATATTTTTGTGAAAAAATTGTTGGAGGTCAAAGTGATTACGTGTGTAAGAAATTCTTAAAAATCTTAAAAATTTAAGATTAGGTTTGATCTTACCTTTTTCTTTATTTTTAAATGTACACGCGAGGTTGTATGAACCGACTATGTCTTTCAATTAAGGAAAATGACAGTAACTACGTTGAAAAGCAATGAGATTGGCATAAAAACAGTAAAAACAGAGATCATGTTTGAAAATGAACGGTTCTTACTATAAGCACCTACATAATGAATATGCAACAGTGCAGGTCCTACTAGTGTATCAAAAAAATACTACTCGAGTCGTCGCTCCTTGGTCGTTATCGGGAATTGTAGTATTTGGTGAAAGGGAACACTGTATTTACAAATAACTTACGAAGTGAACACAACATTGCGGCGTCAGTGAGCGGGAGCTGTTCTGACTAACTGAATATTCAATACTAGTATACTTCAAATTGGCTTGTTCAAAGAAGGACACCGTTGATTTAAATGAAAAAAAATGTCAACCACCACATTATCGTATTCTACTTTTTTCGTCGTTATGTTAGAGGAATTTGAAATCATATGGCAGAATTAACCAACTGAAACCTATTAATTTTCCCAGATTGCCTGAATGGTGTAATTAAAAGCCTTGCCAAACTTTTGGGGCTGACATTTCAATGTTTTTTGTTTTTGCCTAAGCAAGCAATCACTTTAAATTGGGCCCATCTGATGGTGCCACCCCCCTCCTCCCGTATTACACACTTGATCACGATCGACGTCCATACCTGACACTGTGTTAACAAAAGTCACTATAAACTTTGGAAACTACACCTACCATCTAACGTAGACAGTGCACTGTCTATTACAAGATGAGAATTTTGCTAGTTGCGAGCCCTCTGAGAATAAAAACTCTGAACTTCTTCCATTCGTACGAGACCAGGACATTATATAATCAACATATGTCTGTTTGCAAGCATTTAAAACAACATGAACATTGACATTCACAGTTTTCTAATTCTCGAAATTAGTCTCATAACTGAAATTTGACAAACAGTAGTTTCTAATAATTGCACAAGGTATAGTTTTTTTTGTATACAAACAAAAGTTATTGTCCACCGATGAAGTTTTTTTTTTTTACATCTCCATGGTGTAAATCCTATATTTAACATTTCTTTATGTTATTGCGTTCTGTGACTGGTGAGATACCGTAGTCAAGGAAACATAAAATGAGTTTTATCCTAACCTTTACAGAAATTTAAATTGGTACTGTGAATCATTTCACATTACAGCCTGCCAGAAAGAAAACACTAACAATAGAAATTGCTCATGTCAAACAACATGTGATGACCCGTTAGGGATCAACGTGTGCAAAGATCACTGTGAGATGGAGGAAATATGTCTCTGTCCAACTGGTTACGTTAAAAATTCTTCTGCCTGTATACGAGAAGATGAATGTGGATGCTACATTCCGGGTGTCGGAGTTGTTCCGGTAAGTTGAGTTCCGTTCTAAAATATAGAAATCTAAAGGTTGCCTTCAGAGGAAGATTAATTGAGTTTATTAGTTAAATCTCAGTGAGTAAGATAGATTTTACTTCGTCACATTTTACTTTTGTGTATACTTGCAAAAGAAGAGACTTGTATGTTACTCAAAGAATCACATATTTGTTTCAATAGTTGTGTAACGGAATGCTACCGGAATAACCCTAAAGTTGGTTGTGCTTGTTTTAGTGTATAATGCCACTGTGAGACAACAGAATGTCTTCGCTAATGATCGCATTTACAAAATGTAGAGTTTCTAAAGTTTTACAAGATCTCTCACTGATGTTTCACACTGAGATGAAGCTGTTGCACACATCTGAATTCTAGATTAACTTAGTTATACCAGCTAAATATATAACGATTTCATCAGTTGGGTCACGTTACAGTCAATTTCTTTAATAAAATAAAGACACATACTCGCTGATAGACCCAGTAATAGAGGTAGTCTCGAAAAACATAGCATAACCGAAAAAACATCGAATAAAGAGAGCTGAATATTGAAACAAAAGCACTATCCATAGATGCCTAAACCCCTAACAAAAAATGTCACAAAATGACTCGAAATACAGAGACTGTGGAACATCCGAATAGGACTTCGAAATCAGAGTCAATATGCATGCATAATAAAACGAACATTAGTTTAGAAAGAACAAAGGAATATATATATATTTATAAAAACATATACATATATATATATATATATATATATATATATATATATATATATATATATATATATATATATATATATATATATATATATATATATATATATAATGTGTGAAAATCCATGTATGTTCCATTTGATATAAATATAAATATGTTAACAAATATGACAATTTTGGAGCACAAAATTTAAAATTAAAATTTAAATATTTTAAATTAAAATTTAAAAAATTAAAATATATATATATACATATATATATACATATATACATACATACATATATATTAATACATATATATTTTATTTAAAAGATTCCCTTCTTCTTCTTCTTCTTCTTCTCCTTCTTCTTCTTCTTCTTCTTCTTCTTCTTCTTCTTCTTCTTCTTCTTCTTCTTCTTCTTCTTCTTTTTTTTTTTTTTTGCTTCCCAAATTTCTGAAGGATGGCCAGTCATACGTAGACGTAAACTGCACCAGTAATTGCACATGTAATAGTAACTCTCTAGTGTGCATTGAACTGCTGTGTGGTATCGGAGGAACCGTATGTGGTGTAAGAAGAAGCATACGAGATTGCTACTGTGCTGGAATGGCAGAAATAAAGAATGGTTCTACGTGTGTTGAGATGACTGATTGCATGGATTTGTTTCAACATGGATTTGATAAAAGTGGTGTCTATACTATCAGACCATCTGGTTTCTACGAAGAGGGGGTCCCTGTCTTCTGCGATATGTCCCACGGAGGAGGGTGGACGGTAAGAACAAGAAATAAGCTATGGACATGCATCAAATATGCACAACATCAAAAGCATGAAATGGTTTTCGCAATGATCGATTAACGAATTACGTCCAGTGCGACCTTTTAAATTTCTTCAGTTAATTATACACTGACTTCTCTACGTACAGTGTAACTCATTTCTGAATGATAATCTTTTTTAGAACAGTTTTAGTTCAATCCCAAATTACGCTTGTTGCTTTTTGCTTTTACTGTAAACAGTGTTTGGCATCATTTTAATTCCAAGATTCCATATGCAAATGTAAAATCTTCATATGTCCTTTACATTCTGTTGGGTTCGTCAGTACATGAGGAATAAACCGTGCCTATTCGTCACTATGAAGTAGGTCAACGCATCAGGACACTATTCTGGGCATTTGCAAATTTCAGGTTATACAAGAGGAGAGGATTGTGCTTTTCTAAACTGTGTTTGTGGGGTACATCATGCACAGATCACTGATTGCTTTAATGACTGAGATACGTTTATGCGTAAAATTTACTGATACTATTGTACGTTCGCATCTTTGGTGTTGAGGGAACAGCCCATAATTTTCTTCTTACTTATTTTGCTAACTGTATGTTTCTTGAAAATTGATGCATGATATCGTCATTTTCTTTAATTTGTTGCAGCATATGATTACGGGTCTTATCACATTGGATCAATATTTTCCGCCCGCGATAAATACGGTTCGTGTGCCATACGTCATAAAGGTGGTTGGTGGTATCATCGTTGTTATAACATCAATATCAATGGTCTATATGACAAGGATTCCCACGATGGCATTATGATTTACAACGGAGACGAGCAAACACATCAAGGTCCATTTAGCCAAACCTATATGAGTATTCGACCTCTGTAGACTGATGGTATAGGGTGGACAAGGAAGGTCTTACACAAAAATCCTTTATAAACATCGAAAACACAATCATTTATGAGAAATTATTGTAACTTACAAGAATATTTATATTTTCCTTATGTTGTTTTTATCTTAATGTGGATCGAAAGGTAATCAAGATTGAATACAGTTCAATTTTACACTTGCTTCGGGTTATTTCATCCAATCATTCGACTTGTTCTGCCGCCCCTTCATGATTACATCACAGCTTACATCACAATTTAAATAAAATGTATAAGTCTTGACTGGTTGAGTGGGGTTGATGTGGGTCTTAATTTCGATTAATTCCATGTTATACTAATCGAGAAGGAACGAGGAGTAATAGCATAGGGGAAAAATTGACGTAGAAAATAGCTATACGCACACTTACTTTCATATGGTTGAAATATCGTACAGCTATCGGATGTGTGTTTATATTTGGGCAGATACTCCCAGACCCGGGAAAACTCCGTCTGGATATTCACATTTCGGAGGTATTCTTGTAATTTCATACCGTCCAGAAAATGTAGCCTAACACATTTTAATAGCATTTTAACTCCCAAGTGTTTAAGTGCATTTTTACATGATTGACTGACTTATAGGGATGTATTGCTATCTACCAACTTATCGAATGTTTTTAAGGTAGTTGACGAAACCTGAAAACGATCAAGTATCTTTCTGTGTACGATAGCACGTAGTGCTAGTCTGTAAACTTTGCCGCAAAGCATTTTATAAGGTAATTTTCTGACTTATTTCAAACACAACTAAAATGTTTATGTGTACAAAATTTTGTTAGAAAAAACCGGACGTTCTATTTACGTGGTCTGTTATTCTCGTATAGAAGGTTCGACCACGGAGGCTCTATAAGGAACCTTCAGAACCTCCTTGGTTAGACAGTACTAAACGTTACGGAGTATCATAACAACATTAAAGGCTGTGAGGCATCACCCTAGGCTATATTTTGACTTCCCGGAAAGCAAAATTCTCAACTGGTTCTAAGTTACAGCAAATTTGAAAGATGCAGAGCAGCTTGTATTACACAGTGTACACAGGGATCCATTGTTCTGATTGTACATGTGGAGGAATTTAAGACAGGCTGAGGGAGGGACTAGACTAGGTGGTTGGGAGAAGTGAAACTGTCTGGGGTGATGAGGTTTTTGTCTTTTATCCTGTATGGTCAGCGAATTGACATATTCAATTTCGACTAATTTTCAGCGTGACGAATTCCGTCTGTGTGTTGTCTGCTTAATCCTTTTTAAGATGTCCGTTTGGATTATATCAAGAACTTAAATTAAAGCTGGAAGATGAGTTGAATTTTTTCCAAGTTTAACTTTTTTTTCCAAATTTTCTTGTTGTTCTTGTTCTTCACCTAATGACATATGTTAAAATACATATCAATACAAAGATAGCTAACACAAATGTTGCTTTTAATTATGTCATGGTTAAACTGACATGTAATTCCGTCGATCCAGGGATCCGGTAACAGTTGTGTTTAATTGTTATAAAGTGATTGAATAAAAGCATAAATATTATAGGCAAATGTCTTTACTGAATTGTCACATTTTGCCATGCTGCAAACAGTCCGAAACCGATAGAAACTCGTTTGAAAATAGCAATACCTTATTCTACAGTTTATTGATTAAAAGTTCAATTACAGCTGAGCTTACATTGCTTTGCTTGTCCCATTAACATTCAGTTTAAGTATCATAACTGAGTGAGACATTTTGTTTTTCAATCCAACAATTTGCCCCCACTTTTATTTTCTCTTTCGTTTGTTTATTTTTTATATTAAGAGTAAGAATAACCAACCATAAAGAAGTTAATGAAGTTGATGATAACATGGATAAACGTTCATGTGAATAGGGGAACTCGAGATGTAACTGACGTACTTTCTAAAATGTTTTCACACATCGCTAACAAACACTACTCGACGGAAAAGAACTTAATAAGAATATCTGCAATACGTTTCGGGCCTTATCAGCTCATGGGCTCAACCAACTAAGTTAATGAAACTAATTCCAGCATTATGATTCTCTCTGCAGCTTCATCAACATTATTATTAATGTCATTGTTGGTAGACACACTTCCAGACGGCCTTTTTATATTTCTCTGGTGTTCAAATGGTATTTCACCGGAATCGCACTACTCACCGGTCAATATAAGACTTCATTGCTAATGGACGTCCCTTCATTACCCTTCAATCTCTTCTTCTTCATCGATTATGAAGTCACAATAAAGATACCACAAAAGATCTGTACATTTAAGCAACATCCTAAGAGCGAAATTCAAATTACCCTTAGCATTTATTTTCTGAGTCTTTCTGAGTCTTTTTGTTAAGGTGATTACCATTTATGAATCCGTTGCTATATTGATTCTAAAGTAATATCGATTTACAAGCACTCTATGGATGCTCTATGGATGACCGTAATTCATGTATGTTAAAAAAAGGATATTAATCTGAGCAGTAGGCCCATATAGTTAAGTTCAATCATAATGAATATCTTACAAAAAGTATAGTATATTCCCGATCTGGATATATTTGGGTTCAAACTTGCCTTTCATGCAGCTGTTATGTCTATTCATATTGGTATTACCAATAGTCAATAATTTAGGGCCTTCTTATCATTAGCTTATATAATTATCTAAAACAGGATACACACTTGAGTACCAAGGCTCCAAGAACTGAACTGCATTACCGTATCATGTAGAATCACTGCCATGTACAAAATAAGTATGAAAGATTTCCTTCCTCTGTAAATAATAGTGTGTCTCAAGTGAAAAAAAAAATCGATTGCAGCGCTTCCTTAAAGAGAAAAAGACTGATTCTTACAGTGCTTAATTAATTAAAACAGACGATACGTATTAAAATATCAAATGAATAATAAATAATAATAAATAATTATAATAATAATAATATTGTTTATATTAGTGGCCGTAGGTACGTTACGTACATTACGGGCTTTGGTAGGATTCGAAGCAAAAAAAAAGAGACCTAGTCAAACAAGCCAATTTAGTATTTAACTAATTTGTATTCACATACTGCATTTGCTTTGAGTGAAGGTGAAGTTTTATGGTTCTGGAAGTGGACACTCTGTTCATTCAGAATTATATCGGTATCTCTGACGTCTTTACTTTGAGTGAACTCTCTCTATTTTATAGCGTTACACTCCTTGAAGCACTATAGTGGTCCAGCATACGAGCCTATGACGTTAGGATGGTTTCACCAAAACGTCTTCATACACCCTTTATGATAACCAACATGGTAATGAAAGTCTTTTTGCTTAGGATGGGATGATAGAAAGAATAGGTCCGTTGAAGGACAAGCTGACCTGGTACATTCTGCGGTCATCTATATATTCAAAGGATGAGTTCGTGGATCGTATTAGGTCGATTGATCTTACCAGGGATTCGTAAAGGGAAGGGTAAATTCTTACCGTCGTCTCAAGAAGTTAGTGCGGCCTTGATGCAAAAATGGAATAATTGTTTCGTCTCATACAAATGATAATGCGTCTGAAGAAGGATATACGAAATTCGTTCATATAAGGCGTTGGGGAGCCGTTCGTAGAAGGGAGATATTTGACCGTAGCTAACCAAGTGATCTAGTGGCCCAAGAAAAGTAACGTGGCTTTAAGTATTAGTTGTGTTCTCATCACTACGTCCGTTTTGTATGATTGTTAATTCTTACCATACTCAGCTTAGTAACTCGATCATAAAGTGGTTCAAGCTGTACTGTTAACAATTCTCTGCTCTGAACAAGGTGTTGCATTTTAATTTAATCGTAAATAATGCAGATGAGTTGTGAAAACAAATGAATGAGCCAGTACAAACAAGAAAATCCTACAGAGGCATCTTTGAAAACGAATGTTTCTGATGATATCATATCTCTTCGAGTATTACATACAAGCAAGTAAAAAGAAAAACAACTTTGAAGTACAGAATTATCTACAAAATATATAAGAAAACTAATAAATACACACGATATACACGTATGTACAGTAAAACAGAAGAACTTTCTTAATTATCTCTGGTAGCACTAACATTTAAAATGAAAAATAATAAGTACTGATACAATCTTATCATTATTTTTATTAACATTAATTTATTGGTAATATGTACAAAATTAATGTTAAACTAAGAGAAAACTCACAAGAGGACATAAATACATTAAAGTGACTTATATCAGTAAATCAGTCTCTCGCGAAAAGAAAAAATATTTCTAGTAAAGTGACATGAAACGTTTAAGGCGTACAAATTGTCTGGCATGATAAAGACTCCTGTATGATACCCACATATTCAGGTTTATGTAATTCTCAAACCACTGATCTTCTTATCTCAAGCAGTGTCTCCTCTTCTTCAATTAGTGACTAAATAATGTCGGTAAAAGTTATTATTCTGTACTGAACGTTTGTCAATGACAAATTTCACAAGTAAATCAATATTTCCTGAATTGCCTTGTTGATTATTTTTAGGCTTCTTGACGTATGTCATGGTCACTGCTTTGTAAGAACACATAGGCGTGTTAATACAAGGATGATTGCTATAAAGTACGTTGAAAAAGTCGTTGTCTGTTAGAGATACATTAGGGCTCATACGCCATCAAATTCACATTTGTGGAAAGGATGGTCTGCTATCTCGGAGCTTCGTTTTAGGTGATTCTTACTATGAACGACTTCATTTTGTTTTCACAACTAGAATCATGGAGCGTGAAAGAAACCAATCACCATCTTTCTGCAAATTTGTCCTAATCATGTGTTTTATATTCAGTTGCGGTATCCATGATGTCAACGCGGGTAAGTTTTAAGACAAATCAATTAATACAATATGAAATTCTTGTTTTGTATTCTTGTATTTGGTTTAACAAGTTAATCTTTTAAACTCCACTTCTCCACTTGAATGCTGATCACATTGTATTATGAAATTTAGAAAAAAAATATTGTAAGAAGAAATACTGTATTCTGTATAATTTCTTCCACTTTGATTGGAAATTTCCTTCTTCTTGGTCACCAAAAGATATAAGTAAGAGGCAGGTTATATGATGCTCAGATTATACTGAAGTCGATTAGGATTAGAATCAATCATGGTATTACCGTATGTTATTTAGTCCTCTCCTCTGCAATTCTCCTTCACAAGGAGGAATGTGGAGGAAACATAGGGTAGACAAGGACACCCAGTACTGTTGCTCCATATTCACGGGCCTAACCAAGAAAGTACACGTCATTGACTGATTGACTCGATTGCACTTCAATTCAAAGTTCTGTGTTCTAATGTTTTACTACAGATCTGTGTACTTTTACCCTGCTGTTTCCAGCAACCTAACAAGTTTTGTCATAGTGATCGTCTGAAGAGTAAGGCCTTTATTTTTCTTTTTAAACTTTTTGTACCTTTTTAAGTACATATATCCCATGTGATGCGAATGTCAAAAGAGACAGATTTTACCAACAAAGGACACCCAAAGGACTGATCTGAATCCAAGCTCTGAGGAGAAGTTAGTTACTTGAAGATTTAAAATTCATGGGTTACAAGACTGTATGAGGTATAACGTTGATGCTAATGTGCTGCTCGATTGTCCTTTTTCCTCTGAGATTGAATCCATCACCTTTAATGATATTTCTTCTGGTATAGTGTATATTTTGTCCACGTTGATTGGATACCTCAGTTATGTCTCTGTACATTCCTCGGTGGGTAACGTGAAGGTGTTAACTTCTTTCATAGTTATTACTTTTGTATAAACGTTATTCGCGTTTGGTCTGTTTTGTTTTAAATCATAGAAATGACTCCTAACGACTCCTAATGAATCAACTGACATTATGTTAGAGTATTATATTTAAAGTTTGCAAACTACACATCTAACACCTAACGTGGACAGTACAATCTACCATTCGAAAATCGTGCTAGATTACCTTGAAAATTGAAAACCTTGATGAAAGTAGAACACATTTTATCGAAGAATTACTCTGAACTCCGTCTAAAGTATAGGCTATCGATCAGAATCGTTGTTCAGCGTACCTTCGTATGTATGTTAAGGGAGAAGACTTGACACTCAAAAGTTTTTGACTCACATCGACAATTGTTTAAAGTAATTGATATGATACTTTTGTGAGTCCCGTGTAATGCTATTAACATCAAATACAAAACACATTGTTTCCTATAGTCTGGACATGGAGCTATTACAGCTCCGTGGTCTGGGTTCCGATGTTTTATTTCTTATGACATTGTGACTTGTGAGACAATCAAAATAAAGTCAGGAGTGACCTTTATTTTAGCGTTTAGAAGGATTTGAATGAATGTTGTGAAAATCATTTCACATTACAGCCTGCCAGAAAGAAAACACTAACAATAGAAATTGCTCATGTCAAACAACATGTGATGACCCGTCAGGGATCAACGTGTGCAAAGATCACTGTGGGATGGATGACATATGTCTCTGTCCAACTGGTTACGTTAAAAATGCTTCTGCCTGTATACGAGAAGATGAATGTGGATGCTACATTCCGGGTGTCGGAGTTATTCCGGTGAGATGAGTTCCTTTCTAAACATCATTGCTAGTTGGTTACACTTGTGTTTAACTTAATTGAAAATAAGCGAAACGAAGTATACACTTATTTAAACTCTCTGTATAATTGAGAAGATTCTTTCTTTGTCATTCATTTGTACACATCTTTTTTTTTTATCTCATCCGTATAATGTAATGTATGTAGTTTGATATTGCCTAGTTGTGTTATGGATTGAAGGGTAACGACCCTGGTATAGTTGCCATTGCAACAGTTACCCAAGTAACGTAATGTGTGGTAAAGTTTTGAAGGCCCTGAACATCTCCTTACAGGCAATTGAGCTAAAACGAATGCTTTAACACCAAATGTCAATGTTCAGTTCGGAATTCAAAATCAAAGTTCTTGTTGACACGTTTGCATCCACAACTCCTTCAAGAGCACAGTTATGCCGATGATGGCTTAATTTTACACACGAAAAAGGGTGTACGTGAAAGCATTCCTCGAGTTATCCCTTTGGAGTTTTATAATAGGGGGTGACAAGCGCGTCATTTTAGTTGATTGACAGTCAGTAAAATAACTGGAATAGTGTATTGATCAGGCGCTATACCACTTTTAATTGCCCTCATGATGGACTTACACACTAAACCATAAAAGTAATCTGGTCGTCAAAGACTTGCAGTTTTCCCCACATATGACCTATCACTCTATGGAAAACTGACGTAAGGAACTTTCATGTCGCTTTCTATTTCCCGTACCTTAGGTTGGTTAGATTTTACGCCAGAGGTCAACAAACTTTTCGATGTGAAAGAAGAGGTTTATGCACTTATCTTTTATCCGCAGAACTAAAAAGTTGTAAGACGAGATAACATCATAAAGTTGGCATCGGTTGCCTCAATTTTCAAACTTAATATACTTCATGCAGTCCACCTACTTTCACATTCAAATTATAGACAAAAAAAATTGCTAACATATTGAAAAAGAGATCTATTTTTAGGACTTTACACTTCAAGGTGAACACTTGATAACTTGCCCAACTGCTATATAGCTTGTATTACCTCAAGTACAGTTCTCTGATCTGTGTGTATAGGAATTAGAAACACTGACGTCGTAATATGAGTGATATATTAACACTTTTAATGTTAAGTCACTTTAAATGTTCTGTCATGTATTACAAGCTAAGAGTACTGACAGAGGAAAAGCAAATACTACTTTTTCTGGGTTTTTTTGTTTAATTTCTGAAGGATGGCCAGTCATACGTAGACGTAAACTGCACCAGTAATTGCACATGTAATAATAACTCTTTAGTGTGCATTGAACTGCTGTGTGGTGCCGGAGAAACCGTTTGTGAAGTAAGAAGAAGCATACGAGATTGCTACTGTGCTGGAATGGCAGAAATTAAAAATGGTTCTATGTGTGTTGAGATGACTGATTGCATGGATTTGTTTCAACATGGATTTGATAAAAGTGGTGTCTACACCATCAGACCATCTGGTTTCTACGAAGAGGGGGTCCCTGTCTTCTGCGATATGTCCCACGGAGGAGGGTGGACGGTAAGAACAAGAAATAAGCTATGGACATGCATCAAATATGCACAACATCAAAAGCATGAAATGGTTTTCGCAATGATCGATTAACGAATTACGTCCAGTGCGACCTTTTAAATGTTATAAGTTAATTATTCACTGATTTCTCTCTCTATATAGAGTAACTGAGTTTCTGAATGATAATCTTCATTAAAAACAACTTAAGTTCAATCCCAAGCATTTTGCATTTGCTTTTTGTTTTTACTATAAACAGTTTTTATTAGAAACATCACTTTAATTTCAAGATTTCATATGCAAATATAACATCTTTCAGTGCATATGTATACATGTTCATATGTCCTTTACATTCTGGTAGGTTTATCAGTAGTTGAGGAATGAACTATGCCCATTCGTTATTATGAAGTAGGTCAACTCATTAGCGCACTATTCTTATTTGCAAGTTTCAGATTATACAACGTCGCACAGATGGAAGTACCGACTTTTATAGAACTTGGAAAGATTATCAAATAGGATTTGGTTCTGTCAGTCATAACTACTGGTTAGGGCTGGATAGGATTTTCTACCTCGTAAAACAAAGGAACTACGAATTGCGAATTAGACTCATCAGTGCATCAGGGCAATTGCTCACCTTTGTGTATGACCAGTTTCTCATTAACGACGTACCTGATAACTACAGGCTGGTATCACTTGGCAACTACAATGGCAGTACAGGTAAGGAGAGACTTATATTTCAACACTACTGCAACTGGGAGGGGAGGGGGGGGGGGGGAGAAATCAAACACAAATTGATTTGATCTATTTTCACTTATTTGATGTGCAGGTCACTGAGTAATAAAAACAAACTTAAGGTAAAGAGAATGAAAACATAGGGTGCTTGGATCATAAAATACAGACAATGCCAGGCAGGTTTATCAGAAAAGAGACAAACGAAAAGAAAGTGAAAAAAAGGCACAAGACCCCGACTACGCACATCCTTGTACGTACACTACGCACGTACTCAAACCACAGAATGCGAGATGTACACCTTAGAAAAATACGTTTCCTAATACCGTTGAGACAGCAAATAGTGACAGGTGGGACAGTCTTTTCTAAGACGAACCGGTCGTCGTTAAAGAATAAGTGTTCTAGCTACGTACAGACACTTTCTTCAACCTTTTTATGCCAAGCTAGATTCATTGAGTCCTGGAAAATCACCTTGTGTTTTTGCCCTCACAACGGACGTGCAGTACTCATGCCACGGTTAGCTGCATTTGTACTACCATGGGTATATAACTTAAGAAAGAAGTATATATAGTAAATACCCACATCAACTTAGAATGTCACATCTGATGTTGCTAGCCTCGTGTGTCTCACTTTTTAGTACCCTTGATGGTTCATGGCTCGAAAAAAAAATACCAAGAGGGAAAACTGAGCTAACTGTATGTCAGTTTGTATATGTCAAGGAAATGTCCTTTAAAATTGATGAATGAGGTAGCAGGAGATAAAACTCTGAAGAGATAAAAATTGAAGATTCCAGACAATGTTATCTCGGTTTTCAAGCAGAATCGAGATTATTAAAAAAAAAGTGCCCAACTGATTTCGTATTCGGGGTTGACTTGGGTAGATGATATGGAGTCTGGTATAATGGCTATGTTTAGGGCGGAAAAGAGTGAATCAAATCAGATGACGTAAGGTATAAAAGAATCTAGGAATGTTACAAGTTGCAGTTTTTGTATCTATTAGATTAAATTGTAAAGATCAGATTGTAAATTGCTTTATTGCATACATGTACAAACGTTTTGAAGTACAAATAATCTATTTGAATAAACATTACGAGTATTCCTTCAAAGAATGTTACAGTGACAGGGACGAGGATATATCAAGTATGAGACAACGTCAAAAGATTTGACTTGGAGCAACAAACGTGATTTTATGAAGGACAGTGATATTTCTGAACAGCTGATTGGTTTAGCCTGTAAGATATTTTTGGCTTAAATACACCTCAATATGTTTGGAATACACCTCAAAATGTTTGTGAAGGAACAACAGATGATTTCACTATTTTCCTTTTTTTTTTTCTCTTTGAAGCGTATGATTATATGGCTTATCACGTTGGAGCACAGTTTTCCACCTTCGATAAAGACAATGATGGTGCACCAATTTCATGTTCTGTGAATCATAGAGGTGCATGGTGGTACGATCACTGTTTTAGCATCAGTATCAATGGTGTATATGACGCAAACGAACAGACTGGCATTGTGATTTACAACCGTCAAGAGCGAACTTTCCAAGGTCCCTTCAGCCAAACCTACATGAGCATTCGACCGCGGAAAACAGCTATTGTAGAATAGAAATGTAACGGTCCCTTAATACTTTCTAAAAATATTGTGACCATTAGAATTTGTGACAAAGCCTCGGTAGAAATTTTCGTAATGTTTCTTGATTTAACGTGAAATGCTAAGGATTGAAATTGATGGCATATATATATTGCCATATACATTGATTTACCAACTGCATTGCATCTTAATTGTAAAACTAATGTTAAAGCCATTGTATGAAACTGCATATTGCATGTGGTAAAATGTTGGTAACCTTGTAGTTATAATTTATAATGTTAATGTCATATACGTATCCCATCTAATCTTAATTTGCCTTTGTGACACTGAAGTCGGTCCTTTGTAAGATATTCGTTTTCATTTTATAATGATCTATAAAAAAAACTTTGGTCAAAACAGTATCTTTGTAATAATGTGTGTACGCATTATACAAGTTGGTACCAGATATTTTGTATTCTACAGATCTGCTTTAATGACGTTTCTCTCTCGTTTAAAGATGTCCATATGTCATAATAGGTAATATGAGTTAAAATAAGAGACGAAAAATAGGAAAATCAACTTCACTTAAACTTTACTGTTATACAAAAGAAACAAGGGGGGACTCGGTCACAGAGTTGCCCATTCGTTTTCCATAATCTTGCTCTTGCTCGTGTCTATTAAGACCTTTCATATCAAATAGTTAATTACATGGAGAAACGGTTTCATCTCAAAGTGGAAGCAATCCATACAAATATTTACGATTACAACCAACCGACAACGAAGACTTGTAAAAGGGGATGGGGATTGGGATTTGATCATGCAGGTTACTGCTTGCAATGGCCTGCATAGCCATCCAGTGTGAATAATTTATACTGCAGTGTTCTATCAGCAAGCGGTTATACTAATACAATACGTTTGACTTCAATAATGAATGAATGAATAATGGGTCAATAACAACCCGACTATCACAAGAGAGACCATGAATTGGACACATTGAGAATTCCTAAATGCTAGTAATGTAACTTACTATTTATTTTGGCCAATCTTACTCCTACCCTAGTCTGTAAACATTAGACGGTCGGTTCCACGTCTGTTTTACGACGGCGTCTACGTCGGACCAACGTAGACGCGTCGCTGTGTGCAAAGCCGTTGGCAGCATTGGATCGACGTCACCAACGACGGCCATCTGATGCCGTTGGGACCAAAATCAGAGCTCAATGTCTTATATGGGGCACAAGTGAAACTAATAATCGCAGCACCAGTCATTGTGCACTGTGTGTTTGAACTAGATCTAATGGCACTGAGTTTGCCATTACATAATAAAGTAGTTCAACAAGTACAGATTGAATCCAAAAGTACACTATGCATGCTTTCAGTCTCGGTGTTTTTCAGACAATCAGAACCTATCCCTTTCAGACCTTTTTACCTATCTTGTTCTGAAAGAAGCAGATTCGGAATTTTCGAACCCGAAAATGGGAGATTCGGAGGAAAATCGAAGGGTTGGAATTACCTATATGCCCCTGGGCACGATTTGCGAACAACTCGGTTTGAGATGCACCTAAAAGGCTCTTTTCATGTTGTGAGATTAGCCTCAAAGCAGGAGAGTCGAAATGCACATATATGTAGGCTACGCTTTACCCACTTGCTGGCATAATGTTACTGTTAGACTGCATGTTCTATTTCATGTTCTCTTCATAACTCCACAAAGATTTATAACACTGCATATAAAGCAAATACTGTACTTTGCTTTATAGCAACCATTATACATTGTTTAGTGAATTAACTCAATTAATAAATTCACGATTGAACTACTACACAATTACGTCAGACTTGTGACAAGTTTGTTTGATAATTTCAGGAGTTTCAGGAATGATTAAACTCTTCAGGATTTTGGATGTTACTCTTTATCGTTCACATTTCCAATTACAACAAATGAGCTATTCTACATGTATGTAGTTACCTACAGTATGACATATTAGCCGATTAATAACTTTTGATTCATTTCCCAAAGTTCACTGTTAGACTGGCATAATTACCATTCCTAGCTGTTATCCGGTTAAGCATAACTTTAGTTATGTAACATAACGACTTTTTCTTAAGTTCAAAACATCCGATACGAATGCTAAAATGTTTGTTATATTTTATGCCCAGATACAGACCGAGAATGAATTCCTGGCTTGCCGCGGCAAGGAAACAGCCGGCGACATATGGTATTCACTCAATTACACATACATGCAGTAATCAATGCAGCAATGATATCCACTCGAACTAGCCAAATATTGAATACTTCATGACAATTATGTTCCCTTAGTTTTTCACCTCCAATACTTTGCAGTAAACTTCATGTGCGTATCAGGTTCGGACAAAATTAAAATCTATTGATATGACTCCATTCAGAACCCTTAAAATATGATCACGTTCACCACATCTAAGTGATTACGTGATTCTAGCACCTGTAGGTTTAAAAACCAGATGAATAAACAGACCTTACAGTCTAGCGTGAAGACTGCAATTGCAAGAGAAAACATTATCATTGAATATTCATTCGTTAATTGCTATATCGATCCGTCATTTGTGATGCCCACTGTTGTAATTCACAAGTTACTGAAATCGCGTTACAAAACTTAATACGTTGAAAAAAAAATGGTGGTTAACAAAGGAATGCACTAATAATAGAACCTCAGATTGTTGACCACCGGCTATTTTACTCCTAGTGGTGCCACCTGTGATTAGCAATGAAAAACGTTTGACCAATGAACTCATTTTACTGTGCACTTCACTCAGTGCAAGTACGCATGTTATAAGTAAATTGGCTTTGGGTTTTCAATCTTCCAAGCGGGATGATTATCGTACTTAGCAATATGACCAATCATTTACAGGGGAACTCCGACATACTGAGGGGAACTCAGACATAGAAAGACAGCTGTAATTAAAACATTAAATTCTAGAATGAAATCCTAATGGCCACGTGACTGCATGCGTGTGTATTTTTTTTTTCGCAGACTCTCCAAAATAGTAGATCGCTTGGTGGTATTTGTTCGGAAGATTTGATTTCTCTGAATGAATTCCCTAGATAGCATAAGTTATCACAGAGTTAAACTGTACTAGATCATCGCAAAGTTACAGCGCCATGACTTTATTGAGTGACACCATCAATTAAACTGCATCGTTTGTATGAAGAGATCGCTTGTATTTAATAACAAAAAGTGAGGTATGATCTTTATAACCTGTAAAATCATTGATAGGGTTCCAACTTAAACATTTGTACTAAATTTTACACTATGTACAGGATATTAAATACCAATAATTTGATAAAATGATAACATACATTTTGAAAAGATCAGCAGAAAATGACACTAAATCCAACATACAAATGACGAATTACACCCCAATACTGCATTGCTATACTTTCAGCTATAGTCCCACAGCTACAGTGGGTGCGCTTTTTTTTTTCTCGTCATTTCTGCTGCAACTTTCAATTTTAATCTGTCTCATGCTTTTACTAATCATCGACTTAGATATAAAAGCTAATAGATATGTCCTGCTCTCTGACTCAGGTCCCTGTCATGATATTGCCCACCCTGGTGGTGATGTTGCGGTAGATATTGGTCATCATTATTGGTAAATACACAAGACAAACATCTCACGTCTCTGTTAAGACCAAAGATTGAGATGAGTGACTAACCGAAAATTTTGATTGATTCATTCAATCTAATACCATAATAGTTAATCGTATTGGATTTTTTTTCAATCGAACTTTGGATTGGTCCCTGATCTCATTCGACGAGATCCCAAAGCCTCATGGGTAGATGGATATCACCACCAGCATATGTAACCTAGTAGTAAAACATGCCGTATATAGTCATCGTAGATGGTAGATATACAAGACGATTATGGTAATCTCCTCTGCCACCAGACATAGTCGACAAGGCAATGTAAATGTACAGGATGAAGGCCATCAACAATGTCGTTGTATATAACCTACAAGGTACTAGAAGCCATGGCATTCATCGGCGTCATATGTACAAGATAAAGGATCTACCGGTACTGTTCATCGATTCTTCTGGTAGACATAGGTGATGCAAGTGGATGTACTAAATTATGCTTACATATTGACTATCGTCGACAGGATATCTTTCAGACAATACTCGATCAGGAATGAGATAACCTTCTTGAGTTTCTTGATGACTTCCCGAAACGTTTACCTTGCAGTAGTTGCTGAAGGTAACATTTTCAGAAGGACGTGCTACATGATGGGATATCTCATGGCCTGAATAAACTGCATCATAAACGTTCCCATCGACATTGGTTGTACCGTTCGTAATCATTTCATTGTTAGATTTTTGTTCCTGGTTATAAACACAGCTCTCAGTCGATATTACAGTCGAGTAGCATCCGTGAGGCAGATCCTTGGCATGAAACACACGAGTGTTGACGATGTATTTATTTCTGCGTCTCCTGCTGTACAAAGACCATGACACACGTTATTCGTTTAATTTCCAAATTGGGAATTCAAGAGATTTTAAGCTCTTGTACTCAACTCACAGAGAGTATAGGCCTAATGTAATTAAAATTATCAAACATCTAAATCATCCGAAAAAAAGGAAAAGAATCTTCGAATGTTGAAAAAAAAAAAAAAAAACACTGCTAGTCGATTAAATCTTTGAGAATATCAGCCTACTTATAGAAAAATGCAGAAAAATCTGTTCCAGAAGTGAAATGCTTTGATGTCATGTCATAAACTTCAAAATATTATTTACTTTAAGGCATTTAAGGCACTACTCACTAGTTACTCAATGGAAAGCAATAACATTTAAGAAACTTCAAGGATGTTCAGTCAGCCAATGTAATTCTAGCACATTTCCTGTTACAGGCTGCAAATCTTAACCAAACATTTAAGTAGAAATTGCCCGGAGGAATGGCAGAAGGGTAATGCTTGTTCGACAGTCTAAGGGTAGATTTTCTTGTTTAGTTGCTTGTCATTAAAAGTACAAAGCAGGTAGGAATGTTGAGTTTCGTGAGGGACCCATGCTTTACAGCATTTTCTTGATTCGCGTGTGTGTGCATGCCGTTGTTTTCCGGTGGGATCGAGGACCGAAACAATAGATTTTAGTTCCTCTGTAGAAAATTCAATAGCTTTTTCAGGTCCTCTCAAGATTAACAATAGAGAGTTGATTGCTAGGGTTAGGGTTGAGAAAGAAAAAACAAAAGAAAGCACAATGAGGTCCTCGGAATGAATGAAAAAAAAAGTTGAGTGTGCGTGTGTGTTTGTTTTCGACTTACCGAACGGTGAGAACAACGAGAAGTAATAGAACGAGTAGTAAGAGCAATCCGGAGAATGTTGGAGCAATGATAGTTGGTTTGTCCATCACTGATGCAGAATCTGTCACAGAACAAAAAAGTTCTCGGAATAAACACGAATTGGCAAATGATTCAAAGACGGTTCACTAGCGTACAAGAACAAAAAGAAAATCGGAGGTAGGCGTTGGATTGAAAGGAAACGTCCCACGATCGAAATATTAGGGTAAAAATCATCGGACCTGTCAAATGGCCAAGTAATGAAACAGAATCAACTTTTCGGTAAAAATGACGTACAACTGTTATGTAGTATACAAGTTACCGATTTGAAGTAGGGCTACAAGTAGCAATGTGTACACTAAGTGATTAGAATAGATATCCTCAGAGTGATCAGTATCGGTGAAAATTCGAAAATTTTAATTAAAATAATGATTACATGACTTTTCCCTCAAATTACCAGACACTTCATATGGATGCACTGTCTTGTTTAAGGACCTACTGACCACATAATTTGACCATCAATTTGCATTTAAGAAACCTTTGTATCCCTTGATCGCAAAATGAATCTGTTGAGCCAAAATAAACAACCTTTGACGTTGAAATATTTAAATAGCCAAACCTTAGAAATCATCTAGAATAAAATCTGTTGTGTTGAAATTGGACCTAAAAAGTACCATATTTGTGATCTGGCATGCAATTTTGACGAAGTTACTTCTGTTACGCTACACGCCATTCAACAGATTCCAACAGATCAATGTCAACGATGTTTTGAAATAACTAAGCACTGTTTGCCCCAAGATTTCTCTCGAATAATATCTATCGAAGTGAAATTGGATCTGCGAAGCACCTGCATTTCCTGCGAGTTGGCATTTCTGGTGAGCGTTTTTGTCAAAACGTTTTACTCTGTCCGCAACCAGCCAAAAAGAGCTTACCTCTGGCACATTTCATGCACTCCGTTTAGTGACGTCAATGAGTTTTGAATGCTAATGACCAAAAAAGGTGACTTTTCAAACACAACACCTCAGTATTTAGGAACAAGAATTTAGAATTAGTATTGTATGAATTTTAACTAAAATATTTCGAATTGCAATAGTAAAAAATATTTGCCAAAACATAAGTAAAACAATGTCGTTGGCCAATTCGGCGAGCAAGGATGTGTAAAAGTAATTTGATCCTTCTTACGAAAGGACTACAAGTTGGTATGCCTTCAACACCTCGTAAAAATCGGAAAGTTGTAAACTACCACTCAGTGTTCATTAAAATAGAAGGAAACTATTATCTCCTATCCATTGGTATCAGACTGTACCATAACATTTCGCACATGAGTCAGGTACTCGGCAAATCTAAGACGAATCAATTGCGGCACTGTACACACGTACATGTTAGGACTATTTACGCGAAATGAGAAGATGGTAAATTTGCTATCACCGGCGCTCACTGTATGTATAGGTTCGGGTAGATTCAGTACATAAGAATGCATAAACATACACAGTAAAATCGTTATATACTTAGTTGTTGATTATAGGTGACTTTGTTAATTAAAATTAGTAATTTTGGTGTTACGGATGGTTTAAAAGTTGTCATCGGTAAACATCGATTAAAAAATATCGAATTGAATCACTAAATGAGTCAGGTACTTGCCAAGTTTGAAGACACTGTCTGAGACGTGGGAAATAAATCCCCCCTCCTTTGACTGTGTTTTCTTTTAAATATCTTACATAATACCTGCACATTTTTTAATTTCGAACGAGATGAAAGGTCCAGGTGTCCACATATCGTGGAATAATTGAAAACAGAAAACCTCATTTTGTATTTTTTAACAAGACGTTTGACATCAATTGTAAGTCCAGCTCCTCGATATGTCAGTCGTTGACACTTTCGGGAGGCGAGAAAGGGTAACGTGACCTAATTAACTAGGTGGTTGCCGGTAGACTGTTTTCTTGCAATCTAAGGGCAACTGATGTTGGCGCCCCGCTTAGATATATGTTAAATATGTTATAACAACATGCATTTTACCCCCCCCCCCCTTCCAAATTTCCCTTGAATAATATCCTTTATGTTGACAAATGGGCCATTTCAAATTAAATGCCATTCGATCTAAGAACTGCAGTTTTATGTCAGAAAGTGCCCCGGTAGTCAGAAAAACCGGTATTTTTTTTAAATTTTGTTATGGTGAAGTCCCACATTTTGCTACTAACACGTTTACCACAAATCTGAAAGGTATGCTTACACCTGATTTGGAAAAAAAAATCGCCAAACGTTTTCCAAAATGTACATAACAACATGTAAGAGATATGAACTATCCAAAGAGAATACTCCGGATAGATACATTAATACATTAACTGACAACGATGAAATGAGCAATAAGCCCTTATCTGTACCTTCAAGATTGCCATAAGCATCACTGGTACTTGCTGAGGGAAATCTCGCAGTGTAAGTACTTGTTCCATGTCGCTGTAAAGGAAGCTGTATTAGAACGTGGACTCTTTCCTATAGATATCTGAGGAGTGGCCGTAAACGAGAGTGGTGCTTGTGATGAATGAAAAAAGTAAGATGATGACCAACCCGAAAATTCGTCAGGAGATTGGTTTGCTGGCACATCTGTGGTAATGAATTGATGAATTTAAAGGATGTATTGCTTCACCCTAAGCTATATTTTTTACCTCCCGGCAAGCAAAATTCTCAACTGGTTCTAAGTCACAGTAGTCTTAGATTGACAGCAAATTCGAAAGATGCAGGGCAGCTCGTATTACACAGCGTACACAGGGATCCATTGCTTTGATTACACATGTGGAGGAATTTAAGACTGAGGGAGGGACTAGAGGTAGGTGGTTGGGAGAATTGAAACTGTCTGGGGTGATGAGTTTTTGTCTTTAACGGGTTCAGACTCAGGTAAATGAATGCTATGTGATAAATGCAGTGACAGCTTGCTTTTTATGGTGATATGTGCAATATAAGCAATCGCCTGGTTGTCTACCTTTGCCCTTCGTGTACCAGGCAAGAGAAAGAAGGGGAAAATCAGTTGTCACAAAATCTGAAAATGAACTATGCATTCGTCTTTCAGATATTTTAATATGAAAATTGACTTAATATGTTTTTGTTGGCCCTTCAAAATTGAAACTCTCAAAGAAAGTCTATAGCTATGTTAATCATCTGTTTCTTGAGCTCAAATTGACCAAAGGGAATACATATAAATATTCTTCTATGAAGAAAATGGGCTTAAACAATGTTTTGTGTAGTGACTATAACATGTTCCGTGTAACTTGACTTAACAAGTAATTTGACTTGCAGTGGCGCACACATATTCCATGCAGCTTTTAGCTTAAAGGACCGAAATTCATACATACTTGGAAAGAATCCTCAACTCCTATTGGCCCATTTCAGTCAGGTGACCGTGGGTTAATCGCTTACAACCCAACTCTGTTAAACCACGATCAGTCACCGGCGGATGAATACAATAAGGCTGCAGATCAACAGTGTGTAGGCTGCTGTATCTTACACAAAACAGTGGCTAATACAGTATTACTATAATAGGCCGTTACTTAGGCCGCGCCTAACACCTAATGTCTGCTCAAAAGTAAAATGTAAATGTATGTAAATTATATTTAAAAAAAATACTATTTTGCTATGTAGTGTTATACATATTTTATTACTTATTTTGATTTGTTTATTATTATTTATTATTTCACTATTATTATCCTTTTTTCCGGACGTGAACTTAACATACAAAACCTCATATGTGCATAAAATGTCATGACTGCATTGTAGCCTACATTTACCTCATTTTCTCACTTAAAAAAAAAATCACTGCATTGTTAGCTAGTAGCTTCTACGTCATCGGTGAGGTCGACTTACTGCATTACCCTAACGTTTAAGTAGCATACAGTTTAGGTTGTTACTACATTATCACATTATCAGTCAATCTTTTACTAAATTATCGGTTTTCCCTACATTACAGGTAATTTCTCGATAAATTTACACTGTAGTTTGAGCCCCCCCCCCCCTCTCCGAGCAAAAATCACACTTATACTACTGGTCGAAAACCAGAAGGGTCATTTGACTCTTACAATCGAGTTCATCAGATTTCTCTTGACTGGAATCACCCAACAATAATGAGAGATAGGAAAGTCTACCGACTCCACACGCCAGCTCGGTGGAGCTATATATTGCACCAGTAATTGTCCATAGCACATGCTAGTCTGAACACCTAAGTGAAAATCTGCGGAGAGTCAAGTGTATAACTTCAATCAATAGTCATTTTCGGCATTGAGTCATACAGTTACTGAACTCTGTTTTAAGAGTAACAATGACTCTTCTTTGGTTTTCATGGTTCTTTTCAGTAATTGCGTAGAGAAAATACATTTTAGTTTTTGTTACGAAGGTTATGTCATACGTACAGCCATATATTCATACATTCATTTTCATCCCTACATACGTAGAAAGAAAACCACACAGGCACACACACTCAGTATTTGCAGTACCTATATATGCATTTTGCTCTACCACTAGAAATTGAGAAACATATCTTCGTACTTACGTGTTACATTGTGAGTGTTAGATGTCCACTGGGGTGAACTAGATGCGAGTCCCATAATAATAGCAGGTATTATTGTAACAACTACACACTGCAAATGACTGTCACTGAATGCCTTTGTATATGGGACTGACCTTAACTTAAAACAGTGATTTGCTAAAAGGAAACGATTCTGCACAGTAAGGGTTATGAATCAGTCCTTATCAATACATTGACGTCTGCGAAATCCACGATGAAATTGATTCCGTTCAGGGTATTATCCAGTTAAAATAGATAAATAAAGTGCTAGATAGAGAAATGTAATCCTCTAATGTAGGAAATGATGGTCACTGACTTCGTTCGTGAATCAATGATTCACAGTGACTGTACTTACTTCGTGGCAATAACATTAGCTAATTACTGAAACTAATAAATGATGAAAAATCTGTTAAGAAAGGCATGAAATCAATTAAAACCTAAAAGATAAACTTCCATCAATCCTTGAAAAGGAATGGTAAAGGGGGGGGGGGGGGAATGCAAATATTGCCAACGCCTATGATAGACCACATACGATCAAAGCAGAGAACCACCATTGGTTCGCGTGAGTGCAGAAAATAAAAGAAAAATCGGCCGAAAACAGCTCCTAGATCACTGGAAATGGCATTATCGACTTAATTTTTCTGTTCATTTGCGCCTCAACGTAACCCGTTAAAATAAATGAAGCTTCAATCATTTTTCAGTAAATTCATACTTAGATCAGAATATGATGGAGGGGGGTGGAGTGTTCCCCATGTCCCTCCCAACGCATGGTGGCGCCACTGTTCTGGAAACATCAAACAATCCTTACCTTTCTGTGGCATCTTTGTTACACAAGGATAAGCATATCCCTTAATATCCATGTCTTCTGAGGACTGACACACGCCCATTTTAATATTCGTTGTAAGGTTGCAACAAATTAACGTTGAGGTTCCTCAGTTCACAACTGACTTCATAATGACGAATGCAAAGCTATTGCTAATTTGTCCTACCAGATTGGACTTCCTAGATGGAAATGGTTCGGCTTCCTGGATCAGAAGCTGCATTTTACATCTTTGCGTTACTGGAGAAACAAGAATTGGGCTAAAGTGCATGTTTGGATAGGTTATTAAAACAATTTACTCTCATAACCAGGACAACGATTACGGTGCTTCTCATAAACGAAATTATGTTTTCGCATGGCTTGTCAAGTAAAATAAATAACCTGGTGGTCATGTTTCATGTTATTTTGATTGAACTTAGATAATGAAACTTTGGAAAATATCTGGATTGAAGCGTTGTGATTTACGTATATGTATATATGGAAATAACTTGGAAGCAAATAATGAGTTAGCCGTATGATTTATCTAGCAGATGATGGTAGTTGTTTTACAAATATTGGAATTGGTTCCAAGGAAAGTGTTATTATAAAGGAGTCTACTTCTTATTTTGTGACGTCACTCTTACTGAACTATTTTTCACACAGCGTTGAGGAAGTCAATTGCCGACTTCACAACGAAAGTAGGTAAGTAGGGAGATAGAAATGTGGGTAGTTAACCGACGAATTCTACGACAATTTGGTGGATAAGGCATTTAAAACTACAGACTGAATAAGTAGTAGAGTATAGAAGACTCACAGAGATTACGTTTGTTTCCATATTTATAGTTATAATGTGTTTGCAAGACAATTTTGCCTAAGTGAGCGTTTTTTTTTTTTTTTTTCTATGGGTGATAACATTAGAAGATATGTTGATCTGATTTCCAAAGTTATTTCTCATATGTATGGGCGACAGGATTTGATTGTAACGCAGGGGCTAACATATCCATGAAAACTTACTCTGTTAGGCCTACTTGATTTTCTCATATGTATGGGCGACAGGATTTGATTGTAAGGCAGGGGGCTGACATATCCATGAAAAATTACTCTGTTAGGCATACTTGATTTTCGCTACCGCACACCCCTTCGGTTTGGAGGCAGTGACTGTGTGGGTGCATCTGATTAGGCCCAACTGACTTTCATCGTCCTTTACATGCTAGCTTGACCTGTATGAATACTAGACGTACCTCATCGGAGGGTCACCATCAGTTGGTGCGGAGGCTACCATAAAATGTTTGGATGAAAATATTCACCCAGATCGCTTGAATCTCAGGTTCCGCAATCGCTGGTTCGCTCTTGCGATGCCCCCAAGATACCGCTGCTGTGGTCCATCGTCTCCGAGCACTGTGCTGTTGTCGGTGGACGCATGGGGGAGAAACCCCTGAAAATTGTGGAGTTTAATGCCTTTTTAGCTGTTTAGAATTGACCTAACCTTCAGTTTTGTGATTAGTCTCATCAATGAACAAAAGATGAATAAAATAAATAGTAGTCAAGATCCATTGACAACTTTCAGTGAATTTCCAGGTTTTCACTGCAAGGAAAAACAGCATCATCTACCCGTCTCACACGTAAACACTCACATTCATAACATGATCATTTGACTCTCAGAATGCAGTTCACAAGTAATTACTCCTCAATGGAGCAAACTAGCGATGAAGTCGTCACATCCTGGATTTCAGGGAAACATCCGGAGGCCTACCTCTGAGATCTGTCAGTGGGGGGGGGGGGGGGGGACTGGGGGTGAAGCTCTAGAGCCCCGTAGGTCCCTGATTTTTCTTTTAAAGCCTTTAAAGTGTGATGAAACATTCAAATTATTTTTACGTTAAGGCTAACTTTGATTAGAATTCTACAGTTTGATAGGGTATGAGAAAAATGGGAAGCTGCAATTTCCCTGTTTTGTACTATGCGGACCATCGGTCATGATGGAAAGGTAGCACATTGGCCCTACACATGTAGGACTATGCGTAAAATGCATCTCTTAAAAAAGCATACTTAAAATAGCACACATACAATTGCAAACTTACCCACTCGTTTATCTTCCCATTAGAATGTATGAAATATACATAACTGAACGTGACACAGATAGTCACAAACTGCATCAACATTGTTAGCACTTCAATGAAGTCACTTCAAATATTATCGAAAAACTCACAGGGACAATACTATAGACTGAAATATTCATTTTTAAGCTGTAAAAATGTATTTAAGGTGGAAAAATGGGGAAATGCCCTCTTGTCCCTAACTCGTTTCGTATTGACGTGCATGTCACATCGTGTAATGTTCAGCAGAAGAGGCAGTTTTTTTTTTCACACATCGTAAATAGATTTTCAATGGACTATGTGATTTCATACTCTGTCGTGGAATGTGTAATCTTTTACACGTGTACCTTTGACACTGTCACGGAACACAAAATACTTTCACTTTAGTGCGATGATAGCCTAAACGGCTATATCCTTCGTTTGTGGAATCTGCTGTAGCTTTGCAAAACGAAAGTTTCTGATGGAAGCGTTTGGTATGCCTCGGTATGTCGAGTATCACCTAACCCTTCATGTAGATACTAACAACGAGGGATAACTACTGATTCGAATTTGTGAAATGAACTTGACAGTGGTGGCTTAGGAATGTAGTTCAATTTTAAAAGCATCCAGGATTATAAGTAGTGCTCATCATTTAGCTAACCATAACGAAGGATATTACAAAATTATTATCGGCACCACTGAACTCCTTACCACCAGACAGGATGCGCTATGCAGAGACGATGTAGACATTCCTGTATTTGGCCCATTATAATATTACTAATATGAAATTAACAGAAAACAATTACCCAAAGATTTTACTTGCTATCCGGTGGAGATTAACGGAATGAAACATATCATAACACAGCTTTTTTTTAAAGTTAAGATTCTTTACGATGTATGGCATAAAAAAAAACAGATAAGTAAGGAGTAGATAATGGGGTTTCACTAAGTTTTTCAATTTTTCAATTAGTTTCACTAATCCCTTTATTTTAATAATAACAATTTTCTCAATTCGTTTGTCTATTAAATAATACAAGGGACAGTTGGGATAGTTTTGACCTCAGTATATTTTGAATTTGATGATACAATGTTATAAAATTCCCGTAAATTGACGATTTAACAAAGAAAAAAGAAGAGACAACAGTAATTAATTAACATCATGCTTACATAAGTGGATTCGACCTGAATTGAAGTGCAGTGATTACTGGAGGGCCGGGGTTACTTTCAAATTTCCTTACTTTTCTTTAAAGTATGCTACGTTAATGCGCTAAGAAATTGATGTACAATGTATGTAATGCAGGAGCATAATCGCCGTTACGAGCACAACTCAAATACGTAGTCTTTCTTACATCCTTACAAATCTCTACACAGGAAGGATATTTTGATGTTGGAGCAGATCAATAATACATATATATATATATATATATGGACTATGCTTCCTTCCACTTTCGTTTCACACATTCACATATTTGAAAAACCATAAAGGTATTAATTTGTCAGGAAAGGTATTTTGATGTTGGAGCAGATCAAAAAAAAAAAAAGTATACATAAAACGGTAGTTCGTAAATGAGACGTGAATTTGCCAAGTTGCTGATTGATCATGGAAAGGAAAAGTTAAAAATAAAATATACGTCATACTGGAAAGTGAAACAGAAACCAAAACCTAAATGTTGCTAGTGATCACCCGAACTATACTTTCATACCTTATCAACAAAATGATTTGATTTATATCATAGAAAACAAAGACGTGACTGTATATGTTCCCGAATTTTACTTAGTAAGTGAGCATTATCTTCTTAAAAGTTGAAAATATTACTTAAAACAAATCTTGAATGAAAATGCTGTTATTTGGACTATGCTTCCTTCCATATTCGTTTCACACATTCACATATTTAAATAACCATAAAAGTATTAATCTGTCGGTGTTCAAGTAGATACTTTAATGTTTTCAGGACACCATCAGAATGTGTCTTTGGTCCCTATGGGTGATCATGTAAGTGTATTCGTTGCAAAAACACAAAAATACAATAGCAAAGACTGAAGGGAACCAGACCTTTCAAAGGCATTGGTGACATCGGTATCCTTTCAATGGACTGCGAGTGTTTATGGAAAGCTAAATGAAAATAAAAAAAAAGGAAAATAAATGACAATTATAGCAGATACGTTGGTAATGTAGTAGAATAATGATTCTTCAGTGCAGTTTGCAGTTTCTAAGTCAGCCAATTGACATAGTCTGTTCAGCTTAATAATGGCAGTGGCTAGTGGATCGGTGTGTGATAGCTGGGCCAGCATAGAAATGCAGTTGGCGAACCCCTTGCGAGTCTGACTGCATGTTCACTTTCATCGTTTTTTTTTTATTTTTCCACCGAAACAAATTCAGGAGGAGGCGGGAAGGGGTTGAGAGTGTGGGGTAAAACATTGCCTACCCCTTGATTACGGACCTGTTATTCTGTCGAAATTGATTCGTCAAAGACAGGTGCTGCCCAGTGGGACTGTTGTTGCCATAGTCCTTTGTATACTGTATGTCTACTATTCGCTCTACCCATCTTCCTTGCCGCCCTTTTGTACATTTTGTAGATGACACTGCCATGAAGTCGTTTTAATACTAACCTGTCCCACGTTGCCCAACAAAAGCTATGATAGACTAATTAAAATATGACTAATGCAGTAAAACAACAATAAAAAAAAAAAAAACATCTTGATAGTTTGAAACGTAGCATAGTCTTTCTGAGAAGAAGTCAGTATTTTTCCGTTCGTCTTCTTTGGAAATTATAATGTGGTAAAAATTACTGTAAGTAAATGTGTAATACACTCAAGAGACCTCAATATGAATTTTTTTTATTGTTTCTTTTTTGGAAAATAATTTCCCAAACGTTTCTAAAACGTTGACTTTGTTTGAAACAAATCAAATAAATCAAATTTTCTCCACTTTCAATCAGCGATACAAGTGAAAGTCATCGAACACGGTAACTTGGAATGGGGAAGGAACATTAGACTATTGATGAGTAAAAGAGTTTACGTATATATATATTTTTTTTTGTCCATTTTCAAATTTTTACAAAGACTTGATTGAAAGAGGAAAGTTTAGAATGGCTACAGCATGCTTCGTTCATAACGAATTTTACATAAAAAACTCATGTAGGAAAGTTTAATGTGATATCATTTATCTTGCAACTATAGGCATAGTATCTTCATACGTGTAATGTAAAGAGAACCCAGATAGTAATCTATCTTTGTTGCTTTCAACAATTTTCCCAAAATATAACAATTGTTCCATCACAGTCTAACAGAAAGCTGGAAGTAACGTAGAAACTCACAAAGAAAAGAAAAAAGGAAAAAGAAAAATGCTTTATAATTTCTGGTTGAATTTCACAAGTGTATAAAAGGAAGAGTTATTCCAATGAAATTTGTATGAGGTAGCCAATACTTTGTGGACTAATACGAAGAGACAATACTGGATTTTTCTTTCTGGAAGGATGTTAATAGTGATTTTATAAATAACACATCAGTTAACGTAGCATTCCTTTCCTGGGTGCAGAGGTAATTTGAATTAGTAGCAGATGAAAGTAGCAATATGAAAGTAGCAAATTCGAAGCATTACTGCAGGTCCTTATGTACAGTGGTTTAGGTAGTTCACCCCCCCCCCCCCTCCTCCTTTTCCTGTTGCAAGTAAAACCCTAATGAAATCCCCTAGACCCACCCCTAAATTTTTAGTCAAAGTGTTGGCTCCAATGAACGCCTCATCAACTACAGTGTTGAAGGCTTAAAGCTGAATGTGGTATATTCAACCACAAAACACGAGTTCTTTTGAGCGCCGTATACGTTTAGCTGTAAATCTTTTGTCACATTATTGGTTCCAATTAAGTCGTCGTGCTTAAGCACAGTGTTTAAGCTGAATGTGGCATATACAACCACAACGCACCAACTCTTCTGCTTGCTTTCCGCGAGAGGAATGTACCACCTAGTTTCAGAACTGATTTTATTCTAATATTTTAAACATGCCCTCATTACTTATTTATAGCATTTATTCGTGTAAATTTTCCAAGCATGAGACCTTAAATACAGACTAATCCTCCTCACCAACTTGAGCCACTTTCTTATTCCGGAGACCACTATGGAATATTTAGCCCGCTATTGATGTTATTCCTAAAAATTTCTCGTATTCCGTATCTTTCACCTTTTCAAGTTTCATGAAATCTGTATGTTGATTAGAAATATGTATATACGAAACTGGCTTGGAGACACTGTCTTATATTTGACAGAAAATTCCCCCATTTGGGAAAAAGTGGACCCCCATCATTAACAACGCAACCCCGATGACCCCCTCCTCCCTTTGTTCTATTCATTCAAGCCCATATCCACAATACACTTGCTATTTGACGTATTACCGTCATTTTGACATTTTGACTTTTATAATACACTACGACGTTACAAAACTGGACGAAAGACTTGCTCCAAATTATCTGTTCGCCAAAACTATAAGACTAGTGAAAGGAGCGTGTCTTATAAAAATATTTCTGAATGGAAAACTGTCAGATTTTTCCTTCACATTATAGCGGAAAGGGAATATGCAAGTTGCATTGTATATAATTCGGATCGTTGTGTTGTGGGTTGGTATCAGTGATCAGTTCCCATATGTTAGAACTGAAGTTTTGAGACCACGCTCTTTCTTTGATAATATTCGTGTGGTTGTTCTCATTTTGATAAGTTTCTTAACCGCCAGAATAGTAGAAGTGCGTATCCATTCTAAACTGAAGTGATTGATTCGTGCGATCTTAGTAAGGCTTCCTATTCGCGTTCCATTTAGTAGCTTTATGACATCTGAAATGTCGACAACTGTGTCTTGGTACAAACGAAAACGCCATTCAGGATCAGACACGTGTTTAAATGGTGAAACTTCAGGATTTTCAGTGATCTTTACTTGATCTTCCTTTTTCAGGTGTGAGATTCCTCCAAAGTATATTTCGTTATTAGGATGTGTCACTGTCTTTGCTTTATCCATATTTCTCCACAAAATGTATTCTATTTGTGACCCGGGTAGGTAAGCAAGTGTTTTGTAATGACTTTTAAATTCTGGATTAATCGCGTATGGAAATATTTCAAGAACGACAGCCTGAGGAGGAAGGAACATCATAAATATCATGGAGGCGCCATGGACCCCTATCATCAGTTTCGCACAAGAGATTACCTCAATGATATAAGAAATAGAATTTTTTTCAAAAGTAATAACTATTAAATGTAAATTAAATTCCAACCACACTGCATTGATAATTTCTTGCTCGTTGAGTATCATTCGGTTTGAGGCTCTTCTGAATAGTATACCGTAGTCTTCTCCATAACAATTGGGAAAAACTGCTAGTTTATCTTTGACAAACTCTGTGAAGTCATGAATATGTTCCCACGTTGTACGACATCTGCTTAACGGGCTTTCTGGTGGTATAAAGCCAAACTTATACCACACCGTTTCTTTAGATAGTCCAACAATGGCATCATCAAAGCATGTTAGAGTATCATCTTCTTCTAATTCTAAGTCAACTCTCAATAGGATGGGATTATAAGAAAACATCCTGTAAAGATCAGGGAAACTTCCAAAGTCACCATCGTCAAGTATGAGCAAGTTTACGTTATCTTCATTATGTAATTCGTTCTGCAAAAATAAAGTGTGGTATATGGGAAGGATTTCGTCATGGAAAAAATGATAAATGTTACCCATGAGAAATCGAGCAAAAATAAGAAACTTTCCTTCTCTGTATATTACTCTCATCTTGCCGTTTTGAATGACACTGAGTGGAAATCTTACAGCCTCGTAGGTGTACTTGAGACCTTCTACGGAGGTTAAGTTCAGGGTCATTTCTGATACTTCACTCATGTACTTTGCTTCGGTATGCGTATTGAACAAAACAAATTGCTTTTTTCGAGCAAAGTAACATAGATTTTTGAAACGGCACACTTGCCAATTAGATGAGTTTTCTGAACAAAACCAGCTTGTTCCCTCTTCGATAATCTTAGAGGTGTAGTCAATAATGGCTCTGTCCGAGAACAGCTCAAGAAAGTAGTTACTTCCAAAGGCAAGAACACCTACGGATATAACCACTGCTATGGTCTTCATTATCTGCAAAGAAAACAGGTTGAATACGTTTATAAAAGTAATATTTCATTCTTACATCGACAAAAAATAACCTTAAAAGATTAACCATGCTTCCAAGTTATTTCTCATTTGACTTAATGTTCATGAACGCCGTGCTTTTAATACGCATATATTGCCGGCGCAAGGATCCCGGCGAGGCCACAGCTTCTCTGACCGACATGTTATCCCAAAGCATTCATCACGTGACGAAACTTTCTAGGTCCACGTCAGCAGTTAATGTTGGCCAGTTTATTAAATCATAAGCCAAGTTATTTGAACTTGAGCAGGGGTCGAGTCACCAGTCACAACTTTTGACTAGCAAGATCTCACTAAATGGACTGTTCTAGGTCTTTTTGTCTACTATGTCGTCTTATTCCATTGGACACCAAGCAACAAGCGCGTGACACATGGTGATGTAATCGATGGTGAGAATTATTTTTGTCAAATACAAAAACAAACAAAAATCTACAGGTAAACTATCTAGAGGCACCACAAGCAGGCATAGTTGTTGTTCCTAATGAGGGATTAGGTCTTAGCTGGCCCTCATTTTCGCATTGATTTCAAGCTATCGTGGGATAATCATGTATGTAATGTTTCATCCAGATTGCTACAGTGGTCGGTATGTTAGGAAGGCTTAAGCACGTTGTACCCAGAAATGCTCTCCGCTTAATCTACCTCGCCCTAATCTATCCTCATCTTAACTTAACTGATGAATGTTTATAAGTTCAAAGATACACGGTTACACATTAGTAAGGTAAGAGCAAAACGTGACATGAGTAGGGAAGAAAGAGAATTTTACGTTCGGTGATGTCCCTTTCGACATCAAAGTGAGCAAATTGCGACAAGAACTTTTAAAGTCTCTGTTTAAGATAACTTAATGGAGTAGGTGACTTTGTTGTTGCCGAATGTAGCGTTGCTTGATATGAACCTAGAAATTTCCAAAGTGCTTGTTTCCAGGGTATTCCTCAATCCATAGTGAAGCATATACATGGGTTGATCGTTTTAGTGTGCGCATGAAATATTCCACTTCATCATTTGGTGGCTAGTGTAATAAGGTGTTGCATGAATCCTATAAGCAGGTACCAAATTAACAACTAAATGACTCCCGAACACTGGTCCACTATAGACAGCACGCATTTTGAGAGGTGGATGGCATTGTCGAACGATTTAGACTTCTGGAAACCGAGAATAGTTCTCCATGAAGACAAGGAGGAATTACCCAGAAGAAAAAAATTGATGCTGATTATCTGCCATGGATAGTCAGGCAATATGTCTGGTTGCAAAGGTTCTCAAGAAGGCCAAGCAGTGATAGCACAACAAGCAAAACAAATGGTAATGCAAATTTCACATGTCAGAATGCGCCCTTTAGTTCCACTGCCGTGATTTGGAAGCCACTGGCGTCCAATTCACGTTTGAAGGACAAATACTTTCCCTAGTCAGCGATTTATTACGTAACCGTTACCTCCCCCGATGAAGACAGATTTTTTTCAGCCACACACTAAAAAGTGGCACGATTTTTTGCATGTTATTGGATAAAGAATACCAAGATAGTGTTTGATGGACCATTTGCACTTGATTATGTGTTTGAATTTTTTAATTTGGTGAAGAATTTGTCAAAATACTTACTTTCCGATGCCTAATCCTTCAAAAAATCGCTGTTCCCTAATTGTGCGTCCTCCATTCAAAACATCTCATACCATACCTCATTGTTTTGGCGCGAAGCGTTGCCACAGCAGTTACGTTGTACACAGTGCTAGTGCTTGTACAGTGAAATTAACACTAGGCTGTACTGCGTAACGTTGTTAGAATAGAGAAGTGTGTAACCCACTTACGTAACACAAACTTCAGGGGTGATCGAGGTAACTTTGGGTTTTAATTGTATAGTTTTATGTTAAGGTTGAAATTATGGAGTTAAATCCATAAAATATAGGTAATAAGGTATAGAAATATAAAATCAGTGTGTCTGAAAAACCTGTAATTGAAATCTCATGTTTAATGAGGTGAAAGAACATATCTTCTTTTGAAAATTCACTGGTAATGGTATAGTCCGAATTGAGCTTATGATATTGACAATACTGCAGAGGGGAGGGAGTTTGTTTGCGAGAACAAAACATTTAAAAACGAAAGAAGACCGTGATATTTTGTTAAATTGCTTCTTACTCAACCAAATTTTTCGTTTGAAAGTGTAATTCAATGTGAGATCGCCGTTAGATTTCGTATCTGGACATACTGTGCTGTAAATTTCACTTTTGTACGTTATATTGTAAAAACGAGGCCAGTCAGCCAGTGGAGAGAGGTATTGAATTTCTTTTGAATGATGCAATTAACTTGATATGTGCCTGGGGCACTGAATGGCAGTGCGATTAAAGGGCGCTTTTGAGTTTTTATGTGGATACCAGGAAACATAATTTTGGTATGCAACAAAGCCTTTGTTTTTGTCAGTTCTTGTGTAAGAATGATGTAACTCTGCGTTATAGGCTTCTGGTATCACTATCCAATTACCTCTTAGCAAATTCCGTTCTCTGTGAAAGTTCAGGTTGTTTCGATTTTTACACAATTGTCTGTGTGGTGCTTGGATTGAATGAAATTGATTGGTTAGTGTGATGCAATGTTTTGTTTGGAGGCCGTGTTCCTTTCTTAGCTATGTCTGGTTTGATTTCATGCAGTGTTAACGCATATGAACCGCCATTGTTTGTGATGAATTTAACATACTACTTCTGCAGATTCAGACGATCGATATAAAGAGTGCATGGGATTGGATGACAAGCCGTGCAGTCCTCGGGATTACTTTTGCGTACTTGCTATATCATAGTGATGTCATCATGGAGTTATGGGCGTCTTAAAATGTTCAACAGGCAGGCACTCTTTCATGCTCGATTACAAATGTTTTGCATATGGACACGACACCTTATACCTCTCGTCAGGCTGCTCAAGAAAGATTAGGCATTGGATTGGCACACCTTGACACTTTAGGAGAACGATGTTTAATTGAACGATTTTAATTGACAAAAGTGACCTGCGGTGATGAGGGTTTGCCACAAGTAAAACCTCAGTAAAATAATAAGGTGAGGTTTAGCGTATGGATTTCGGCATAATTTTACTATAGCTTTAATAGTAATCGTGGATCTTTGCTGGGGAAGTTTTTAGGTTTGCTAGAACTTGGGAGCAGCGGTTTGTAATCAGTGACGACTGTTAACAACCCTGAAACATGTCGATATGAAACCATTGAAAAGCCCAGACGATTGCCAGTAATTGTCCGTCTATTTGACTGAAGAGCTGTTCAACCAATCAATTCTAAACAGGTTTTGTAAAACCCGTCAGCATGTACAGTTCACCCTTTAAAATATCATAACGGTACTCATCATGATCTTCCTGATGTCTCGCATGTGATAGAGTCGTAAGTGTGCTTCTTAGATTGGAGTGTTTTGTTACCAATCTAGTGTGAAACGTAACCTCGTCAATTACATTAATTCTGCAACCCGAATGAACTACTATACAGACTGGTCTTCTGCAATGTTCACGGTTTTAAGGGCAGATTTAGCAATGTATTTACCTGAAAGACAGCAAAACAACCAATCGCGTATGCATGTAGCCTGTAGTAATGCAACATGGCATATATGCTTCCTAATGTTGGATGGACTTTATCGGTTAGTAATGTTTCCCAGAGGAATACTAAAAATTGCTTATCACACAAAGAACTAGGAACTACGTTCAGATAAGCAACTCGCAAAATCCCGGTGTCACCGTCATGCCTTCCCACCAACCTGGCTTGATTCTCCCCGAGGTATGCTATCATTTTGGTGTATACAAAATTGCGCCTCATGACGGCAAATGCAGCTAACTTACATGAATTCAGTGGGAGATCCGACCAAACTGGGCAAAGTAATCCTTAACTTATTCTACTTTTCTGTCGATACATTTCTTACACCATGGTCTTATAAATGTTAGTACCAGAAGCGCTTCTATCATTCAGACGAATGTATATGTCACCAATGAAGAGCGAGAACAGTGGCTGTTATTAAATAGCAACGGAAAAAGCCATGAACATATTTTACGTACCGATTTAATGATAGTGGAAGGACGAGAATGTTATTTCGGTCTTTTGGTGATGATCAACTGTAATTCTGTCCAAAGTTTATCTGCAGTCATGCACTTTAGGCAACGTGAATAAATTTGGACGATAACTTTAAGTTCACTGATAATTCAGAAGAAGATAAACAACCCTGGAATCAGTGAAAAAAACAAATGTAACTAATACCAGATTCTTCAAAGTCTTCGTAGATCCATAGCAATCTTCGGTGATCCTGCAAAGGGAGTTTCAACCAAAGCTTGTTGTATTAAAGCTTATTGTATTCTTTCATACTATGTACGTTTTACACGGTTGGTTGGTCTTTATTTTTAACTGCGGGTCATAAACATATCTAAGCTGGGACAATGGAAGGTTGTACTTAGTACCACCGTGCATGCCTGTAGCAAAAGATCTGAATAGGAATATGGTGACGCTTCTCATGTATTACACTTTGAGGTAACAGTAGTGTTGGGTGTACGTAGAAAATGTTTCAGCATGGTTGACTTAATTAAATGCAATTTTTTATAACAATGAATATTCATGACGTTCTGACTGTTCTAAGACCTTCAAGAGACCATTTAGCTCGATTTGACATGCTTTGGTAAGGTATGAGACACCTAATACCCGATGCCGTTCAACTCAAGACAGCCTAGACATTGGACTGACATACCTGAACTACTTCAGGAGAACGATGTTTAATAGACCATGTGAATCATCATCACAGTCTGAGGTGATCAAACTGACCTACATCCAGATCTGGTGACCTCAAATGTCCTTTGACCTCCATGAATATCACTAGAGATCATGTTCTAACAATGTACAACTTTTATATCAAATGTAAAGTTTCAGCAACTTTCCTTCATTGGGATACCGTGTTCTCAAGCGATCACCTCTACTGACCTCATGCAACCTTTGATCTCTTCGAAACTTGAAAGAGATCATCTACTTACGGGCTACCAATGTTCAGAATTTAAGGTTCCAATGACTGGATTCATGTATCTTCACATAAATAACAACCATGAAAAACACTACATAATGTTAGTCTAGGGGAATATTCAAGGTTGTCTTTCCACACTCACAAGTCCTTTACTGCAATTGAAATACCAAATGTACGCATCTGCCAGTGGTGTGATATTCATCCTAGTAAATATCGTCAAAGATGAATATCTCAAGAATGTAGATTAGAACACCAGAGAAGTGCAGTCTCTGGTCCTGTGAATGTTTGCAAAACCAAAATTTTCCTTTGTCTTCCGCATCAACGGTTGGTGGCCCTCCACCTAAACAGCACTGCCAGCGTTCAGTCCTTAACCCCCCCCCCCCCCCAACACGTGATCTTCTCTGACAAAATCCTGGATACGTGTCTGTCTTTATGTAATGTATCAGTATTGTAATTTCTGTAGTTAACGAAATGTGAAAAAGGGTTTCCAACATGGCGGGAATGAAGATATAATACCAATAAGTAAACAGCAATTGAGTTAAGTTTCCACCCACGCTGGTAATAATTAACAGAAGAATGTTCTCTTTAAACAAGTGTCTTTCACGTATATTACACCCGCAAGAAGAAAACGATACCAAATACTGATACCATTAACTTTGATAGAAGAGTCCTTCCAAAATACCTAATCACCGAAATTGTTTTAAATAGCAACAAAAACAGCCACAAGAACATCTCAGGCATGTTAATTTATTTCTATTTTGTAAAATATCAGTTCTTTTCATATTACTGGGGAAAAACAGTATGGACTTTGCCCTGCCGGTATGTATATAGTTCGCATCATTGCGTTGTGCAAGAGTAATCAATTCCCATATGTTAAAACTGTCGTTTTGAGACCAGACTCTTTATTTGATGATATTCCTCTAGTCGTAATCACTTTGATAAGTTTCTTAACTGCCGAAACACTGTAAGAGTGTATCCATTCTATGTGGAAATAATCGCTTTGTGCCATCTTAGATAAGCTTCCAATTCGTGTTGAATTTAGTAGCTTTGTGACATCTGAAATGTCGACAAAAGTGTCCTGATACAAGCGAAAACGCCATTCAGGATGAGACACAGGTTTTAATTCTGACACTTCAGGACTTTCAGTGATCTTTATTTGATCTTCCTTTTTCAGGTGTGAGATTCCTCCAAAGTACAGTTCGTTATCAGGATGTGTCACTGTCTTTGCTTCATCCATGTTTCTCCACAAAATGTATTCTATTTGTGATCCCGGTAGGTAAGCAAGTGTTTTGGGTTGACTCTTTAATTCTGGATTAATCCCGTATGGAAATATTTCAAGAACGACAGCATGTGGAGGAAGGAACATCATAAATATCAGCAACGAGCCATGGACCCCTATCATCAGTTTCGCACAAGAGGCTTTCTCAATGATGTAAGAAATAGAATTGTCCTCTAAAGTTATTGTTATCAATTTTAAATCAAATTCCAACTTCACTGCATTTATAATTTCTTGCTCGTTGAGTATCATTCGGTTTGAGTTTCTCCTGAATATTATACCGTAGTCTTCTCCATAACAATTGGGAAAAACTGCTAGTTTATCTTTGACAAACTCTGTGAAGTTATGAATGTGTTCCCACGTTGTCCGACATCTGCTCAATGGTCCTTCTGTAGATATAAAGTTATACTTATACCACACGGTTTCCTTAGATAGTCCAACAATGGCATCTTCAAAGCATGTTAGAGTATCATCTTCCTCTAGTTCTAAGTCAACTCTCAGTACGATGGGATTATAAGAAAACATCCTGTAAAATCAGGGAAACCTCCAAAGTCACCATTGTCAAGTATGAGCAAGTTTACGTTATCTTCATTATGTAATTCGTTCTGCAAAAATAAAGTGTGGTATATGGGAAGGATTTCGTCATGGAAAAAATGATAAATGTTCCCCATGAGAAATCGAGCAAAAACAAGAAACTTTCCTTCTCTGTATATTACTCTCATCTTGTCGTTTTGAATGACACTGAGTGGAAATCTTACAGCCTTGTACGTGTACTTGAGATCTATGACGGAGGTTAAGTTCAGGGTCATCTCTGACACCTCATTAATGTTTATTGCTTCGCTTTGCGAACTGAATAAAACAAATTGCTTTTTTCGAGCAAAGTAACATAGATTTCTGAAACGGCACACTTGCCCGTTAGATGAACTTTCCGAACAAAACCAGCTTGTTCCCTCTTCGATAATCTTATAGGTGTAATCAATTCTTGGTCTCTCCGAGAACAGTTCGAGAATGTAGTTACTTCCAAAAGCAAGTAAGGCTACTGTTATTACCAATAAGATGTTCTTCATTATCTGCAAAAAAAAGGTTGAAAACAAAAAGAATATTCATTATGTTCATAAATATATCGTCAAAAATATGAGGAAGTATGCTAGAAAATTATTTCTTAACTAAATAAAATAAGATACATTTGTCTTTAAAGGTTCATGTACATCTCGCGTCCCTTATACAGCACAGTGGCCCGTTTGACGTCTTAACTTCTCTTACCGACTGTTTGTCCAAGAGCATTTATTTGTGGCAATTGAAGTTTGTGTATCTGCGATATTACTGTACCTGCAGATAGTAATGAACAGTGTTCCCACTAGATAGTCCTTTTCACCGAACAACTAATAAGCAATTGTCGTAATGTAGAAGCGTCTTAATATGAAAGTTTGTTGGTCGAGAATTGCGCACTGGAACAAACGTCCTCACCGTCACGTAAAAGAGTTGTTAAAATATGGAGTGACAAAAACATTGCTTGCTTTGTCCATATCATTGCCTCGCCTGTATCGTATAACACACGAACAGAACTTCCTGTTCATTTTGCTCAATCACTGTACCTAGAGCATAATGGGTACGGTATTCACAGGGAGATACATATACCAGGGATCTGTGTCAAGTCGAAAGTCCTGTATTAATTCACTGCTCCTAGAACCTTTTTTTTTTTTTTTATCTCATCGCCCTATAAGGGCGAAGATGAAATATTGCACTGTAGTCACATGGCTAGTAGAGACAGCTAGAGAAGGTTTGACATCGAAACACTTGGAGTGGATGAGTATCACCACATTAGAGAGTGAACAAAATTCGGATTTCAAGAACAATGTGAGGACTATATATTCGACCAATTCATTGAAACTTTGTAAGGACTTACATGAGAGTGCATTGTCCAACATAATATAATTAGTATGGTACCCCCAGTGGAAATTTCAGATTTTTTCGAAGAAAAGCCAATTTTGACCAAAATTGTAGATTTCCACCATCTTCTGATGGCTATGTTTGATCACTATACGCAAAATTTCGCAAGGCTCTACCAAAGAACATAATAATGAAAATATATCACTCTTAATGTGGTTTACAAGAAAAATAGAGCAGGGGTCGGGATCAATAGACACCACCTTTCAACGTAAACCCCCAAAAAAGATTTTTTTTTTGTAAAGTTGGTTTCACACCAACAGCGTTTCGAGAGTTTGGACGCTCGATAGTTTTTTTTTTCTTTTACTAGTGAGCTAATGGAGAGTTTGATTTTACTTCTTCAGACTGAATCAATGTGTTCAATAAAAAGTTCTTGTGAAGTACTCAAAAACGACAAAAATGTCCAAACAAGCATGATATGTACCACCACTTCCAGTAGACTGAGTTTCCATTCTACATGAGTCGAGGAATTGCGACATGATATCCATATCTGAAGGCTGGGTAAATGCAGCTCACGTTCACCTGGTAAGTGATGTTTTCTGCGGTCGGGGGGGAGGGTAAAAACAAAATTTTCTTTTATGCCAACCAATGGTGACGTTTGTTTAGATAGTCCTGCCGTTGCCTAACCCCTCTCCCCCCACTCTCTCAAGCTTTTTCTTTTGTCTATTTTTACGATAATTGGATTGTTTCGTCTAATAATGCCCTTTACGTGAAGATTGCACCCCTTGAAATTCTTCACCCCCTCCTGAGAAGGCATAGCTAGTGTCTGAAAATATCCAGGAGGGGTAGCCACGTAGTTGAAAAAGAAAACGCCAAGACCGTCAGCATTGTTTACCTTCACTCCCCCTTCCCCTTCCCAAAATGTGAGCATAGCTACTGTCCTGCCATAGGATATACAATTAGTCTTGTTCAAATTACTGATCAAAGAAGTAACGTTAGTAAATTATCTAAAAACCACTGACATTGTTATACACTACACTAAGTAGACTGCAGTACTGCAGTATGGCATACGTTTAGTAAAAATGAATGGGCTTTATCGGGCAGTGACACAAAACAAGAAACGACAACAATACAAACAGACCCGACACTGGCGTCCAGCTTGTCATGCCCTCTCACCAACACAATTCGGTTTAATTCCTCGTTTGAGTTATGCAGTCTTTGCGGTGTATACAAAATAGCATATTATCACGGTCAATGAATAGATGCTGCATAAATTCAACTCCGAATCTGACTATACTGTGTTCAGTGTAATCCTTCAAATTATACTTTTATATATCGAAACATATCTTAGGCCTTGGTCACGTAAATATTACTACTATAAGTGCTGCCATCGTCCAAACAAACATATGTCACCAATTCATGTTATTGACTAGCAACAGAAGAGGGTATGAACATTTTGTACGTACCAATTCAACAACAGCCGAAGGGAGAAAATATAATTAGGTAAAATTGCTTCGATCAATTGTACTGAATTCGAAATGCTGTCCAACAGAAATCAGAAACATTTACCAAACGTGAATAAATTTGAACAATAACGGTAAGGTCACTGATGACGTAATAAAAAAGAAACTGAAACAGAGAAATGAAATATAAGTAGTCACAGATCCTTCAATGTCTCTAGAGATCCGATACAGCCCGGCAGAGATCCTTCAAAGCGAGCTTTAACCAGAGCTCACTGTATTTTATTCATAATAGGTCAGTTTTTGCACGGTTCGATGCGGGGTTTTTTTTTTTGCAGTTGATTATGAAGAAAGTAGAAGTCTGTTATAAAAATAAAACTGCTTTGCTAAATATATGGTTGACAATTTGTTGTGCTTATTGGCAAAGTGATATTGATCATGTTTTCATTGCCCAATGTATGTTAATTTGTTATTCCAGAGCCGTTTACACATGTGAGGGAGCACGGCAGATCAACGTGATATTGTGGAAGGTCAAGCCAATGATTACAAGTCGGCTTGGTAGTTTGTCCCACACTGTATATAGACTACTACATACAGGAGTCAGTAGTTGGTCTGCCGATTCTCTAAACATTAAAATGGATGGATCTTGATAGACCAAGATGGGCATATATGAAGATTTAACCTCAATTCTTCTGTCGCCTTCCTCCACCTACATTAACCGAAATAATACCGCACCAAATTGCAGCAAAGGCCATCTCCGCTGGCTAAGATCGCTGTGTCAATTGCAATTAAAACATGGAAGAATTAAACTTACATCTCTTGTTCTATCTCTTCACACTCGGTCTTACGAAATTACTTCACAAATGACACTTTACTCTTCCATTTTATTGAGGTTGACGTGACAGATCACATTTGCAGTTATGTATTTTCCAGGTTTCACCCCTTCCAGCAAGGGATCAATCCCTTTTTCTTTTCTTTTTTTTCGATTATACTCTTTAATTGCACTAGAATTATTTCTAAAACAAATTTGTGTAAGTTAGAAACTCATTGCAGTCAAACTTTAGGGAGGCTGTAAGCTTCTATTCTAACGTGTAGTAACGTAAACTAAAAACAATACAAGAGACCGTACCACCGGATAGCTGTTTAAACGCGTGGTGCTACGGTAACGGGTGTATGATTTGCTTATACATATTGTAGGCAAGGAGTCACAGCCAGCAGAATATCTGTGTCCCATCTGGGCTTTATCTGGGCAAAATGATGTCCATATATGTATCCCCATGGGTCCCAGATGAGTGTCATGTTGGCTATATAGGCTACGTTGGCATCATATTACCCAGATGGGACCTAGATTGTCTTCATTTGCAGTAGTAGTTGTTTTAAGGACAGAACAGTGTGTTAGGGGCAAATATCTAAGGGAATATATTTTACAACCTATTCACATTAAAAATAGTTCGTTTAAATTTATTACAACATAGTTTAGTGTGGTTATAGCGTAGTTAAGTAGAATACGTTTACATAATTAACCACAGTTTTGATAATTTACATTCATACTAGTATAGTGTGTTTTTCACTGACAGTATACTTTGAGCACTTTATTCTTTGAAATTATATTTCCGGCTCACCAATTTAATGTCAAGCTCCCTGATAACATAAGCAATTCTTTAAGATTTTATTTAGAAGTGTCCTCAGCTTGTTAAGATTGGTAGCAACTTGTTATTTGTTCTAATCTTGAATGCATACTGCTACACCTCGGCTTTGTCAAGCTATCACTAAAATTGTATTCCACTGATTTCACATATGTGTTTGAAAACCTAGAGTTCCCACGTGGTCAAATTTGCTGATGACATAACTGTTACTGGCCTTATATCTGACGATGACAAGTCAAACTGTTCATCTCAAGGAGATTCTTTGTACCCTAGCGACGTCTAGCAAACCATGCAAGGAGATAGCACTTCTGGAGGAAGAGAACAACAGTGAAAACACTTCGTATCAAAGGATAAAATAGAGAGCAATTGGCTTTTTAATTCCTTGGACTCCAATATACCTATTCTGTGTTTGGAAATTCCAAGAAAGCAAGATTACAGCTATAAACGGAAACCATATGAAGTCAATCAATACACTCTGATCAATATTTACTGCGCTATTGTTCAGAATGTATACTCAAGTTGTCAATAACTGTCTGGTTCAGCCGTGTGACACAATGAGGTGTCTGAAAGTTATCCGGCACAGTAAAATATGTTGCAAGGATTATTGGAGTCGATAACTCTCGAAGAACAGAAATGATTATTTCGGATGCAGAGCGTCCTGTGCCTCCATCTGGTGTCATGGCATCGCACATTACTATGAGGAAAAAACATTTTACTTTCAGCTTCTTCCCAGTTGCCATCAAACTGTACAACCCGGTCTCTGGTTTTGGTTACAGCTTCTGGAGCTGTATTCTTTTTCTTTTTTTTTTTTTTGCTCTGCCTAGTTTGTTTGCATTTAGTTTATACATTTACAGAACTCTCAGTTTCCATTTACTACGTTTAATTACTAATTCCTTGCCAACATCTGTGTAATGGTGTGTGTCAGTGCTTATATTTATGTGTATTTATGTGTCGCCTTGGCTTTTAAACACGATGTCCCAATGAGGGGAAGGTGCTTCAACTTCAGAGTTGGTGTGTAGGTAAAATTAAATACCATTTTAAGCAAGAATTCTTAAATGAATGTTCTGCTGAAACTTTTAACTGGGACTGCAAAAAATTCTATTAACCCTCAAATCATATAGATATCTTTAGAGATTCTATAGAAAAGCTTACAGACACCCACTTTTCTATACAGCTTCTATAGAGTTTTTTTAGAATTTCCTTAGAGTTTGTAGAAAGTTTTATGGAGATGTTCTAAAGAAACTCTATAGGATTCTACAGAGTGCTCCCGTAGGATTTTCGATTAGACTCTATAGAAAATCTTTTATAGTCCCTACAGAATTTCTATACCAAGCTTATATGCTTTCTATAGAAACTATATAAGATTTTCTTTAGAAAATCCTATAGACACCCACTTTTCTAAAGAGTTCTTACAGAGTTTCTTTAGAGTTTGTTTAGAGCATTCTAAAGAAACGCTATATAATTCTACAGGGATTCAGGCAGAGAGTTTCTACAGGGATTCTTTAGAAAAATTTATATAGTTTCCATAGAAATTTTCCTATAGATTTCTACAGAAACCTTTCATATGGGCATGGCTAAACGACTTTACGTCTTGTTCTTCATGGACATTTAACCACTCGTGAACGTTTGACACTCGACAGAACAACTGAAATGCTTTCAAGTGTGAGATTACTTGTGGTATAGGCTCTTCAACGAGAGACTTATTCAGGAACGTGTACGTGTTAAGAAGGTCTTTTGTATGTTATATGTGTCATTGGCAAACTTGGGCTTACTTTCAAGCAGCGACCATCTACGTCAGTAAGGACACGTTCATGTTGTAGTTATGAAATGCAGTCACGTATGAATTCTTTGTCACACTCTTTGTACCGTGTGCGAACGTCTCATAACATCATACGTTTCTTGCTGCGTACAGTAGTTTGTTAGTACAGTAATTTAATTTGTTTCAAGCTAGAGAGGAGTACAAAGAGGCCTGGTACACCATGAAACCGGCATGCATCCTCCCTGTTCTGCTGTTATCTCTTTCATCTGCAATTATAATTCAATTTCTACGTTTATCCATACCAAGTTTAAGTGAATGGTTTTCTGGAAAAGCTCAATTGGTTAGCTTTGTTGTTGAAGAGGATCAATTCTTCACAATTTACCACATGGCTTTTGCACCGATCTCATTCAAGGACAACCAATCTGGTTATTCGTTTGCTTTTACGTCACATTGCAGTGCTAATAATCTACATTATATTCCAGGAATGATAGCAAGATATAGTGGTCCATTATCCCTTGCTATAATTTGCTCGCAAGATGACCGAAGTGACGTACTTAACTCAGTAATGGCTATAGCTACGTGTTTTCCTGCAGTTCAGAAATATGTCCAATTTCACATCGTCTTTAAACCGTTTGGTTTCGACAATGCCCCCGAGATAGAACCAGTAGGAATCACATGTGATAAGCTGGAGGAATACTTAAAGAATCGATTCTATGCTCAGAACTATGTTCTAGACGAAATAGTTTATCCAATCAACTACATGAAAAATGTCGGTAGGCTGGGATTACAATCTGATTTCGTCATCACAGTTGACATAGACATGTTGCCAAGTGCAGATCTTCATCAGCAAATTGTTGATCTGCTGAATTCATGGAAGGATAAAGAAGACCTTAGGAAAGTCGCATTGGTCTTGCCAGTGTTTGAAGCCATGGAAAATTCACCAATACCTATAAACAAACAAGAACTAATTACCGCTTTCAGGAAAGAATACGTAAGGGAGTTCTACGTAGAAATATGTGAACATTGTCAACATGCTACTGATGTTCAACGATGGTTTGGTTTAAAGGTGAGTTTGATAGTGCTCTGATTTTCTTTTTTCCGAAAATTTATCACGATCTACAAGCACATCAAATTTGGTTTATGTGGAACAATGACGTAATTAAAAATTCATAAGGAAATAGAGAATGTAACGCTTAATGTTCTCTACGAAAACAATTTATTGCTTTATCTTTGCTCAGAGAACATTCATTATCGGTGTGCTTATTCTCAAACATACTCGTAAAACTCCCAGAGTATAGGAAATATAGCCTGACTGAAACGCACGTGCTTGCCTGTTGATTAATTTATAGGAATAATCCAGATTATATTCTGGTGCACACTATTAAACCCTGCAGGTTAAATAAAACTACTATTGAAGCTCTTTACTCTCATATTCGCACACTGGCTCAATGGTATTTAAAGGTTGACCCGTATGTGACTTCATGTTACCTTAAATATAAGTCAAAGTTAGATTACAATCGTATATCAGTTAATGCATTTATCTCTATTTATTTGTCTGCAGATCGACAACAGCAGTTTGCAAGTTGCATACTTTGTTGATTATGTGGCTTTATGGGAGCCCTTTGTAATAACGTCATCTCGTGCCCCTCTTCATGACAGAAATTTTGTGCAATATGGTTATGACCGCACAGCACACGTAAGAGTTTGAGATCATGGCATTTGGTTTCTACATAGTTTAGTCTATAGAGAGGGGTATTGATGAGGTAGAGACACAGCAGTAAATTTAAGTAATACTAATACTTAAGGAACCACCAAATCAACGACGATAAGCTAGATAGTATGCTCAACGGTATTTCTTCCATTCACTCGGCTTCAATTCAATATCATTCACCAAGCAGGTATGCAATGCGCGCAGAACAATGCATTCTAGGTGTATCGCCGCCATCAACTTCAGACCATTAGGCATAAAACTCGAAAAGACTGTTTAATTGAAATAAATATATTTAGAAAACTTCGTAACAAGGGATCGCATACAAAACATCAGCAATGGAAGTTTCGTGAAGTAGCCAGGTATAGATTCTTTTCCACGTTTGATCTACAACCTAACTGTTAAATTGCCATACGCGATACCTCCCGACGAAAGGCGAAGCACGTACTTATTTTCTTGACGACTACCAATGCTGTAACATTACGGGTAACTTCCTAGTCGTATGATCTGTAACATTAGCAGACTTCGAGTACCATATTGTGTTTACTTTGTTCTCATGTAGAAGCCTGACAGAAATGTCAAGGATTATGCAAAATATATATTAGTGAGTTAACTTCTAGACTTCAAATCTTACTCCAAAGAGTTGCATCTCCATCTCAGTGACACCTTCCTAGTTTATCAAGGTAAGTTATATAGAGTACCTCAGCAATAAGAATGAGATGGAATTACTACCATGCATATCGACGGAATGAAGCCGGTTGTCACTTGTTCTTCAAATTTACTTATAATTAGCATACCCTGATAGCTTTTATCCACATTTGTTTCTATCATTACATAGGGTGTACTTTGATTTTAAGTGTGTGATTTTGTCTTTTCGATTGACTCATAAAATGTCCAAGAATCTTCTTTATGTCAACAATAATTTCAAAACCTTATCAGCATCATTTTGTTGTTAGCTTTGTCGACAAAGACTACTAGCAAATAAGTATTGGTTATTAACCTCCAAATCAAGACAATTCCGATGCTATATGATTAGGTTATTTCGATGCTACTCCGATGGTATAAATGAAATATGATACAAGGATGCAAGTTTTGTTCCCTTAGAACAACTCCCTGCTTAGACAGGGAGTTATTCTAGAGCTCTTATTAGTTTTTATTTTCTTATTGTAATAGTGATTTGTTGTAATATCAATGGGAATACGTCGATTAAAATTTTCACCATGGTATGATTTACTTTGCCTCACCAGATTTGTGAACTACACGTTGCCGGTTACAAATTTGCAGTGTTAGACAATGGTTTCCTTGTCCACCAAGGATTTAAAAGACACAAGGATCTTCATGCCAACCGCTGGAAAGAAAACTCCATAAACAGGTCAACTTTACATAAAATTCCAGGATTCGCTAAAAGTAAAATATCCTAACTCTACCAGGAATTGTAACTCTGCTGGGTAATATGACTAATGATACAATCACATGTGATACAGCATACGTTTAAATAATTCCACTTTGCTTTCTTCCAAGCAGTCAGTCTCAAGTCTCAGTCTAAATAACAAAAGCAAAATGCAGCAATAAGAATAAATACTTCAAAGACATATAAACACGTCAATTGTTTCCTTCAGTTCAAGGACGCCAGTGTCGTGTAAATTAGAAATATGATTTATGCTTAGAACTGGAGTTACACCGTATCGGAGACATACAAAATGGTATATATTTGGAGTATGTTTAACGAGTGTGTTAATAAGAAGAATAAATAAATGATCCTCTTCGACGTGTCCAGTTGAAATCGAAACTGCTATCAGTTACCACTCTACTATTAATTAAATCTAATTGTTAATGAAGGCATAATTAATTGAACACCAAAATCATTTTACCCTTATCAAACTTGCACATTTTAATCTTAATCTGTGTGAACCTTTAAGTCCGAACGAGTAATTATATTCTAATTGAAAGTTAAAGCAACATATTATCTTTCCATCTGTCGCCTGCTTGGGTACATATTTATTAGCATTCTTTCCCGTCGCCATTCCGTGACAGTTTTCTAACTAGTGCCAAGTGTACTTAATACGTTATGATGCCATTTACCAATTGATTTGGTAACTTTATCCTCGATACAGTCCAATGCTGGAACAGTACCCACCTCCCCTCCCGGCATCTTTTGCTTGCAGGAACTTATCGAATCCACTGAATAATAGAGAATATCAATTCGTCAGAGCGACCTGTAATTGAGAGACTAAAATTCCTGGCCAAACCAAGTTTTCTGCACGCTGATGTTCCGAAACATATCCAAAAATCTACCGCGGTATCCTTCTGACATTACATCCCACCCAGTAAACCTAACTTGTAAGAAAGCGTCCTTTAATAAGATTGTGATTTTCAGTGTTTGAAGTAATTATCAAGGATTTTGTTGCAATTGACCGGAAATTCACTACCACTCATTACATTTACTTCCTTGTTACGTGTCATGTTTTCCAACAGTCACTCAAAGATCGTGCTTCTTAAAATAACATATTTTGACAAATTACCACAGAACTGAAAAAAAAAAAATTCAAAATTCAAAAACTCTAAATAAGCTATCAATAATCTAATAAATACTATTCAAGTATTAGTCACATGAAAACAAAACGGCGGGACCATCTTTGGTTGTCTGGCTAAGGCCCTCTTGGGTCACAGAAATAGTAACGACTAGGTGATGTCGAATTTTCTGGAGCAGTATTTGTCCTTGAAAAGCCTGTGACTTCAAAGAAACAGTATTGGATCTAAAACAGGATTCTGACATGCCACGACAAGTGCGTGAATAGCATGTGTCTTTAGAAAATCCAAATCAGCATTCCTGATCTCCCCCTAAAGTAGTCTAATCCAGTCCAATCTCAAAATTTAGAAACTGGAAGGTACAAAAGAGACCTTTAGCACCCTCGACCATGCATTAGCGTATCTCATTTGATAACCTAGTAAGGCCCTTACCATATTCAGAAATTTATTTCACACTGTGGAGAATGGAGCACTCTTCAGAGGTACTGCTTATCTGGTGGTTGACCTACATACAATGTTGGGCCTATTTTTATTCCCTCGATATACTCTTTCAGAGGTCTCTTGGCGTCTGAAGCTTCTAAAGTTCTCCCATAAATATCCTTTCTCCTCCTGACTGTACAGAAAACCTCCCACTGTCTAATAATTTGTTTGACCTTTAGAAAGTCAGTATTGTATACGTTGAAAGTCGTTAGCGATATATTCCCCTAGCTGCATTCAGTACACAGCCCTGTTGTGTGTGCATGATTGACTCCACAGAATATGCCTTCACAAATTATACGACAATTGTGTGGCCACCTTAAGTTCCCGGGAATACCATGAAAGGGTTATTCAATTAATGCCATATTATACATATGAGTGTCCATTGTTAGGAAATTGGTAGGAACTCACACATGTAATACTGTACTATGCGGACTGTGTAATGGTACAACGAATCCACATCAGTCTCATAAGGTCGACACTGTGTTCAGAGTGATCTGTTATGCACGTTTAGTCTTGACCAATTACAAGTTATGCATTTCAGTGTACATACTGAAAGAACTTCTACTTTTATTTTTCATAAATTACAGAACCGCAAGGATACGAGTGCCTTGAACACAAATACGAAAAAGTTGGAACATATCATTAGGCAACCATCAAACTGTTAATGGACTGCCTTCCCATTTCTCCGAGGAGATAAACAGGTACTGGAGTAACATAAAACCAAAACCTCGAAAACTGCGAAGAAACTCAAAACACGTTTAAGTTACGCTTTGTCAATAAAACTTGAATCAGTCTACAACGTAAACATCCTTGGGCTCGAGCTAGGTGGATAGTTAGATACAAATATGAACAAAAATTTGAAGGATCGGTAACTCGATTTCCTGCAACTCCACAGCATACATTTCGTCAGATTCTTGCATCATCCCTCTCATGAAGTAGCCTAGTTGGGACTACAAATGGCCTAAATAGTACCGTTGAAAGCTACATAATGTGGTTACTTGCAACCACTCACTGTCCATGATTGGTCCTAGGATATTTCGAAACATTGTAGACCCCTCATCCACATTACGACTGTGGACTACGACTGCGTCTGTGGCGTAGTGTTGTAGGGATGTGTTGTATATATGCAGAGTACCTCTAGTCTATGCGGAGGGACTGGGACCATACACTGACGTATGCAATTCAGGGTAGCAACCATTATCATGCTTGCAGGTACTGTATACAGTTGGGAGTTACTCAATTTACTCTCACTTACTCAATTCATTTATTTGCAAAACAATAAAATACACAACTGCCAAAAAACTGGTCGTATTAAGACATATCCCAACCAAAATTTAACAGGAAGTCTCGGCTCCAGTCTACATAATTCGCTCAACACAATAGCGCAATTGTAGAACAAACTACTCAAAGTGAATCATTGTTCAATGAATAATGATGATGATGAATAATTCATCATTATTCGAATACTCTTTACTAATAACACATGTTAATGGCTGTTTATCCTGAAGATTCATTTTCATTCATCATCAGGTGTTCATTTATATTCTCAACAAGCTATCCTAAGTGCTATTTACATTTGAATGGATGGTCTAGCCATGGATATAGCTCTGATATGTTGAAGAGCAAGTTAATCTGACCATTACAGTGAAACTTCCATTCAATTTTCATGTGTGGTCCCATAGATACCAGCAATTGAAGTTGCCACATTTGTTATCAACAGTTGACTTGAAGCAAGCAGGAGTGATGTCATCTCCCCACATTGATAAAGCATTTTATGTTTTCTTGAAACTTTACACCAAATTTAATACTTCAATATCTAGTGCTATCATAATGTGAATGTATGAGGGGTATGAGAGTTTTGCGACCTTCACATAAACAGTAGATAGCTGACCACCTATTGATTTTAAGGTCGAAATAATAAATTCAATAATGAAGAAAAAAAAAGACTTCAGCCATGTGAGGAGACTGATGTCACTCCTGCTTGCCTCAAGTTCACAATTGGTAGAAAAGGGGGTAACTTCAACTGGTAATATCTTGAGAGCCACACATGGGAACTGAATGAGAGTTTCACCAGAATGGTTGGATAAACTTACTCTTCAAAATATCCAAGCTAAATTTGAAAGCTAGACCATCCTTTTAACTAAATATTTTGTTCATGACTTTCCCGATATGGCCGACTTGCATTGTCAATTACTACTAACTTTTACAATAGAACACTTGTGTGCTTCGTTTGTGAGTATTTTTCATTTCTTTTTTTTCACTGCCGTTATCTTTTTAACTTTTTTTAAACTGATTTTCTGGACCTGAGCAGCTCGAAAAATGATTTTTTTTTTCAAGAGCTGGTGACTTTGGCAGACTTCAACCTGTAGACATTTTTGTAGTGTCATAAGAAGTCTGGCATATACATCTGTTCAAAACTGAAAACCCTTTTGATAGCAGAAGATTGTTAGATAAAATGACTTACAATCTATTGATGAATGTTTTCATAAAATATGCAAACATGTGAAAAAACTTACTTATCAATTTAAAAAAACAAACAAGAAACACGCTAGTTACTGAACATACCTTTTCTAACATGCCAACTAGAAACCTTGAAGGCTACAGAGAATTCGTACCCTGAAATGTAACTAAAACTTCCAAAACTAGTAAAACTTACCGAAATGGCTGGGGAGTAATTGGTCCGCCATTTAGGAAATCATAACTTGTAAGTATAAAATCGTCAGAAAAATCTAAGCTATCGGCAACGTAAACGAATTTGGTTCTTAAGTAACCGCATTTTTATTGAAAAAGAACCCCGAGAAAAGGTAAACAAATTTACAACATTATTCAACACAATAGAAAGTAACAGAAAGTAACACTGAGACAAAAAGAATAACAATAACAAGTTACATAGCAACAATACCTGATATACTTAGTTTGCTCTTATGTAGTGTACTACTGTGGGTATGCTGTGGTTGAGTGTACCTGTATTCACTGTGCGGTGTGCGTATCTGCAGCTACAGAGCGTTGTATAGCTCCATGTACAGGGACTTGCTAAATGTGGAATTTGTGTACTGATTAGACTCATTTTGGATAAAGACAGTGAACGATTTATTGAATATACATTTTGAGAAAAGTCCTAACAGCAGCAGTCAGTGGAAGACTTGATGTGTGCGGACCCTAATTTTCCTGTGGGTGTGAGAGTTCTCAGTATGCTACGAAAAATTTCGGAACAAGGAATAAGTCAGTTCGACAAAGAAGAAGGATTGCCAATTGCCAAAACGTTACTGTCAAAGATTGCTATAAGATCACTTCATGGCTGGTTTTGGGGTAACTCATGTCAAGGCCTTCCTTGTTTATTTTTTTTTACCCTATAGGGCCTAGGTCTATCAGTAGGAATAAATTATTTGTGCTGTGGAGTTCTCTGTCCTTAAGAACATTAATCTGGTGGTTATATGGAAACCCTTCAAGATGGCGATGTATTGCAGTCCTTAGTCTTTACGATTTAATTGCATAAGGAATTGTTTTTGAACATCTCAGCAGAATTCGACAAAGAAGGAAAGCTAATTCCGGTAGGCTATCAAACTTTCAAAGGTGTTCAAAATATACTGAAGTAGCTCTCACCAGTCACAATTCTGATATTCAGGTAAGATTACATTACGTCATAAGAATTACCACTGACAGTACACTGTGCTGTTGCTACGTAGATTTACGTAGATTTACATTTTACTTTTGACCAGATTTAGGCCCTATGCCCGGCCTAGGGCACGTTAGATCTGGGAAATTCAAATCAATGTTATTAAACAAGTAGGCCTATTACTAGTAATACTATGATAGTAATTAGCAATGAACAAAGTGTTAGATATACATATAGCAGACTGAAAACACACTGTCGATCTGCAGTTTTATTGTATTCATCTGCCGGTGATTGACCATGGTTTAACCAGTTGGGTTATCAGCGATTAACTCACTGTCACCTGACTGAAATGGGACTGAATAAGAGTTGGTATTCTTTCCAAGTATGTATGAATTTACAATATTGGTTGAACACAACAGACTTAAAATCTATAAGCATTTTACCCTCCAATACATCATAAATACATCACGTGGTCTAGGTCACCCAACATAATTCAATGCCCCTACCCGGCCGATGAAAATGACTGATAAAAAAGCCTTTCTGAACAATAGCAAGTAATACACACAAAAAGGAGAAAAGATCGTGATCACTGACCGTAACGGAGTCAAGGTGACTGACATACAGCAACACGGGCATACACACACATCTACGTGTCAAAAAGGAATAAAAAGGGAAGAAAAAGCTTAGGACTGTTTGAGTGACTTTTTAACTGTAATGACTGTAGTGCCTAACTGGAAATACAAATACAAGAGAGTTCTTTTGTTCTTGTATAAGGCTGCTGTAGTGTGGTATATGTCGTATCCTAATTAATTCAAAATCAGTACAAGACCCGTTAATTCAAAATCAGTACAAGACCAGTTTAAATGCTTTACTAATAAAGTGTGGCTCTTTTTTCATTCTTGCGTATGCCCTCTATTTGTTTGGAGCAAATCCCCACCTGTTTCACCAACATATTGTTTAGCGCAAGATAAGCAACTAACGGACTTGGTAGTACATGTGACAGAGCTATAATATGTAAATTTCTTTTTCTGGATAAAAACTAATAAAAGTGGTTGTTTCCTTCAAGACTGCACAAGTGACCCAGTTTCGCAAGTGAGTTTGGAAATATCAGTTTAGGTAGATCTTTAGGTTTATTTGGGCTAACGCAAACCAGAAACTTTTTTATTAGGCGGTCGACGAAAGACAATTTTAGGAGGAGAAGGCAGGACTTTTCACATAGTCTCTGAAAGTTGTGAGATTACGTAGCACTCCTTAATGATGGCTTAACTAATCTATAAAGCCATCAATCTTAGGCAGGTTCGTTGGGTTTGTAAAGCTACCAACAAATTAGTAAACTTACTACCTCAACTTCCTCAATGAAAGCTGCCAATCCTAAAAACTCATAGCTGAGACCTTCATGAACGTTACTACATTTTTCAATCTTCAAGATTACCTCTGTCTCAGATGTAAACTAAATGTTACCTTGCTGTAAATGCATATTTATTCACAGTGTGTAGCTTACATTGGATTACAAATTGTAGGCGCGGGTAATTCTAGACGTTAGTTAGAATGACAGAATCATTGCTGTTATGCCGTCAATGTCCAACACAGGTCATGGATTTGCCATATTTGAGGCAAGACATTTCCAAGGGAGAGGTGGTTTGCCTTAATTTTGTTAATAAAAGTGGAGAGAGAACCTAATATACTACGTAAAACAAGTAAACAATATCAGCAAGAGTTCCTTCAAGAAGGTTTGCAGGTTCCTTTACCGTGGCAAAGGGTTCACTTGTGTGGTAAAATCGACCTCTTAATTAAGTAATCCCTGGATATCGAGAACTCGTCGGATCATCGTCTCTGTCTTCCCTTGAAGACGTTTCAGTAATTAAATGATCATGCAAAGACGCAATCTCGCAAATGGTGTTTTTTTCTAGGACAACATTTATAGTCAAGAATGTTTCTCTCCTCCACTGTTTCTTTATGGTTTCTTCAAGTTAACTTACTCCCCCTTTAATACTGCACATCCTTATAGGTTGGGCATTTCGCTTGAACGAAGAGGGTGTCAGTATGTTACCCTGCTTGAAGATTCACAGTGGTTGACCTTCAGTCATATATGTCCTGGAATATGAGCAAAATTCAGACGAGTAACGATTGCTATTCTATGGAAGTCTTTCATTCTTATGAGAACATTATCCGATATTATGGATATTTTAGGCTTTCGTAGGCATCACCTAAAAATCAAGGGGCAATTGCAAGGTCATTGCTCATGTTTAATATTTAACTTCTCTAAACGTCTCACGGCGGGCAGTGTAGAACAATCTTCCATTGACCCTGTTCTCTCAATGAAATATGTGATTGGACCTAGATGTTTTATCACGCAGCCACATAACAAAATGCTTTATTGGCTGACTTGCTAGTATTGCGATATTTTATTGTATTTCATTGATATTGTATACTAAGCGCATATTATGCTGAATCATAACAACTTTAACAACTAAGACTGCCGATCAGGTACCCAGACAAGTAATCAAAGACAAGTGCGTGGCTTTGGGCAAAATACTTTTGAGGTTTGAGGAGCAAGATACTAGATGTGGTAAGGCGTATTCAAGCAACGGTAACATCAAATTTTATCTAACCTTATATAAATACATACTATATACCAGGAATTTTCATGGTATGCGTGTTAAGACTTATTACCATTGTGCAATTTACAACTATTAGGAAGTACCCAAGACATTCTGTTTTGAATCATCATCGCCATTTTCCCCCCAGAACAGGCATTGTGGCGAAAATTCGGAGTAAAAGTATTCAACCGTAAAGCTATTACGGATGGAGGAAAAGCACCTGATTCAGTTATATCTTTTAGACAATACGTATTGAAAGTACTTGAATCCTTTTTGTAGGAAGAGACATTGATTGACAAGTACTTCAGTTATCTTCTGAGTTTGCTTGACTTAACTCTCCTAAATGAGAATTTGATTCTTTGAAACTAATGTAACCGTGAAACAAAGACTTGATGGTAACAATGCTTTGAGGATGATCATGGATGCCGACAAATGCGAAACAGTTTTTACTCTTCTAGTCTAAACGACTGCAAATGCCCCTCTACGGGATCGATTTCCTTTATTATTCTATTTCTTCTTTTAGCTAGCTGTTTCTGCTTTCAGCAATTAATGTAAGTCCAACTTTCGCATATGAGGTTTGTAGAGATTCCGGATTGTTTCTAGAATAACGAAAGATGTGTCCATGTGAAACACGTTAAATTGAACTGTGATGAACCCTTCTTAAACTTGAGCACTGCCGTACAATGATAGACAAATTTTTCTTTCCTTCGACGACTGGCCGCATTATAGCAATGCTTGAAATCATGCCAATGATGAATAATTCATCATGATTCTTGTATCACCTCAACCCATCTGATATGTATTACCATTTTCATACATCGATGTTTATCTCATTAAAGCTAATTGAGAAATCGAAGGCATGAGATACCTATTTCAAGGCTGGTTACATGCAGCGTGGAACACCCGTGAAATGCCGTATTCGGCCACCCGGAGACTTTGAAAAGCCAAAATGTTTCTTGTACGCTCCTCGCCAACCGATTGTGGCGCTTCTGTTAGACAGTCCTGAAGGCACTCAGCCCCTTCCAATACCTTTAATCTTTAGTTTAGGTTCACGAGTGGGAAGTAATTTTGCACCATGATTGGGCAACTAAGAAGGGCAAAATTATCCTTTTCAGGTGAAGGGGTAGCAGGATCCTCCATCTTAAACCTCTTCTCATGCCACGTAGGCCTATCTTTTGACAGCATGATTTCAAATCCTGGTTTAAGCCTTGGTAGGGGAACACCCCTACCCTTTTATCCCTACCCGCAGGACAGCGATCCAAAATGGGGAAGATGAGTCGATTTTGCTCCCTGTCACAAAAAACAACTGTCTACGCTCCTGCGTATCAGATGATGTTTTGCCATGCTTTTCATATATTTTCTTTCTCGCCATGATTAAGACATGAAATCCCTATTTCAAGATTGAGTACATGCAACTTAGAAAACCCGTAATGGGTTGCTTACGTTCATATGGATAGGAGGTTTGTAAAGCCAAAACTTTCTTAATCTCTCTCTGAGGGATCTAGATTTTAACCCTTGGAGCGGCCTCCGAGTGTAAAGCAAAACAAAACAATAAACGAAACGACAATTAGGATTTGCCTTCTTATATTTATGGCTCACGTCACAGTAATACCTTCACAGTAGTATAACATGACGTTACTATAAGCAACTACAATGAAGTACCTGAAACGGTGGTGGTTCCTTCTGTAAGAATACAATATCAAATCACATTACCCAGCTATGCAAATGATAATTCATTAACCTTGTAATTATCCTAATGTTGATGCTTACAACAGTAACAATCACCAAACAAACAGTAGTTAATGAAGGTTACAATTCTCATTAGAGTTTACCATAGAACAAAATTACTTATGGCACAGACGTTCTGCTCCATCAAGGTCAAGAACCAATTAAAAACATAATTAGTACCAATACCAATGTGATTAAATGGAGTTCACAATCAGCGACCTCTTTCTTAAACAGAGACATGTAAACGTAAGAATAATTATACGACATACGTAATCGCCAACGAAACTAATGCATCTACGACGGCATGAGCGGTTGTAAACCTTAAACAAGCAATGAAACTAAGTTAATTGACTAAAATAAAAACGAAGGAACATATTCTCAGGCAAATACATGAGTAATCGTATCTACGGTTAACATAGGACTTAAGATTACGAAAAAAAAAAAACTCTTACGACATTCGGGCCATTACGGACATTCGAATCCGTAGATTTTGATGGTCAATGATATAATACCTTACATCAAACCGAATAAATCGAAAGGCGCCCTAGATAAAAAGTTTAGTGTGCGCTTACACTCTCCTCGCAAACTGATGGTGAAGATCATCTTGTTATACCAATACCCAAGAACATTACCTCTGAAATTTACATTCTGAACACAATTATCCTGGAGTTCATGAGATATTTTAACCCCTAGACACTAATACTGACTATGCCCTTCTCTCCACTATAGAACCTAAGGCGGGCCCCTGGATCCTATCCATTATAGACTTAAGGCTTTGCCCTTGCTGACAAGTTCCTTGCACAGTTTCATGTTGAAAACAGTTGACACATCTCCTTCCAGCTCACAGTTGAAAAGGCATCTATCATGTGGACATTAACTAGCATTTTTTACGTTTGCCAAGAAAAAAACACTCACTCACTGTGTCTACATGACAACAATCGTGTTCCCCAATGACAACTTTGTGCCTTTTATTTTAGGTACTTATTTCTCTATTAGTTTTGTGAATATATTGTTAAAGACTCAAAATCTACTTTACACGTATATTTCAAAGAGAACTTGTCTAGACATTTATAACAATCCTACTTGATATTGCGGTATACTATGTATTATTGACCAACATTTTATTAAGTGAAGTCCTGTTTGAGATTTGCATTGTAAATGATCCTTTTTCCTTCAGGATGTTGCAGTTAGATTGCACACTTTTACTACCCTAATTAATACGACTACTATTCATCAGTTCTTCCATATTAACTTTCATCTCCGTAAGTGATTTCTTGGCTTCAGCTGCTTGCCTTTCAGTGCACATAAAAGTCAAGGCTTCAGTTTAGATTACATCTAGCTGTTGCAGATATTTTAAGTACCTTAGGTGTCACCCTATGAACATTTTGTGTCATCCAAGCACTACAAATAATCACAGATAATTTCACTTTATCTGCACAGAGGACTTATAATTTACATTTTCATAAAGAATAGTCTCTGCTACATAGTAAAGTACTCAGCGAACTGTAGCAAAGAAGTTCCAGAACAATTAAAGTTTATGAAGAACTGTCTTTGGAAGATTTTTATACTGAATTGGAGAGGTCATGATAGTAACCATAGGTACGTAGCTGTTTCATTGTCTGGGAAGGGAATTGTTTAAGTTTTCAGAAGACAGGACATGCATTAATCTATAATCCTGAGAGTGAGATTTTATTAAAATCCAGTGTGAAAATTACTTCTGTCTTATCAAACTTTTAATCCTTTGTGCTTGTGTATACTTGTTACCCTACAAAAGCCACACAGACCTGAAAAGGAGGCATTCTGTACACCCGTACCTTAATCCTCGAATATATCCGTCACAGTCGATAGTCAAATGAGCAAGCCATGGCAAATAGACAAAGCAAGTGGCAGTTTAAAATTTTAATCAAACTGCTATCTAATCAGAACTTTTTACTCCACGCTACGATTTGAAAGATTCTTGAAGTTACATAAAAAAATTCTGATCCCAGAAAGAGAATTCTCCACTTAATTTGCTTTGCTAATTTCGGAGTAATAGCATACACTATTTCTTAACAGTACTCTTTACATATAATTTCTTAGCTTTTTAGTGGACTAAGTAAGACAACGTTTATCCAAACAAAGTAATGGAATAACTTTAAAATGACTCAATTACTGTAGGTGAGGTAGACCTTATCATTACTCATTTCATTATTTAACAAAAATGGGGAAACCATTCTCTTTAACATTCCAATAATTATTTTCACCATGAACTGCGAGTAAATCTTGGTAAGCTGAATTGTTTTACCGTGTTTTCGGGTAATATTTTTAATTCGCGGTTCTCGGGTTTTCCTCGGTCAACACAGGTCTGACAGGGTTGAAGTGTACATAGGATTTACATCTGCTCATTTTGCACTTAGGTAAGAACCCTCTATCAGCAGTTACTGCACACCATCCAAGATTTTAAAGGGGCTCATTGAGTTGACATCAGTACAGATTGCGGTGATTTTGAAGTATACAAACACACGACAATACTCACAATTAGTACAATCAAGTTTCACATCCAATAGTTATATGAAAACTGTCAATTTTTTCGAATTTTTGACCGTTACTTGCTCTGATTGTGTGCATGTGAATGTACTAATGTGAAAATGTCTGGTCACAAAGTTTCAAAAACCAAATTTAATCGTTGGTTACTCGCTCATTAATGTTCCAACGTATGTAAAACTTTGGGATCCTTTTAGTTTGACTGTTTGTCATTAGTATGTGAAGGAAACTTGACCGGTTTAGAAAAATTGAGTGAATTTCACAAAACAACTCAATGAGCCTCTTTAAGGGTTGTGAAACCTAAAGAAAAGATATCTGTAATTAATTTTTACACATTTTTTTTAATACTCTGAAGCAAATCTCTCCTTTTTTGAGACACCGTAACGTTACTTCACATCATTGCACAATCAAAGCTATCAATTGTTTAAGTAATTTTTTTGTCTTAGTGCACAGTTACTTATTATACTATTTGAACATTTTTATGTTTTAATGAAAATATTTAGCAAAGAATTTTTCTCTTTGAGAGTCGTGTTTCTAGAATACGTTACCCAAATATATGAATTTCCTATCAACTCATGATAATAAGAAATCAGATATACCTTGATAAAAATGTAATTCAAATATGTATATAGCGGTCTGGCGTGGCAATATAAAACCAGATAAAACTTGATAAAGGTGAACTCTAGATATAAACATAGAGTTTGATATGGTCGTATTGATAAAAGTGTCATCCAGACACATATATATGGATTCGTGTGGCCGTGTAAAACCAGGTAAAACTTGATGCAAGTTGTCTTCCACTTAGGTAGCAAGATTTGATAAAAGTCAAATGTAACTTGATACAAGTGCCCTCCAGATATATATGCATGCTTTGATATAGCCGTATAAAACCAGATATAACTTGATAGAACTGTAATCCAGATATGTATATATGGTTTGGTGCCCCACATAAAGTCAGACGATTACTCGATCAGTGGCTATATAGGTATTATTATACAAAGATATTAAATTTTGTACAGCCATATCAAGCCAGACATTTCTGTTTTGTGGGGTGTACCAGATATACATTTTGAGGTTGATATGGCCACATCAAGCTATATATAACAGTATACTTTGATGAGTTACATCTGACCATTTTTTTTATCAAGCCAGGTACACATCCCATACTTGGTCCAGATATGGTTCAGATATGAAATCCCATGTGTGACCCATACATGGATTTTGAGTAATGGTGAATGTGGAGAATTTGTGCATTGTAAACTTCCCTGATAAGAATCCAGTGATGTTAAAAAAGACTACCTATAGTCAACGGAGACGCAGGGGGCAAAGGAAAGTCCCATTATTACGCACGTGACCATTTCTCAACAAACAAAAACAAAATGAGAAAGGTAATCTTTCTAGCCAAGAAATATCATCCAAGTTCCTTGGTCCTCATCTCTTTCAGTTCATGCATCGAAGGTTAAAGTGCACACTAATGCACCGCCATTTTTCTCTATAAAGCGTTACTAAAGAGAATGAAGTTAATTAATTGCTCTTGTCATGGAAGGAACTGAAGTCACTGTCATCTCCCTTCCATTAAAACGTCGCATTGCGTGATGTGGGTGTTTCCCTCTAACCTTACAAATACTACAGAAGTTGAAATATTTACATTCTCTGCATCTGTAATGAATTTCTTCGAAACTTTTCTCTCTGCAAGCATTACAACTTACACGAACATACTCCTCCTGTTTGAAAAACAGCAGAAAATAGCGCAAAGATGATAGAGGTTCCGGGATGTTGAATTTATCCCTAACCTCATATGTAAGATTTCTGCATCGACCTCCGTCGTGGGCAAGAATTCCAAAGCATTTCACAGGAACTGGGTAGATTTTCGGCCCGGCAAGAAAATGCATTATGTATTGTATAGTTTGCCCGTTTTATATCTCTGGCTGTTTGTGACTGAGTTCTGTAAGAAGAAGAGAGACAAACCATGTCCATTTGTATCAGCATTGGTTCCCCGTGAACTCTCCGTGACCGGATAAACCATTGAAGGTGATCTACGGATTTTGAACTCCCTTTTTCAATCGTCAAAATAATCGCTTTTAGGTAATTGTGAGTGTTTTTTGTTTGTTTTTTTTTTTTTGCACTTATTTTATTTATTTTGTCTTTCTCTGCACAGAATGGATGTCGGTAAGCAAGAAATGCGTAATACCTCATAGGTGTTTAAAGTTTCCATTAAAAGAAGTATAACGGCTGCTTATGATAATGCACTAGAAAAGTGTCTCTTAGTATAATGAAGTTTTCTAACACATGCAAAACGAATTCAATCACAATAAATTCCCACTCATGTATTTCTATTTCATAGAAGTACATATGGCAATGTTTTAGGAAGCATTTCTAACCATATATGTCCGGTCGTATTTTCATTTTATTCTTCACACTTGAAAACATATCATTTGGTCTGATTAGGTTGAGGTTAGTTTCAGAGGTATAAACAAGGTAAAAATTCATTCATTTGTGTGTATGTGTGTAAACTAATGTACTGCCTAAGGTGCGGTCCAGAAAACCCCAGCATATTTAATTTTATGTACTTATTTTAGTATTATAGATGAGCGTTTTACAAAATCAAAACATGTTTCTGGAGAATGATTGCAAAGTAATAAAAAATGTTCTGACCTTAATGCCATCGAACTTCTGCAGTTCATTCTTATAGTATACAGCTTTATCCAAACACCTATCGCAATAGAGTGACTTCCCTACCGAACTTGCATCTGTAATAAATTCCAATGTTTTTTTTTTCTCTTTTTTGTTCCACCGCGTGTGAAATTTGTGTCTGAAAGGTGCTGTAATTTAAATACTACAAAGAAAAATTACGTACGATAAAGCTACATGTTTGTAATGAAACAAAATTATGAGTCTTGAGTATTTATAAAAAAAAAAAGCAAAATTTTGTACTATTTTCATGTATCTAATACCTTGGCAACCTTGCTAGATCGTTGTTTCAGCTGGAGAATGAACGTCGTTTGTATTGATCATTAAACACAACAAAACAGAAATTGGGGAATAAAATGTGGATTTTTATCACGATGAGCGCAAGCTTTGATCACAAATTAATTCAAACAATTCATCTCAGAAAAAGTTCGTAGAGACAGTGAAATAATTCGAGTGTCGAACAGGCTAATGTGTCTTGTTATATAGATCTTGACATGGTTTGTAATTTCAAGTATGTGAGTTGACACATTCCACGCATTATCACCACCGTCGTCAGTGTTTTAACATTGCCTGTAATCAAGGTAAAACTACATTTATATCACTGGATCTTTTACCTATTTCTATCAAAGTCATAGAGCGAATACAAGCTATTCGGATTCCGCTACAACACATACTGGCTTCATGCTTAACGACACCGAGCGCGACATAGATACTACTTTGATAAAGTGGACACACGCCCTTCAAATCAAAGAAATACGGTATCAGGTAACGTCCAATAAACACACCTGTTTGATATTTTTTACTCACGTCATGTCCATAAAACAGATTCAGACGATGTTGATAATGTATATCCCTCACCTCACAATATTCACATAGATCATACAATTTACATTTTGTACACCTATAACGAGTTGCCATGATTAGTTGTTCTTCACATCCTTTGCATTTGTTGTACTCATGTTTAACCTATGAAAAAGAAGACGTAGGCTATTGAACATCTTGAATGTATAAATAGGATTTGAGTGATCAATTGCGTAATCGCTTTCTCCTATTCTATTTAAGCCAGCAGAAAATCAACGATGAACAGTGGCCTTGACGGGCGACAAGGGTCTTCAAGGATCACAGTTTCTCCACTGAAAAGAAAAACCAAATTCTCGAACTTTGAATCACATAGCCAATTCTTAGAAATAGACCTCAAATAAGTTCTCCAGATATAAAAGTTTTTCCATACGTTCCCTCCGAAAAGAATTCGTTCGGGCAATCGGTCACGTGTTTGCTGGGAGTTTAGGTAGCTGGCAAACCAATCAAGGGTCCCGGGGAGAAAGGAAAGAGGATTGGGTTTTAAATGTAAAGAGGATGGAGGTCATTACGAGCTGCGCTTTGCCACACATTCCATGACATCTGCATTTTGTGGGTATAAAAACAGCTTTACGTTAGGCAAGCTGAAGTGCTAAACTGAGAAATAACGAAAGGTTGCTTTCAGATGTTCTAAAATATTTTTGGAGATGGTAATGGTAATAAAGCTGTTGAAGTGTACATACAAAACTTATTTCTCATTTCAGCGATATTATAAGGTATCACGCAACAGACATAAACCTTTCAGCCTAACCTTTCCCGCTATTTGAAGAATGAATAACTTCATAATTATTTTTTTAAGTAATCGTGTGAAGATTACAGTGTCAAATGATGCTGCAACAAGGGATTTCTGCCCCTCCTAGCTTCTTGAGGAGGAATTAACAACTAAGTATATTCTAATGCATGAAAACTTTAACGACGGTTCCGGGTTAGAGTTGCAGGCCATTTTATACCCGATTACACAGAAAATAAAAAAAGAGTCACTAGCCTAAAACTGATTCAATATGTCTCCATAGTGACTCACTTTATATAGAGTTGGTCATTATGGGGACAAATTGACTCAGTTTTAGGACAGTGACTCGCTTTTTTATTTTCTGTGTAGGGAAAGAACGTGCAAACAGGTATGTAAGAACTACCTATCCCTCTTTACAACTGATGTGGGTGCCTGCTTATTAGTTTAAGTTCAAATTACTGCGAGTTGGCTAACAAACGGGAAGATATTATTATTATTATTATTATTATTGTTATTGTTATTATTATTATTATTGCTATTATTAAATGTCACAGATCCAAGCATGTTTTGGATCATTTTTGCGTTGAATACCAGAGGAATAAGAAGTTTACATTCTTTCTTCTGTGACTTACAAGGTAGTGTCACTCTCAATTTTAACTTCAAGTTTGTGTTTAGAATTAAGGGGCAGGAGATACCCACGTGTGCTTCATGCAAGGGCGTCGGAAGTGCGTTGCCCCCTGTTCAGTACTTCTGATACGATCTGATAGGCATTCCTATCAAACATTTCACACGTTACGAGCTATAGGCTTGTTGGCGCTCTGCTTAAATGGAGTCATTACTTCTTGTCCCACAGTTCATTCCCAGCCTTCGCAAATTATTTTTACGCCTCTGGAAGGGCAGAGGGCTTAGGCCAGGTATTCCTACACACTGGATTTTATACCAGCTGCCTGCCGTGTTATCAGCGACATGTTTTTCGAGTTCTCAACGATTTGTTTTCGAACTTTGCACTTCTATTATAGCTTTTCTAGCCTCGGTTCCTAGAAATTCGTGGTACTCATGATCTTTGTCATCACGACGTTCATAGCGCAGCTGGCAAAAGTTAAGATATTTACGAGTTTTAAGTCTGTACCGTATTCCCCGGATGTCTTCTTAGTCAGAATCCAAAACTGGAAATGAATGTTAAAATAACACTAGTCTTAAACATTTTGTGTTTGTATTCTTCGCAGTGGATTTTCTATATTGTAGCAGTTATCCAAGTGATACTTTGGAAGTCCCTAGCCACAGCAGGGATTTTTCCCTTCCATTGTTGATTGGGGACTTAAAAATAAAGTTGGTAACAAAAATTGGATTAGTTCAAAAGTAAATGAACAACGTCAGAAACTTCCGTTACGTTACACAAATCACTAAAACTCACAAATCTGGTAAAATTCTCGAAAGTTGAACTTTGTTTAGCATTGGCATTGCCTACTCTCACTTAATCTTGTTAAATGTTGCAATTGTAGAATGCGTATATCTTCAAGGCTTTGTGCAGTTTCCATTTACCTCCTGATGAGAACGCCATATAGTGTCCGTTTTGAGGGAGATTTAGACTGAGACTGAGAAAATAGTCTATTTGTAAGTGTGATGAGAATGGGAAGTGTTCCCTCAATTGAGATAAGTAGAAAACACTACATCGTAAAACCAGTTTTAATATGCAGTTAATTTTCCTTACACTGTGAAAATCTTCGCTGTGAAAATCTCTCTTCGAAATAGCAACAAAAAATCTCTATTTTCAGCAGGAACTATCAGCTGGACATTATACAGGATCTTATTTACCGTGTTTAGACTAGATTTGTGGACAGTTTTAGTCTGCACGAGGTCCAATTTGCTGAAATTTCGCTAGAAACTTTGGGGAAAAGAAAATCTTCTTACAGCTTGTATCCTATCATGTGTAGGCTTGCCTTACTACACCTGTTGTACTGGTTCTTGTGAGTTGGAATTCTTAATCTCTTTGGAACCCTTGCCGGCCATATAAACCTCTATGCAGCTGTGAAGGCAACTATTACATTGCCTTGTAAGTAACAATGGGTCGGAAAGGAAACAAAGACGATGGTGCGGAGGATAGACATAACGATCAAGCTGAACTGAAAGAAATAAAGGACGCCCTAAATGTACTTTCTTTGGAAATCGCTGAAGTGTCCAAAAATCAGAAGCAACTACACATGATGATGTCAACTATCCAGGCCTTACAATCTGCAAATAAAGAAAAAGACGAGAAAATAAGGGCCTTGGAAGAAAGAGTAAATGACCTTGAAGAGCATACTAGGAAAGATGACGTCATCATTACTGGTCTTCAGATTCAACATGAATCATATGCGAGGGCTGCAAGCAACACCGATGCTTCCAAGGGAGAGGGAGCTCCCCCTGAAGAACTTGATGTGCTACAAACCAGAGTTCTTAACTTCTAGCTATGAATACATGTGTTTGTGATGTAAACTTATAGAATAATCTTAATACTGACCTTAGGAACTCAAAAGGGAACGTTTATTTAAACTAAAGTTAACATTAGAATTCATAGATAAGTATAGACAGCTGTTTTGATTTTACGATCAGTAGCACTAAAACATTTATTAGAGTAATTTGATGGAGATAAGTTGCTCTGGAAATTGAACATTTTTATAACTGCCAGGGGAGAGATTCATATCAGTTTTTCGTAACTTCTTCTATCTCCTTTTCCTTTTCGTATTTCTGTTTTGTATGATCGTTAATTGTTTCTTTTATTTTGACTTTTTATGTTGATTTTGAAACCTCATGTTTTGCATTGTTTATATGGAAATAAACCCAACAAACATTTTCATCAAAAAACTGAAAAATTACGAGAACTATCTGCAGGTGCAAAGCGTATAAGTCTTAGACTATAGCATGTGGCTCAGAATAGTACAACTTATCTGATTGCCTTCAGTGTTTCATTGTTTGGTTACTGAATTGAGAAGTTATTATAAGATGCAAACATAAACTTCATTTTCTATATATAGAGATAAGTGTTCTTTTCTCTAAGTTCCTAGTTAACAGCTTGGAGGAAAGGACGACTTTCCAATTTTCGAGTAAGAATTCTTTAAACGTGGATCTGTTATTGGGACTATGCGTTGTTATGTTAGTTTAACAACTAACAAGATATATTATCATCAGTGCAGGCTTGTTGTAGGGAAAGTTGTACTTTACAGCTGACCATTAGAGGCAGATCTACTCTCCTTAATCCATGATGATCATGAGCACCATTTGCTTTGCAATAGCAGATGTTGTAAAAAGACAGATTTCACATTCCTAACACAACTGTCACAGTTAATGTGGTAGTACACTATCCGTACATAAAAAAAAGAAAATCGTCAGGATTTCTTAACTGGTCTTTTGCTACTTGCTCTTGATACTTCAATAACTCATATGCAGTATTTGATTTGACAGTAGAATTCTTCATAAACTGAGAAGAAATAAATCTCAGTATATTTCGAGTTTCCGCTGAATGATGTTTTTAACCTATTGCCACGTATTTTTGTCTCCCGCGGTATGCTGTTGTGTGTTATCACATGACTATAAATTCACAAAACTGCACAAATGTTAGAACTAACTGCACATTGACAAGCGTTAAGTTTTAACTATCAGCGGTATAATCACAAGCAGCTATTTTAAATCCGTCCTACTGGGGGCACTGACAGAACCTTTGTATGATTCTATCACCTAGCTACCTGATACCTTTTTGAGAATATCCATTTTTTCCCCTACAATTTAGTTCACACTGCGCCGCCTAACGATAGGCAAACAGGCGCGCTGCAACTTCAACTGATAAATTGTGTCCTCTAACGATAAACTAAAGGATCACAGCAAGTCCTATTAATGAACTGTGTACGCTAACAATAAATATACCTTGTCAAGTCTTGTAGATAATATGTATCCCACAAAAGGTAAACCAAAGGTCAAAAACTGATAAATTAGGATAAACAAACAGCTGACCGTAAGTCCTAATGATGAGCTAACGATAAACAAACGTGTCAGGGCAAGTTCTACTGATAATCTGTACCCGCTTTCGGTAAACAAACGGACACCCCGTCCCTCAACTGCATTAACTGTAACGATGAACCAACGGCAACGACGTTTAACAAGCGTCAGACGGCAAGTCCTATCGTTAGAGTGTAACCGCTAACAGTATACGAACGGCTGACGGTTAGTCCTCTAGATAAAGTGCACCTGGTATCAATAAACATAAGGCTCCTTTCATTCGTATCGATAAACTTTATCCCTCCAACATTAAACAGACTGTCCCCGTCAAGTCCTATCGATAAACTGTAACCGCTGACTATGAACGACGGTTCCTGACCAATCTAGTCGATAGACTCTCATCAGTAAACAGAAAGCCAACGATGGACAAAGGCTCGTCCAGTCTTCCGAGTGCAACGCACGACGGTGGTTTCTCGTATGTTCCTATCGGCTTCGTCTTTCCTCTTTGCTATGATTCCACAATCCTGGTCTTCGCTCTCCGTCCGATCCTGTTTTCTCGTTCTCTGAAAATCTTTGGAACACGTCTGAAATGTTCTATCAGAGACGTATTGTTGTAAAGAGATGGTCATTCGAAACCACCGTACTCAAAAGGGTCATACTAAGTTCAGTCTTTCGCTGTTTAATAGAGTTTATTATCCTTTTCTTTATTCCCCTCACACAGTCAGATTAGAAAAGGCAATACATTAAAAAATAAAAAAGACACTGTTCTTATAGAAAGATTTCGCAATACTTTACTGATTGGTAGACCACGGGTAGCAACCATTTACATATGTCGTCATAGAAAATCGTTGGCTCTATGATTGGTCAACTTTATCTCGTAGACCACGTGACCATCTAACCCTGGGAAGCCACGAGGAGAGGAGTCAGCCACAAGGCCCGCACTGGCTATCTGGCTGTCAAACTGAAAACCTCTCTCTCTCTCGTGTACTATGTAGGCCTGTTTCATCTTCGTAAACTCTCTCTGTTCCTGTTTTTCTCTGTCATCATGTAACTCTTTCATCGATCTTTCTCGAATCATCATCAAATTAATTTGTGTGTGTGCCATTCAAATCAACATAAATAAACTGGAACTCTGATTGATCAAAATCAAAGGAACCCTCTATCTCTCTCTGGACTTTCTTTTGTTCTGACGTTTCTCTCACTGTGTAAGTTATACCTGGAACTTTAGTGCGTTGTCAACAACGGTAAAACATCCGTCGCTGGGGCAGTCACACCAAGACTGAAAACCGCTAATACCCCCAACTATTACCACAGTATGGCAATACATGTTCCAGACCTCCCTTCCAATCATTACAACTTGGCGTCCTCCCTGTACATGATGATACCCGAGCGCAATACAAATAACTTAAGGCTGACAAAACGGATGAAATGTTTGCTGTTACAGGAACATTTCTGTGATCTTGAAAGCAATATCCAAGACAATACAACAAGGAAAACATTATGAAAGAAGGGCCTATTATTCCAATGCAAGTCTGGAGAGCTCAAAATCAGGACTAAACTGGCGTGGTGATTGTGGTCATGAGGGTTAATGCATAGCGTTGCCAAAGCGACACAACGTGTTCCAAGCTACAATATATGGACCGAATTCCATTTACAAAAACCAATCTCATAAACATCATTTCGTTCAACAATTATGTAATCGATATGAGCGACCCATGTACAAACAGTGTAAAAATGCGGATTGGCCAATTTCCAGATGTACGTGATGTTTGCATATTCATGCAGTCTATTTTAACAGTCAAGTTTTAAAAGTGAATATGACTATTCACTGCAGAAACAATAAACATACTGTCGGACATGGTCGTGTTCGAAACTTCAAAATATTCTCAGATTATCTTGCCTTAATCCTAAGTTATTTCTTCCTTACTACCGTGAGTTACTACCGTGCATCGGGTAATTTAGTTAATATCAAAATATGGCCACGCACGAAATTGCGGTTGCACATAGTCCAAGAGCAAAGGTTTGATTGCATGAATGGAAAGAGGGTGGTGTGGAAACATAGAAATGGACATTTTTAAGTTTTGGAGATGCGTCTGGGGTGGAAAGTGTTGAATCACCATTTTGTGCACTTAAATACATCATATCTGCAATCAGGAGAATTAAATTGACCAGACTGCCCTACTTTCGTGAATGTACTCAAACATGTAATGTAAACGTATTTTCTGTGTCATTCAACCCTCCCAACACCCACACCAAAATTGTCAAAACTGAATCAAAACCTTTCGTACTCGAAATCTGAATTAAATCTTGGCTAGCTCTCAAACTAACACTTTTGTTTGAATGATGGCCACAGAAGAGAACTCACTACTGTGCGGTACCTGCCAATTGCTGCCGATACAGACTTATACATTGTTGGCGACTTTGTAAAATGATCTTGTTCTGCCAAACGAATGTGCTGTTGTGCAGGAAATACGAAAGGAATACGGTGACTATACCCACCAAAGTTTTGTCTCCAGTCTTGGGCTAATGAGGGGTCCATATTTATCCTTTGTCTCGTACTTTGTCAACCATAAGACATCTACATATGTTAAGCCTCAAAAAGGCAGTAATTCATGCATCGCCCTAGACAATTCAATGTCTCCCAGCCACTTACTTCTAGCCTATCCCATCCTGTCTGAAACTCCTCCTTCTGCAAATACAACCGTTTTCTTTAAAGGCCGCATACCACCAAATGACCATATGTGCAATCTTAAAGAGGAATTCCAGGCAAGAAACATGTCTTCTGACTTATTTAAGTCATTTAAACTATGTTCAATATGAATGATATCTGCATCGTTCGAATTTGCTGTCAAGCAAAGAGCAGAACCGAATGAAAACTTTCCTTTCCCCTAACTAAAAATGTAGCTTGGGGGATGAGTGACCCCCTTTAAAGACCATAAATTTAAATTACTAAACAAAATAATTTCAACGTATGTGCAAACCATATGTGTTGAAGTATACCATGTAAACGTCAAGCTTCTATAAATTTATAAATATCAGAACTCTGACTGGCTTTGTTGGCTTTCAGTTAACTTGTGGCTGATATTTAGTGGCACTTTTTGTATTTAATATTAGTCCTTTTCCCAAAGCTGGAAAAATAAGATACAGATCATGTGAACAATTTGTTATAGTCATGTGTGTTCATGGGAAATCTTACCACACAGAAAAGTCCAAACGACTTTTTTAAAACCAATGATGACTGTTTTTGGATTTTTTTCTTTGCGTTTGTTACTAAATTACAGGTAATAGTCAGTTACATATGACTTATAACCTTAACGATCACAGTTACTCAGCGATTTCTTTGTACTTGCATTATTTGCTGTAGATGCTTTAGATGGTGCAAATTGTTTGCGATGTCAACATGGTCATTGTATTTACATATAAGAAAGATTCAATCTCACACGCACGTTGAACCATATGCGCAAGAACCTTGGCGTTCATACACCAGCCACTGTTTGAATTTGCAGTGAAAGAAAACGATTGACAAGGTTACTACGTGGTGAAGATACATCTCTCCGACTAGTTTGCTCGTAAAAGATAAGACGACTAGCAGAAATAGTCAAGCCAGTTCGAGATAAAGTTACTATTTCAACTCTGCTTAAGATTAAGTCACAATACAATCACCTGAACTGCCGAAAAAAACATGGCCGACTCCAAAGTAAAAATTGTGGTAGTCACGGGATGTTCATCTGGCATCGGTTTGGATACAGCCGTTCTTCTAGCACAGGAAAAGGGTTTTAAGGTAATGCAAATAAACGTTAATGTAATGTTTCGTATCGAATGTTATTATTTTCCTTTACAAGACTTTTGATGTTAAATGTACCCGAGATACACCACGAAAATTGGATTGGTTAATTGGTTAATATTTTACTTTACTTTTGCAAAAAAAAAAAAAATCTGCGGATTAACATAGTGCATTGTATGACATGTGCTGTAGAAGTTACAAGATATGCGAAAGAAGCTGTATAAACAACAAACTTACCACAGTCATATCAACTACCGGTAGCGACGTGGGGCTTCATAGTTAAAATGATAAATACATACATTTATATAAAACAATCAACGTATAAAATAAGAAATCACAGCTTTCATAGCTCCAAATAGCAATTGAAAGAATCAATGAGCTGTGTAAGCGGCTGCAGCTGAAACCATAACAAAGGAGCTGTTCTTTGTCAACTTATTACAATTATACCTATATCTGTGTTAATACATTGCTCTTACTGCTAAGGTCATAGCAACGATGAGAAACCTACAGAAGAAAGGTAATCTCGAGAAAGCAGCCGGTTCGACTTTAAACAAGACTTTATTCATTCGTGAGCTGGATGTCTCAAAAGAAGACTCAATAACGAAGTTTCTGAAGGAGACCTACGACAACGAAGGGCGAGTGGACGTTTTAAGTAAGTTTTGTGTTCACTTGGGTTAAGGTATGTTATATAGTAGCCTGGAGTCCACTTACGTCGACTGAGACCATATTGTCCACCATTTCACCAGACACTGCAAAAGGGAAAGAGGAAATTAAATGTCATTTCAAATTCTAGTAACACATATAGGCAATTGTACAAAATATTACCAACAACTACATGAACACTTTGCTCCATAAACAGTTTAGTCATCTTTTAAAGGACGACCCATTGCGATCTCACAATTAAAAGATTTTATGATAAAGTTAGCGACATCATTTGATTCAGGAAGGGCACACATCTACCAAAGATAATCAACTTTTCTTATCAAGTAGGAAATTAAAAGAAATAACCCCATGTCGTGTAAACTATAATGTTTGCTTTTATCTACGGGAATGTGGTTTTAGATTTGAGGTAATTTTTGTTTTTCGAGTGTCTCCTATAAATTTGATTGTGAAGCCTCAAAATTTAAGAGGTATTTGTTTTATTTATTATAAGTAAATTCTGCATTAGTGAAAACTCAGGTCAGTTTCCGTATCAAAAATTCTTCACATCATGCCAGATTTTGTTCACGCCAGAAGAAAGAAAATAACGTATCCTCTGTAAAATACAAAGCTTCTTTTCCACAATTTTCAACTCATTCTGTAAGAACCTTTGTAATGAACAATTTGGTTTGGTCGATCACAATAACGTTACAAGAAGAATATCAACTCAACACAGAATTATCAATATTCAACAAGCTTATTGAAGATAAGATAAATTTATTTCGTTCACAATTATCATGGTAATTAGTCGCCATGCAGCAAAAAACAGGAATATTAGATCACTGTGTACACAATAACAAAAATAATTTGAACGAGAAAATAATAAGAATAAAGATAAACTTCATACAGATAAACCGTTAACACACATACATGCAATAGAGGAACAAAATTAAAAAATATAGGCCTAACCATACTTTGGTACACCCTTGCCTTGACCGAGACACTCGAAGTCTGTTTCTTGGAATCCCAAAGCATAACTTACAACGAGAGGATGTGTCGCGTCATTTAGTATTTGTTGTGTGTGTGTGTTGTTTTCTGGTACACTATGGCATAGCAGAATTCAATCTCCAAAGCCTTTCCGATCTTTTTCATCTTTTTTGTTGAATCTTATGACAGCACCCTAGAGAAACATTTTATTATTCACTGGTAAAAGTTTTAAAAATATTAAATAACATTTAACAACATAGGCCTACTAATCAAAACATACTAAGACATTGAACATTTATAGTTCTTGGACAGAAAAAGTCCAAAACTCGTCTCTTATAACACGAGTAGGCAAAGGTTCTTAGTTTGAAACATTAGCAACTTGTAACACTGTATTTATTTGAACTTCGGGAGTATTTAGGCCTGCTATATTTAAAACTATAGTTACAAATACTATGTTTATGGACAAACACGATCGGCTATTGGTCTGTTTGACATCAGCTGCAGATGATGGGCAACATATTTAAAATTTTGATTTGTTATTTTTGGTAATGAGGCATCAGATTAAATCTGCTAATCCGCACTACTAATAAAACGACGTAAAAATGCTTTTGAGAATAGGTGGCCTTTGCTGATGAAAGCACTTACATCAAATTACATCACCAATACCATGATATTATGGAACACTGAAATATCCTTTTGCGTTAATATGGCAATTAGATACTGTGTATAGCAGGGTTTTTTTTTTTCAAACAAAAGTTATTTTAAGCCAAACAGTACTTCTAATTATGTTTCTTTTCGTAAAAGTAAATGCCATCTTCTGTCAATTTTCTTCATCCCTCACCATTATTCTGCAGCACATATAATCATTTAAATTCTATGTTTCTTATATTTTAGTAAATAACGCCGCCAGTGGACAGCACGGCCATTTTGAAACAGTGACCTTACAGCAGATGCAGTCCCTATTTCAAACCAACGTGTTTGGAACGTCGATAATTACACAAGGTGTACTTCGAAAGATGAAGGAACAGAAGTCTGGCCATATCATTTTTGTGTCATCGATAGGCGGGGTCATCCGTAATACATGATTTTCTCTCTTCACGATATCATAGTTATGTCTTTTTTCTGTTATGTGAATGAAGTTATTTAAACTGCAGACGTTAGAAAAACATTATGTGGACAGCTCTACATGCTTTTAAATTTGTTCAGGTTTATTTTCAATCGTTAATTTTGTATTAATTCAGAAAATATAGACTCTTTTATTTTTCTTACACGTAACAATAACTTGAAGCAAACTAGCGAGATGTAATTTCTTTAAAGAAATGCAAGTTGTAACACATAACAGATACTAACATGACAGTAACGGCACAAAAATGTCAATGCAAGTGTTTCAATTGGCCAGTCAAAGGCAGACGGTTATGACTACTTAAGAAATTGATTGTTCAAATGTGTGATTTGTGACAATGTTTGACTGCTCATCCCCTACTGCACTTTTTCATACCATCGAAGGTTAAGCACTTTTTACATATTTTACAAATTGTTAAGCGGTGTCTGTGGCATTCCCTACACCCACTTTCTTTTTAAGGTCAGTGGCGTAGCTACCACACAATCGGGGGCCACATCCCTCCCTCCACCTCTCCCCCCCCCCCCCTTACACCGACCGACTCAAATGGAGTACCTTCACAAATTTTCATGAAGAAAAAGTAAGAAAAGATTCGATAGACGTAAGAATGAGAGCATATGAAATGGAAGGTAAAGCAGATTTAATACAAGCTTGAGTACTTGAACACCCTTCGCATCGAAGAAATGATGATGGTGTTCTCAATATTCAGCCTTCAAATTTCAAGCAAGTACAGTAATCACCATTTACAAATTTTATCAGACTTTTAAAGAAGAAAACTCCCAATAGTATATGGGATCTTCCATCCAAGAAAATACTGGCAGAACCATGGAGTCCATTTAACGAGCCTGGCAAGGGTCAGTGAACTACTTGGTATTTTTATGTAATTTTTTGTGGTTCGCTTCTCTCCAACCGAACCTGGCACTCCTCGTAGATCTCACAATCTTCAATCACAAATTCTGGATGAGCCAATACAAGTCAGACATACCGTATTTCCGTTTCACACACGTTGATGCCTACTCATTCATGTGCCAGACCCCAGTTTCATCTAGTTAAGTCTATCTACGCCGCCTCTATGAAGTCTCTATAAACACCCAGTGCTGCCTGTTTGCAGATCTTCAAAAAACTCTTTCCCTTCTTAATTTTTTTGTGTGTGCATAATTTGAAATACAATTAAGGTAACACAATGCTTGTAAGTGCATTGTAATTACCTCCTATTATTTATATTTTAATTATCTCTTCCAGCTTTTCCATTTAGTGATTTCTACGTTGCGACAAAGTTTGCTGTGGAAGGGATTGTTGGCTGCTTAGCGCCAGTGCTTCGCTTTCACAACGTACAGTTAGTAAACTATCATATGTCTCTTTTCTTATTTTAAGCTTTAAAGAGTTCTTTTCGTTTCCTTATAAGTAATATTGACGTTCCTGAGACAAATATGGTCGGCCGAACATTTTCATGGCCATGACACCAACAAATCGTTGACAGTTGAGATATATCTCGATTTGGTATACATACAGGTAGTCTGAGATTGGGCGAAACTTAGAGGCTAACTTGAAAATGCAGCATTTGTTTGTAAACGTTTTCAGTATTGTCCACGGTTCAAAAAAGAATTTTTTATTGGCACATTGTCATGACTTCACTTTCTTGCAATGCAAAATCAAGCATTTGAAACATTGCAGTAATCACTTCAGGACGGAAAAAGGTCATTACATACATTACAAGCCTCTGGTTTGATTCCACCAATGTCCACCTTAACCAAGCGATGTAATTTTACCTTTGTAGTAAAATACCGTACTTAATAAGCTAACGCAGAAAACTTATAGCCTTCTTTGCCAATGGAGTGATTTGCTTGTATTACTCTCTGTATCCAACAACCTCTGAGAAAACACACAATCAAGCCAATTCTATCTCTGCATTCTACCTCTATTTTAAAATTAGGATGTAAAGTGTCGAGAATAGGATACGAAAGTAGGATGTAAAAATAATGTTTTTCAAATTAGGATGTTTTGTAAGTTAATAAATAAGTATCTATAACGTAAAGCAATTGTGACAATTGCACGCAGATCTAAGTTTGGTTCTTTTTTATTTCTCTCCAGCATAACGAGTATTGAGCCGGGTCCAGTGCAGACTTCTTTCGCTTCAAATATAAGCCAAAATGATCAAGGAGGGGCCTTCACTGATGACAATGTGGATCGTGATGTCGACGAGCTGTCAGCGTCTACAAGGAAAGGGTTTTTGTCTGGTTACGGACCACAGATTCAAGCTACCATGCAGACAGGGAGAGATGTCGCAGAGGTGATTAAAAATTGTATCTGCACCGAGAAACCACCTGTTCGAATACAGACAAGTGATGCTATGGTAGAGAGAGCAAAGATGGTACTAGTGGACCAAACTGGCAATGCAATTACGGACCAATTAGAGAAGATAATGAAGGAGCGTTAAATGTAGAAAGACGTCTCAAGACATATGTTTCATTTTAAGTACATTTCAAATCTCGTTAAATATAAATTAGGACATAGGAATTTTACAACTAATTTCCGTTTTGCAAATTCATTTGGATGACATGGGAAACGTATTTAATACTGAACCAACTAACGGTTCACAATAACAACCAGTTTGTATTAATTAACGCCTCGTCGCTGTTTATTGGATACAAAAGTCATCATTTTCACGTTACGTAAGTGATAAAATCTGATAAGCATTTGCGACACCAAACTGCATTTTTTTTTTTGTTGTGATTATTGATCAAATCTTTTATGTACGAATCTATAGTATACATTCATTATCATAAAACTTCCGTTTAAACTTTCATCATCAGGGTAAAATCTCTTTACTTGTGCATATATCTTTATCCGTTATGTTGATTGATATGCATGTTTACATATTCATTTTGAGGTTAAAGTTTTATTTCCACAACCAGAGAAGATCCTACCAAGGAAAGGAGTAGCGTAGACAGTCACCAATAGAATATTTAGTAAATTTGCTTTGCACTATTCACAGGAAAGAGATATTTCAAGTACTTATCTGATATTCATCACCAGACCCCCCATGGTTTGACCAAGTGCATAACATTTGAATCAGTGAAGCTCAAAACGACGTCAACGGGAAACTTACAAAAGACCACAACATCACTAGCCTCTATGATTTCCCAACATAAAGACCTTTGCTTGTCTGTAGCACTTTTTCTGTCTTTTGTTGCTGTACTTCTCTCGTCTACGTCTTGTGAGCTATTTCTTTCGATATGACTGATTATCTCTAAATTTACAGTTAAATCTGTCAAATCTGTTAAATTTACTGATTAATTTCTCTTACTCATTAAAAAATGAAACTTAATCCTTGAAAATTACATCGATCTCTCTGACGTCCTACTTTTGTGTGAACCATCTCTCTCTAACATTGCTCTCTTCGACTTCGGTTTAGTCAAACTTCCAGTTTGTTGATGGTTTACTTTTAATAAAATTTAGTTTTAAGTGAAACATGTATTCTACATACAAGATCTTGTACAATATTTTGTAAATCATACAATAACAACACACTATAACACAATGAGAACATATTGGAACACAATAAGAATACATTTCAATAGTTACTACTGATGTTAACAGTTTTTTCTGTTTTTCTGGTTTGTTCAAATGTCAATCCAAATATTTGTCTTTCCAAAAATGTCAAAAGCGTCGTCCTCATGTTGCACATATAAAATAAATTTAAAATTGGTATGGAAGTATTTAGCTTTTTTAAGGAAGAAAACTTATGTTCATTAGAAATTTACGTGGAACTGTCAGATTCAGCTGACATCAATGTATTTTAAATAAGACACGTTAAGTTAAATTAATTCCAATAAGTATTAATGCAGATGCAAGTAAATTCAGTACATTGGTTATAATGCACATTCCACTAGAATCAACAACAATCGGTAGTAATACAGATATAGCTATACATCAATATTAATTGACAATTATGTACTAGATACAGCTAAAGCCAATATCAAGTGATAATAACAAAGTTTGAAGTAAATTAATGCCACTACTGCTAGTAATCCAGCAATAACAAAATCAATTGGTTTGTTTCATCTTGATTGGTTTGAAGTTTAAATCACGTCGTGTATATTATAACAAGAATGCCCCTAAACTATTGTCAGCAGAGACATTCCCTCTTAGCTCTCAGTTGACAAACCTCTAATTTTTAAATGAGATACCTTAATCAAGCTCTACTGTCCCCTTCGCAGTTAAGAAAGAGTTTCCCTGTAACATAATGAATGAGTTTCGATATGCTCAGTATATGAAATACTTTAAAACATTAAAACTATGATTAGACAAAATGGATGTACTGTAAACTTCACAATCATGACTCAATGTAGTTTAAGACGGAGATGAGAAACCTTGTTATAAATATTTGGGGTCTCAACAAACAGTAGTTTTGATAATCCTAGGCGAACTTTCAACGACATCAATCCGAAAAGTTGCATCCGCGCGGCGACCGATAAAGCTATTTTAATACTGTACATGTACTTATTCACAACACGTACTGTATTAACATTGCGCTTTCGCAAGAAATGCACGGTGTAAGTGCGGGGAAATTTTTCGCAGTTTCTTTGGTCGCGAGCCTGACCATCCCGCTAGCTTCAGTAAGCTCTAGCAAATCTGCTACAATTGAATTGGGCTTGGTCTTAGTGCTCCAAATTGGATTTATTACTACGAAAACAAAGGCACAACCCCTTCACTGAGAGACAATAAGGAAACAAGTTTTTAAACTTTTGGAATAAAATCTATCGATTAGGCATTGTATCCAGCTTGAAATTTTACATCGCAATGTCGCCATCAACATACACCGATAGTTAACAAAAGAATAATAAAAAGAGTAAATAATGTACTTTCTTTGGGACGATACCATATGAAAGAGAACCTTTTCTTCTCTTTCTCTTTTGATATATAATGCGGACTAGACAGGGTTGCAAATGACGATAGTCACAAGGACGTAATGTTTGCCCACGTGATCAGTATAGTGAAAGTAACGTTCTTCTAGTCATATCATATCTATATACGAGTTTATCAGTGCTCTATTACTCCACGCATGAATATTTTTCAGGAAGCTACCAAACCTAGACTGCGAATATAATTTATTTGTAATCTTTGTATAAAACTCATAAACGATCTTCCCCTGTGTGAAAGTTCGAGAAGTTTCATTTAGCCAGAATCTTGATTTATGGCTTGATTTCTGAAACCTAATACTTGTCTTGGTGCTTTATTCTCTTCCCTCACGAACATTTACGGTTATTACGATAAATCGTGGAGGTGGGGCAAACCGGAACTGTACTTGAGATTGTGTACTAATCCGCATGTTCGCCAACTGTGTGGTTAAAGGATCTATTTTCCCGAAAAGGGTACGAATCTTGTGTCAACAGGCGCGGAAAACCAGAAGGACGATTCCAGAGAAGTAGCCTTTGAGGCTACATATTATTAAGTGCCTGGAAAAAATGAGAAGGTAACAATCGGTAGGCTAGATCATAAATTTTGAAGGGTCTGAGAATGGTGGCAAGTCTGTATAAGTCAAGTCAACTACGAAGAGCAGCTAGTTTCAGCAATCTTCCACATGCATTTTTACAAAGAACTCTGAACGGTTCAAAGATCAAGTGATAAATTTAAATAGCCAAGATAGGTGCTGCTGATGGAATACCACTCACAAATGGTAAATGTGTTTTTTTTTTACTATTGAGCACGTAATTCACCTTTGTACCTTCGTATTTTGTTACATTCTATTTGACATCGATTGACTGGTGTGTATGTAAATGTATTTAGAGAGTAAGCAACGGATATATTAGTCATTTCCAGTTTCGTGTAACAGACTACACAACACACTCTGTTGTACTCCGTTCATGTCTCTCCATTAAATGAAAGAACATGAACGCCTCATCCGTAAAAGTGGTTGTAATCACTGGCTGTTCATCCGGTATAGGACTGAACACTGCAGTTGTTCTTGCAAAGGAAAGTAATGTCAAGGTAAGTTGCTGTAAGCAGGGAACCGTTATAATTTTAAACCAATAAAAAGTTCCTGCTAAAAGTAGCTGTTTTGTAGTGTTAGTTTAGATGAAGAGGTAATACTAGCATTAGTGACCTATATAACTTCATGTAAGATATTTTACCTTGCTGTTATTCTAAAGTATGTAACCAGTTTTAATCTCTACCTATCAGGTTCTCGCGACGATGAGGAATTTGCAGAAGAAAGGAGATCTCGAAAAAGCAGCTGCTTCATCCTTAAATCAGACGTTATTCATTCATGAGCTGGATATCTCCAAGGCAGAGTCAATAAAAACATTCCTTGAACAAACCTATGAGAACGAGGGAAGAATCGATGTTTTAAGTAAGATGTCCATTTTTATGATAGTGCTCATAACCACACTACTACTATTTTAATGATTGGGTATTTATTTAGTTTACAATCATTTACATCTTCCAAGACTTCTTTTCAATCTTCTCAAATGTTGTATTTGAAATCGCTCAATCATGTTATTATCTCATCGCTATATGAGATATAGTCACTTGGCTAGTGGAGTGATATATTTTGCTAATATGTCCAAGACGTATTGGACGTAAGACGTAAATTGAGTAAAATGGGCTCATTTTTTAGGAAACGAGCCAATTTTATCCCAAATTTGTTATTGCCAGTATATCCTGAGAAGTATTTGAGCATTTCCATCAAAATTTTGCAAAGACTTATCTGAGAATGTAATTTTCAAGGTGCATCACTTTTACAGTACAGAGAGTGAAATTTGGTGATTTTCTATAGAAAAAAAACCAATTTTGCCACAAATTTGTATTTCAAGCATACCTTGAAAACTTTTAGACCAATTAACTTAAAGCTTTGCTACGAACTTACCTGAGAATATATTGTTCAACATTTTATCACAGTAATGGGTAATCCAGGGAAATTTGCTCATTTTTAAGGAAATGAAGAAAATTGCCAATTTTACCCCAAAGTTGGTTTTTCCAGTATATCTTGAGAAATATTTGAGCATTTAGTTCAAAATTTTGCAAGGACTTATCTGAGAATGTAATATTCAATGTATATCACTTCTATAGTAAAGGGAGTGGAATTTGCGTATTTTTAGAAAAAAAAGCCAATATTGCCTCCAAGTTTGTATTTCTAGCATATCTTCAAAACTTTAAGACCAAATAACTTAACGCTCTGTACGAACTTACCTGAGGAGAACACATTGTTCAACATTTTATCACTGTGATGGTAAATCCAGTGAAATCTCAGTGCTGACATTTGGGAAAGCCAATTTTGCCTCAAAATTTGGATTTTCACCATATCTTGAGAGCTAATCGAGCATTACACGCAAAATGTTGCAAGGCCGTTTCTGTGACCACATTAGCAAAGATACAGTATATCACTCTTATAGAAGACTGCTGAAATTGTATGATTGTTTGGTAAAAAAAAAAAAACAGAGTCGGCATTGGTGTCAATAGACACCACATTTTAACTTTGGCCAAAACAACTTTAGCAGAAGTGTCTGCTGTGGGTAATGTCTTTGAACATTCCTGTCAAGTATGAAAACGTTACTTTGAAGTCAAACAATAATTTTAGCAGAACCAGCTCCTGCACAGGTAAATAGGAGACTAATGTGCAAATAACGCATAGAGGGATGCTCTTATCTCCTGTCCCTAACAGTAAGTGTAACGACTAAACCTAACCTATATTGAATAACCCATTGTTGTAATTGTGTTATGTACTGTAGCGTAATATGTACAGATAGTCTTGAGCCGTTGGTGCACCAGGCTATAGGCTTAAACTTGCAACCTTACGGTATATATCAATATTACCATTTTCAAGCACCAGATGAAGGGGCAAATTAACACGAAAATGTTAACAAACAAAAGTCATAGTTTAATACAAACGTTTTCGTAGATATCACATCTTCCTCCTCAGGTAATTGAAATGTACAAAAGTAGCAAGACAATATAACATAAGACAAATAGTATCAGAAATATAACATCTGACAGGTTTTAGAAAACGCTGAGTGTATAGGATGATCCATGTTGGAACAGTTGGTTATTTAGAACAGGTCTGAGTTTTTTATTTGCAAGACTTCTTTGATTTTGAGTTCAAAATCTGTATTTCCGGTATCTATGATGGTATGTATATATATATATATATATATATATATATATTCTCAGATAAGCCTTTGCAAAATTTGCATTAAATGTTCAAATACTTCTCAAGATATACTGGAAATACCAATTTTGGAGCAAAATTAGCTTTTTCCTCACAAATCAGCGAATTTCCCTGGATTTACCATTACAGAAATAATATGTTGAACAATGTGTTCTCTGGTAAGTCCTTACAAATCTTTAAGTTAATTGGTCTAAAAAATCAGCAAAGTTCACTCTCTTCACTATAAGAGTGATATATCTTGATATACCAAAATTGGCTCTTTTTTTTCTAAGAAATGAGCAAATTGTACTCAATTTACCGTACAGCCACTACATCCTGGACATATTGGCATCATACACAACCTTGCCAATTTTTAATTTAATCCTTCATATTACTTTACAAGGTATTCTGGAAAAGCCACAATTTGGGCAGGTGTGCGGACGAACACACACACACATACAGCTTTACATTACATACAGAATGAGGACTAAATTGAATTTTACTTTGTTCCCTTCCTGAAGCCTAACCTTAACAATACACTCCCTATTGTTTTTGTTGTTTTTTTTTTGTTTTTTTGAGGACTTGAGAATTCAATAGAATTCACTCGGAGGGCCTGAAATTCTTTTGATCAGGTCCTCGAAAAGTACTGCAATGCAAATGCATACACACACACACGCACACATTTTTTCATTTATACCACCCAACAGGACCCACCAGTACCCGTGGTCACGCTACACCTGTCGCTACTCATCCAATTCAAGGTTTCCATGGCAATCGTTCTCCCATTGATGCGCAATATGTACAATATATAGCTCCACTAGCCAAGTGATTACAATATCTCATCTTAGCCCCTGTAGATCGATGAGATAAAAAAGTATATGAAAATTAAAGACAAGAGAGTCTCATCAGTTGAAATTTTGGATTCATTAAAGTAAGGAAAACAACAGAAGGTTTACGTGTTTATCAGAGGATCGAGTGAAGGTTTCTAATTTCAACATAAAACTTATTACACAACTATACGCGACAGATGAAAAATGGCCATGAAGTTGCACGGCGTTTATTTACTGAAGTATGAAACTTGTGTGGAGATCAAAGTTAGCGTGCATTGGTTATTACAATTCTTAAAGAAGTTATCAAGGTATGCATAGAAAGCATTTTCAATGAATTTGACTATGAAAAGTCCCTTACCACTTCAAAAAAATTGAGGCAATTTCTTTCATTTCAGTCAACAACGCAGCAATAGCACAACACGGCCATTTTGAGACAGTAACCTTAGAGCAGATGCAGTCTCTCTTTCAAACCAATGTGTTTGGTACTTCGATCATTACACAAGGTGTCATTCGGAAGATGAAGGAACAGAAATCTGGTCACATTATTTTCCTGTCCTCAATGTCAGGAATAATGCGTAAGTTTAAATTCGATTCTTTAGAAAGTGCGTTCCTTTTCAACGTTGGGGGATGGGGTGGACTATCGGAAACCCTGAAAGTGGGAGAAACCTGAAGTCCATAAAGGGTGGATCCCAAGGACCAAACTAAAGGCTCTTATTGCGGTCGAAGGCAATGACCCCTAGTGTGGTCCAGAGGGTAAGCCACAGACAGAGCCAGCGTCTTTAGATCTAGAAACACCAGGACAGCTTTTTACTGGGTACATTTCAGTATACTAAGACATTTGTATAATTGTACATTAAGCAAAAAAGACTTTAGATCACCAGATTATTTCACAACTTTATGCCTTAAAAACAATACAAATGTTCAACATATTAATACGCAAAACCCTCATCGTTTCATTCCGAGAAAAAAAGAGTCATCAAATATTGGTAACATATAGTACTTGCACACTGAGGTTGACACAGTCATTAATTACGTTTGCAACATATATTCTAATAGTCTAACGCCATACCAGGTTGAAAAGTGCCACTAGCGAATCTACTACAATTTTCTAAAGGCCGAAAGTAAAAAGGGGTTGAATCTACAAAAAAAAGTACCCGGGGTATGGAAATTGTGGAACACAAACTCGTCACCTAAACTTGGCGGGGTGCTTATAAGAAAAATTTTGAAATTAAAACACCTCTTTATAGGTTCAGTAAGTAAGGCCTAGGAAATGGCTTTTGGTGTGATTTTTGGTGCTTGTACACTGGTGCTTATAGTAGGTATCCGAACGTACTTTGAACAGGTGTTATTATTAATAGACATGAGTGGCACGTCCATCATTGTGTTTGACCGCATTTTCAGAGAGTCACGTTATAATATGTATTTGATAATTTTAATGAATACATCTCAATCATCTTAAAGTGAGGACTAAGACGTTACTTTCAAGAGGATACCTCAACATCTGTATACTGTAGCATTGTATATGTTTATATGGACCAGCCCCCGCCCCCCAGTCAAATACAGGGGGAAACATTCCCAAAATCTATCCTGTACCGTGTGTATGCAATGAGATATGTATGCAGCCTATTCACCAAGGCAACAAATCGGGACTCCCATCCCGTTTAGTTAAGCATATTTTTAATTGAAACAGTAGTGAAAATTACAAACTATGTGACCTGAGGAACATCTCTTTTAACGATATTTCTTATTTATTTATTCTATTTCACTCTATTTTCAGCATTCCCCTTTTCTGAGTTTTATGCTGGAACGAAATTTGCATTGGAAGGAATTGCTTCTTCACTATGCCCAGTGCTGCTTCAATACAATATCCAGTAAGGAAAACACGCAATTGATGCTCAGCTCAAACAATCTTTGTTAGACCCCTAGTTGGATCGTACTTGAGAGCTTGATTGGGCTTGGGCTGAGATTGATATAACTGGGGCCCGATTAGAGAAATAAGAGAGATGCTCTATGGCTATCTGATTCAAATTGCTGACCAAGGTGTTATTATTGGGCTAACGTAGAGCAACTGGGAGCAGATGAAACCCCAGTGACAAAACAAATCGGGTCTAATCGGTAGACACGTTTGCTCTAATAGGGACCCAATATGGTTTGTTGGCATTGTCATGTGATACATTCAGCTTTGTAGAATGTTATGCATGTGGTATTAATTTCATTACATTTTCAACCTACTTAAAGTGAAAAGTCAAAGGAAATGTAACGTTTAGTCCTTGACATCTTCCATTGGATTTGTTCACGAGAAGGCCTTTTGTAACACAGAATTTGGGCGTCATTTAATGTTCCATAACGTCAATCCACTTTATCATTTCTCTGGTTTTATACAAAAAGTGTCTGGACACGGGGCACCAATTGTAATCGTCCATTGGTGTAATCTTTATCAAAATATTATTTACCCCAGTGGATTTTTTGCAGTGAGTGAAGTTATACTTGTTTTTCTTTGATGGCTGTCTCTTTTAATATTATCGAAAAGCATAGTACAATAATTGAAGTATCATGTTGTGATTATCGTTTTGCAGTGTGACTATCGTTGAACCAGGTGCAGTACTAACACCGATGGCTGACATTATCCTAAAAAACAATCAAAGAGAAGGAGAACCAAGTGGGGCTACCTCTCAAGATCAAGATGCTGATGTTGATCGCTTTGCAGCTTCTTTGAGGGAAAATTGTCTTACTAATATTAGTCAATCGTTCAAGCACCGAGGGCAGACAGGGGAGGATGTAGCAAAAGTGATAAGAGAGTGTATTTACAACAAAACCCCACCTGTGAGGATTCAGACAAGTGTTGCTATGGTTGAGCTGGCAAAGGAAATATTGATTGATCCAACAGGACAGAAAACGTTGAAAATATCAACGGAAATGTTGCAATCGCCAAAGATATGAGGAACAGTGTTTGCTAAATGCTTCTTCCCGTGTGTTACGAAATTATTTCTTATTCCTCTGAAATAGGATAAGTTGCTGTATGAAAAATTAATAAGACGTTCCTACATACTTGGAAAGAATCCTCAACTCCTATTGGCCCATTTCAGTCAGGTGACAGTGGGTTAATCGCTGATAACCCAACTGATTAAACCACGGTCAATCACCGTCGGATGAATACAATAAAACTGTAGATCGACAGTGTGTTTTCATTCTGCTTCATCTTACACAAAACAGTGGCTAATACAAGATTACTAGTAATAGGCCTACTAGTGGAATAACGCATTGTATTGACAATGAATAACTGACGAATAGTAAATTAAGATGTAAAGAAAAGTAAGTCAGAGAGCCCAAAACCATAATTACCGTATTTAAAGATTTTGTCCTCATCTTGATTGGTTTGCTTTCACTTTTTCTGCATATATACGACAGTCAATATTGTATTTTTTTTTATATTTCATGTACCCAAGGATAACAATGCAATTTAGAATCAAATTACGGTTCCACTAAGATAACAACACTTTAGTTGTTGCTGCTTCACATCATCACAAAATCAAGAATCTGAATTCAATATCAAAGTGAAAAAAAAACACAGTAATGTCTGTTCTTAAACCAAATGTCACTGCTCTGGCAAAACATCATGTAAATGTACATACATTTTAATAGTATGTTGTATTTTTCTTAATTCATATAAATATGGCATCATTTAAGAAACATTGGTTTTGTTTAACTAAGAAATAAAAAACACGAACCAAAAAGAAACTAACGCGAAAAATTTCAATCTTATGAACCCATCGTTCTCCAAAGTTTCAGTTTTTAAAAACGTTGGTAGCAAATTGTCGCTCTTTTAATATTATTTAGTCTTTCATTTTTATGAAAAAAATTTTACTTAGTTTTATGTATCACAGAACTGCTGCTTTGCCACGTATTCAAGAAATAAAAGTTATAAGGCTAATTTTAGCGCACTGATAATTGATACTGATCTCAACTCATCCCCATGCCAGGTGCTTACAGTATGCACTTGATCAGAACAAATAGAAACGGTTCACAAAGTGACTGTAAATGTTCCGATTCATGACTAAAAGCTCACTTGACATAAATGGGTGGAGATTATTTTATAAGCAGTTGTAGTGTCAAAATGATTGTTGTGGCTTCGAATAATGTCTTTGTGGCATTTTTCTTATTAGGTAACTATGGATATGTTATTAACCTTCCCTCAAAATTTTTACAATCAATGAAATATGTGTATTCTTTGTAATATTTAGTTTATAAACAATAATTACATTCTACAAGAATGTGACTTTCCAATTACAAATTTCCCACAGATTTACAGTTTAGTGAAATGCAACTACAAAGCTTTTGATTCTCAGTATAAGTTGCAATGGTTAAAAGCGACTTTGTAAAGACACATTACGTTGAAATGTTAATACCTGTTATACGTTATTGACAAGCGTATGTTGTTCAAAAAGTACGAAAGAAGCCCAATATTAAATGCAGTGAGTGAAAGCAGTGCACTTTATTTTGAATTAACGTGAAGTTGAAGTTTATGAAAAAAAATTCTGTTTATCGATTTTGCAGTAGACTTTTGTTAAATTATTTACATGCAAAACTTTAAGAATAACATACCCTTTATGGTATTTCATGAGTACAGTCCAGCTGTAAAATTAACATTATTTTTTCAAAAAATTGCCATAAAAGTTATGGAAAATTACAGAAACATTTCTAATATTCTAGATAATAGCACTCCAACTTAGTAACCGTGACATGGTATACCTATTTCAAGACTTGATACATGAAGCTCACCATGACACCAGGGGAAGTGCCGTTTCTTGACATCTGGGGGTTTGTATTGCCAACAATTCTCTGTAACACGCCGAGCCAACTGATTGTGCCACTCGTCTTAGATAGCACTCAAAATGGCTAAAACAACGTATATACAACAATATTTGCCTCCAAGTAGTAGACCATTGCGGTGCCTTGCTATTTTTTTTCAAATACTGTTTACGTTCCCCTTCTGAATAATTGATGAAACTTGTTTTTCTTTTTCTTTTTTAACCACTCATTTTGAGACGTTTCGCTGAAAATTCTCTTGCATGTAATATATTTATCATAGATTGTTTTTCAAATTTCAGACATGATATTCCTCTTCTATTGTGTTGTAACTTGCATTGTACGCTACTCGTCAACCAAAGTTATTGCTCCTCTCAGATATCAATTGCACTTATTAGTAGCAGACAAAATTCTAACAAAAAACATCTCAGCGAATTTCTAGGCACCCATGAGCCTATGTGTTCATCCCAAAATATTAGCAAAATATTCAAAGAAAAAGTGAAATGGGATACTAAGTTCATTATCATTCTAGTATCACCACAAACCCATTTGACGTGTACTACAATATATTACACTGAATGAGCTAGAATTGGCGACATAAAACTCCTATTTCAACTTTTTTCTTTTTTACATGAAGCTGGATTTCGACTGGCTGGGGGTTTGAAAAACGATTTTTTTCTTGTCCCCTCCTCTTAGATAATCATGTCATCACTACGTCACCCCAGCCCCCCGCCCCCGGAATTTTTAATATGTATTTGTTTATGTATATGTATTTGTTTCGCCGAAGCTGATGGTCCTTTTCGTAAAGACTGTATTGTATCCTTCAAAAGAAATATCTGCACCACCTCCTGATTCCTAGTGTTTGAAACTATCGCCATGGATCCGTCAGTCAGTTGGATAAAACATCCAGTCAGTCGGAATTTGGGGCCTCCCTCTAAAGATATGAGCACAGTTACGTCCCTGTACACTGGAAATGTGAGAAAAAAGCTCGTCATTAACAATAGCATAGTATATTGTTAATATAGCGACCGATTTGTTCACACAGTTGTAGCAGGTACAGTATTACCTTAAAGTACATGAGAAGCCTTAGACAATAAGAACTGCTTTGTGTTAGTAACATCCAACATACATGATCAGATTTTAAATCAGAAAAGTTAAAAGAGGACCCTCTTTTTGATGAGATGAGAAAATTGGGCATGATTTTTTTGGGGGGGGGTGCTAAAAGAGTTGGATACTTATGAAAAGGTGGTTAGCGTCATCATCATAGAGTTACGTATCCTGTAAGTGTTTCCCTGTTTTCTCCTCTGAAGGTTTTCTACTTTTCTTTTTTACCTCCATACACTATTTGTTCCTTTCCATGAAGCTGTAGAAGAGAGGGAATGTAGGCAAAAGACACAAAGACACAAAAGCAAAAGATATTACGACCATCCTTCTAATGAATGATAACTTTTCCTCAGTATTATCTGCCGACTTGTGAAACATGAGCTTTTGTATTATAACACAAGACTGAAGCCTGTGTACTAAACAACGGTCATCTCCCATTAAGGGTATTTATTGATCAATTCACCCATGGGAATCGGGTGATTTGTCTCTACGGTTATGGGCCTTAAAGTACCCATCATTCCATACACTTTCAAACAAAGCTGAGTTGCATATATTAATTCAGATCGCAAGTGGTGTATAAAGGATCCTGTTGAATATCCAAGCTTATTGAGTGTTCTGATGTGCTGCATGGCGTATGATTTCAATTAGGCCCAAAGTCTTGCAAGAGGGCAATCCAGCCGTCAAGCTTTGATTTTAGATAAACGTACCGCCTGCCTGAATATGACGTCAATCCCAATTTCTTCAAGTATACTATGGTGAACATCGAAATAACATGTTATACAAGTGGTAATGATAATACAAAATATACCAGACAGTGCCAAAATTCTCACCAAATTTGTTAAGTGCTTCACAAAATGGCAAGCTATCAATCAATAGGTTGGATCGTGAAGTTTAAAGGATCTAAGAATGTTGGCAACTCTGCGGGTAAACATTTTCGACATTTAGGGAAACAGCTTTTAAAAACAGCTTTTAATAATCTTGACATGACCGTTTACAAATTACCTTTGAATGACACAAATACCAAATGATAAGTTCAGATAACCAAGGTAAGTTCTTAATTAAGCAACTGCCGCCAAAGGTAAATATGTTTAGTCACTATCGAGCAAATAATCCACCTTTGTACCTTCATAGTTTTGTTGCACAGACCGATGTTCATATAAAAGTATGTAACGGTATTTAGAGACACAGCAAGGGATACATGCATTAGTCATTTCCAGTTTGGTATAACAGATTACACAACACACTCTGTTGTACTCCGTTCATGTCTCTCCATTAAATGAAAGAACATGAACGCCTCATCCGTAAAAGTGGTTGTAATAACTGGTTGTTCATCCGGAATCGGACTGAACACTGCAGTTGTTCTTGCAAGGGAAAGTAATGTCAAGGTAAGTTACTATAAGCAGGAAACCGTTATAATTTTAAACCAATAAAAAGTTCCTACCAAAAGTAGCTGTTTTGTAGTGTTAGTTTAGATGAAGAGGTAATACTAGCATTAGTGACCTATATAACTTCATGTAAGATATTTTACCTTCCTGTTATTTTAAAGTACTATGTAACCAGTTTTAATCTCTACTTATCAGGTTCTCGCGACAATGAGGAATTTGCAGAAGAAAGGAGATCTCGAAAAAGCGGCTGCCTCCTCCTTAAATAAGACGTTATTCATTCACGAACTGGATGTCTCCAAGGCAGAGTCAATAAAAACATTCCTTGAACATACCTATGAGAACGAAGGAAGAATCGATGTTTTAAGTAAGATTTTCACATGTTTGAAAGTGCTTATAACTACACTGTAATTATGTCCATTATTCAATGTTCATTTAGTTAAGTATCGCTCACATCTTGCAAAACTCTCAAATGTTGGTATCGTAAATGTCGCCGGCCACATTTTGTTTCAACCTACAATCACCGAAGTAAACAAGATTTGTACTATTTTTACCTATGCCAACATTTGAGCATTTCATTCAACACGAGAAAAAATGACACATCACATACTTTCTGGATGTCCAGGCCTGCTACGAAAAATAATGCTACATATTCTTCGATGAACGGATATATTGATATTTAGAGATATCACACTACTGTCAATAAATAGTGTGTGCATGCGTTTCATCTAAAGAGCCAACTCATCTCCAGTAAAAGGTCACATCGGAATCCCCACCGTAAACGTAGACAAAGTTTAAAGATCATTCTATGACAGAACGTAGTGGCAAGTTCATGGTCGTATACTATGTGTCGATGTTACCTACGGGTGAAGTTTAAGTAACTAAACCGGTGACTGAAATATACTTATCACGTCCTGGCATGCATTATGTTTGCAATTTTATCACTACGAATGCATAAAGCAGATTTTGTTTATGTATAGGTCTAATGTTACAAAAGGTAATTGTTGTAATACACTGATATCTGGTATGATATATCAGGACACGGTATATGCATACATGTCTAATTAAGCTTACGTGTATTTGACATCGTGAAATTGGCGCTCTTGTTTCAAGTGGTCTTTAAAGCAGACTAAATGTAAAACGTCTGTTGGACTATGAAAAACAAATACCTTGGCATTCGAGGGGGATTTAATGACACAAGCTATCTTTAATTTCACGAAGATATTTATAGAAATTATATTCAGGATTCTAAAGGGGTACATAGTTATCAATGTTTATTGATGCAGAAATATTAATCGACGTCCACATCTTTGATTGTTGGGAATCCTTCATCCGGTTTGCTCATACCCATCGGATTAATACACCGGTTGTGACAAACAGCCCTTAACAAACCTTATTGTAGTTTCTCTTGCGCTTCTGCATTTTTGCACAGAAAAAGTAGAAGCAGCAAAGCAAACAATTTTGTATCAATCGCATTCTAAGTATGTAACTGCCATGAAAACTCCCATAACTTCCTCTTATTCCAGTCAATATGTACTATTTCTAAACCGACCATAAAAACGTTGGACTAGTTTATCTTGTGTGTTACTTTGGCAACGTGTGTGCCTCCATTTTTGAGAAATTAATCTACGTGATGTAAAGGACAGGAGGGGCCAAGAATTAAGTGTGGGATATCAACGAAATACTTTTTTGTCAGTTACTAAAGAAACTAGGTACATTTACTTCGAAACTTGTGATGCTTACATTACGATTACAGACTGCCTACCTGTGCATGGTCATTAAGACATTAAGAATATTATTAGTTTGTTTGTTGCCATTTGCTGTGTTGAACTTTTGCACCAAATTGAGAAGGAGGATTGAACATTTGAAATTTTAATATTTGAAAGATGAAGACATGAGAATATCAACAATAGGAATTTCAGATCCGTTTTAGCACATAACTATGAAACTATACTTATTTGGTAGTTTGTTTCATTAAGTTCAGAACACAGAAGGGTCATCACAGGATGGACTAGAGACTTTTCAATTTCAACAATGGATCTCATTACCTAACCATTGCTTATATGACGAAGACTAAAAATGGCTCATAAAGTTGTAAGTGCCGTGAACTATCATACTCGTGTGGAGATCAAAGTTGACATACATTGATTATCACACTTTTAAAGCAGTCGTCATCTGAAGTAAACACGGCGCACTACTATAGCATTCATTAATAATTCCAAATGAGAAGAGACAGATTTTTCTTCGTTTCAGTCAACAACGCAGGAATTGGACAACACGGCCATTTTGAGACAGTTACCTTAGAGCATATGCAATCTCTATTTCAAACCAACGTGTTTGGTCCTTGCACGATTACACAAGGCGTCATTCGGAAGATGAAGGAACAGAAATCTGGACACGTTATCTTCTTGTCATCAATAGGCGGGATAATACGTAAGGTTTACCTCAATTTGGTAATATGGCTTAGTTTTATTTCACCCAGGAACTTCAGTTAACTTGGAATCAACCTGCAAGCATGGAAGTACCCTTAAAGATTAAGCACATATATTATGAATTTCTTAGGAAAATGACACCCCAACGATCGTCACTAAAGTTCCGTTTATTCAGTTATATGATTTCGTTGCTTCACTTGAGGCCGACTGTCTGCCGGTGGCTTGTTTAGTCTATATGAAGTACAAAATATAAACTTTTTTCATTTACTGGTATGAGACAGTGGTAGTACAGCCATCATGACAGGTTTCTCGGTCTGCAGAGGTGGAGTTTAAGTTTTCATTGAAAAATATTTGGTATTGTTAATGAATACATTCATATCATTTTAGAGTGAAGAAGATACGAAAGCATCTTTTGACCGAAACATTGTGGAGATAATTACACGGACCGTACCCCAGAGTCAAATACTCTCCCATCCCCCAAGATCCACGCCTCTGGGTATATCTTCGAAACTCACTTGCTACATTTAACTATAGAAAACCCAAACTTTCAGACCGGCTAAAATAATGTAATGTTTGATGCTTGTAAATTACCCCATGAAGATGTAACCCGATTGCGTGTAGCATATTTACGGAGGTAACAAATCGTAACTTCCATCCCGTTTAGTCTAGCATACTTTTAAGTGAAACATTAATGTCGGCTATAAATTGCGTGACATGAAAGACATGTACCAGTGACCATATCTTTTTTCTTCACATTTATTATTTTTAGTTACAAACTATGTGACCTGAGGAACATCTCTTTTAACGATATTTCTTCTTTATTTATTCTATTTCATTCTGTTTTCAGCATTCCCCTTCTCTGAATTTTATGCTGGAACGAAATTCGCATTAGAAGGAATTGCTACTTCACTATGTCCAGTGCTGCTTCAATACAATATACGGTAAGGAAAACAGACACTCAAGGCTCAGCGTAAACAACCCTCGTTGGGAAACATTTGCATTTAACTAAGTTGGGAAGGCTTATTTTGGGATTTGGCTGACATTGGTATAACTCTGGCAACAACTACGGCCAACTTGGAGAAATAATATGGATGCTGCAAGCCAGCTTCTAATAAAAAAATGGGAGCGAGATGGGTTTAATTGAGCTAAGGAAGAACAATCGGGGCCAGATGAAATCACAGTGACAAAACAGATGGCTCACAATTGGTAGAAAACAATTGGCACCCATTGTAGTGTGTTGACATGTGACTTCAGTTTTGCGGAATATAATTCAAGGACATCAAATTTTCTTAAAGTGATTGCTTGCGTAGGCAAGGAGTAAAAGCATTGAAATTTCATCTCCAAAAGTTTGGTAAGTGTTTTAATTGTGCCATTGAGACAATCTGGGGAAAATATACAGGTTTTAGTTGGATAGTTCTGCCATATAATTTCAAATTCTTCTAACATAACAACAAAAACTGTAGAATACGATAATGTAGTGGTTGACAGATTTCATTCAAATCAACCGTTTGATTCTTTGAACAAGCCAATGGGAAGTATACTAGTGTTGAATATTCAGTTAGTCAAAACAACTCAGGCTCACTGACCCCGCAATTTTGTTTTCATTTCGTAGATTATTTGTAAATACAGTGCTTCCTTTACCAAATACTGCAATTCCCAATACCGACCAAGGAGCGACGACTTGAGTAGTATGTTTTTGATACACTAGTGAGACCTGTACTGTTGCGTATTCATTGTGTAGGCGCTTATAGTAAGAACCGTTATTTTTCAAATATGATATCTGTTTTATACAGTTTTTATGACAATCCCGTATCTTTACAAAGTAGTTACTGTCATTTTCCTTCATTGAAAGACGTAGTCCGTCATTAATCAACCTCGTATGTACATTTAAAAGTGAGGAAAAAGTTAAGATCAAACATAATCTTATCTTTCTGGTTTTTCAGTACACACGCAATCACTCTAATTTAAAAAGTGACACATCAAACTGGTGACTTGAATTAATGAGCGAAGCTGCTGCAACATAGTATAGTAAAGGCTGACAATACCAGTACTGTTTGAACTGAAATACTTTTACACGTGGAATGGAACATAATAGGTTTACTTACTTGAACCGTACAATGCTTTGCTACTTTGTCTGTTGTGAGTGTGGTTTGACCAGGGAGTAATCTTATGCTCGGAGGATATTTCAAATTGCTAAATAGTGTTTGTGTTTAACAAGCCCTGACTGGACACGGGGGGAGCTATTATTTTCTCCCATTGTTGTAATACAACTTAAAGCATTACATTACCTCCATGTATTTTTCAATTAATGAAATTGTAGATCTATCTTTATGTCGGTCTCTTTTTTCATAGATCATGACATACCATTGTACAATCTTATTAAAGTATGCATGTTGTAATTATCGTTCGATCTGCAGCGTGACTATCGTTGAACCAGGGCCAGTGTTAACGCCGATGACTGAATATATCATCAAAACTTCAGAAGGAGGCTCCAGTACAAGTGATGCTCCTGCTCCGGGTATAGACGCTGATGTTGATGATCTTGCAATCTCTCTGAGAAAAGCAGCTGTTACTAGTGTTGAGCAATGGATCAAGCAGTATTTGCAGACACCGGAAGTTGTAGCAGAATTGATAAAAGATTGTATTTTCAACGAAAATCCACCGGTGAGAATTCAGACGAGTGCTGCTATGATTGAGCAAGCGAAGGAAATATTAAAAGACCCAACAGGAAGGGAAACGTTGAAAAAATCGGCAAAAATTCTGCAACAGCAGAAGCCATGACGAACTCTGTGCATTATAATTCTTGTTTTTGCATAATAATTATTTCATATTATTTTCCTTCCTAAAATAAGATAATTTACTGTATGAGAGATTTAATGAGACTTCAATATTCTGTCAAACAAGACAAGGGAATGGTAAAATGTACTTCTTAAGAAAGAAGGGTAATTCAGAGAACACGAAAATATTAATTCCCATCTTGGAAAAGGTTTTTTTTCTCATATCGATTCGTTGACTTTCATTTCTCCTGCATATACGAAGTTAAAATCATTAGCAGTATTTTATAGGCTATATACAGTGATAACATTGAAGATTTAAATCAATTTACGATTCAATGAAAAAATACCAATCAGTCATTTCATCATATCACAAAAACTAAGAAAGTTAACTTTACAGTGAAAACTAATAAACCTTGAGCATTGTAACTGAATATTCGAATTGAAAGTAACCGAAGAGAGTGCTATAAAAGACGCTTTTTGTAGCACAGAATAAACAACGAATTAAAAAAAAACACTTAACATGTTCTTGTTTAAATTGAAATGGAATGTTGTTAAAGCGGGATGTGCTGTTTGAAGAAAAACAGCCTTTTTCGTTCGTCGTACATCATTTCTTCCATTCGATTCAAATCTGGAAGACAACACAAGGACTCCTTCCTTTGAGAACAAATGTTTATTGTGTCGTTAATTAAATTATTGCCATTCTAGCCTTACACTTTTCGGCTAGAATGTTAGCTCTACCGGAATCTGTAGTAAAGTACGGAAGTTCCAGTTGATGAACCACAGAGAAATTCCTAGAGATACATTAATTTTTGATTTATTTTCTTTTGTTTGACAAATATACCACGGTAAAGTAGTTTGACAGTTGTTTGCAACTGTAAGAAGGTAGCCCTTTGCTGTGCTTTTGAAAATGCAGGAATTACAGCGCATCCTGTTTAAACGTCTTGAACATCTAAATACGCCACTGCAAAGAGGAGCATATACAATATTTTTTGCATATTTTGTATATGTCATATTCTTCTTAGATTAATTAGCGATATTTTTTGCGTAAAGTACGCACTTATTAATCTGGTGTATTGCGTTATCCATTTAGCCAGATTATATTGGTCAGTGTAGATTTAGATAGCAATGCAGATCTAAACAAGATCATGACTTCTCTTCAAACTTCATTTGATTGGAAAAGACCATACAAGGTGATGGGGAAACCCTGTCAAATTTGAAATGCTAATAACAGTAAAGTACGCACTTATTAATCTGGTGTATCACGGTATCCAGTCAGTCAAACTATATTGGTGTAGATTTAGATAGCAATGTAGTAAATAAATATCATGACCTCTTTGTCTCTGAGGTTATGGGCTATTCGTAAACTGTTCATTCTATATATTCAGACACAAATGAGTTGAGTTACATGTAGGATTCAGATTGTGGATAAAAGAGCTTGCTGAATGTTCAGGCTTAAATAGCGATTTGATGTATCCCCCAGCGAAGGCACCGAATTAGGTGCAAATTATAAAAATCATTGAAAAGTATTCCAAGAAATTCCGTGCGTTCGCCAAAGTATTTCTCAAATCCAAAACGCTCAGTCATTCAGTTCATTTTATAATACCCAGTAAAATACGTCACGGTGTGTGATTAAGTTCTTTACAAATAAGAAAACATCTCAGCTCCGTCTCTGGTATATGTACTGATGGAAGGTACTACCGTACCAATGATTGGAAAATGACATTTTTACCCAACTCTCAGCTCAAACGGTTGAATAATTTGAAATACTGTTCGAATATAATTGAAAAGGAAATGTTAAGTCATTTTGATACCATATACTACCAACACTTACAACACTGTGCTATTTGCTGGAGTACTCATAACCTTTGACATTTCACATCATCGGTTGTACGGACACTACATCTCATAGCACCTACCCACCAAGACTGAAACTGATCCAACGTGGCATCTAGGAGGAGATCGTGATACGTTTTTCAGAAACATTTGCCAATTTGATTTTTCAAATCGTGACCTTTGACCTCATGGAAATTTGACTTCATGAAAATTTAAATACTTCTTATCATCGGCTGCGTTACGTATATGATAGTTTGATCACTCTAGGACATTCATGCAAAGAGATAAGCCTGAAAATGTGTTTTTTTCTTTTTACGATTTTCACTACCTGTGACCCGTGACCTATGACGTCATCTGTCGAGTGCACACTACACCCTATACTCGCGCACCTTCCTTGAAGCTCATTCGGCCTCGTTTCTTTTTAGCCACACAAGCACACACACTTGCAAAGAGACAATCTGTTACAACCGTAACATATCCTTTATTTTAAAGTGAATTACAAAGTGGTTTTACATGGAACATTCGCAAATATTGCAGAAAGCATTTGTTTCTTTACCCTCTGTTTTTCCCATCCAAACGAGTATATTTACATAATAACTGAAGACAGGCACCCTCATGAACACACAAATACGCATTAGGTTTATGAAGTAAGTGCTTTTCTGGAAGACATCAACATGATTTTCAAACCTTGTAAATCTTACTAAAGCAAGTTTTTTTTTTTATCAATAGAATGGGTTATTGCCAACTCATTCTTCCTTTCATACTCCATGTTGGTAGCACAGTTATGCATCATACGTGATCAATTGCTTAAATTAACCAATACCAATTAGTGGTTACCTTATGCAATCGTTTCTTTTTCTTTTCTTGGTGTTATAGCAATGTGGGAAAATGGTATAAAGGTTAGAATTTGCTTATCTTTATATGATATTCCTACAGATCATAAGTTTTATGTGATTCCAGATCGTATAAATGGGTCAACGTAAATGTTGCATTAAGCTCATGTGAATGCCTATGTGTTGCAAATAAGCACTTGTGCAATTGAATATATGTACCCTACGAAATTCCATTGTTTGTAAAATTTTGAATGGACCTAACGCGCCCGTGTTAGAGCCAGGGGGATGACAATATTCAGCCCATGCACTAATAGGTTTCACGTGGCTTCAAGTGCTCCCTTAGTTATGATACTGAAAGTCTACCCTTCATAATCCCATATTGTAATCCATGTAGATGGAGAAATTCCACCAATGTACTGCAAAGTCTCTTGATCCCAAAGGCACCCTGTTCAGAAATCGTATGAATGACGTAAAGTTGAAAATTTTAACCCTGAGTTTGGATTTCCAAATTGAACATGCCTTAACGCAGACGGTCTAGTTACACAAATACTTGTGGACATAATGAGAATCTCAGAGATAAGGTTAAAAGTCGTATATGCTGAAATCCATGCGGACCCAGATTTGCTCTCCGATAGTTAATGTGTATCACCCTCTTACCTGAGAAAAGTTCAAGTTGATAGCATTGATGTTGTCGTTAAAGTTACTGTTGGTCAAATGATGCATTTTATTTCTCAAATTTGTTCTTTGGTGTTTCTCCCAATCGGGTTTGACTATTGATAGATTATTAATAGGACACAAATATGCGTACAAGTATCAGTAAAGACATAAATGAGACATTGCTCTTACACACATCTTCTGATACGCTGCATGTATCCATTAAAAATAACGACATAACAATGGGCGACTCATCTGTTAAAGTGGCTGTAATCACTGGGTGGTGGTGTGATGTGGGAATGAACACTGACATCCGTCTGGCACGGTAGACAAATTGCAAGGTATACTACAACCATTAACCTGCATTGATGCAAAAATGTGTTAAGGAAAGTTCAATTCCTCGATAGAAGAAATTAATTCGCGTATAATATGGTACTTTAATTTCTGTGCAGTTAAGTGTTTGACTACAATTAATCTGTAATTTCCAAATTCTGGGGACTTGGAAAATTTGGAAATGAAAGGACAACTCGAGGTCGCAACTGGATCTACTTTAAACCAGAAGTTCTTCATTCGTGATTTGAATGTCTCTAAATAAAATTAAATAACAAAATTTCCTCGAAAGACCTCGCCAGAGAAGGAGTGATTTAGTTGATATTTGGTCAGCTTATGTATATTCTCATGTGTTTGGCTCAGTAAGAAAGTTGTGTTTTTAATGTAATTTCCAGCAATTACTAAACTGATTGCAAGTAGGTCATTTTAAAATACGTGGCTGTGAAACAAGTGCTCTAAAGTAAAGGTCACGTGACGTTACGAGACGAGTGATTTTGTCATTACATTGTACAAATAATATCTCAACTTGAAATATGGCGTAAGTATCGCATTAATATTCCATGTGGTTTGAGATGTGTGTGTGTGTGCTTAAATTGGGTGTACTATAAACTTGATGATTGTGAATCTATTTCGAAGATGCCACGTGCACATGCAGTGTCATACGCTACCATTCGCGTGGTTTTTTATCGTGCTTCGATGATTACACAAGGGGCCCTTCAGAGGATGAAGGAACAGAAATTTGGTCACATAATATTTGTATCGTCAATGGCCGGAATAACGCGTAAGTCTACGTATTGCAGCAGTTTTTAATCATCGAATAGGTAAAGTATTAGTCTTTGTAGCATGACTCTGTTATTTACTCCATGAAGACATACACGTAGAAGTTTCTCCTAATGTGTCGCACAGGTTTCACCCGACAAGACAAATTGAGTCATTTACAGTGACTGAAATCAGATTTGGTTTGGATACTTTGCAAACGATAGGGTAATGACTATACAAAGTTGATCTCGATTTTTTTTTAAATTTAAACCAATGAAGAAGTCAACACATTGTAAATTTTCTCGTTTGTTGCTAGTAAATAGTCTGCCACTTTACCTTACAGCAATGCCCTTCGCAGACTTCTACGTTGGAAAAAAATTTGCCCTTGAAGGGATGACCTCACCTCTATGTCCAGTGCTGTTCCTGTGCAATATGCAGTAAATGAACGTATACAATCAATGTTCAGCACAAATAGTTAAACTTGCTAGAATGTCGAATGTGATATATCTCTCACTGATCTACAGTTCATCGCTACTGAGATAAGTAATTGACGCTGGACCATCATATCAATTTCCATATCAAGGAACACTGACAGTAATTCATCGTTTACACTACAAGGATATATTGGATCAGATTATTAAAAACTATCAAACCAGGTGTGTTTAAGCATTATTTTATATTTCTTAGCCGCTCCCCCCCCCCTCCCTGAAGGCTATATGATAATGGGTCTCTTCCTGTAAATTACCCCAATCCTGTCTAATCTTACTTTCCTCTCTACTAAGTGGTATATTTCAAAACCATTCTAATATTTTGCTCTCGCATACGATAAATTGCCTTTGAAAATGGACTCACACTAAAATACTTGACATTCTACTTTACCATGTTCCCAACGTCTTATACTGATGTACACGATCACCATTTTTTCTTGTCTTTTGACCATATTTGCAAATGGTTTCAGCTGAAAGCGGCAAAATCATATTGAATTGTAAACAATATCGCTCTAGTGTAACTTACGCCAAAGAATAAAAACTGCCTCTGTTACGAACTATTTTTGTTTCATTTTTGGAATAGGTGCCACTCCCGTGGTCAGCAGTGATGCGTCGTAACCAACAGAAAGAGTACTACGACGCAAACCGCCTCTTAAGAACGTGGACATCAACTTTAATGGACCAGTGTATGTGAAACAAAATGAAGGTCAAAATCACCTTAAAGGTGGGGTTGCGTATTTATGGGCATCACAGTAAGATCGGTCCAAATATAGAACTGATTTCCTTGTCAGCACTGACACTTTTATAAATGCGTTAAGGAGATTCAGTCGAGTGATATCTTCAAAGAGAGTCTTCGGAACATATTTATCCAACTTCAAGAATGAAGAGAATAAGGGATGGGAAACTCTAGATCTAGGAGAACTGAATTGCACGAAAGATGGAGACTCTCCTCTAGCAAGGGATAGATTGACATTTCAGTCCTCCGGCGTCACGGTGAGCATTTGACTACCACTGTGAATTACTGTCTTGTCAATTACATAAAGTGTCATGTAGGAGGTTGTTGTTCGGGGTTAGACTTGTTTCGACTGCACCAGAGTCGGACTTCCTGGACGTCAGTGAGTTAAAGTTGACAGTACTAGTACAGAGAGAAAAGAGACGAAGAGAGAAAAGAAACGAGAAAGATATATTTGGAATTGATGATCAAAGTTCCAGCTTTATTTGATTCCACTCGCACACAGAAACTAAGGTCAGTCCTCGATGATTATGACAAAAAATTAAATACTACGTCAGAGGAAGGATCACACGAAAGGATTACATTTCTATGAAGGAGAAATTCTCGTCTTCTTGCAAAGATCAGACTACGAGTGAACTTAACATGCTTGTCGAGGTTTCGCAGCCCAAACCACTTCAATTTGAGGGTCAGGGGTCATTAATCATGTGATCCAATCAGAATATGGAAACCCCTTACACAAATCCAGTTGTTACCTAGAATTAATCAACCTTGTTATCATTGCGAACCTTTTCCCCGAATAAATGCTCCACCCACTCTAATTAAAAGTCTATGCATTTGGACACTTCAATGGTATTTTGCACAGTAATATAAAAGTTTGTAGGATTTAAGATTTGTGTTTGAAAAAGAGATTATTACATTGAAGAGGTGAATATATCTGGTCGCGTTTACGTATGAACCATGTTTACGTATGAACCAGTCCATGTTTCATGGCTAGTTGAATATATATGCCATCAATAATTCAACAAACAGGTGTTGCAGCCACAGCTAGGATGCTGTAGGGTCGATTTTATTTTTCGAGGACATGCAGACAAAAAATTTCTGGCTTCCTCAGCCCGTTATGAAAGAGTTCTCTAATCGTGCTGCAGCTGTTTTTAGAAATGTTTTAAAACTATGAGATGATCAATCCAAATACATTTTGTAACTGCCCAGGTACGGCTACTAGTTTAATGAATAAGATCGTATTATTGCATGCACAATATTTGCTTTGTATTTATATAGGTTCCCTTCTTCATGTGTTGACGATCTCACATATCCTACTAGTTGCACAGAAGATCTTGACTTTAAAGATAAGTTTCACATTGTTTTAAAACCAATGTGGATGAGGCGAAAAATGATTTATACATAGATACATAGATGGATTCTGGTAGCAGGCACACGTGTGCCTATAATACCAGCTCTTCTTCAAATGGGTTGCTGCCTCCAGAAATTATCAAGCTTCCTTTCAAAGCTTTGGACTGATGTGGCATTAACAACATCTTGTGGCAGACTGTTCCATGTGTCAACAACTCTGTGTGTGAAGTTATTTTTCCTTATGTTCAGTCGTGATCTCCTTTTATAAATTTTGTGACAGTGGCCTCTTGTGGAAGAATCCTTTACTAATGGAAGAATTTGGGAAACGGCCACATCATATTTTCCACTGACTATCTTATAAACTTCAATCATGTCCCCACGTAAACGCCGATAACTTAGTGTAGGCAAATCTAACAGGTCCAATCTCTCCTGGTATGAGTAATCGTTCAAGCCAGGGACCAACTTTGTGGCACGTCTTTGTACATTTTCAATAAGATCAATATGTTTCTTTAAATAAGGGTTCCAGACTTGATTGGCGTATTCAAGATGCGGGCGTACCAAACTAGTATAAAGAAGTTTAAAAGTTGTGCGATCCATATAAGGAAAGGATCTCCTAATGACCCCCATTACTGAGTTGGCTTTGTTCACTTTTTCAGATATATGCCGATCAAATGAAAGTTTAGTATCAATAATAACACCAATGTCCTTTTCACTCTCAGTGCGGTTCATTATCGTACCATTCCTAGACAAACTGTAATCATATAAATCCACTGTTGACTTTCCAATCCTCATAGCTTTACACTTGTCAGGGTGAAATCTAAGCATCCATTTCTCAGACCAATCATACAGAGAGAAGATATCCTCCTGAAAACTACGGCAGTCATTATTTGTTTTTATTTCATGGAATACTTTGGTATCATCAGCAAAAAGATATGGAGTGCTTTCATTGTGAATTGCCAGTGGAAGATCGTTAATATATAGCACAAATAAGAGAGGACCTAGGACTGACCCTTGTGGTATTCCACTAGTAACAGATTTCCAGGATGATTCTTCTCCATTTACTATAACTCTTTGTTTCCGACCACAAAGGAATGCCTAAATCCAATTTGAATAGCATCCGCCGATATTAAACATTTTAAGTTTACGAACAAGCCTTCTCTGTGGAACAGTATCAAAAGCTTTCATGAAGTCACAATAAACTACATCAACACAACTGCCATTATCAAGCATTTCAATCCACTCGTCCAGCACCCGAATCAGTTGTAAAACAGTCGACCTACCCTCAATAAAACCAAACTGTTTGTCACTAAAAAGATTGTGAGATTTCATGTGTTGTACAATGTTATCACGCAGTATGCTTTCCGAAATTTCAGCTCACTGGCCTGTAGTTTCCGGCATACTTTCGGTCTCCTTTTTTATAAATGGCTGTAACATTTGCACATTTCCAAATATTAGGTAGGGTACCACTGCGGACTGAAGAACTGAAAATAATGCTTAATGGAAGTGCAACAACATCACTTAGCTCCTTTAAAATTCTTGGATGTATAAGATCAGGTCTAGGAGACTTATCAATTTTCAAGTTATCAAGTTCCTTCCTGACAATTTCCTCATTGATTACAACTGTATCCAGTTCGGGAATCAATTCATTTTGATGAATATCTGGGAGGTTAGTGTCATTTTCCACTGTAAAAACGGAGGTAAAAAAGTCAGCTAACACCTCAGCTTTCCTTTTACTACAAGAAGTTACATGCTTTTTATTGTCGTCAATGTATAGACTCGCGACTGCAGCCTTTGCCTTTGTTCTACTCTGAACGTAACTCCAAAATTTCTTGGGATTGTCTTTCACATTTAAGGCTATGTTTTTCTCTCGCTGTCTGACAATGTTACGAGTTTGCCTGCGAACATGGTTTCGTATCATTTTGTATTGGTCCAGTATATTTGTGTCATTAGTATTAATATACCTTTTCCACATTCTTTGCTTTTGTTTCATTTTTGACTTCAGTTTTTTGTCAATAAACAGCTTTCCTTGGTAGTTATTCATGGTTTTGGGAACATAGTAATCTACTGCCAAATTAAGCTCTTTCACAAAAATTTCCCATTGTTCATCTGTGGTGAGATCATGCAGCTTTTCTGTTCAAGGTAAATGAAGATGCTCCCTCATGGAGGTGTCATCTGCTTTATCACACGAGTACCTTCTCTTGACATTATTATGGTCAACATAAGTATGTAGTAGAAAAGATATCACAGAATGGTCACTTTTACCCAGAGGTGCATCATACCTTATGTCATCAATCATTCCTTCCTCGTTACTAAGTATTAAATGAAGTATCGAAGGTTTATCAGTTCCTCTGCCTCGAGTTGGACAAGAGACATGCTGGTGCAAGTAACAATCCCTAATGGTTTCTAAAATTCATAACCATAGTCACCAGAACCTTTTACAGAATGGTTTGTCGTCCAATCAATTTGCGGAATATTGAAGTCGCCCAAGAAAACTACATGTGAATAATGTAAATTTGAGAGCTTCATGAGAGGAACATGTTATCAGAGCTAAGGTCAAGCAATCTTAGAGAAAGCAGGGTATTAAAATGGCAAATTGTTCAGTCCCTGCTACCCTGGCAATACTGTAGCTATTCTATTCACTGAGTGTATACACTTGCGTCGACACTTTTTATTGGGGATACACTTCTGTCGATCAAGAAAGTATGAGCTTTGAACTTTGAAGCTATAGTTCCGGATTAGTACACGAATGCGTTTTCACGTATTGGCAAGGGATATTCGAAACGTTTTCATTACGTATAGATTTAGAATCTTATGTTACAGTTCAGATCTTCCCGGGAGGAGAAGAAAGAAATATGAGCAACAAATCTGTTAAAGTCGTTACAATAACTGGATGTTCGTCTGGTATTGGACTTAATACAGCGGTCTTTCTTGCACAACATAATTTCAAGGTATGTAATCGATATTGCAACTGTTTCAATGTACCCTTATGGTTGTGAAAGAAGTGTTGATTGAACTGTGTCGTAATGCACAAATATACAAAATGCAATTTGGATAAGTTGAAGAATTAACTGTGATAATCGAATGAAATTTCATGTCTGGATAACATACATTAATTTTCTGTAAGCTGAAATATTCTTACTTGCTGATAATCCTCCATTACCAGGTGCTTGCAACAATGAGGAATTTGGAAAAGAGCTTTGGCGGAAGCAGCTGTCTCAACTTTAAACAAGAATTTGTTCATTCATGAGCTTGATGTCTCCAAGGAAGATTCAATTACGAAGTCTCTTACAGAGACCTACGCCAGAGAAGAAAGAATCCATGTTTTAAATAAATTTTAGTTCAACCAGTATACAATATCTGAATATCACTGGTAAATAGCACACTGTATCTTTCACGATCGAAAAGCAAATGTTACATAGACAGGAACCCAAACAATTCATATTACTGCATGTATAATTTTGGAAAGTTCAAACCGTGATGAATAAATAGCCAAACCAATTAACAGATCAATTACTTGTGATCATAGTGGGAATCTACGTATGTACATATGGTGGGTATCTGTCTTGACAACAGTCTGAAAACAAAAGAGATGTTGTTTAACAATAACAGGTCTCATGGTAAATGGGGTTGTGAATGTGCTGGTTTCACAAGTAAGGGATTGTCTGATTGAGATCAACAAATGTAAAAGTAAACTCCAAGTGTTTGTGAAAATCAAATCGTATAACAGTTCTAAACTTGAGGTTTTGACGTGTTACATATATCCGTCGCCAATTCATTCATTATCAACGGCATGCACTGCTTACATGATGTATTAATCTTTCAATGTGTGTATAAAAAAAAACGTGTAAACGTTGTATGTGTGAAATGACTCGCTTAGGTGTAAACTAGTTAAGAATGTGCGATCATAATTACAATATTAAAGTAAAGCGTAAGGTAATAGCAAAGGGGCAAATGAAGAATACTAAATAAGTATGAAAAATGTTGTCTGAATTTATGAGAATCTTTGAGCACTTTGCATATAAGGATTGTATCTTAAATAGGGTAAAATTCCTGGATTTAAGATATATATTTTATTTCAAAATTGTAAATATAATATAGGTCAAAGTGGCAACAAATTGTAGTGCACAATATCAGAGCCAGGTTGCCGATTATGTGTTTGGTCATTTATAATATAAATTATCCTGCTATTTTGGGTATCTTATTGATTATACTGTACAATGTGATACGATTGATACATAAACACTGAAAACTTGCCTTTCACTTTTTAATCACGATATTATTTATCCTCACTCATATTGTAGTGACATTTTGATCGTTAAGGTGCAGTTCTTTTACGGGAGTAGAATTTTCTAAAATTGACTATAATTGAACATGTTATAGAATCTACAAAACACCTTTTAACCTACGTAGAAGTGCATAACGACTGAAATAAACTTTTTGTCTTTTGTTGGAAGAACATTGTCATTACACCGGAGACATGCATGTATGTTCAAGAAATTTCAATTGATGCTGCTCGTTTAGTTGGTCGCAAAATCCATGATATTTTATCACAATTGCACAAAGATAGTAAACGGTCAAACTTAGAGATTCTGCACATCTGACATGCAACTGAAGCAAAGATGAATGGGTGATAAACAATTAAAATCACTTACAACTACATGGCAAAATAATCTGTAACCAGTCACTTTTTACCATACATGGTGTTAGCCATATACCCCTGCTCATGAATACCTACAATTTCTCACATTTTCACTGAGTAACTGTAGAAATAGATACATGATTAATGAGACTAATAAGAAGTGTTGACATAGTAGTCTCCTTCACACTCGGCACAAAGTAATTGCCATCTTTTCAATGAGTCTCTTTAAATTTTAATTACAACTGCTCAACCAATCAGAGACAATGACGTATATCTTGCATTTCAGTTAACAAGGCAGGCATTGCACAGCACGGCCGTTTTGAGACCGTGACCTTAGTGCAGATGCAGTCTCTCTTTCAAACCAATATGTTTGGTCCGTCGATGCTTACACAAGGTGTTCTTCTGTATGTGAAGAAACAGAAATCTGGACAAATTATATTCCTGTCATCAATTTTAGGAATAATGCATAAGTCATAATTTATTATGTGGCGTAATGTTGGCATAATTAACCAACCACGTCTGCTCCGAAGAGAACATTGGAGAGAACCAAAACCTTTCAAATTGTTCTGTTGACCAAATATGTTAAAGTTTCATTTCATCAAACATGTTAAATTCTAAATACCTGTTTTCCTGTTTCTTTTTCAAACAAAATTTGAAAGAAAATATTCTACTGTCACAACTAGGGGTAGGTTTAGTACAAAATACACCTCACCATCAAGCAAAAAAATATTCAAAAATTCAAATATTGTCATTTGAAGCGTGAATTGCTCACAAATATTTTTTTTATAATTCTTTTCAATATTTTGTGTGTTTACAGATCAGTAGCTCAGGTGAGAAAATGCTATTTACCGCTCATCACATTTCTCGGAAAGCGGAACAGATGTATGCCAAATCAAAATGTTCCAAAAAAAATCGAAATGAGACACAAAAAAATTTAAAGCCCACGGATTTTCAAATAATGAAACAACAAATGTTGTTATTGTGACATTATGTTTTTATGTTCACAAGTGGTTTAATTTCCACTCAATCTAGGTACAAAACAAGGGAGTTTTGGAAATAGCTCCATGGAAGAATGATGTCATTGGTAGCATTAACTAGGTAGACCTATATCTCAGGGAATCCACTGGGAAACAAACAGTATCAGACACAATGACGCCCACGTTTTTACTTTATATTATTTAAAGCTCAAACGATAATTGCTTGTTGAGAATCTGACTCAAGAATAATGCGCCCTTCAAGAGTTACACGCAAGTTTTCCTAAGTATCAATTTTACTTCCATTTTTTAATTATATTTTGTAGTTTGTTTCAAATACATTTTTTTCGTTAGTCATTTTGCTCTTCATTATTCTTTCAGCAATGCCTTTGTCTGACTTCTATGTTGGAACAAATTATGCTCTGGAAGGGATCGCTTCTTCATTGAGTCCACTGCTGATGCACTATGACATACAGTAAGCAAAACCTCTCACATAGCTCAGATGGAGTTTTATAAATATGGTGTTGTAACGTCGACTGTTGCCGTCCATTTTACATAATATTAACTTCAAAATTATTCAAAACATCGGAGAAGATGAGATGAAAAGCTGATTCATTGAACAACCTCACTGGTAATCAGATGATGTATGTGAATCACGAAGTATGATGATGGCAGCCTTTACAAAGTCTGATTTAACATTGGAAGAAGTAAATAACAGTGCACTTAATTGATTCACTGATACGCTATTCTTGAAACCGCTGGTTCGATTATGACAACCATTAATAGTGAACCATAGCCTAAGCCTGAGTCCCTAAGCTACTTATGCAATAGGCCTACACAACAAAACTGTAATTCACGGAGTTTATCACATCTCCATCCAGCATTGTCTTCTAGAGACATACAGTGTTTGAAAGTAAACCCCAATCGCTTCCACGACTGTATGAGAATACCACTAAAGAAGTGCTGAATACGAATAAAGTACTTTACACCATAGCCTATTTGATAGGTTAAGACGTACACAAGGTTTGTCAATGTTTTTGCCTTGGCAGAGGGAAGCACTGTTCAACATAATATAATATTCCGTCTCAACTATCTGTCCGACCAGCTGAATGAGCTTGCTAACTTAAGCTTATTTCACATACTACGACTTACTAAAATGGGAGGAATTTTAAACCAAACACACAAAGACGATCACATGACATTTATCTAGTGAAATGGCAAGAAGAACGTAAAACGGTGAACCATGAATTCTGATAGACCCTGATAACTCAGTTACAGTAAGCATACAGACATAATCTAGTAATACTAATGGTAACTTCGTGAATGGCAGGCAAAGTTACCACAAGAGTTCCTAGTTTAAAAAAATAAAATCTAAAATTATTGCTAAGATTAATTTATAGTTACACTAACTTTAGTCTACAGTAATTCTAGAATTGCCTACGTTATTGGCATGGTTTTTAACCTGTACATTTACCACAGAACCGGGTTTTGCCAAAATGGGTGTTTGATTTAAAAGTTACAGTCAAAAGATTTTCAGTCACAAGGTTTTAGTGCTGGAGTAGGGTTTGGTGTATAGGTAAGTTAACTAAGATCATGGTCATTCACCATTACCAGTACAGTTTTTGTAGGTTGTGGGAGCATGGACAGATTTCCGTAGATGCTAATACATGCCGACCTTATGTGAAGGACACTGCAGTGGCTAGTCACAAGGCTAATCACCCCGCTGTAAGTGTTGGGGGATAGATTAGGCACCCGGGGTTAAGAAGATGCATTCAACAACCATGCTGTGGAGTGTAGCCAGCCGGAGCATGGTTGCACTTCACGGGGATGCCATGGGTAAACAGTAGGCCCCACCAGTGGTGATAATTGATGTATCATACCTGCATGTTACTGCTACAAACATTTACAGTTTAGATGATACACAATACAGGGAAAACTTTGTTAGCAAAATCTTTTCTAAAAACGTGTTTTTTAGGAAAAAAATTTCTCAAAAAATCAGCAAATTTCTCATACCTTGCAAAAAAAGTAATATACATCTTGGCTACGGTATTGTATTCATAAATAAGTTCTTACAAATATTTACGACAAGTTCTCAAATGTTGCTCAAGATATGCTAGGAATCCATTGAAGCAAAATTGGCATTTGTTTCATAAAAAATCACCACATTTCAAGTGCACATAACATATGTAATTCAATGTATTTTTAATGACTGTAAGTTCTTACAAAGTTTCAGGGTAATTGCTCAAACTGTTCAAAAGGTATCTGGAAATCCTATTTTGGAGATTAGCAAATATAAATATATCTACTACTATTAAAGTGATATTATGAACAATTTGTTTTCAGGTAAGTCGAGAAAGTTTTAGGACTGTTGCAAAAATGTTCTCAAGATATACTGGAAATCCAAATTTTATAGTTAAGTTGGTATTTTCCCTCAAAAATCAGCAAATTTTATTTGATTTCACCATACAGTTGTTCATACCTTGTACATAACTTACAAAGTCTTAAGGTTATTGCTGAAATAATTTGGAAAGTATGCATGAAATCTCAATTTCGAAGCAAAATTGACTTTTCTTTTCAAATATCAGCGACTTTCAATATATCTACCATTGAAGTGATATTAGATTACGGTAGTGTACTACAGTGTACTACAAGTGTACTAAGTCTTTACAAAGCATTAACTTCGTTGGTCGCATAGTTCTCAACATATGCACGAAGTTCAAATTTTGGTGGGATATTAGCTTTTTCTTGAAAGCATCAGCAAATTGTACTTAATTTACTATGATGATGAAATATCTTGGACATAGTGCTATCAGGTAAGTCCTTACAAAGTTTAAGGTTTATTCCACAAGTAGGAGTGTCCTCCAGCAAAATAGCAGCAGAGCAGACATTACATGACTCGCCTACTCTACGTCACTGGCTATCACGAGTACCTTTCGGGAAATATCAAGGGGGACAAATATGATGACTAACTGCATCACAGTATGTCACACTCTGCACTGATTTAATACACTGATTTATATCACTCATGAGCAATATGTTAGTCCAGACACCCCATGAGCCACCAGCCAGGGAGGGATCTAAAACAAGAAAGGAACGCCGGAGACCATGCAGTTATTTGGACGACAACTTTTAGTCACAAACTTTATTGTCTTTTCCAATGTGCAATAGTGCAGAACATAAGGACGATACATACATTTTAAATCATATCAACAGAAGCAATCAGCATTTCAGATGGTCACTGAATTATTCAGACATTGATGGTTTCAATAGTGGCCACAATTACATGACACTTGTTTAGATGATCCATGAAGGTGATTCCCCTGGAAGAGCGATCTATCAGAATCCTTTGCACCAACGAGTCAGACCCACGGACAGCTGCTTAGTCTAAATGGTCATTTTCACCAGTTTCATATCATACTAAGTTATGATTAATCTTTGCAAAATACAAGTAAATACTAAACATGTGCACACCAAGGTTGCAAACAAAAGACCTACAATCTCTGATGATAGTAACAATGTGCTTGTCTTTATCCTAAATGATTGAATGAAATGCATGTTTGGACCATTATTACGGCTTTCTTCTAATGACTGGTCGACACCAAAGCAGCTCACTCGACAACCTAACACAGTCATGACATAACACTAGGGTTCGTTCTACAAATAAATCACATGTGAAATTGAGACAAGCCAAATGATATTTAATAGAATAAATTTGACATGAACAATGCAATTTAAGCATAGCATGTTATTTTTTAACCCATGAATCATGCTTTTATCAATATATTGGGCAGATTGGAGACATTTACTCATCTAAAACAAGAAAGGAATGTGGGAGACCAATGCAGTTATTTAAATGAAAACGAAACGTTTAGTCACAAACTTTATTGTGTTTTGCAAATATAGGCCCTCTTTGTCGTCTGCTAACTCATCGATTCAAATTATTTTTATATGGGGGGGGGGCAATTCCTGTGCCCATTACAAATACAAATATTTGGAAATCTTCCATGAAGTATTTGAAATCTTGTCTCTGCCCTCCATCCTTGATATATGAATATTTTCAGAAACAGCTCTACATGATTGGAATGACGCCATCAACACTGACTTGCATATATAGATACACAAAAATATCTACAAATCTGCAAAATAGCTTCACTTATGATTGCTTTAATCTTTAGTGAGCCATATTCAAACCCATTTGCTCAACATGAATGCCCTAATCGTCCTTGAAATTCCACACCTCATCCCACCATGCATTGTTCCCACCGTTTTCTCCCAGACCAGTCTCTCCCACCTTTGTCTTTTTATTTCACATCTAATTCCCTCCTTTCCTTTCTATTTAATTAGAAGAATTCTTTACACTTCGTTAGCTAATCCTCTTTTGTGTTTCCAGTTTTGAATTATCCTCAGGATATCGTATGATCTCTCCCCTTTGAGCACTTATCTTCTTTCGTCACATTTTATTATTCTATTTCCCAATCTGTATGGCCCATTTTCTAAAGCTAGAGACTACTGATCGTAACTAAATGAAGTTTTAATGGATTTTCTTTAAGACAAATTAAAAGGTGATGGACCTTATAAGTATCGTTATCATTATTTTACAGCCTGACCATCGTGGAGTCCGGTCCAGTACTAACAGCGATGACTGAGCCTGTGAAAGAAATCATTCAAGGTAAGCTGGTGACAGGTGGATTCAGACGAGCGCTGCAATGATTGAACAAGCGAAAGAGATACTAATAGATCCTACAGGGAGAGAAATGGATGAGGAAGCCGCAAAAATGTTTCAATAGTTAATTGCTAGACCCTGAAATTATTTGTTTCTTTCACTCATTTTCTACGGCGGACCCTCTTTTGAAGAAACTCTCTTTACTCCATATCGGTGACATTGTTAGTGACCATATTACTGTCCTAATGTTTCAAGCTACGTTCAGTTGTCTTCCTACCTCCATTACCAGGCTTTTTACAAAACACAGCAATGTTTTAATTCTAGGCATAATTCTGGTTACATTATCTCCTACTCTAGAATTAAATAGCCCAACATAATATTGAATACACTTGACCTGTCACCTGGCATACCTGAAAAGAATCACTTGAGAGGAAATCACTACCTTAACATCCTTTGAACGGAATGTAATAAGTATTCCCTTCAAAGAATATGATCTTTTTCTTTTCTTTCGTTTTTGTTTGTGGATGTGGGTGGTTGGCAGAGGGCGGGGCAGTTTGTGTTTTGTGTATTCTGTGCTCTGACTTTTGTTGTACCCAATTTCCTTTTGTTTTCTTTGTTGGCTTTTTTTTTTTGCTTCCAATTTTAAGTTTTCTTTCACCTGTTTGAATTGACGTCTGGGGTTCTACTTCGCCACCGCAAACTTTGAGTAGCTTCTTAGTTGAAGTCCTGAACTTTATCTTTTCTCTTCATTGTTATATTTACCTCCTCGTGTAATTGTATATTTTACAACTTGATGTGGTTCTCATAAAATTTTTTTGTTAATTAAGAATGAAGTGTGGTAACCACTATAAAAATGCTTCTGTGCCTGATCTCCTTTCTTCTTTCTGTTTTTGTGACTGATTTTTTTTTTCTTTTGGTCTCAACGGGAAGTTTACTTGTGAAGAGATTACAAGTTGAGGAAGCAGAGTTTGTTGGTAACTGTTAGTCAATCGTCAAAGTACAACACGCGTTTAGTTGCAGCCAATACGTTATTACTTTGTTCCCGTACAACTTCCCTAGGATAATTTTCAACGGACAACTCCCACGGGACAACTTCCACTCGGACAATTTCCCTTGAACAATTCCCATCTCCCCTAAACTAAACCCTAACCCTTTTAATAAAGAAATTGTCAGGGGGGAGTTTTCCAAGTGGAGATTCCCAGGTTGGGAATTGTTCCTGTAGGAATTTTCTGGGGGAGGTTGTCGGATGAAGAACTTGCCTGGACGGAAAGTTGTCCAGTCACACTCTATTTGTCAAAACAAGACAGTAAATTACAGCGGTTCCTTTTTTAGTCTCACTTAATTGCAAATGCATGTAAAGAGTTTTTTTTTTATAACATCCTGAGTCATTTTTATGCGCTAGAAAAAGTTGTTTTGCAGTGGACTGCCTCTAAAGCATAGAAAAATACCTACAAAAATAGCATAGAAAAAAGAAAAAAAAGTCAACCGCTACCAAGACTACCGTAAGTAGAGGTAGACTTGGGATACGTGCCTGTGCTTACAGCAATTTCAATGCTTCTAGCTTAATATTTAACATAGCATGTATCAGTACAAATACGACAAATGTGTTGCCACTTTACAAACTCATGTGCGTTGCTTATTCCAGTTCAAACTGCCAAACCATAGGCCTATGTCTGAAGTTAATCCCAAGCCTCTCATTGTGTCATTTGAAATGTTCAGTTATAAGCTAGCCGTTTGTCCGTCTCTCTGTCTGTCTGACTGTCAATTTTTGTGATAGATGTCTATGAATTTATCTACGATATTTTCCACATTCAAACGCTCACTCTTTGACAACTTGGTCACAATATTCCTTACATGGGTTACTTTTTGCAAAAGGAAATCAGCATGGCATTTAAGAGCATTTAGGTCAATAAATGGAAATCTCCAAGTTATCTCCTCCTAGCAATAGCCTTGCATGTTACAAGATGATCGCTATTTTCCCTAACCAACCCCTTCTTTGTCGAGGTGTCCGAGGTCGTTTACCGACGTTAGAGGTCAAATTACCTAAAAAGTAGTTTAACATCTCTCCCAAGCTTATTCTTTTGAAAATCTTATACAGAATAATCTTAGATAACATTTTGTTTCGTGGAATCATTAACAAGTTGCAAAGTCATTTAGGGGTCAATATATGCAAATTTGAGGAAAAGTCAAAGTGATTTTCTCCTAGGAAGAACCTTGTTGATTGGTCCTACGTAACCCTACTTTGATGGTGTACGGGTCATTATTCCGGATGGAACAAAATGTTCGATTTTGCGAAGGTTATCACTCCAAGACAGTAGAAAACTTTGTTATTTAGAAAATGAGTAAAAGGCCAGTTACTTTAATTCCATAACAGTGCACAGTGTTTCTTTTTTGTTGCTGTTCAAAGGTTTACAGGCATGGTCAGCCTGTTAGCGGTGCCCCTGTTCCTCTTAATGGGACATCGTAGTCTTCGTTGTGTCCAGTGACTTTAAAAGGAGTAGTAGGAAACATTCAGCACACAAAAATAAGATAAATACAAATATAATAACGGAAAGTAGAAAATGCAATTTCCGATAGAGTAGTGCACGTCACATTCTCGTGGGCACGGCATGCTCCGCGTGAATGACTATACGTTCGATCCTATCGGGAAATGACATTCTCGTGACTTATAATTTTCGAGTAAAAAAATCGACGTATAGACACTAATGAAATCTATTATATCTCGGAGAGACGAAAAAGTAGGTACGTCCACTCGCGTGTCCACAGTCGTAACTCCAGTTCTTCAGGTAATCTCCAAGTCAGTGAGGGTGCTGGCAAAATCAACCAAAAAAACTAAAGGGTAATGGTTTATGCCGCTAACAGTTCCGTCGGCTTCCTTTATCGTTGTCTTGGCTTTTCAGTTCGGAATAACTACCCTCAATTCGGATATAATGAAACTTTGGAATAATGACCCTTTGGGATGACGCCCCTTTTAACAAAATTCAGAGCAACAATCCTTTGGAAAAACAAACTTTTTGATTCGTGACCCTTCGGAAGACAATTAAGATCCACACTTTTAATTAGGAAAAATCACCCTTCGCAATAATGAGCAGCAATCGCTTCTCTAAAAATGACATGGTTGAAATACTACATATTATAGTAGTATAGGATGTGGAAATGAAGTGAAGTGAGGTGGTGAAATGAAAAGAAAGGAGCGCCCCTCTTGCAGTCTGAAGGACCTTGTTGTCTCGGATATTGTAAACATGTTTTTCATACTCATGGAGATGACATTGACGAATAATATATGGGGCTGAATGATGCGATGCGAATGAACGGATTGGGTAAAGCCACGAAACTATGTTTTTAAGACAGAGGCAGGGGCGTAGATTTCTTTTCAACATTGGGGGGATGATGTGTGCACCGGAAGCGGGTACGGCCAAGCGCGAAGACCCTACAGGGTGTTGTCCAGGGACCCACCTTTTGAGGTCCAGGGGCGAAGCCCCCGGAAGCTCCTGGGCTTTAACGCCTCAGAGGCCCCAGGAAGACTGCTTTAAGGGGTAAAATACATAGGTAATGTTGTAGGGTATTGACATGATTATACGCTTAGGAAAGGCTCTTTGGAGAACAAAACTCTTTATCAAGTTGCACTGGAGGACTGAAATTGAACAATTCTAGATCAGCGATGTACCGTTAAGTTTTAAAAGGCAGGTATCAACTCAGGGTTATCCCCGGTAACAAAAATTTGAAGTTTGAAGACCATTACATGACTTGTAAGTTGGCTGGAGATAACCAGAAAATTTTCAACTTTATTCATGAAAGCAATGCAAAGGACATACATATGAATACATAAAACTTAAGCTGGAATTTTTATGCAACCTAACAGAATGAGATGATATAGTTCCCAAATTATCAACCATTCCCGCCAAAAAATCATCAAATATCGGTAAATAAATTGAGTTTGTAAAAAGGATTGTGACGGATTGACTAGTAAAACGTTAGAACAGTGTTGTAATATGGCTTTATAATATATTATTCTCACAACCTCAAACAACTTGAAATCGATTTAAAATACTTGCAACCATGGAAAAAAGCATAGAGATTAAACGGAGACTGAAGATTTCCTTACGAAAATTACCCCATCGATATTCACGAAAGTAACTTACTTGGTGCCATTCACTGTCTTAGGGACGACAGAATTTGCCCGACGTACCCTTTGTGGTAAAAAAAAATCAGTATGGATACTTTATGTGTAGGCCTACGTGTGGGGACAGAATGCTCGATGGACAGTGATATGAAACATAAAATTTACCTTTCATTACAGGTTCTTGGAAAAATGGAGCTCTGTCCAACTGAAAAACTTAACAATGTGTAAGTGATCTTCTCAAAATTGATGAAGCTATCATTTTGTACAGCAAAGCGGTACAGCCAAACGGTCGCATCTCTTGGTAACCTTGGGCGCAGGTGTGACGACTGCAGCTAAAACAACTAGCCTGCACAGTGTAATTCTTCTCCGTCGGGCAGGCACGTCTCCGGTAGAAGCCCGCCAAGGTTAAACGAATTATATGGGACCGGTCTGGAGTATTTCAGCGAAGATGGGAGACTAGTGACTACCCAGCTTAAATGACAGAAACTTAAAGTATGTGACTTTCATGGATCGAAACGTTTTGAAAATTATGTAAAAAGTTTGGAAACCTTCTGATGTAACGTAGCCTGCATAGACAGCATTATATTACACACGTAGGTGAACAACGTGAGTCATGTTAATCATGAGGGGAGAATAAATGTAGCTTACTTGTCAGTAAAAAACACGTATCTGTAGACTGAACATTGGGGGGATGATTACATTGACCATCCCCCTAGTCAAATATTGGGGGGATATATCCCCCATCCCCCCGGGATCTACGCCTATGGACAGAGGTAGAAGATCTGGACAGCGATACCGAGCGTGTCTATTTTTATACATAGATATATATTTTTTTTTTGGGGGGGGGTAAGTTGAGTTAAAAAATGAATAGGACCCCAAATCTGTTCCGATAGGATAGTGATATAAGTCCCTGTCACACTGTGTTTCATACCGGCCTTTTGATATTCTGCATGTCGTACGACTAAGGTTACCGAAAAATGAACATTTACCCACTGAAGTTCTTCTTCATATATAAGGTTTTATCTAATTGAATGACGCGTTAGACTAATGATGACACGAGGAGAGGGGGAGGTCAAGAGGAGAGAAGGAATGTGTAGAGGAGGATGAGAAGAGAACGTGTATAGTGGAGAATGAGAGATATGTTTTAGATATGAATAAATGAGCGAAAATGAGACTACCGAATGAAAGCAAACGAGAAAAAATAAGCAACATGAGAATAAAATGATAGCAAATGAAGGGAAATGTAACAAAAAGTGATAAAATGAGAGCAAAATGCGATCAAATGAGAGGGAAAGTTTAACAAAAATGATAAAATGAGAACAAAATGAGGGTGAATGAGAGGGAAAGGTAGCAAATGAGAACAAAAAATACGCATACACTCATTGCGCGAGTTTGTTATCGGACGTTTCACAATGCACCATATACAGTCTGCCCACCCTTGTTTTGGTCACACGATGTTTCTTGACACTCATGTGTACAAAGTAGGAAGAGAGCGGGACTAGAGTTATGCTCAAGGGTTAGGTTGTACAAGAGCGGGAGACATGGGTAGAGTAGGTAAGTGAAAGGAGAGGAGGAGTTTCTTCAAAGTAAATCAGTCTGTGTCCATTCACGGTCCTCAAAATAGGTGTATAAACAAATATGCCAGTGTGGCAGAAAATAGCGTCCGTGACCTGTGGGCCACTCTTTCCTCCGGCGTATAAAATCGTCGTAGCAACTCTCTGGCCTCCGTAAAATTTGAAAGAATGGTGTATCGGTAAACAAAACCAAATCTTGTTTAAATGTAAACACTGTTAAAAACGTAAATTGTAAAATGTTAATTTGCAAAAAATATATAAAGAAATAAAAAGGAATACAGAAGTGTTCTGTAACTAATATGTCGGCGTGACGTCATTCACATCCCTCTTTGAAAAACACTGTGTCCTCAATACAGTACGCCATTAGGCTGTGTCTCAATCAAAATTTGCATGTTAATTTAATCTGTGTGTAGTCGTCTACCCGCCAGACTGCGACTTTCTTACAGCCATAATATATTGCGAAAGCAACCGTCACGTCCAAACTCGTTGTATACTAGTGACGTTACGCGTATTGAATATGGTTTCTAAAAGGATAAGAAACAAAACAACAACAATAACCGCTGAAGTTGCTGAAGCTTACGATTATGCGACGGATCATACCACAGCAGAGTATATACCTAAACGAATATTTCATCAACCAGCAAACGATCATTTCCGTCAGACCTAGTTTATCTTTTTCTCGTAATCTTTCTCTCACAATCTAAACTTTCCTTCTTCTATCAGTGTCCCTTATCTACGATCTCCTCGGGCATGCCATGAGATGATCATAACTTTAAACATGGAGCTCCATGATTATGACTTTGAGAAGAAACCTAACATTTTTACTGGCTTCTTGAACACAGCGAACACCTTTGCGAAGGATTTGGTTACTCCGCTGCAAACGTGTAACGATAATACACTGCATGTCTGCTCTCAGCAATATGAAAACCCAATTCCCCTTGCTGACACTATTTGCGTATAGGACGTTCAAATTGGTTACAAATCGAGAGCGAATACTCCACAACCACTCGATCCCATCATTACGAACGCTGAAACATTTTATTTTAACGACTCTTAAATTGGTAACACGGACTTTGTAGAGAATGGACGATTCAATTAGATAAAACCTTATATATGAAGAAGAACTTCAGGGGGTAAATGTTCATTTTTGGGTAACCTTAGTCATATGACATGCAGAATATCAAAAGGCGGGTATGAAACACATGTGACATGCGCAAGTATTCTTGGATAAAACGCAAAAAAAAAAAAATAGCATAATGGCGTCCACTGTACTAATTGAACCATTGCAACAAGCATAAAGTATTGGCAAGCTTCAACCCACGTCAGGGTTAACAATAACTCAAAGGCTGAGTGTTACCTAATTGGACACTTGCACATTGTATATTGCTCCGCTCGGATAGTAATTGCACTAATTAGTAGCAAACAAAATTCAAACAAAAAACATCTTGCCAAATTTCTAGGCAACGATGAGCCTATGTGTTCATCCCAAAATATTAGCAAAATACTCAAAGAAAAACTGAAATAGGATGCTAAGTTCATTATGATTCTTTTATCACCCCAAACCCTTTTGATGTGTACTACAATATTTTTCATGGAATGAGCTAGAATTGGAGACATAATATCCCTATTTCAACTTTTTTCTTTTTTACATGCAGCTGGTTTTCGACCAGCTGGGGGTTTGAAAAACGATTTTGTACTTGTCCCCTCCGCTTAGATAATCCAATCATTACTCAGTCACCCCAACCCCCCCCCCTCCCGAATTTTTAATATGTATTTGTTTATGTATATGTATTTGTTTCGCCGGACCTGATGGTCCTTTTCGTAAAGACTGTATCCTCTCCTTCAAAAGAAATATCCGGACCACCTCCCTCTAAAGATATGACACAATTGAGTTCCTGTGCATTGGCAATGGGAGGAACAAAGCTCGTCATTACCAATAAGCATTGTACATTAGTAATGTAGCTACTGATTTGTGCACTCTAGCACCTCCCTGGTTACAGTAGGTACAGTATTACTCAAAAGTTAAAAAAGAGCATTAGACAATAAGAACTGCTTTGTGTTAGTAAAATCCAACATACATGATCAGGTTTTGTATCAGATAAGTTAAAAGAGGGCCCTCTTTTGATGGGCTGAGAAAATGGTTTGGGGGGCTGCTGAAAGAGTTGGATACTTATGAAAATGTGGTTAGCGTCATCATCATAGAGCTACGTATCCTGCAATGTTTCCCTGTGTTTTGTTTTGTTTTTTTCATCTGAAGGTTTTCTTCTTTTCTTTTTTACCTTCATACACAATTTTTTTCTTTCCCTGAAGCTGTAGAAGAGAGGGAATGTTGGCGAAAGACACAAAGATACAAAGGCAAAAGATATTACCACCATCCTTCTAATGAATGATAACTTTTCTGCAGTAATATCTACCGATTTGTGAAACATGAGTTATTGTGTTATAATACAACACTGTAGCCTGTGTACTAAAGGACGGTCATCTCCCATTAAGGGTATTTATTGATCAATTCACCCATGGGAATCGGGTGATTTGCCTCTACGGTTACGGGCCTTGAAGTACCCATCATTCTATACACTTCAAACAACGATGAGTTGCATAAATTAATTCAGATCGCAAGTTGTGGATAAAGGATCCTGTTGAATATCCAAGCGTATTGAATGGTCTGATTTGCTGCATGCAGCATGGTTTAAATTAGACCCAAATTCTTATAAGAAGGCAATCCAACCGTCAAGCTTTGATTTTTGAAAAACCTACCACCTGCCTGAATATGACGTCAATCCCAATTTCTTCAAGTATACTATGAAGAACATCAAAATAACATGTTATGCAAGTGGTAATAGTAACACAAAAAATACGAGACAGTGCCATAATTCTCACCAAAATTGTTAAGTGGTTCACAAAATGGCAAGCTATCAATCAATAGGTTGGACAATGTAGTTTAAAGGATCTGAGAATGTTGGCAACTCTGCAGGTAAACATTTTCAACAACCAGGAAAACATCTAGTTTTAATAATCTTGACATGACAGTTTACAAATTACCTATGAATGATACAAATACCAAATGATAAGTTCAGATATCCAAGGTAAGTTCTTGATTAAGTAACTTCTGCCAAAGGTAAATATGTTTAGTCACTATATAGCAATTAATTCACCTTTGTACCTTCATAGTTTTGTTACATTTACCGATGTTCATATAAAAGTATGTAACGGTATGTAGAGACACAGCTAGGGATACATGCATTAGTCATTTCCAGTTTGGTAAAACAGACTGCACAATAAACTCTGTTGTACTCCGTTCATGTCTCTCCATTAAATGAAAGAACATGAACGCCTCATCCGTAAAAGTTGTTGTAATCACTGGTTGTTCATCCGGTATAGGACTGAACACTGCAGTTGTTCTTGCAAGGGAAAGTAATGTCAAGGTAAGTTGCTGTAAGCAGGGAACCGTTATAATGTTAAACCAATAAAGAGTTCCTACCAAAAGTAGCAGTTTTGTAGTGTTAGTTTAGATGAAGAGGTAATACCAGCATTAGTGACCTGTTTAACTTAATATAAGATATTTTACCTTAATGTTATTTTAAAGTATGTACCCGGGTTTAATCTCTACTTATCAGGTTCTCGCGACGATGAGGAATTTGCAGAAGAAAGGAGACCTCGAAAAAGCGGCTGCCTCCTCCTTAAATCAGACATTATTCATCCATGAGCTGGATGTCTCCAAAGCAGAGTCAATTGAAAATTTTCTTAAACAGACCTATGAGAACGAAGGAAGAATCGATGTTTTAAGTAAGATTTTCATATTTATGATTGTGTTTATAATTATACTATAATTATGTCCATCATTGGATGTTCATTTAGTTTAGTATCGCTTGCATCTTCCAAAACTCTCAAATGTTGTATCGTAAACGTAAAGTCACTGAAAGAAACAACATTTGTACTAGTTTTACCTATGCCAACATCTGAGCATTCAAACCCATTCAAAACGAGTAACACTGACACATCACATACTTAGTTTCTGGATGTCCAGGCCTGCTACGAAAAAACAATACGACAGATTCTTCGATGAACGGATATATTGATATTTAGAGTTATCACACTACTTCAATAAATATATATATAGTGTGTACATGCGTTTCATCTAAAGAGCCAACTCATTTCCAGTAAAAGGTCGCATCGTAATCACCACCGTAAACATATTGACAAAGTTTAAAGATCATTCTATGACAGAACGCAGTGGCAATTTCATGGTCTTATACTATGTGTCGATGTTATCTACGGGTGAAGGTTAAGTAACTAAAACCAGTGACTGAAACATACTTATCATGCCCTAGCATATAGATCTGATGTCACAAGAGGTAGTTGTTTTAATACACTAATATCTGCTATGATATATCAGGACATGGTATATGCATATATACATGTCTAATTGAGCTTAGGTGTATTTGACATCGTGAAATCTGGTTTCAAGTGGTCTTTAAAGCAGACTAAATGTAAAACGTATGTTCGACTATGAAAAACAAATACCTTGGCATTCGAAGGGGACTTAATGACACAAGCTTTCTTTACTTTCAAGAAGACATTTATAGAAATTACATTGAGGATTCTAAAGGGATATATAATTGTCAATGTTTATTGATGCAGAAATATTAATCGACGCCACATCTTTGATTGTTGGGATTCCTTCATCCGGTTTAATAACGGACTAATAACGGTTGTGAAAACATCCCTTAACAAACCGTCTTATTCTATTTTGTCTTGCGCTTCTGCATTTTTTCTTCAAACAGAAGCAGCAAAGCTAACAATTTCATATCAATCTCCGTGACTACCGGAAATTTTACAAGGCACTCTAAGTACGTAACAAACAAGAAAACTCCCATAACTTCCTCTGATTCTAGTCCTTATGTACTATTTCTTAACCGACCATAATAACGATGGACTAGTTTATCTTGTGTGTTACTTTGGCAACTTGTGTGCTTTCATGTTTTAGAAATTAATTTACTTGATGTAAAACACAGGAGGGACCAAGAATCAAGTGTGGGATATCAACGCAATACTCAGTTTCTAAGCAAAGGTACATTTACTTTGACACTTGTGATGCTTACTTTACGATTACAGGCTGTATACTTGTACAAGATTATCAAGACATTAGGAATATCATTAGTTTGTTTGTTGACATTTGTTGTGTTGAGCTTTTGTACCAAACTGAGAAGGTGGATTGAACATTTGAAATTTTAATATTTGAAAGATGTATGAAAGATGAATACTTGAGAATATCACCAATAGGAATTGTAGATCCGTTTTAGTACATAATTATGAAACTACATACTTATTTGGTACTTTGTTTTATTAAGTTCAGAACACAAAGGGGTCATCACAGGGTGGACTAGAGACTTTTCAGTTTTAACAATAGATCTCATCAAACAGCTATTATTTATATGACGAGGACTAAAAATGGCTCATAAGGGTGAAACGCGTGTATTCCGTGAAGTATCAAACTCGAGTGGAGATCAAAGTTGACGTACCTTGATTATTACACTTTTAAAGCAGTCGTCACGTGAAGTAAACTCGGAAAACATTTTCTGCCAGTTGATTCAAAGGCACTATCATAGCATTCATTACCAATTCCAAATGGGACAGATTTTTCTTCGTTTCAGTCAACAACGCAGCAATTGGACGACACGGCCATTTTGAGACAATTACCTTAGAGCGGATGCAATCTCTATTTCAAACCAACGTGTTTGGTCCCTCCATGATTACACAAGGCGTCATTCGGAAGATGAAGCAACAGAAATCTGGACACGTTATCTTCTTGTCCTCAATAGCAGGGATAATGCGTAAGGTTTACATTCACGTGGTAATATGGCTTAGTTTTATTTCACCGAGAAACTTCAGTCAACTTGGAATCAACCTGCAACCAGGAAAGTATGCTTAAAGATTAAGCACATATATTATGAATTTCTTAGGAAAATGACACCCCAACGATCGTCACTAAAGTTCCGTTTATTCAGTTATATGATTTCGTTGCGTAACTTGAGGCCGACACTCCGCCGGTGGCTTTTGTAGTCTATATGAAGTCCTAATATAATTTTTCATTTACTGAGACTACTTCTTGGTAGTAAAGCTATCTTGACAGGTTTCTCTGTCTGCAGATGTGGGGTTTAAGTTTTCAATGAAAATATTTGACATTTTTAAGGAATACATTCATAACATCGTAGTGAAGAAAAAGATGTACTTTCCAGAAGATACATACGCATCTTTACACTGCAACATCGTGGGGGATGATTACACGGACCGTACCGGAGATTTAAACACTCTCCCATCCCCCAAGATCCACCCCTCCGGGTATATGTACGAAACTCACTTGCTACATTTAACTATAGAAAACCCAAACTTTTAGACCGGGTAAAGTAATGTTTCATGCTTGTAAATTACCCCATGAAGATGTAACCCGATTGCGTGTATCATATTCACGGAGGTAACAAATCGTAACTTCCATCCCGTTTATAGTTTAGCATACTTCCAATTGAAACATTAATGTCGGCTATAAATTGCGTGACATGAAAGACATGTACCAGTGACCATATCTTTTTTCCTCACATTTATCTTATTCTCATTTTAGTTACAAACTATGTGACCTGAGGAACATCTCTTTTAACGATATATCTTATTTATTTATTCTATTTCATTCTATTGTCAGCATTCCCCTTCTCTGAATTTTATGCTGGAACGAAATTCGCATTAGAAGGAATTGCTACTTCACTATGTCCAGTGCTGCTTCAATATAATATACGATAAGGAAAACAGACAATCAATGATCGGTGTACACAAACCTCTTTGGGAAACATTTGGGTTTTACTTGGCAAGGCTTAAATTGGGATTTGGCTGACATTGGTATAACTCTGGCTCACTACGGCCCACTTGGAGAAATAATTTAGATGCTGCAAGCCAGCTTCTATTGAAAATTGGGACCGAAATGGGTTTAATTGGACTAAGGAAGAACAATCAGGGCCAAATGAAAAGCCAGTGGCAAAACAGATGGTTCCCAATTGATAGAAAACAATTGGAACTCATTGTGGTGTGTTGACATATGACTTCAGTTTTGCGGAGTATAATTCAAGGACATCGAATCTTCTTAAAGTAAGAAGTGACTCATCAAACTGGTGCCTTGATAAAATAAGCGAAGCTGCTGCATCACAGTGTAGTAAAGGCTGTCAATACCTTTTACACGGGGAATGGAAAAGAATAGGTTAACGTGCTTAAATCGTTCAATACTTTGCTACTTTGTTTGTTGCGAGTGTGGTTTGGCAAGGGAATAATCTCATGCTCGGAGTATATTTCAAATTGCTAAATAGTGTTTGTCTTTAACAAGTCCTGACTGGACACGGGGGGGGGGGGGGAGCTAGTATAATCTCCCATTGATTTAATCCAAATCAAAGCATTACATTACCTCAGTGTATTTTTTTAATTAAAGTGATTGCGTGTGTACTGAAAAACCAAAAAGATAAGAGTATGTTTGATCATAACTTTTTCTTTATTTTTAAATGTACACGCGAGGTTGTACATGAACGAACTATTGTCTTTCAATGAAGGAAAATGGCAGTAACTACTTCCAAAAGCAACGGGATTGGCATAAAAACAGTAAAATACAGAAATCATATTTGAAAATTAACGGTTCTTGCTATAACCGCCTACATAATGAATATGCAACTGTAGAGTTTCTCACTAGAGTATCAAAAACATACTACTCAAGTCGTCGCTCCTTGGTACTGTAGGTATGGCGAATTGTACTATTTGGTGAAAGGAAACACTGTATCTACAAATAACCTACGAACTGAACACAACCTTGCCCGCGGCGTGATCCTGAGTTGTTAAGTGAATATTCAATACTAGTATACTTCCCACTGGTTTGCTCAAAGAAGCACACCGTTGATTTGAATGAAAACTGTCAACCACTACATTATCGTGTTCTACACTTTCTGTCGTTATGTTAGAAAAATTTGAAATCATATGGCAAAATAAACCAACTGGAACCTTTTTTTATTTTCCCAGATTGTCTGAATGCTGTAATTAAAAGCCTTACCAAACCTTTGGAGATGAAATTTCAACGTTTTTACTTTTTGTCACGTAATCACTTTAATGAAATTGTAGATCCTTTTCAATGTCCGTCTCTCTTTAGTTCATGAAATACCATTCTACACTTATTGAAGTATGCATGTTGTGATTATCGTTCAATCTGCAGAGTGACTATTGTTGAGCCAGGGCCAGTGTCAACGCCGATGGTAAGACAAAATTGCTGCAGGAGGCTCCAGTGAGGCTACGTTTCCGGATTTAGACGCTGATGTTGATGACCTTGCAATCTCTCTGAGAAAAACAGCTCTCAATAGTTTTAAGCATTGGATCAAGCAGCATTTGCAGACACCGGAAGTTGTGGCAGAAGTGATAAAAGATTGTATTTTCAACGAAAATCCACCGGTGAGAATTCAGACGAGCGCTGCTATGCTTGAGAAGGCAAAGGAAATATTAATAGACCCAACAGGAAACGAAACGTTGAAAAAATCGGCAGAACTACTGCAAGCGCAGAAACCATGAGGAACTGTGTATGTTCTAATGCTTGTTACTGCATGTTACCTAATCATTTTTCTTCCTAAGATAAGATAATTTACTGAAGGAGAAATTTAACCAGTCTTTAATATTCTATCAAGCAAGACAAGGGAATAGTAAATGTACTTTTTATGAAAGAACGGTAATTCAGAGAACACGAAGATATTAATTCCCATGTTGAAAAAAAGTGTTTTCTCATATCGGTTTGTTGACTTTCTGCCGCATATACGAAAGTTAACATTATTGTTAGTATTTTACATATACAGTGATAACAATGAAGATTTAAATCAATTTACGATTCAAATGAGGAAACACCAATTCAGTCATTTCATCATATCACAAAAACTAAGAAACTATGATGCAACTTTACAGTACTGCGAAAACTAATAAACTGTCAGCATTGTAACTGAATGTTTGAATTGAAGGAAATTGAAGAAAGTGCTAGACAAAGATGCTGTTTGCGGCACAGAATAAACATTAAATTAAGAAAACACTTCACGTGTTTTTTGTTTAAATGTAAGTGGAATGTTGTTAAAGCAGGATGTGCTGTTTGAAGAACAAACAGCCTTTTTCGTTCGTCTTACATCATTCCTTCCATTCGATTCAAATCTGGAAGACAACACAAGGACTCCTTCCTTTGAGAAAAATTGTTTATTGGGTCGTGAATTAAATTATGGCCATTCTAGCCTTACACTTTTCGTCTAGAATGTTAGCGCGACCGGAAGTTGTGGTAATGTACGGTAGTTCCATGTGATGAGCCACAAAGAAACTCCTGTGCATACATAAATTTTGATTTATTTCCTTTTGTTTGACAAATATGCCACGATAAGGTAGTTTGACAGTTGTTTGCAACTGTGAGAAGATAGAAGATTGAAAGTGCAAGGATTACAGCACATCCTGCTTAAACGTGCTGAACACCTAAATATTGCACTGCAAAGAGAGGAGCATATACAATTTTTTTGCATATTTTGCATATGTCATATTTCTTAGATTAATTAGCGTTTTTTTTTCATTACGTAAAGTAAGGACTTATTAATCTGGTGTATTACGTTATCCATTTAGCCAAACTATTTATTGGTCAGCGTAGATTTAAATAGCAATGTAGATCTTAACAAGATAAAGGCTTCCCTTCCAACTTCATTTGATTGGATAAGACCATAAAAGGTGATAAAGAAACAATGTCAAATTTGAAATGCTATTAACAGTAAAGTACGCACTTATTAATCTGGTGTATTATGCATGCTTCATTTGATTGAATAAGACCGTTAAAGGTGATAAAGAAACAATGTCAAATTTGAAATGCTAATAACATTAAGAAAAATATATTATGAAAGTTTTCGTAGCAAAAGGTATTAGAACAGTATGGATCTTGTATATCTCACATCCTGTTGCTACCAGCTGTAAGTAAAGTTTCGGTATTATACCACGTGTCCGAGGTTATATTCGTAAAATTAAAGACAAACAAAAAAACCTTTAGCTACTCGTTCTCCCTTTGGAGTCAATTTTTTTCAAGTTGTTCTAATTAGCTTTTGTACGTGGTGATGAATGATGTTGATTTAATGTTAAACGTCATGAGGATGAAGAGAGAGGTGGAGGTGGAGAAAGTGTTGTATGATCTTACAACATGAGTTCACATTTAATGTGGCTTTGCCCATTGCCCATTATACTGGTTGCATGTACCAAATTATTTGTTTGCAATGATAGCACATAATCTGCATAAAGTGTCAAGTTACAAATGTATGAACAATATCTTAACAAGTTAACAAGGCTTTCCACGGAGATCCCAATCTCATCCGTACTGTTTTCTATAACTGGCACACTCGCACTTATCAATGAATGTGAAAGACTGCTAAATAGATACGGCAACACACTATTGTTTTCCAAATTAACCTCATATATACTAGCAATGTTTGAAAAAAAAAAAACATTATTACGAGTAGCGTAGTATATAATTATCATGACCCATTTGTCTCTGAGGTTATGGGCTTTACGTAAACCGTTCATGATATATATTCAGAAACAGAGATGAGTTGCATGTAGGATTCAGATTGTGGATAAAAGAGCATGTTGAATATTCAGGATCAAATAGTGATCTGCATATACCCCAGCTAAGGCGCCGAATTAGGTGCGAACTATTAAAATCGTTGGGAAAGTATTTCAAGAAATTTCGTGCGTTCCTCAAAGTATTTCTCACATCCAAACGCCCAGTCGGTTCAGTTCATTTTGTAATACCCAGTAACATACGTCACGGTGAGTGATGAAGTTCTCTACAAATACGAAATCATCTACAAATACAAATACGAAATCATCTCCTCTCTCATCTCCTCTCTCTCTCTCTCTCTCCCTCTCCCTCTCTCTCGATTCAAACATTAACAGTTTTACGCCGAAATGTCATTATTCAGAATCAAGCAGTAATATATACCAGCAACGAAAACCAACCGAGTGGTCCAAATCAAAGAAACCACTGACGTGACACAGTGGAGACAACAAAGTTATAACCTGTCATTGGTTGTGCGCCACAGGAAATGTCTCCTAGCCAAATGAGAAGGGTAAAATGTATGAGCCAGGAAAACTCTTGTCTATATCTGAATTAAGACAGGCAGAAAAAAATCATCAGGTACGTTCAACGACTGAAGAATGCCGCAGAATATCATAACGGGGAGTACCCAGTAGTGACGTACGCTGTTTACAATGTTACCAGGCTGACTGGTCCACATGATCCCACTCTTGACCTTCAGGGGCTGGAATGATTTGGGTCTCTGTCACCAACTATTTTTGTTTCATTTTTGGAGGAGGTGCCACTGAATGATGCTGGGTAACCAACAGAAAAAGTACTACGACGCAAACCGCCTCTTAAGAACGTGGACATCAACTGTAATAGACCAGGCCATATGAAACAAAATCACCGACAAATTCACCTTAATGGTGGGGTTGCGTATTTATGGGCATCATAGTACGATCGGTTCACATATAGAACTGATTTCCTTGTCAGCACTGACACTTTTATAAATGCGTTAAGGAGATTCAGTCGAGTGATATCTTCAAAGAGAGTCTTCGGAACATATTTATCCAACTTCAAGAATGAAGAGAATAAGGGATGGGAAACTCTAGATCTAGGAGAACTGAATTGCACGAAAGATGGAGACTCTCCTCTAGCAAGGGATAGATTGACATTTCAGTCCTCCGGCGTCACGGTGAGCATTTGACTACCACTGTGAATTACTCCCTTGTCATCATTTACATAAAGTGTTATGTAAGAGGTTGTTGTTCGGGGGTTAGACTTGTTTCGATTGCCCCAGTGCATGCCACAATAATTTGTAACCGGTCACTTTTTACCATACATGGACTTAGCCATCTACCACTGCTCATGAATACACTCTAAATCCACTATGGTCAAAACTGACCATAGCGTGGTCAACTATGCACCGATCCAAAATATGGTCAACTTGGTCAACGTTAATTACGTGTAACAATGTGACCATATTTTGGGCCGGTGCATAGTTGACCAATCTATGGTCAATTCTGAATATAGGGGATTTAGAGTGTACCTCACATTTTCACTGAGTAACTGCAGAAATAGACACATGATTAATGAGCCTAGAGAAAAGTGTTGACATAAAGTGGTCTCCTTCATACTCGGCATAAAGTAAATGCCATCTACTCAATGAGTCTCTTTAAATTTTAACTACAACTGCTCAACCGATCAGAGAGAATGAGGTTTGTCTTGCATTTCTGTTAACAACGCAGGAATTTCACAACACGGCCATTTTGAGACAGAAACCTTAAAGCAGATGCAGTCTCTCTTTCGAACAAATGTCTTTGGTCCGTTGGTGCATACACAAGGCGTTCTTCGGAAGATGAAGGAACAGAAATCTGGACATATATTCCTGTCATCAATCTTAGGAATAATGCGTAAGTCATAATTTCTAATGTGGCGCAATGTTGGCATAATTAACCAGCCACTTCTGCTATGAAGAGAACATTGGAGAGAATCAAAACCTTTTAAATTGTTCTTTTGGCCAAATATGTTACAGTTTCATTTTATCACAGTGTTAAATTCTAAATACCTGTTTTCCTGTTTCTTTTTAAATCAAATTGAAAAGAAAAATGTTCTCTAACAAATAGAGGTAGAGGTAGTACAAAATACATCTCACCATCAAGAAAACAAATATTGTCATAAGAACCGTGAATTGTTTACGAATGTTTTTTTATAATTCTTTTAAATATTTTGTGTGTTTACAGATCAGTAGCTCAGGTGGGAAATGCTATTTACCACTCATCACATTTCTCGGAAAGCGAAATAGATGTAATCAAAATGTTCAAATTGAAATAGAACTCTACGAATTTGCAGATAAAAAGCAAATAATGAAACAACAAATGTTGTTATTGTGACATTATGTTTTATGTTTACAAGTGGTTCTAATTTCCACTTAACCTAGATACAACTTAAACAAGGGGAATTTTTGAGATAGCTAGATGAAGAGTTTGTGTCATTGGTAGCATTCACTAAGTAGACCTATATCTCAGGGAATCCATTGAGAAACAAACAGTATCAAACACAATGACTCCCACTTATTTATTTTATATTATAAAAAAAAACGAGAATTGCTTGTTGAGAATCTGACTCAAGAATCATTCGCCCTTCGAGTGTTACAAGCAAGTTTTTCTAAGTATCAATTTTACCTTCCAATTATTTTTTTGTTGTTGCTGTTTGTTTCAAAAACATTTTTTGTTAGTCATTGTTCTCTTCATTATTTCAGCAATGCCTTTGGCTGACTTCTATGTTGGAACAAAATATGCTCTGGAAGTGATCGCTTCTTCATTGAATCCAGTGCTGATGCACTATAACATACAGTAAGCAAAACCTCTCACATAGCTCAGATGGAGTTTCTATAAATATGGCGTTGTATTGTCGACTGTTGCCGTCCAGTTTCGATAATATTTACTTCAAAATTACTAAAAACATCGGAGAAGATGAGATGAAAAGCTGATTCATTGAACAACCTCACTGGTAATTAGATAATGTGTGCGAATCACGAAGGATGATAACGGAAGCCTTTACAAAGTCTGATTCACTGATTCTCCATTTCTGAAACCGCTAGTTCAATTATGACAACCATTAACAGTGAACCATAGCCTAACCCTAAGTCCCTGAGCTACTTATGCAATACACAACAAGACTGCACTCCATGGAGTTGTGTATCACATCGCCATCTAGCATTGATTTCTGTGGGCATATTTTAGAAAGTAAACCGCAATCGCTTTCACTACTGTATGAGAATACCACTAACGAACCGCTGTATATTAACAAAGTACTTCACCCATAGCCTAGGTCCCTGATAGGTAAAAACGTACACAAGGTTTGTCAATGTTTTTGCCTTGACAGAGGCAAGCACTGTTCAACATAATGTAATATTTCGTTTCAACTATCTGTTTGACCAGCTGAATGAGCTTGCTAACTTAAACTTATTTCACATACTACGACTTACTAAAATGGGAGGAATTTTAAACCAAATACACAAAGGCGATCACATGACATTTATCTACTGACGTGGCAAGAAGAACGTAAATCGGTGAACCATGAAGTCTGATAGACCCTGATAACTCAGTTACAGTAAGCATACAGACATAATCTAGTAATATTAATGGTAACTTCGTGAATGGCAGGCCTTTTGCACGTCAACATATGTCAAGCCAATAAAGTTACCACAAGAGTTGCTAGTTTAAAAAAATAAAAGCTAAAATTATTGCTAAGATACACGAACTTAAGTATAAAGTAATTCTAGTGTTGCCTAGGTTATTGGCATGGCTTTTAACCCATACATTTACCGCAGAACCGGGATCTGCTAAAATGGGTGATTGGTTTAAAATTTCTAGTCGAAAGGATTTACAGTCACAAGGTTACTGTTAGTGTTAGAGTAGGGTTTGGTTTAGAGGTAACTTAACTAAGATCAATGGTCATTCACCATCACTATTACAGTCCCTGTAGGTTGTAGGATCAAGGAAAACCTCCTTGGTAGGATCATGGACAGATGTCCGTTGGTGGTAATACATGCCGACCTAATGCAAACTATAAGTACACTAAAGTGGCTAGTCACAGGGTTAATCACTATGCTGTAAGTGTAAGAAGGGGATACATTACGCACCAGGGCTTAAGAAGAGGCATTCAACAACCATGCTGTGGAGCGTAGCCAGCCGGAGTATGATTGCGCTTCACAGGGTTGCCATGGGTATACAGTAGGCCCCGCCAGGTGTGATAGTTGATACAGCATGCCTGCATCTTACTGCTACAAACATTCACATTACGTTTAGATGATACAAACTACAGGGAAAACTTTGTTAGCAAAAACTTTTCTAAAATTCTGTCTTTTAGAAAAACTTTTCTAAAAAAATCAGCAAAATTTCTCTTAACTTACAACAAAAGTAATCATAAATAAGTTCTTACAAAGATTTAGGACAAGTTCTCAAATGTTGCTCAAGATATGCCAGGAATCCAGTTATTGAAGCAAAATTGGCATTTGTTTCATAAAAAAAAAATCACCAAATTACAACTGCACATACCATATATAATACATTGTTCTTTCAGGTATTGTAAGTCCTTACAAAGTTACAGGGTAATTGCTCAAACTGTTAAAAAGGTATGCTGGAAATCCTTATTTTGAAGATTAGCAAATAAAAATATATCTACTACTGAAATTATGAACATCGTGTTTTCAGGTAAGTCAAGAAAGTTTTAGGACTGTTGCTAAAAATGTTGTTCAGAATCATTGTTCTCAAGATATGCTGAAAATCCAAATTTTGTGGTAAAGTTGGCATTTTTTCTAAAAAATCAACAAATTTCATTTGATTAAACCCACAATTGTACATTATCTTAAACAGTGTGTTCTTTGGTAGGCACTACATTGGTCTCTCATACTTCTTAGTGTATACTGAAGTCTAAATTTGGATGAACTGTTTATCTTTTTTATCAGTACATTTTCATTACTTTACTATTAAGATGATTATCTTGGACATTGATAAGCTAAGCCCTCACTCAGATAAGCCCTCACAAATTTGTAGAGTCATCATGTTTAAATAGTTTATAGGATATGCTTGAAATCCAAACTTTGATGGCAACTTGACTTTTCCTCACGAATTAGCAACTTTCACTAGATTTACCAATAAAGTGATATTAACTTAAACAAAGTGTACTTCCGTACGTTTGAACATCATTGGCCACGTAGTTCTCAAGAAATACAGGAAATCAAAACTTTAGTGGAAAGTAGCTTTTCTAGAAATCGGCACATTGTACTTAATTTACTATAAAGATTTTATAGCTTGGACATAGTGTTAACAGGTAAGTCGCTCCAACGTTTTAGAACTGTTGATCAAATAGTTCTCAAGATATGCTGGAAACTTAAAGTTTGGGGCAAAATTGGCTTTTCGGTCAAATATCAGCAAATTTCATTACATTTGTCATAAGAGTGGTATATCTTGAACATTGTGTTTCAGGTGTTTCAAATTCTTACAAAGTTTTAATGCAATTGCCTTAATGATTCTCAAGATATGGGGGGAATTCAAATTTTGGAGTAAAGTTGGTATTTTCTCTCAAAAATCAGCAAATTTTATTTGATTTGATTGAAGTTATATTAGTTTACGGAAGTGTACTACAGTGTACTATAAGTGTAATAAGTCCTTACAAAGCATTAACTTCATAGTTCTCAAGAGATGCAGGAAATTCAAATTTGGGTGAGATATTAGCTTTTTGTCGAAAGCATCAGCAAATTTTACTGAATTTACTATGAAGATGATATATCTTGGACAAAGTTTTAGAGCTATTTGTCAAGTAGGAGTGTCCTCCAGCAAAATAGGTGCAGAGCAGACATTACGTGACTCGACTACTTTATGTCGTTGACTATCACGTATACCTTACGGAAAATAAAGGGGTACAAATATGATGACTAACGTCATCACAGTATGATACCCTCTGCACTGATTTAATACACTGGTTTATATCACTCATGGGTAATATGTTAACCAGACATCCGGTGAGCCACCATCCAGTGAGGGAGCTAACACAAGAAAGGAATGTCAGAGACCATGCAGTTATCTGGACGACAACGTTTAGTCACAAACTTTATTGTCTTTTCCAGTGTGCAGTAGTGCAGACAATAAGACCAACACATACAGTTTAAATCATATCAACAGAGGCAATCAGCATTTCAAATGGTCACTGAATTATTCAGACATTGATGGTTTCAACTGTGGCCACAATTACATGATACTTGTTGAGATGATCCCTGAAGGTGATTCCCCTGGAAGAGCGATCTATCAGAAACCTATGCACCAACCAGTCAGACCCACGGACAGCTGCTTATATTAGTCTAAATTGTCATTTTCACCAGTTTCATGTAATACCAAGTTATGATTAATCCTTGCAAAATACGAGTTAATACTGAGCATGTACACACCAAGGTTGCAAATAAAAGATCTACAATCTCTGATAATAATAACAATGAGCTTGTCTTTATCCTAAATGATTGAATGAAATGCATATTTGGACAATTATTACTGCTTTCTTCTAATGACTGGTCGACACCAAAGCAGCTCACGCGACAACCTAACACAGTCATGACATAACATTAGGGTTCTTCAATCTACAACTAAATCACAAGTGAAATTGAAACAAGCTAAATGGTATTTAATTTTGATCAATTTTGACTTGAACACTGCAATGTAAGCATATCATGTTATTTTTTAACCATGAATCATCCTTTTATCAATATATTGGGCAGATTGGAGACATTTACTCACCTAAAACAAGAAAGGAATGTCGGAGACCATGCAGTTATTTGGACGACAACGTTTATTCACAAACTTTATTGTCTTTTGAAACGTTAACTAGGCCCTCTTTGTCAACCGTTACCTCATCGAGTCAAATTAGTTTTATATAGGGGGCAATTCTTGTGCCCATTACAAATATTTGGCAATCTTTCATTAAGTCTTTGAAATCTAGTTTCTGCCCTCTATCCTTGACATATGAATATTCTCACGAACATGTCCACGTGATTGGAATGACGCCATTACCACTGACTTCCTCCTACGTGAAGAAAATATATATATATATATATATATATATATATATATATATATATATATATATATATATATATATATATATACATATAGATACACACAAATATCTACAAATCTACAAACTAGCTTCACTTATGATTGCTTTAATCTTTAGTGAGCCATATTCAAACCCATTTGCTCAACATGAATGCCCCGATCGTCCTTCCAGTTCCACACATCACTCCACCATGCATTCCTGCCACAGCCAACCCCAGCCCCCCCCCCCCCACCATCCTCTCCCAACTTTGTCTTTTCATTTCACATCTAATTCCCCACCTTTCCTTTCTATTTAACTAGAAGAATTATTTACACTTCGTTATCAAATCCTGTTTTGTGTTTTCAGTTTTGAGTTATCCTCAGGGTTTCGTTAAACTCCCCACTTTTGAGCACTTATCTTCTTTCGTTACATTTTTTTATTCTATTTTCCAGTTTGTTAGGCTATAGTCATCTGTTTGCTCTATACTATTTTTCAACTCTAAATGTCTTGCTTGGGTCGAATCGTGAGGTTAACTTATTTTAAATATTGTCAGGTAATGCAGTATTTCCTTTCATGAAACAAATTAGTGAGCACATTGTGCTAACGTTTCAAGACATACACTTTGAAACTTATGTTAACAAAGGAAAATTCCTCCTCTCTTGTCATTTGTCGAGTTTCCCATTTTCTAAAGCTAGAGACTATACTGATCGTAACTAAATGAGGTTTCAATGGATTTTCTTTAAGACCACATTAAAAGTTGATGGAATTTATAAGTATCGTTATCATTATTTTACAGTCTGACGATCGTGGAGCCCGGTCCAGTACTAACAGCGATGACTGAGCCTGTGAAAGAAATCATTCAAGGAAAGCTGAGGACACATGGGGTTACATCTACCGATATGAACGCTGATGTGGATTTGGCAACGGTCTTGGATGAAAACAGTCTTATCAATTTTGGGAAATGGTTCCAACAGTACGAGCAGACAGGAAAGGACGTAGCAGAAGTGATAAAAGAATGCATTTGCAGCAACAACCCACCTGTGAGGATTCAGACGAGCGCTGCAATGATTGAACAAGCGAAAGGGATACTAGTGGATCCTACAGGGAGAGAAATGGACGAGGAAGCCGCAAAAATGTTGCAGTAGTTAATTGGTAGACCCTGAAATTATGTGTTTCTTTCATCCATTTTCTATGACGAACCCTCTTCTTAAGAAACTCTCTTTACTTAGTATCAGTATCGGTGATATTGTTAGTAACCATACTACTGTCCTAGGGGACAGTACAATACGACAAATGTGGTGGACTCAGGTGCGTTGCTCGTTCATTTATTCATTTATTCATTCAGCCACGGTTGATGAGGGTTCACAATTGTCTGTGTTCATGGGTTGGGGAAATGGATTGAATTGTTTGGTATTACTCCCCACGAATTATCCAGTTGCCAAGTGACAATTCTTTATTGTTTCACATGTGGTAGCCTTCAATACCATTTTTTAATGTCCTTCACCTGTAAATTATGTTCTTTTCTTGTATCTTGCCACTACTCTGTCAAAGGCCAACCACGCAATTTCTCACAGTCAGGCATTGTTGCTACATGTCCATTCTCGTTTGGTTATTTAACTATAAATACGTACTATCTACACTTGGAGAATGTTGTTTTCAGAAACAAAAAGTTTCACGTTCACCAAATATCGCACCCCAGCGATGTTAAGAGTAAAAGTAATATCCAGTCCACCTCCTCCCTATTTGTAAAGGTCGACATAAGAGTTTTACTCTTTTTCTCGGTACTCCTTGAATCCTGGTTGGTTTATATTACAAGCCATAGCTTCGGGGTCTGCAAGAAAAGCTTGCTTACAGAAAAAAGACTAAGAAAAAACAGCATGACTTGTGTGAACCAACTTCCATTCCGATTTGCAAACCTATGAATGTTTTCCAATAAGAACTTGCTGGGGGATTATGGGAATTTTTGGTTATGTGTTTTTTTTTTCTTCTTTTTTTTAGGTCAGGTTAGGTTAGCGATTTGAGAGGGGAATGTAATGCGACGACAGCAGAAGGTTATATGTACGCTAGTAACATTTTATCTTTGTTATTATTCCTGTGTTGTAGTCAAGTCAAAATCCTAGATTGGGCCCGAGGAGGGGGTAGGAGAAAGGAACAGCCCATCAGCGCATATGATATTTCAATATTTTTCACCCCAAAATTCTGGGGATGCCAAAAAAATAGAGGGAATTAATAATATATGTCTGTGCTTATCGCAATATCATTAGCACCTCTAAACTATCATCCCACTTTTTCAACATGTGTTGGTCTATTAATACCTTTTCCCCTCAGAACCCCCTTCCTCAACCCTAAAGCCCTCCCAACGATGACAACTCCGCAGTGTGGTAATTTATTACAGTACAGTCTCTAACTATAATTACATATTTAGAACTGTGATCTAATTTTTATTGGTCCTAATTTAAATCGCATGTGAAAAAATTATTGTCCCAATCCGTCCCCTTTAGTACCCCAGTCTTCCTTTTCTAACCACTTAATGACCCTTTGAAACACTTGTTTTCAGTAAATAAGTGCATATCATGCATCACTGCAGTGCACAAAGAGTACCTTTTCCTTTGGATCTATTAATGTTCACCTGCAATTCGAGAGTTGATGATGCAGACTCGGGTGCCAACCACGCCACTATACCAAGCACTGACGAGGAGGTGGCGAAGTATAAGTTGAAAAGTCTGTCGAACGTAATAAAAAGCCTTTGAGAAGTAGTAGAAAAGGTAATGTCATCGCAAATGATTTCAGTTACCAATTAAAGAATGCTATTTGTGCATTGATGTTTTAACCAAGACAGCTAATCCAGGAACTCATTATTGTTTTGACATTTTGACCTAACAGTTTCATAAAACAAAGTCATATTACCGGTACTTTATATACATACAGTAAGTACAGTAGTGCACGGTACTCGTATTAATAGAGAAACAGTAGGCTGTAAAATGAAGCATATCCTTGGGCACATGAAGAATGAATACAGTTTTAACAACGTCTGATTTTTTAAACATTCAACATATGACACATGAGCATTAATTATCTAAACCTGTGGATCCATCACGGACGCGGAAAGGTATATCTGCGAGACTGCGAGCGTGACGTTTTCATCTAGCTTCTCAGCCGTACAGAAGACTCTACCGTACCTTTGCGTAGAGATCTGTTCAGTACGGCGATCTCCCAGCGGCAAGCCGCATACCAACGGTAATATCAGTGGTAACCTCCATGCTGGAACCATTCCTCACCGGCACCCAATTTCAGTCACATAGTGAGTTGTAAATAAATAATACGTAGGCCTATAAATTAACTGACGGTGTGCTGTTTACTCAGTTCAGGACCATGACCCACGAAGGTATGCACTGCTAGTTTAATGAATGAGAACGTATTATTGCATGCACAATGTTTGCTATAGCCTAGGTTTCCCTTGTTGAAGTGTACACGATCCCACATATCCAACGTTTCACGTTGTTTCAAAAATTAATGTGGTTGAGGCAAAATAGGCCTATGATTTATGTCGTACAACCATGCACTGGGAAAGTGTTATCAGTCCCTACTGTCCTGGTAATAGCATTTTTATTTACTGGATATACAGACCGACCCACTTGTGTTGTCTATGTAACTATGAGCTTTGAACTTTGAAGTTACAGCTCCATTTGTTGTACACGTGTACATGTATCGGCAAAGTGATAGTGGAAACATTTTTATTTCTCATAGCATTAGCATCTTCCGTTCCATTCCAAATCTTTCCGGTAAAGGAACGAAAGAAAGATGAGCACCGCATCTATTAAAGTCGTTGTAATAACTGGATGTTCGTCTGGTATTGGACTGAACACAGCGGTCCTTCTTGCACAGCAGAATTTCAAGGTATGTAATCGATATTGCAACTGCTTCAATATACCCATAAGGCTGTGAAGAAAGGGTTGATCGAAAAGTGTCGTAATGCACTAAGGTGAAAAATGCACTTAATAAATAAATTGGAAAATAAACTTAAATTGACGACGGATTGAAATTTAATGTCTGGATAATATACGGTAATTTTCTGTAACTTGAAATGTTCTTACTTGCTGATAATCCTCCATTAATTGTTGATAATCCTCCATTATCAGGTGCTTGCAACAATGAGGAATTTAGAAAAGAAAAGAGCTCTGGAAGAAGCAGCTGGCTCAACTTTAAACAAGAATTTGTTCATCTATGAGCTTGATGTCTCCAAAGAAGATTCAATTACGAAGTTTCTTACAGAGACCTACGCCAGAGAAGAAAGGATTGATGTTTTAAGTAAATTTTAGTTCAACTAGTATGCAATATACTCTGATCACGTGTTTAAGTTAATATCGCTGCTAAACAGCACAATGTGTCTTTCACGAAAGCGAATGTTACAGAGACAATAACCCAATTGTTTCATATTACTACATGTATAATTTTGAAAAGTTCAAAGTGTGATGAATAAATAGCCAAACCAAATAACAGATCAATTAGTTGTGGTCATAGTGGGAACCCACGGATATATATGTGGCGTGTATCTGTCTTGATGACACATCCAAAAGACACCATGTATTGAATTCAACAATAAAAGATCTGATAGTGAGTGAGGTTGCGAAAGTGCTCTGAGTCAGAGATTGTTCGATTGAGATCACCAGATGTAAAAGTAAACTTCAAGGGTTAGCGAAAACCAAATCATTTAACAGTCCTACACTCGAGGGTTTGAGGTGTTACATACCCATCTCTAAGTTTAGTTTAGAGGCTGTATTAACCTTTGCATATGTGGTTAACATGTAGCGTGTTAACCTTTGTACGTGTACATTCATCATTTACCTTAAAACTAGTGATAGAATTTAAGGAAATAACATACTGTTGAAATAGTCAGATCATTAATGGGGCTCATAGGAAGTGTTGGCATGTAAGGTAATCAGTCTCCTTCGTACTTCATACAAAGTAAATATTATCCACTCAATGAGTCTCTTTAAATTTTAACTGCAACTGCTGAACCAATCAGAGACAATGAAGTAGTATCTCCTGTATTTCAGTTAACAACGCAGGAATTTCACAACACGGCCATTTTGAGACAGTAACCTTACAGCAGATGCAGTCTCTCTTTCAAACCAATGTGTTTGGTCCGTTGGTGCTTACACAAGGCATTTTTCGGAAGATGAAGGAACAGAAATCTGGTCACATCATATTCCTGTCATCAATCTCAGGAATAATGCGTAAGTCATAATTTATCATGTGGCTTAATGTTGGCATAGTTAACCAACCATCTTCTGCTCCAAAGAGAACATTTAAGAGAAACAAAACCTATTAAACTGTTCTGTTGGTCAAATATGTTAGTCAAATTTTAACAAAATTTAAATTTTTATATTTTAAAAACAAAATTTTTAAATTTAAAAAATTTTACAATTTTGCAATTTTACATAATTTAAGCCCTAGGAATTTCCATGTGAAAAGCAAATAATGAAACAACAAAGGAAGTTGCCATTATAGCAAAATGTTTTATTTTCACAAATGTTTTCTGTTCACTTAACCTGGATACAAAACAAGGGAGTTTGAAATGAAGAAATGATGTAATTGGAAGCATGCACTGCCTACATTGGTAGGTCTATATCTCAATAAATCCACTGGGGAAAAGAAGTGTCAGGTACAATGAGTCCCACGTATTTATTTTATCTTTACTTAAAACTCAAACGGTTATTACTTTTTGCCAACCTTACTCAAGAATCATGCACCCTTCGAAAGTTACGGCCCACCTTTGCTAAGTGCGCATCAATTTTACCTTCCAGTTTTATTTATTTTTTTGTTTGTTCCTAGTCATTGTGCTCTTCATTATTCTTTCAGCAATGCCTTTGATGGACTTCTATGTTGGAACAAAATATGCCCTGGAAGGGATCGCTTCTTCGTTGAGTCCAGTGCTAATGCACTATAACATACAGTAAGGATAACCTCTCTCCTAGCTCAGATGTATTTTTGATAAATATGGTGTTGTAACGTCAACCGTTGTCATCCAGATGCGAGAAATGTTAGCTTTAAAATTACTCACAAAATCAGAGGCAAAGAGATGAAAACCTAACTGATTTGTTAAACAATCTCACTGGTAATCAGAGGATGTATGTATGTGAATCACGAATTATGACAATGGCAGACTTTACAAAGATTGATTTCACAGTGAAAGAAGTAAATAGTAGTGCACTTAACTGATTCACTGATTTTTCAATTCCTGAAACCGCTGGTTCGATTATGCCAACGATTAACAGAGAACCATAGCCTAAGTACCTAATCTACTGATGCAATACGCAACATGACTGAAATCCACGGAGTTCTGTATCATATAGCCATCCAGCATTGATTTCTATATAGGCTTACAGTGTTTGAAAGTAAACCGCAATCGCTTCCACTACTTGCGTAAGAACACCACTAATATAAAGAAGCGCTGTGTATTGATACAGTCCTTTCATTCACACCATAGCCTAGCCTATAGGTCACCAATATGTAAAAACGTACACAACGTTTTTGCCTTGGCAGAAGCAAGCACTGTTCAACATAATTTAATACTTCGTTTCAACTATCTGTAGGACCACCTGAATGAGCTGGCCAACTTCTACTTATTTTCCATACTACGATTCACTAAAATGTGAGGAATTTTACACCAAACACACACACTATCGCATGACATTTAATGAGAGAAATGTAAAAAAAAAAAACATGAGACGGTGAGCTATGAAGTCTGGCCGAATCTGATACTCAGCTATAGTAGGTCTACTGGAAGCGTTAACACAGAATCTAGTAATATTTCAACCAAAAGTTGTAACCTGCGTAGGACATGTTGTAATACATGGCATTTATATATATACTTACTTTGCTAGCCGGTGGGAGCATATAGACGCTACACGTATGTTCCGCATGGGTGAATATTAATGGTAAATTTTTACCAATTAGAGGCCGTTCACACGTCAACGTATGTATTTCAGGCACATAAATGTAACCACAAGAGGACCTAGTTCTGCTAAAATTACTCTTCAGCTTAATTTACAGTTACATTAACTGTTGGTTTACAGTTATTCTATGTTGCAAATTGTTGCTTAGTGTTTCATAGTCTACCCATACATTTACCACATCACCAGGTTCTGTTAAAATTACTATTTGATTTAAAAATTGTAATCGAATGGATGTCCAGTCACAAGGCTGTTAATAGTGTTAGGGTACGGTTCGGTTTAGAGGTAAGTTAGTTAGGATCAACTTCCATTCACCATTGTCAGAACAGTCCCAGTAGCTAGCTAGCGTGTAGGAGCATGGACAGACGTCCGTGCCTTAAGACCTGCCCACCTAATGCAAAGGTACACTGAAGTGGTCACAGGACTAGTCACTATGCTGTTAGTGTAAAGGGTTAGATAAGGGCACCAGGGCTTAAGGAGGGGCATTCAACGACCATTCTGTGGGACGTAGCCAGCCGGAGCATGGTTGCATTTCATAGAGTTGCCATTGAAAAAAGTAGGCCCCATCAGTGCTGATAAGTGGTATAGTATGCCTGTATGTTACTGCACCAAAAATAATTAGTTTTGGTGATACACAATACGAGGAAAATATTGTTAGCAAAATTATCAGCTTTTCTAAAAAAAATAGAAATTTTCTCTAAACTTACAACACTTGAACCTAAATACATCTTCAAATGCAAAATAAAAATACATCTTCAAATACATATTGTGTTCATAGGTAAGTAATACATATTGTTTTCATAGGTAAGTAATGCATATTGTGTTCATATGTAAGTAATACATATTACGTTCAAAGGTAAGTAATACATATTGTGTTCATAGGTAAGTAATACCTATTGTGTTCATAGGTAAGTAATACATATTGTGTTCATAGGTAAGTAATACATATTGTGTTCATAGGTAAGTAATACATATTGTGTTCATAGGTAAGTAATACCTATTGTGTTCATAGGTAAGTAATACCTATTGTGTTCATAGGTAAGTAATACATATTGTGTTCAAAGGTAAGTAATACGTATTGTGTTCATAGGTAAGTAATACCTATTGTGTTCATAGGTAAGTAAAATCGTAGGGCAATTTCTCAAATGGTGCTCAAGATATCATACGAAGCAATTAGAAGAATTATTGAAGCAAACTTGGCATTTTTATTTAAAACATCACCAAATTTCATTACATTTACCATATTTAGGACATTGAATTTTCAGATACTGTTGTAATTCCTTACAATTTTTTTAGGCGTCACAGTACTTTACCACTGATCTAATACGCTTTATCTCACCCATGGGAAATACAAATATTTGGCAATTTTCCCTGACGTGTTAGAAATTCTGTCTCAAGGCTCTATCTGAATATTTTCACAAACGGGTCAACATGATTGGAATGACACCATCATCATCAACTGGTATATTAAGCCAGCAGATACACATCAATACCCGCAAATCTGCAAAATAGTTTCACTTAGAAGGAATTTAATCCTTAGTGCTCCTAAATGAAGATAAGAGAGAGAGGCAGAGAGAGAGAAAAAGTGGGAGGTCGGTGGAGGTGGAGAGAGACGGGTGAAGAGAGCCATATTGAAGCCAATTTGCTCCACTCGTCCTTCGACTCGTCCATCCCACCGATCATCCTCCCCCCCCCCCCCCGTTTTCTCCAACACTATCTTCTGATACTCTTGTCTTTTTATTTAACATCTCTCATCTTTCCTTCCTATTCAATTTACAGAATTCTTTACACTTCGTTAGCCAATCCTCTTTGTGTTTCTAGTTTTAACATATCCTCAGGGTTTCCTTTGATCTCTCCCCCTTTGCACTAATCTTCTTCCGTTACATTTTCTTATTCTATTTTCCAACCTGTTATGGCTATAGTTAATATGTATGCTCTACACTATTTTTCAACTCTGAATATCCTGCTTGGATCGAATCGTGAGGTCAACTTACAGTATTTTACATATTGTCATGTGATCCGGTATTCCCTTTCATTAAACCATCATTTTACAGACAGACAACCATCATTATCAGACAGACATTTTGAAACATAGCAAAGGAAAATTCCTCCCTTGTGGTCATTTGTCGAGTTTCCCCATTTCCTTAAATAAGAGACTACTGATCGCAACTAAATGAAGTTTCAATGGATTTTCTTTAAGAACAAATTAAAAGTTGATGGAACTTATAAGTATCGTTATTATTATTTTACAGTCTGACGATCGTGGAGCCCGGTCCAGTACTAACAGAGATGACTGCGCCTTTGGGTGAAATCATTCAAAGAAAGAGGGAGACAAGTGGGGTTACATCTGACGATATGGACGCTCATGTAGATTTGGCAACGGTCTTGGTTGAAAACAATCTTAAAAATATGTGGAAAAGACTCCAAAAGTACGCGCAGACAGGAGAGGACGTAGCAGAAGTGATAAAAGAATGCATTTGCAGCGACAACCCACCTGTGAGGATTCAGACGAGCGCTGCAATGATTGAAAAAGCGAAAGGGATACTAGTGGATCCTACAGGGAGAGAAATGGACGAGGAAGCCGCAAAAATGTTACAGTAGTTAATTCATAGGCCCTGAAATTATTTGTTTCTTTCATCCATTTTTGATGGTTTCGCGAACTGATTTTTTTTTTTATTTCAACGAGACGTTTTACTCGTGGAGGGATCCCAAGTTGAGGGAGCGGGGTTCGTTGGTACCTGTGTAGTCTCTCGTCAAGTGAAACGCACGTTTCGTTGCAGCCGATACATACGTTAGTACTTGGTTTCAAGATAACTTCCTCTGGACACTTTTCAACGGACATCTCTCACCAGGACAACTTCCCCTAGGACAATCCCTAACAACTAGGACAGTTTCCCCTCGGACAATTCCAGGCTTTACTTAAAATAACTCTAACCCTTTTCATGACGAAATTTGTCGCAGGGAAGTTGTGCGAGTGGAATTTTCCGGGTTGGGAAATGTCCGTGTAGGAACAGCCCAGGGAAACCGAGTTGTCCTGTCACAATATATTTGGCAAAATATGATAGTAAATTGCAGTCGTTCCTTGTTGACAACATTAATTAAGGTATGTAAAATGTGTTGATAGTCAGTGGAATGAGCAAATTTGTGAATTACGATTATTTGTAACATCCTGAGACATTTGTATGAAGTAAAAAAAATTAAAGCATAGTAAAATGCGAGCCGGTAGACTACCGCAAGTAGCTGTAGACCTCGAATCCTGCTTGTACTTGCAGCAATTTGAATGCTTTTAGCTCTGTATTTTAGGTTGCGTATAAGTAAAACTACCACAAAGGTGTTGCCACTTTACGGACTCGATCAGGATATGTGTTACTTGTTCCAGTTCTTATTGCCAACCCATAGGCCTATGTCTGAATTTAAGCCCCAAATGCAAGCTACTCGTTATGTTATTTGAAATGTTCATGTCGATGTCTGTCTGTATGTCTATCTGTCTGACTGTTGGACTGTCAATCTGTCTAATAGACGTCTGTGATTCTACTCATAATGTCTGTCCACACGTGTTTAAGAGCTCTTACACGCTCATTCTTTGACAAGTTTTGCCACAACTTGGTCACAATATCCTGATATATGGGTTACTTTTGGCAACATGAAATCAACCTGTAAAGAGCAGTGTAGTTCAATATATGAATATCTGCACAATTTGTCTTATCCAGGAGTAGCTTTGCATGTTGAAAGATGGTCACAATTTTCTTGAACCAATCCTTCTTTGTCGAGATGTCAAAGGTCATTTACCCTCTTTATTGAGATAAAATTACGTCAAAATTAGTTTAATACGCTGTTAAACATTTATGTAAATTTACATGCTTGTTTTTACTGAAACTGTTTGTATTTTACGGAAGCGTATTGCTGTCACCTAAGATTTTTTTTAACTTTCCGTACGTTCGAAAAACTTTTCGAATGTACGAAAATCTTTCCGAACGTTCGAAAAGTTTTTCGAAACGTTGGAAAAGTTTTTCGAACTTACGAACAGTTTTTTTTTTTTTTAACGTTTGAAAAGTTTTTCGTAAGTTCGAAAAGTTTTTCAAACGTTCAAAAAGATTTTCGTAAGTACGAAAAGTTAAAAACAAAATCTTAGGTGACAGCAATACGCTTCGTCCGTAGTATATTACTTTCAACAGAAATTAAAAAAATTGTATTGCCACAATAAGGAAATGTGTTTATCATGTATTTTCTGTTTATTTCCTCAACCATTTTTGTCTGCTTTTTCAAACCAATTTTTACTGCTTTCTATATGTAAATTTACAGACATTTTAACAGTATTTTGTATTTTTCTAAATTTGCATTCATATGCCATCAATTCAGGAAACATTCATTTTGTCTTTGAATGAAGAAAGAAACAAACACAAACAAAAAAAGGAACTAACAGAAAAATTTGAATGTTTAAAAGGCATCGTTCGGTCAAGTTTTTAACAAAGATTTTAAATGTCCATGAAAAATTATTTGGACTTTTATTTCTTATGAAAACATATTTGTGTTTAGTTATATATTACAGAACTGATATTTTGTCACACATTCAGAGAATAAAAAGGAATCATAAGGCCATAATTTCAGAGCACTGGTATTTTGGCACTGATGTTAACTCATCTCACTTGTCTGAAATTTTTGCAACCATTGTACTTGCATTCTTTGTAATATTTATTTTTACAAATGTTATATTGTACAAAACTGTGACTTTCCAATAATCAAGTCACTACAGATTTGCGGTCTAAAGTAACCGTTTAACGAAGCATTCACAGTGTTTCACTCCCGTACGAATTGGTAACGATACATTTGAACCTGGTATACGTTAATGACAAGCGTATGTTACGTTACGTAAATCTACAAAAAAGTATGAAAGTAGCACATTTTAAGGAATATTGTCATTTATGGAATGAAAACAATGAACTGTGAAGTTAAATGAAATTAAAGTTGGTGAAAGGGGAAAATTAGGTTATACGGCTTTACAGTAGACTTTTGTAAACTAATTCATGTGCAAACAATGTAAAAAAGCCTACCCTTTATGTTATTTCACGATTACAGTTAAAAAAATGTTACTTGTTTGAAGAAAAAAAAATTGCCTAAAAAAGTATGTTAATTTGAAGAACATTCTCACAGGCTCATTCTTTGGGAAAAGTTTCAACACCATAATACGCGGGTAACAGTTTGTTTCAAGGAGTCAAGGTCTAAGGTCATTTAGGGGTCACCATATGTCAGTGTGGGGAAAACGTCAAAGTGCATTTTCTCCTAGGAAGGTCCTTGTTGGATGGTCACTATCTTATGCAACCCTCCTTTCATGATGTAAAAAGATTTGCAATCCAAGGCCATTTGAGGTCTTCCGCCATTAGAAGGGCAAATAAACTTACCTTTGTTCTGCGGGGTTTTGTTTTATTTTACTGGTAGTTGAAAAAAAGGTCATTACACCATGAGTAGAGGATAATATCCGTAGCCTTAAGATGGAACGGCCATCTTGAAGACAATGGATCTTATCATGAATTGAGGGAAAATGTGTTACGTTACGCCACTCCCTCATTTATTCCGCCATATTGACCACTACAAATCCATGGAAATATTAAAGCAATTCACTTGTACACATAAGCAACGTATATGCATCTAGTGCTACGATCAGACAGTATAGTACGTGAAGTATGAGACGATCCAACGTCCTTAAATGGAATTTGTCACGTGGGTCGGGTATAAACGTGAAACTGTTGTTAAAGCTTCAATATGAGTTGAAAATTTGTCAATGTTAGTCAAATGCCATATTTATTTTGAATATGTCATAGCCACTACCAAATAACATTGTTTTAGCCCTATTTTTGGATAGATGAATATTCAAATCCATTCCCAATTGATCTGTTTGATTTCAAGAAAAGGTGATTGACTGCTAATGTTTCTTGGAGAATCTGAATATTGTAGGGCCAACAAAAAAAGTTGAGACTATTTTCATATTTAAACATCTGGAAGATGAGTGCATAGTTCTCTCTCAAGTTTTGTGACATGTGATCTTTCTTCTACTTCGTCTTCCCTGAAAAACTGACGGAGAGCAAAGGTAGAAGACCAGGCGATTACCAATACAACTCATATTCCAGCTTTAAGTAAATCTCAAACTGGTTCAAAACGATACGTCTGATCAAGTTGAAAGCTGTTTTGTATGTGCGTATACCCTTTAAAATCATCTGGATACATGAACTATGATATCAAAGATAACATGTCATTTCAGGGCCATTAATATATACCTCAAACCAGTTTACCGCCAGTTCAAGACACTGTGATATGATGGGTAAGCAAAGCAGCCATGGCAAGTTAGGGTATAGTCTTAATAGACCATTGTTTGAAAAGCATTGGAATGTTTTAATTCCTTCCCAGTGTCATACAGCTTCTCATACATTCCATCATACATGGATAGTAATTTAGTAATTCGGACAATAGCTCAAAATGTTTCAAACTGCTTGTTAGATTGTACCATTGGCGTGCGCAAGGTTCAATTTGTGGAGGGGCTAGAGTATCCAATTCCCCGGATTGACTATAGTGAATTTAGAGGGTAGTTTTAAGTTTTATGTTACTTAAGTTTTAAGATTTATGTTGTTGAAGGATCAACATCAGGAATTTGCAAATATCAAAACAGGCGAGGCCGCTGGCTGTACCATAATACGGAGACATTGCCTATATATAGTCAATGTCTGATATGATATATCATGTAGCCTATACCTTTCATAGACGGGGGAAGATCGAAGCTAACTATTTTATTGTATAAGTCAGTGGGGGATATTAACGGTTTTACTCTACCTTAAATTAAGTAAAATGCTAATCTTTCTAATTTCGTTCGAACGTGGCCAGTATTGTTTTATGAAGCTTCAACCCTTAAATTACTGGTTGCGTATAACTTCAGATTACAAACATGTATAGTAAAGTACAAGGAACATGTATAGTAAAGTACAAGGAGCGACTGTATGGTGACCGATATGGTCATCACAGTGACCTTTGTAAGTTGGAAACTTACCTTATTCGTGTCCATTTTGTTCCAGACGTTTTGAATAATGCCTCAAAATTATGCAAACATTTTTGTGATACCCGGCCATATCTGAACTGCATTTCTCTCTTCTCTGAGAGGACGTCTCTCAGTCGAAACGTCAGGCCGATTTCATTCACTGTAGTCCGCAACCGTGGACAGGCAAGTTTTAACAGCTAAGTTATTTTGCTATTAAATTTTGTTTCATAGAAGACGTAAAAGACATAAAACGAAAGAGGTCGATTCTACTTTCTTTCGTGCAAATCTTTCTATGTATGATAGTGAGCAAAAGGAGAAACCGCCAACGTTGTACTGTACTGTAACGTCTTTCAGTAATTCCGGCGTTAAAGACACCATCATATGATTTTAAGCATTTTCGTTTATGGATTCCCGAAGTAAAGCAATTCGGTACAGAAGAAGGGCAGCTCCAGAGAGGGGTTTCCTTTAAAAAATTGCATTTAAGCCATAGGTTTCTGTAAGTGATGGGATGAGCTGGTATCCATTTTGTGGACGCTTCATACAGAGTAGTCCTCCCAAAAAGCGACTGAAGTACACTCTGTATTGTTTCCCTTGCGTTCTCTTGATTTTCTTGACAGGAGGGGGGGGGGGCTCAATTCTCTGACAAAAAAACCTAAAACCTTTTGCGTGCTTAGCGCGCTATGAAATTCCAAGGCAAAATTATATTTTCCCTACAATAACGTTAAGGGCACTTCGCCCACTATTCCTGCGAAGGAAAATTCAATTTCAAAACCAACACACAAACAAAATACATTCTAGCTTATTGCCCTTTCTCGAATTCAAAGTTTTGAATTTGGTCACCGACTTCCGTAAACGTGCCCACCCCAACTCCCCCCTTCACAGCCGGAAAAAAAAAACACTCTTCACAACAACAAAGAAAATTTGTTTTAACATTTATCGTAGACCGCAGTGGTATTCATCCTTTTGAACAATCATTGCCCTCTGTAAAAAGTCATTATTAACAGAAAAGCGTGTTAGTTCTAATAACACATAATCTTGTTTGTTCAGGAAGCTGTCACAGTGATATGTCTGTTCGGAAAGCTTGTAAGAAGGCAATATCTCTATACTGTACTCTAATCTTCCATCATTCCCAGGTAAAATTCTGAATCGTCAATACCAGGAAATAAATTAATTGATTCATTATTAACAAATTTTACTTAATTTAAATTTATGCAGTGATAGGCTTCTGTAGCTGCCGCGTAGTTAATAGATGTCGCTATTTGTAATTCGTATTCGATTTCAGAGCCACCTGTGTGAAAAAGGTCCAATAGATCACAACAGATTTTTCTTTTTATGAATAGTATCTTTGATTTAGGTTGAATTTATTTTCGGTCAGTATAGCGTCAATCTCATATACAGATCAAAGGATAACCGACGGGAAATCAAATGCCTCTTACAAGCTCAGGTACCCTTGGAAGCAACGTAGAACTTAACAAGCGAAGTGATAGGGAAAAAAATTAAAGAAACAACAAAGAAAGATACTTTTCACAAAGACCCAAAAAAGAGAAATTACGAAATATGAAATTCTTTATCATCGATAACTGGTTGGATACGAGGAGAGGAACGTTTTCAGTTTTGCTTTAAAGGCCGCAAGAGAATATACTTACTTGGAAACTACATGACAGAGAATTCCAAAATCATTGAACAAAGTAACTCGCACATGAGGATAAGATTTAAGTCTAAAAAGAAAAGAAAAGGTATAAGGTGAGTGTAGCCTTGAGAGGAGTTTACCACATGACACATTTTAAAATAATTACTGTGCTCGGGTTCATTCGTTTTGGAAAAAAAGTGAATAAGAATACCGCAGTTACGTTGATATCATACATTGATAAAAGATTTCACTTTAGCAAAAAAAAAAAAAAAATGGGAAAACTGGGATGTGTGAGGAAGATGTTGAGTGATTGTAGCGTTTTATATATAATATTATATAGCATAGTACAAGAAACGACTTAAGTTTCGACAGATCAATACAACCGTAACAAAATGCTACGGTAGGATTGCTTTTAAGCGAAAAAGGAACATTTGATGGTAGCAAGGTAGAAAAGAAAATGAGAAGATGGCAGATAGTTTCAGTTGCTGTTATATAGCAGTGTAATTATGACGCAAAGACGCACTTCAATCGAAACCCTATGACACTTCACATAGACAAGGGGGTTTGCGTATTGCAGGGATTAATACATTTGATAGACAGTTGAGTCAAGAAGCATAAACTAAATTTAATATCACTGAATTCGCTCACTCAGTCCCGAGTGAGAACTTTCATGGAGCTACTACGGAACTATGTTCATACACATCAACCTGTAGTTCTTTGGCAACCCCACCTGACCAGTTTCTAAAGCGTGACGATCTGGACAGGAATAAGATATTTGTATGTCTGCTTTACTTAGAATAGATTCTCGGGTAAACACAACACTTGCCACCTTGAGGAAACACCACAGACCCCCACAGTGCAGTGAAGCGATTGTCACATATTGTTGGTTGCTAGACTACTATACTTTTGACTTCAGCTACCTGAATACATTACCTCGAAGTTAATAATGTTCGAGATAACCGAGTAAAATGAAATGCGTCAAATGCTTCACCTGCGTAGAAGGTAATTTCCCGTCAAAAGTGATCAGTCATCAGGTGATTTAAGAAAAGTAGGACATGAGATGTCTAACGAGGAAGGAGTTTGGTAATTAATAATTGTCAACATTATTATTTTTAGTACTACTTTGTGTAATCTTTAAAGCAAAGCAATATTTTACACGTAACGTGTAGTAACTGCAGTTGTATCTGTTCAGTGGCTGAACCAGGAGTTTAGGTGTTTCTTCTCTCTCTCTCTCTCTCCCTCTCTCTCTCCCTCAACTGTTGAGCAAAAACATACACGTGGCGTGATATTAAACATGACTTCTCAAAGCAGATGAGAAAATGCAAAGACCACAAATGAAAAAAGAGAATGCATTTGTCAGTTCACTTCAACTGAGTGAGGGTGGGGACTTTGGGGGCAGAGGTCCTGAGTGAGGGGAAATACCTAAAAAAATATTCTGACTTGCTATGCACACTAAAGTATTGGCCTCAGTACACAACGATAATCTCAGTCTAATAATCTGTCCGAAACTCAGCTGAGACCTAAAAGGTAGCAGCCTTCATGCCTGTAGATTACTTCGGAGAAAACAGAATGATGTTGAGGTGATAATCCCGTTGACGAGAAGACATCTGCCATGACCTATATGTAGTTCTTGGGGGGGTTACTTCCCTTTTCATTTTAGGCCACAAAAAAGTGTCTGTCAGAATTAGTTACAGATAGCTCCACGGATGTTAGTTCCACTGACTTACACATAATGTCCCACTACAGTGCGCTGACCATAACACCTGCACATTCACTGTCAACCCGCTTGCAGTGATGGAGAGTTTCTGTGGACAGACGTGCCTAGCTCATGCCGCAGGAGATACATGTTGCGTGGAAAATCTCACAATTTCTTATCCAGAGAAAAATTTTGAGAGCAAGGATAGGAAATGTGATTTCGCACATAGTGTGATTCTGTCCCCAGTAGTCATGGGGCAAGATTTTTTTTTTTCACTCCAACAACCTTCACTGTGATAACATCTTTCCAGTTCACGGACAATTAGGCAATAAACATCATCCCTAGCTTTCTCCCCACAGGGGTGAAATGGCGTGAAACTTTATCTTCTAAGCTCTTACTTAAATTCCTTGTTCTGCTTTGCTTATCAGTTTGTTGTCTTATTTTTGCACAGAAAGTAAGGAAATTTTAAGAGAGTTTACCATGATTAATTGAAAAGGATGCAGAACACAAAATAGGATGTAGACTATAAATATCCCGAAACAGACCTACTTGTGTGTTGATGGAATAACCAATATCCCAGCTAAGATTGCAGTGGCAATTGACCAAAGTTACTGGGCCAGCCCAAGCGTGTAATTTCTGCCTGAGGCAGTCAATCTCTGTGTAAGTGGTGAAAGAATCCAGACCCGGAAATTCCCATACATAGGTCGGGTTCTCCACACAAAAATTCTGCCCCACCATTACAGGGACCAAAATCACCCTATGCAAATTTCTCGAATTGTCCTACCCCTCTGTTTTCCCTCTGTAATATTCTACTTTCTATATTTTTTACTTTTTTTTCTGTGTGTGTGTGTGAGGCGGGTGCATGAACGGTATGAGAAACGTGTAGCAGCATAATCCAGGTTCTTGGAAGATAACCTCAGGAGATAATTCAAGTATAGAGGAAAACACAACAAGGTGCTTACATACGTGCACGCCATGCAATTACCGTACTGTAATGCACGTCTGCTTAGTATTACCACTGTGCATGTTTTTTCAGTTTCTTTTCTTCTTTATTTGAGGGAAATAGGGGGAACGTCACCCCTCGCTTCTTGCCTCTCTGAATCATACAGCCCTACGGCTTCGCATTTAAGGACCATGGTGCCTTCGATGACCAGTTATACGATGAAAAATATGAAAATACCGTAATAACCACCAAGCAGTGTAAGTGAAACAGTACGGCCTGTTACTAGTTACACGAAAAACTGATTCCACCAGTATGGCAGCGTAACAACATTAGTTAATTATGACGTCACTTGCAAAACCTCCACAAGCATAGCTTCTGGGAATGCTTCGCTTGTAAGCTGTCTCACAACTGAATAGATTCAATATTTTTATGACGAATTGTTTCAAAGTTATAGTCTCATAGCCTAGTTTTAAGCTATAGAGAAGGACTGGTGTTCCTTTCTGGTAAATGTTTGCATTTCTAAGATAGGCCTAGTCTACTGAGGTGCAAAATGGTGTTTCATTTAATGCTGGATTTAACTGAAAATATCTTCAGCATTCCTATTTTTAAGGAATGATTTCAATGTCCTTTCATCGTGGTTTGTGAAACATCCATTCTTAGACTTTACATGTGATAATTTAGAATAACACGTGATTAGAAAGTGAACAGTATTGGACAAAATATTGGTACAACTATAAATACACCCATATGGCCAATCAATTCCGTCTCCTTCGAAGACAAAAATGTCAATCGATATTTCATGATATAGGCCTAGGCTAATACTTACCGTCATGCGAAAGCATGCAGATACGAAAGATACCAACTAAATGTTTAAAGGTTGTTTGAAAATCGTTAACTATGTTTTAAAATAGCCACAAATCCCATCAAAATCCATTGAATTCTTAAGAGTTTATTAGCAAATTCCTGTTTATATCTGCATCAAGAATAAACCTTTAACTAAGTGTGTAAATTTATGACTTCAAAAGAGGGACTCATATGATATGTCTTACCCTAGCCTTTCCTTACTTAGTCTTATTTCTAGGACAATTGGGATTTTTATATTCCAAGTAACAATATCTTTAGTGGGTCTTTTTGTCAAATATCCCAATCCCAGTATTTAGAAGTATGTTGAGAGAAGAAATGTCACAGGCATTTTCGATATGAACAATTGTGACATTGCCCTATTAATTTCCGCAATTTTGCATCACTGAAATATAAGAAGGATATCTCATTTTATGGCTCTTTGAGAGAAGTTTAATTAAAAGATATATGATCTGATTCATCCAGACTGCAGCATGGATTTTGGCTCCAAGAGGGCAACTAGTCCGGTCCTCTGCACCCCTCTGACAGGAGATACCAAACTTTACGTAACTTGGTTCCTCACCAGTAAACGGATGATTAAGGTAGGAAGACAAAGAAATGAAAACTTGAAAGGGAAGGTAACTTGTGTGCATTTACCGTCCTCTGCATTACGTAAACGCCACTGTAGTCAAGTTACAATCGGAAAGTGAACAAGGATTTTATCAGACTTTGAAACGAAAATTTCCTGTAATGTTAAGGAGGAGGGATTTGGGTGCAAAACTACTAACAGCACAATTTCCTGGAGCTTTCTGAACCTCGGACGGGTGATATATCCTGGGATCTAGGTATGTTATAAAAAAAAAGAAAAGCCCTCACCAACGAATGGTGGCGCTCCGTTTGGATAGGTATTAGGGTAAGATCTTATTTAAGTACCGTAACAGCTGTTGATTGACACCAGTGGAGACTGAACCGTCTAGCTTCGAACCTGAGTGACCCAGCCACTCCACCTGAATAAAAAAGAAAGGGAATAAAGGTATCTTTAGCACCTCACACTGGCACCCTAATATTTGAATAATTAGCAAGTCCTCCGAGAAGAAATGAAAAAGTATCTGTGCTTAATTGGTGTACATGAAATGTTCATTGATAAGCTGGGTAAATAGGTCTACTCGTACTCTGGAAATACCATTTCCGACCGTCCAGGGGCGGGAGCTTGTAAATCCAAATATTTTCTCCTACGTTCCGCGCTAACTAATGTTGGCGCTCCGCTTGTAGATCATGGTCACAGAGTTTCACCAATTGCGCTCTAGAGGACCTTTAGAGGGCCTTCTGCTTCCTGCTGTTTTACTTGTGTAAATAGAAACCTTATGCAGTGACCATATGTGTGACCAGTGCTAGTAACTGTGCTCGTAATAAAGTTGCCAGTTTCCCCATTTTCCGGAAGGGTTCTGTGGAAGTCGTCGGCTCGAATAGATTCCGCTTCTCTGACGTCATAGGTTTAAACAGTGTATAACACTCAGTCATACTGGAGCACCTTCCACGTAGTACACGAGCCCTCTCAGATCTAGGTAATTAATTCCAACACATATCTAGCGAGCTCGTCTGCCACATAGTAGGACTACGAGAGAGGGTTGTCTACGACCATCTTTGAAACCTTTCTAAGTCATAGAACGGCAATGAAAATGGTTTGTTTTCCTCAAAGTATGGCAGCATCAGATAGTCACTGTAGTGACTTATGTGCTGTCATTTCATTCTCTCTTTTATGAATCATCTCACTTGTGCAGCTACTTCGCACTCTTGTAGGCCTAAGTTAGGCCTAGTAGTACTATTAACGTTTGGTAGGCTAGCCTAAGCTCCCACTTGACTGACGTTATCGTTAGTACTGTGTATGCAGCAAACGTTGTGGCCAACAGTACTCATTAGACCTAGCTTAGCTTAGGCCAACCTATCGTGTAGGAGAAAGTCTCCAAGTGCCTAAGTCGGGACTAAGACTCTTTGAATGAGTTACCGTAGGTTTAGGCACAGTATTCAAAGCACCCTCTTCATCATTCATGTAATGATTGTCAATGTCATGCTAACAGTTACAGTAGCACTAGCAGGTGCACAAAGTTTGGCAGGTGCACTTCATATCCTGAACTCAAGTAAATGTCAGTTAAAATAACAGATTTCAAGGTACAATCCATAGCATATTGGATCAAATTACTAGTAGAATTGAATTTTAGACTTGCAAAAACAAGATAGGCCTAGGCCTAATTAGATTTTTTTTACGTTAGCCTAGGCCCTCTTTAGGTTCACTTCAGGGCATCTGGATTTGGTTTCATCTGGTACTATTTAGCCTGGCCTACTGTGTACAGTAGGACAGGAGATGTATGGTCCCTTAATAGCAGTAATTTGGTTTTATCCATTTGTGGTCTGTGGATTGCCACTCTAAAGCATAGCAGCATAGCATAGGTTTGAAGTGGGACGTGTTGTGGTTTATTGACCCCCTAGCTATTTTGGGCCCTTTTTTAATTTCAGTGCATCTATCACAGTATCAGGCCCTTTGCAGCAGAACTTTTGTATGACTGTGACTAATATGAACTTGGTTAAAAAATTTCTGATTTCCACTTGATTTTAAGTAAGTAGTCAGGACTTGCAATAACCAGAGACCTGAGGTGAAATAGGTGCAAAGATGATGCAGTACATGCAGTAGGTAAGACCTATGAGTGTGGAAGATGCTCAAGGATTTTGCAAAGGAACACTTATTTTGAATCTATTTTTCTTTTTTTGTTCTTTTTTTCCCCGTTGGATATCCATTGGTGCCTCCGTCGAATCCATCCAAGAAAACTCCCCTCAGCCCACTGCAAAATTCGCCCTGCTGCTGGGCAAATGTCTATCTGCAGTATGATACTGCAGGCAGATAAGATTTTTGTGTTATGTAGTCACACCAGCTCTGCAGCAGTCAGTACTTGTATACATTTCCCTCTTAAGTTCCACTTCCAGTCGAAACAGTCACTAATTATCGTTTAATCGTTACGTAGAGTCGGCGACAGGGTCGTTGTCAGTTATTGGCCAAATGTTGTGCAAACAGCATTGTAGCAAGCACACAGTTAAGCTGTATGTAGTAAAAAGTTTTGTTGTCTGGACGCCTAAACTTGGGTGGACCTCTTTGTACTTTTTCCAGAAATGTAAGATTAACAGTCTGTGATCTTGGCAGGCTACTGTCAGTGTGTTTAATTTTTGCTAATGCTAGATACAAATGCAATCACCAATAATGGAAATATGTAAAACAATTGGCCAACTTTTTCAAATCATGTACTGATTTATCGGAGCCCACTGGCATTAAATGTTGATTGGGTCATTAGAACTGGGGCAGACATATTATTCTACGTACATTTTCTTCAACACCATATGTCAATTGCAATTTGCAACTACTGTAGTAACCAATCACAGAGATCAAAGTAAGTCCACTTTGTTTTATTCTGTGAAAATTTCATGTGTTCTGGTGAGTGAGTGTTCTTCATTACACCAATACATAAAATTACCAAATCCTTCTCTTCTGGTTGTCTCCTGTGATCTCTTCTTTTAGTTGGAAGGCTAGGGAATAAGAATTCCCATTTTTGAACAGGGTATCCTTACATAAAAGCATGTGTGCGTGACATGATCCCTGGGAGGAAAACCTAATGGAAGTTCTGGCAAGTGCCTCAGGCATTTGATCGGAGATTTTTTGGGAGTCCTTGAAGGATCCTTTTGACCACTAGCAGCAGTGATATCATGGAAGACATCCATATCTGCATTTGATGGGTTTCTTCTCACTGTAGCCTTCCACTATTCAGATATCAGTACCTGCTTCATTTGACTAAACCTTGCTGGACTGCCACATGTCTAGTGGTAACGTTGTAGTAGTTGGTACCAAGCATGTGCTGTGATACTTAATTTAAAGCCTAAGATACTATGCACCTCTGCACAGAGATGGCTTTGTGAACCTTTTTTCTTTTTTTAGTTTAATGAAAATTATTTTGTTGGTATCCCCACTTTACTGTTTTTATTTACAATCAAATGCATATTTTCTTGACAAATGCCTATAGTAATTTCACTTAACTCCCCAAAAAGACATTTTTTTTCACCGACTAATGTTCATGATCAATGTACTGTAAAACAGCGGTGTAACCGATTGGTTTCGGGTCCATCGCGAATGTTCCGGTCGCTGCTGGAAGGTACTTCTATGTATCTATTTCTGTGTTAACTTGCTGTGTACCCCTGTTCTCCAGAGTCTAGGCCTATGGAAAAAGCACAACAGTTGGTGTGGCTTATGATGTTTATTCAAACCTGTCCCGCAGCACTATGTAAGTGCAGCAGAAAATTCAGTTGCATGTAGCAAAATGTAGATTACAGTCAATTACGCCTTTGCCAAACATGCAAGCTTTGTGCATAGTTGTTTAAGTGATAAGAATGGAGTAGATAGAAAAATCCATTTGTTCCGGTCTTCTATCGAAATTTTCATTTCACGCAACTTCTAAATATGTGTAAATGGTTGTGACTTATATGGTCTCTGAATTACTGTTTCTGGTGATCCTGAAGTGAGAGGCATTATTGACCAAAATGTTTGAGATACGCTGCATGGTATCAGCGGCAAATGATGGTAGAGCTCCACCTAATGTGGAGCACAAATTTCAAATAGGTACACTAGTTCAGAACTTCAGATCTTCCTTGACATTATTCCATAGTGTATGGTAAACATACCACCTAGGGCCCAACCAGGGATAACTGGTAAACATAACGCCTAGGGCCCAACCAGGGACAACTGCTGAAAAAGTGCTTCCATTTGAAATCAAGAAATGTCAATGCCACATTGACTGGCTGCACTCACAGACTTGCTTCACCCCCCCCCCCCCTCCCGACCACCATCCACATTGAAGCCACTACTTTTTCAAAATAACCATCACTTCTGCTGGTGACGCTACAATCCATTAGTACAGTATTTGAGTGCATGCAATATTCATAGGATCGAATATGCCAGGCAGCAACAGACCTAGAGAAGTCATGTTTGCACAGATTACAACAACATGATGTATTTCATCTAGAATAAATTAAGTTAAATCTTTAACCGGATTTGAAAAATTTAAACTTTGTAGAATACTGTACATAGCAAATGGCAAATTTAGGCTTATTCATTTTAAAGCCATGCTCTTCAGAATTTGCCCCTGAATTCCAAAGTAAGCAGTTGCTTCACAATTGTAATGTTCCTTGCTACATCTTTACTTTGCTTGTTTTCTCCTTTAGGACACTATGCTTCTATTGGCTACTTTTTGCTGCCTCCTGGTTCAATCCCACTCATTTTACATTCCTGGAGTTGCACCTGTAGAGTTTCGTGAAGGAGATCCAATTGAAATAAAGGTGCAGTATAAGTTCACTTGTATTTGCTTGCTTCCTTCTTCGCAATGAGCATTGTGATGACTACCTGAAAATTTTGGAACTGGTCATCAGTTTTCACTTTACTCTGCCTGAAGTTCAAGAAATTCACTACTTGTAATATTTTTTTCCTTTTTTTGTGGCTTCGTAACCTTCCAGTACATATTTAGTACAGCAGGTATAAACAGCCAGAAAGTGCAAGAGGCTTAATTCATGACACAAAAAGAAATTTATTCAAGTCAAGCAGTCACATTCATAGAGGATGTTGAGGACATGTTTTGGGTTCTTTTTTTTTTGTAAGAGACATTCTCTACAAAATCATGAACCTGCCAACAAAGTCTCTGAGTCATCATTTGAAGCAGTACAATATTACTGTCATCAATGGTAATTAGCCTTGGCCTGTCTTTGCACTGGTCCTTGGGTCGGTTGGCAACCTAAACGATATTGGGTAAAATAATCAACATCAGCAAAATTCTTTGCGTTTTTCCGATTTTATGAAACTGCTTGCTTAGAACCGTTAAAAATGAATCATGACTTTTTCACTGAAGTTGTTAGTAAATTTTAAGTTTTTACCCAATCGGTTGCTAGTGGTACAATGTGACGTTTCAACATCGACTATGATGTGCTTTGTTAGTTGCTTATGAAATGAATTTAACATATTTATTCTCTTGAAATCATTCCACATTCTGTACATTATGTTTTACATTGCTGTTAATGTTTTTGCATTGAAAGCTTTGCATGTTAGAATGTGTGGACAAATCCGTAATCTGTACTTACTGGTCACATTACTCAAACACCAAATGAAGCCAGAAGATTTTATTTTTAGCGTGTATAAAATATTACTGGCTTTGCCTAGGCAGTGCGGATGGGACAGAAGTACCTATTTGAAGCTTCCACAGTCAGTTGTATGTATTCTTTAGGCACATCTGTATAGTATGAAATAACATAAACATTTATTCTTTGCTCAATTTTTCCTTAATTGGAGACAATCATTTGGTAATTTCTTTTCTATTTTTTTTTTTTGTGCTTTTCTCTCTCTTTCTTCTTGATGGATTCATGTATCACAAGATTTTTTCCCATACCCTCCGCTTCTCCTCAGGGTGTAAAAATGACCAGCGCTAAAACTCAGCTCCCTTATGAGTTTTATTCCATCCCGATGTGCGAACCAGATGGCGAATTAGAGCACCGGCTAGAGAACCTTGGAGAGGTGCTCAGAGGAGACAGAATAGTAAACACACGCTACCAGGTAAGGTGACAGTTCCACGTGAGATAAATAGAAATCTTCCATATTTTTTTACAGTAGTAAATGCCCCCTCTGTGATAAATGCTCCTGTGGATTTTGGGATCACATTGCATGGAGTGAAATTGTGAATTCGCAAGGAACAAAATAAAATGAAAATGATTACAGTTCTTCCTAATTGCATCAAACTCTTCAAGTTCTCAAACCTGCCAGTGAACGTACCATGCAAGAGAAGTAATAGTAATACGTATTTATTCTAATGAATGCCTCTTCCCCCCCCCCCTCCTTCTTTGGTCTTCTTTGGTCCCATTGCCTTTAGTTAAATTGTGAATTTAGGAAAAGGGAGTGTAAAATAAATAGTTCTACCTCACTGCCAGAATATCTCAAGTCCCATATATCCTGCTGCAAAAGAATGTTTCTGTAAAGATTTAGTCAGATATCAACCACACTAAATTACAGACCAGGAATCTGTACTGCTTTTTTGGTACTGTGGTAGTTCAATCACAAGGGGTTGAGCATTTAAGGTGAGATTCTAGTCTATGGCAAGCTTCACTGTGGCCTAATATGACATTCTAATATCAATGCAAGAAAAGTTGACTCTAATAGACGCATGTATAAAAGTTTCACAACCACCATCCCCAAGGCATTTGTAAGAGCGAAAAGGATAATTTTTTTGCCTTAAACGTACAATGATATGGGAAGGTAATGAATCATTTATGCTATTCGTTAGTCTTTTTTTTTCTGCACTAGAGTTTCTTAATTAGTGTCAGATGTACAGATATGTGTCTTCACATGTTAACTGTACACTCCTGAGAAAGCATCACGATAGTCAAGGTAGCTCTGTCCTTTGTCATTATCCGGTGTATGAATTTTCTGTTAATACATTGGCACAATAAGAACCCATGTCCGATACCAGTGTTCACAATTGAGTTGTGGGCCCACCTCAGTATTTTATTTGGGGTCAGAAGGGTACTTAACTACTTTTTTGTCAAACGTTCTACATTCTGGACCAATTTTCCCCAAATTTGTTTTGGCGTCTTCTGCCCTCCTCCACATTGCTGTGTTCAGATTGCTGCACTTTTAGTGATCATTTTCTGTTGGTTTCTTTTTCTTGTCAGATTAAAATGAAAACAGATATTGCTTGTCAGAAGTTATGTGAAACTAAGAAAATAGATGCTAAGAATATCCAAAAGCTAAACCAACGGATCAAAGAAGAATATAACGTGCATTTGTAAGTATGTCTTCCACCTTGAGAATTGACAAGTACATTAACAGTTTAACATGGCATGACTCTGAACTAGTGTTGAACTTACGTTGGTATCCCATGAGCTTAAGTGTCAGGTATCCGACAATAAATCTACCCTAAGGTGTTGTAAGCCAATCTGGTGTCACTTATTGTAAAAAGTTCTTTTGATGTTATACAGTTCCTTGTGTTACATTTTTGCAGATGGTGAACAGCTAGATTCTATTTCCAGTAATGCTGTGAGAGTAATATACGCGGTCAACTTGTCCACTGCTACTACACAAATTATGCCAACTGTATTTCTTACTACATGTGTGACCAGAATTGCTTTGGATCAGTCTCCAGTGCTTTGTTTCCTAGATTTTACTGGTCATCAACTTGCAAATCTGTTTAAAGTTGGCAAATTATATTAATCATATAAACGGTGTGGGTCATGTTGAGAGCATGCCACTGCAGGTGGTAATTGGAAACCTGAGGCAGTTCAATGTCAAAGGCTCCTCTGCAGCATTGACTCTATAGGCCCACTAATTAATTTAAAACTGTGATGACATTTATAGCAATAAAAAAAAAAATACATGGACTGACTACAGGCGTTCACAGGTGCAAACAGTGTGCCAAAAATGTATGTTAATTTGTTAAACTCTATTATACCGCAAAAGTGGGACATTTTTCAAACTTGGTCACCCCCCAGAAAAGAACAGAGACAAATGATTATCATAAACTATCATTCACCTTTCCTTTTTTAAAGAGTAAGCTATTTAAAGACAATATCCCAAAATAAGGAATGTCTGAGTGCCTGGAACAAGACTTGAGAAGTGGCATTTGCTGCAATTTGGAAGTCTTTCTTGACAAAAAATTTTGTCATCCTACACTCCAAATGATGGTGGCACTCAGCCACTGTGGTAAAAATTACCCCTCCCATCTCCAAAAAAAAAAGAAATGAAAAAAAGAAATACAGTATGCCCCTAGAAAAAAAAATGTCTCAAGAACTGTGCCTGTATTTGTCTCTTAACATTCTATGATTCTAGTATTGTGGCTTCCACAGACTATAGATTGTATGTACTTTTGCTAAATCCAGCATTTTAAAGAGGAACCAAAGTGGGGTGTTTCATTTTCAACCTACACTTACTATACATCAATTCACAGTCTTGACTATAATGGTGTAAATTGTCACGACTTCTTTCGATTATTTCAAATTTTCCACCGTTGTTGCTTACTGTGGCATGTCGCTCTGTTCCAAAAATGTGATGTAGCACATGCACCTGCAATGTACAATAAGACGTGCAGAGACTTGGATGTGTGACATCACAATTGAGGTAATTTTGCAATTACCTTGTGACTTGTGAGTGACTAAAAATCAATAAAAACTTTCTATTTTTTTTTTGCTTGTATTTTTACCTCTGCAGAATGTCCAATTGTTTTAAAAACTGTATTTGAAGTATCAGGACTATTTGGAGTGCTGTTTAACAGTTTTCCTTTAAATTGGGAGTTTCTTTTTGATAAGGATATGGTTTCCTGTGATTTTCCCTCAGCTTTCAAGTTGGTTTTCAGAACAATATATATGCATCATTAATAAAGCAGTGACAATTTGAACATCACAAAAGTCACTGGTTAGAAGGTTGTTAGGTGTCTGGTTAGAAGATAATGAATTTATCCATCAAACTTTTTAAGTTGTTCACGCTGCCTAATTTTTACTCCTACTTTATTGAACATTTTGAACTTTTGCCTCCATAGAAAGAAACTTGCAAGTAGCAAAAAGTAAAGAATTATAAAATGGAAGCAGGTCCAATACTGTATGTAAATCAAAATATCTGTTAGCCCCAAGGAAAATCCACTTGGTTACCCTTGGCCACTGCTTTTGTTAGTAACCCAAAAGACCATTCTCAGGTCAGGTCTTTTTTTGGTCTTGTGTGTTTGTGTCCGTGTACACAATGGCCAATAATTATGTGGCGATTGTTTTCTGCAAGTCTGTCACAGATCAATCCTCAGAAATCCATGAAGGGGACGCTATATTTGTTTCTGACTGAAACTGCACTGGTCACAGGTGTTACAGTGACTGCAGGTGCTCTGTGTCCATTTTTACCGTTTGATGGGTTTGAATAGATTTCAATTTCTTCAGGAGGTAACAATGTAAATGGGCCTTGTTTGCTTAAAGTGTGTAGACATGCAGATGAATTCTATTCAGCTTGTTTGATTTAATCTTCAGACCAGCAGTTTTTTTGTACTTTATGTATGTTCAATGAATCTGTGGTTGGTACTTTGCTGTCAATAGTTTATCCAAAAAAGATATGCTGAGAATATGAAATCTCCTTCAGTGTTACAGGAGAGCATGCTATGTATCTACTTGTAACCTTTGTTATGATATCATTTTCTTTGCTAAGGTTTGAACTGGTTTCAACTATCTCAAAGTAAACCTTCCATTAAGATTCCTGTTCAAGATTTTCATGGCACCACAGTGTGTGAATTGCAAAGTGAGGGCAGTGTCCCAGTTAAAGTATACAGTATCTCTCAGGGGCCATTTTTTGTGAAATAAAAATGAAATAATCTATGGGGAATCTTTGGTACTCCATTTGAATTGGCTGTATTAGTAGAGAACTGCAGGTTGCTGTGTGAGTGTCGTAGAGTGAGTGCAGTATACAGTATAGCTGAGTACTGTAGTGCCTTGTTGTGGGAGTATCCTGTTTGCTCCCTGTGTAGGGACAGTACAGTAGTTATTGTGCTGTTTGCTGTGTGAATACCATAGAGTTGAGTCTAACTGTTCTCTATACTGTCAGTATTGAAGTGCAGCTTGCTATGTAAACACCACTAAATTACGACTGCTCAGTATGGATACTAAGGTGCTACTTGCTGCATTAATATCATTGAGTTCACTCTGTTCTGTACAGTACTAAAGTGTAGCTGCTATGTGAACACCACAGAGTTAACACTGTTCAGCTCGGCTACTATGGTGTTGCTTGCTCTGTGAATACCATGGAGTTTACACTGTTCTTCATACTGTGTACTGAGGTACAGCTTGCTATGAGAACACCACTGAGTTAGCACTGTTCAGAATGGGTACTGTGTGAATACAAGGGGTGGGTGCTATTGCCAGGGTTGTTCGATTTAAATCAAGCTGATTAAAATCATGATTTCTGTTTAAAAAAATCATGATTTAAATCTATTTTATTTGATTTAAATCGATTTATTTGATTTAATTCACTGATTTAAGTCATGATTTTTTTAAAAAAATCCAAAAAATCAACAACCCTGGTAAAGGCTGAAGTTTACAGCATCACTGAATAAAGCGAGAAAAACAATTCATGTCATGATGTCAGTACAGTATGAGATGAGATGAAATGTAGACAGTATCCTTATAACCAACTTGATACTCATGGGGCAGTCTTGATGGTAAAAGTGTCCCAACAAGAGAAACTTTTCCTGGAAATAAAATTTTCAAGCAGATTCTTAAACATTTGACGGCATCTTACAAAGCCATGGGAATGCTGTTACCGTCAGTCTTGGTGTATGTGGAGGCAAGTGGTTTCTGGTGTACTCTGTACCACCTGATGGTGGTGCTAGGCTTAGATGGCCCTGTCAAAACTCAATCTGCCTGAACAGAATTCTAACGTACAGGTGTACAACATCCCTTTGGATTTTGCACTTAAATACACTGACATTTCCCCCAGCTGTGGTGAGCTGAAAAAAAATATTGAGGGCAAAGGGGACTGCTGACTGAAAGGTTCTGTCATCAGTGATTGTTTCTTCCCCCCCCCCCAAACCTACCCCTTCTAAACAGTCGTGTGTACTCCTCTGATCTTCTAAAGAGCTAGATGTACAGTACTAGGGTCTTGCAAAGTGATACGTTTTCCAACATTTCCTTAAGACTGAGAATTTAGGTACGAATTTCCAGCAACTGAATACCAGATATCCCATAAAAATCTTTATCTTGGCCCCTGAAAACCTTGAAAATCCTTTGTTTGTATTAATTACAAACATCTAAAAAACCTATTTCACTTTGCCAAGAGGTCTGAATCTTTACTGTGATGATGTACAGTAGTGTTATTTCTGCTTACTGTGATGGTGTTAGTATTAGTTCTGCTAATATTGTAGGTGCCTTGGAAATCTAAACAATACATCTTACACAGTGTGACCACCACCTGACAACCAAGTAATCGTATCTTTGTAAATTGTGTTTGTCTGTTATATCCACCATTGTTAAGTATTGTACACATATTCTGCATGTGTGCATGGTTCAGTGAATGTGCACACTACAGGACAATATATGCGAGGTCCTACTCCACTGTGGTTGTCCTATGCACGCCCATTATACAGTATGGTAACTCCACCTTCCACACTACAGGGTCTTCAGGGTATTTTGACTAAACACACAGTTCCATAGAGTAGGTAAGGCTACCACCATGTGAAGTGTGTCAAAGTATTCTTGTTTGATATACTGTACAAGCTGTTACAATGAAAGCAAAATTTGTTCAGCTTTGTTTGTATATTATTTGGAAGTTTCTCCGGTTTTTGAGTTGATGAAAGTGGACACAGGTCAGTGTGTTTTTGGGGGGTCAAGGGTCCCAATGTCATTTGCCATGTGGCCCAGTGGCATGATGAAAACTGAATTTGTCTGGAAAGCAGGTAAAATAAATAGCTTCCAAATGTTGAAGGTAGAGAAAGTGCTAAATAGGAGTAATTATGTGACTAAATTGATGTTCATGGTATTAGAAAGTTTGGATCTACAGGATGTATGCAGGTTAACATATCATGACTATACAACTCTCTATACAACTTGAAGTGACAAAATTCACAAAATTCACCCCAAGTTGCTTCTTATCACAAAGAAGAACAAATGGTAAGGTTTTGGTAAAGCGTTCTCATTGCTGACATTTTGGTTAAATTATGCCACAAAAAGACAAGAGTTTATGTAGCAAAAGTGGCATATTCAGACTTTAATTGCTATACAAAGTGTACCAGTCATTAGCATTGTTGCGATGTGAAATTTTCAAAAACGATATCAGGAGCACTTTTCCCTCAATTGCCAAACGATATCACGTCATAATATGGGTAAGTTTGAACCAAAACACATCTGAATAAACATGTTTAAAACTATGGATTGTCTACAGAGGTCACATTGAAACATTGTGCAGCCTAACTCTAACCTTAATTCTGACACATGTGACTCTGTATTTTCGTGTAAATCAAATTAGTTCATCAAGTTTAATGCGACCTTAAGATCTGATTCCTTGTTGCCATGCATTTGTTACTTACTGTAGTATGTGATCAAAATCTTTCCCTCAAGTGTACAAACAATATCGTTTGGGTAATTTCACAAACATTCTCATGAGCAAACTCTCATAACTATATCGTTTGCCGATATCGCAATATCACAAGAAAACTGCTAGTCATCACAATACAGTAGGACTAAACACTGTACCCCCAAAACATGCAAAGCACAGTATGTATTTCAAGCTACAGAACATACAGTAAGTGCATAAAATCCAACAAAAGGTAACTGTACAATCTTTGATGTTTAATGTGCAATGGAGCAGGGGAAAAATACAATTTGCAGAGTTACATCAATATTCATGTCTAAGCACTCATTCTCATGTAAATGACACGATCAATATTCATGTCTTAACACTCATTCTCATGTAAATGAGGTGAGAGATATATATGTCAAAGCTCGTCCTGTAATAATCTCAATCAGTCAATACAAAAAATATCCATATCACTGTCAGTGACAAACTATATCCACCAAAAAAAAAAAATGTGCAGTGGTAAAAACCTCAGTGGCATTGTTACAACTGAAAGGGCACTGGTGTTGGCTCTATTGTTACATATTTAAGTGGGTCATTTGGCTCAATGGACAGATTTGGGGCTAGACAAATGGCAATTGGAAAAGAAGGCTACAGTAGGTTGTGGTAAGGGTGTACTGCACTGTAGGAAAATGTGAAATGAAAAGTACAGTAACATAATATGTTTCATTCTAAAGTTGCCAAGTTCCTTTGTAAAGTTCTAAATGTGGTAAAATATTCATGGCTAGAGGGTCTACCGGATGAACGTCTCCCCTGTATTACATAAACAGCTGACTTCTATATTGTACCCATCTGCACATACTACTGTACAAGGATATGACGTCGTTAAGTACCATCTTAGGTGTATGACCGATTTGTTCATGTGGGCCTTAAAAAACGTTTAATGGCACTGTTCAGACAAGTCAAAAACTTCAACTTCATTGACAGTGTCTTTTTAACCTTTCTCTTGTCATTGATGTGGCACAGAATTGCAGACAATTTGCCAGTGGCCACAAAGGTGGGAGGCCAAGAAGACTTTTATCTTCATGGTTACCAACTTGGAATTCCTCAGAAGGATGCTAATGTAAGTAGAAGACAGTATTTATCAGGCTCAGTCTTGTAACTAATTCCAGAAATTCACATACACTGTATGTTCAGCTGAAGTAATGGCTGCTGCAAGAACATCAAAATCAAGAAGCTCAGCACAAATGAGGATTATTGACATCGACCTTACACGTTCAGTGCACCAACCAAGTCACTCATATGCTCATATAATTGTTAACTTTTCCAAAAGTATCTGTTTCAGGAGTGGGATGTTTCCACCAGCTGTTCCCTCTACGTTTAGAAAACCTTAATAGGCATCTTTTTGATTACCCAATAATGTCAAGAATGGTCCTACTCATGTGAACCTAGACCTGTCTCCTGACTCATGTTGCATATGCGGGTACGCAATACGCAAATTGTCTTTTTGGTGCTACTACCAGCTGATGTCAACTGAAATGAAGCAAGTTTAAAAAAATGTTCCCACTTGTAAGTTTTTATTTTGAACTTGAAGTGATTTTTCTTTGATTTCTCTTTCCTTTCCATCAATCTCATCTCCCAAATGCCTCATTTTCTTCACAGTCATTGCTCAACAACCACCTGGAGTTTACATTTAAAGTTCACCAAGTCCCCGGTGACGGGTATGTAGTATCTCTCGTTGCATGTCAATTAACAGAGAGCTGACAGATCGGAGTGTTACATTTGATTTCTCGTTTGTTAGGACTCGGAAAAATTCCAGTCCTTCTCACTCTGTCACACTGGAACTTCTGTGACTTTTCTCACTGTGTTAAAGGGAAAATAGGACATTTAGAATATATCCACATGGCATACAAAGAAAATAGCATTAATCATTTTTAAACCATTCACTCTCACCCATGAACATCTGCAAAAGCTTCATCTCCTCAAAACGTTATGCATGTGATGAGTAACAGAAGGTGCATCTTTTGAATTTTGAAAAGTTTGGGTGAAAAAATCATTGTTGAGTAACAAATAAATGAATTTCTGCCTGTGAGAAACTTATTTCTTGAAAAGGAGGCTACTGCCCTTCCTTATTTTGAATAATCTATCATTCTGTGTCCACAAACATTGGTTTTAAAAAGATGGTTGTTTTCTGTAAAACAAACACCTTATTTCCCTTTAAGAAATCCAGTCTAGATAAATTTAAAGTACCGTCAAGTTAACTCTTACCGTGTGGTTGCCAGGCCTTGATTCTTTATGGCTGTCCTTTGGACAATACATCTGTTAAACAAACATCGATTTTTACTTTTCTTCATTTGCAGCTTCCAAAAGGGCTTTGCCTCTTATAAAACTTACAGTAATTCACAATAAGTCCACTCCGAATGATTGGTTTGTTTTTACAATTCAGTATGAAATATTTCTCCAAAAGAACTACGTTATGTTGATGTCCAGATATTGGTGTAATTTTTTTGCTGGCTAAGTCAATAAAGTTCATAGCAGTTATTTATTGGATCAGGAAAACAGGAAGTGTTGGAAATGGAAACTGTTGGTAAGTGGACAATGTTCACCACCTGTAAATGTCAGAGTACTGATTTTTCCTACAAATTTGTCACAAATTTATGCCCTTTTCGTTGACCTTGAAGCACTGTCACTCTAAGTCGGAGCAAGTATTCGCAGTTGACTTTTCGTAAACCTTCAGTTTATTTTCTACCAGTGACAGCGTGTATCGTATCGTGGGATTTGAGGTGATGGCAAAGAGCATCAAGCCCAGCGCTATGAATATCGATGAAAGTGGGAAATGTACCCCCCCTGATCCAGTCGGTGCCGGTTATGAACTCGACCCCAATGGTACGCTCAGCAAATCCAAATTTTTTTTCTCAAGAATCACATTGTGGTAGAATTTATTTCTTATTTTAGATCTTGTACTTGTCTCTCTCCTTTTTAAATTGATTTAGTTCTTGTTTTTAGTTTTAAAATTGTAGTAATAGAGGAAAGCTAACAGCATTGCAGTGTATACATGTTTTCATGTATTTTGGCATGAAGCAAATTGAGGTAGGCTAATAATAGCTGGTACATTTATTTAGTCTACACATGTTAACATGTAGTATGTGCATGACACTAGAAACAAACATGACACTAGAAACAAACTGGAAGAGGGTTAACAGCTTCATTATTGACATACTTATAGATTAAATAAGACATGTTGAAGATATGAATATCATTAACTTTAAAATCCCGAGATCAATGTGCAAAGCATGTACGATATCATTGCTGCTTACATGTGGCTGTTTTTCAGAATTTTGTTTAGCTGGACTGATTCCAGTTTGAGAGTGCAGTAGTAGCCATTCCATAGACCTGTATGCCATCAGATACTTAGGTTAAAAATAAGGGAAGTAGTATACTTGGATAGCTACTTAGGGTGTATTGAGGTCCTTAGACAATTGAGAATACCTGTATACTTAGTAGCAAGATCACTACTTATATCATCAATATATTGTTTAAATGATAAATTGTCATCTGTGAATAGACAAAGCAAGATATTAAGCACAACATGTCTTGAATATTTGTGTGTCACTTAGAGTTAAATCTAGACAAACATGAGAGCTCTTCCTTTGTACAGTGAAAGATTGCAAACTTGGTTTTGTGAAAATGCAGACAACAATGTTGCAACATGTTTGCTTTTCATGTGTGCTAGCATGGATCATACTGAGGAAACACTCACAAAGTCACAATGTTGCAACACACTATTTTGCATGTATGTTTGTGCCTGCTCATGGATCAAATTGAGGAAAGACTCGCAAAGTCACAATGTTGCAACATAGTGTCTTTCATGTATGTTTGTATATGATTATGGATCAAATTAAGGAAAGACTCACAAAGTCACAATGTTGCAACACACTATTTTCATGTATGATTGTGCTTGCTCGTGGATCAAATTGATCAAAGACTCCTAAAGTCACAATGTTGCAATGTAGTGTCTTTCATGTATGTTTGTGCATGATGATGGATCAAATTGAAGATGGCTTAGAATGTTGCCATATATTTTGCCTTTCATGTTTGTCAGAATAACAAAAGAGGCATCTGCAGCAGCTATACCTTCTCGTTGGATTTCATGATGATCGGGTGAAACTGCAATTGGAAACATATCCAGACATTATTCTTTAATTATGTAAATTGCAACTTGATGTGTTTATGGCCTTTTCTGTTTTGTCATGCGTCAGAGTTCGACAACAACAAAATGAGAGGTGTATGCATTGTACAAGTAAGTAGTTTAACAAGCAGCTGCTCTGTTGTTTTTTTTTTAAGACTTACCCTTTATATTTCTCATTGCATGCCAGGTATGGTGTTGACATACACATATGGGGTACATTTTGAAGATTCTGATATTCCCTGGGCATCTCGATGGGATACCTACCTTAAGATGAGTGATGTACAGATACATTGGTTCTCTATCATCAATTCTATGGTTGTTGTGTTCTTTTTAGCTGGTAAGTAGTGACTAATTCATGATTGTCTTTCATACTTTGAAAATCTTTTTGTATTTTTTTTAAGTCAAATCCTCTTGACTGTTTACTACTCTTCAAGCTGGAATATGAGTTGGAAATTTGTCAGTGAAAGTCAAATTCCACAGAGTATATCATAGCCACTACAAAGTAACATTGTTTAAGCCCTATTTTTGCATAAATGAATATTCATATTCTTTCCCAATTGGTCTGTTTGATTCCAAGTAATGGTGATTGACTACTATGATCTCTTGGAGAGTCTGATTTTTGGGGCCAACAAAAATGCCGGGCCAACAAAAATGCCAGGCCAACAAAATTGTCGAGACAATTTTCATTTTCAAAAATCTAGAAGATGAATGCATAGTCCTCCTTCAGGTTTTGTGACATGATCTTTTACTCTACTTTCTCTTCTCTGAAACAATGACGAAGAACAAAGGTGGACCAGACGATTACCAGTACAACTCATATTCCAGCTTTCAAAGTTAGAAAGTTCTTATTGTGTCATTGGTTGCTTTGAGCTTTTGACCACTTTCACCTGATGTGTAGAACGACAATAGCATTTTCATATCATGCAATTTTGGATTTTGCTTCAAAGTGATGCTCCTGACTCCATTGTCATTAGCATGTATAGGAAGAGCAAGTTGGCAAGTCCATATCATCAGTTCACTAAAATTGTTGATTAGGCTCAAGTATTGTGTATCCTCAGTTAAGCACTGGAACACAGCTGGTCATGACCTTTCACTCTTCAAGCAGACACCAGTGCAAATGCAGCCTGTTTGTGGTTCTTCAGCATTATGTTGTTTTTATTTTGGTATTTCCAGTACTTTTTTTTTTCTTCCTTTCATCAGGTATCCTTGCTATGATTATGATCAGGACCCTGAGGAGAGACATTGCCAGATATAACAAAGATGAGGACATCGTAAGTATTCATTTATTCCAAGTTGGACAGATCTCTCGTTCTTGAATTCATTGCCCATTTGATTGGTCCTCCCATCATCCACTGGTTAAGGTCCTGCGTAACTAGATGCTTATGTTGTGAGTCCAGTTACCTTTTCTCTCATGTCAGTACTAGAAAGTCTACGAGAACGTTTGCCAAAAAAATTGAATTGATGGAAATGGTCTTTCAATATATATTTTGTTGTAATTTTAATTTGCATTTACTTTCATTCTCAGGAGGACACATTAGAGGAAACTGGTTGGAAACTTGTCCACGGTGATGTTTTCAGACCACCACAGTACAGGACATTCTTAGCAGCTATCGTCGGTGCAGGCATTCAAATATTCTTCATGTCTCTGATTACAATAGGTGAGATACCAAACTATCATATCAAAAACATATTCTTGTTAAGAGACATTCCTGTTACTCTTATCAACAACTCCAGTGAATTATCATCTTATCCTGCTTTCAGAACCTTTTTGTTGATACGATTCATTTCCATGAAATATTTCTTGCAGCATAAGTCGCATAGCACAGTTACTTCACAATATCAAAACAACAGCACCCACCGTAAAGTCTTACGGAGAAAGGTTTATGGCAATCTGCGATGTTTTCTGTCTTGTTAATCTGCTATAATGTACCATAAAATAAAGAGAAAGTTAAGATAGCTGTGTAGAAATCATCAGGTAGAAATGGGCGAGGAGCAGCAGGACGCAGTCAGCTGCGCACAGTTAGAAGCACGATGCATCTGATACTTCAGTGAAAGGTTTTTAGCAAGACTATTTGACAACGAGCATTTGGTGCTTTTTGAGATGGTTCTTAAACTGCTCCATAAAGAAACAAAATCTAGCATTGAACTGTCAGTGACACTGAATTTCTCTTTTTTGTTTCTTTAATAAAGTTATGGCTATGTTTGGCATGTTGTCACCGAGCAGGAGAGGAGCTTTGCTTAGTGCTTCCCTTTTTCTCTTCGTCTTTATGGGGTGAGTGTTCATAAAGTTCCAATGAAGGTTAACTGATATGTAAATACAATTGTTAGAGCTACCAATTTGGTTTTTCCTAGATATTACTAAATTCCATTCCTTACTTCATTATATAGAAATTCTCTCTCATCAGACAGACTGACAAACACAGACAGATAGACAGACAGGCTGTATTTTTTGGATTTTGACAGGTCTCTATCTAGGGAAAAACCACCCTCTTCATTAGATGAGATAAATGCTCTGTTTCTCACCAGCTTGAAATTTCTTGCTCTGCTTGGTGTAATGTGCAAAGTCATATGACTTTGGTAACATCCTCAGTGCCTTAGAAAGAAAACTAAGAATAGACCGACTTTTATCTCCATTTATAAGTCATTTTTTAAAGGTTAACAGTGACCCTCTTCCATAAAAGGAGATGCCAGTGATAAGTGTTTAAAGCGAAGCTTGGAATTTTCCTAATGACAGGTCTATATATAGTGTATCAAAATTGATTTTGAAAGAAAAAATGGCTGATGTGTTTTGTTCTTATATGGTAATGTATGTGTTCATATTTTAATATTGTGTCCACATTTTGGTCAGTGCCACTCACAGTTTTAATCAGAGGCAGGCTCAGTTCAGATTCTCAAGGATTGTAAAAACTGAATGGAGGAAGAGTTAGCAAACCATAGACATTGATCACCCCATTGATGTAACATTTGCTATCCATTCTTTTTTGCGCACAGAGTGTTCGCAGGGTACTTTGCCGGTCGCCTTTACAAGACCATGAAAGGCACCATGTGGAAAGGAGCTGGACTTATGGTAAATATGTGCATCCTACTAAGTTTTTAAACATTGAATAGCTTTGTAAGTTGTACTCAAGTAAGTTGAAATGAACCCTGTTTGTATATTTGGACAAAATCCACAGGACATGTAGTTTGAAGAAAAAAAAAAAGACAAAAGCAAAATCTTCCCTTAGCAAATGTAACCAGCCAGAGATTGCTTACTTCACCATGAAGTTTCCAAATCTCTTTCATGCGAATTTATGTAGTGATCTCAGTTATGGTTGAAAGAGAAACTTTAATCTTGAGGACCACAGAACTTTATTATTTAGTGGTAGCATTATCCTACCATGGTAAGGTTGTACTTTAAGCCTTCCACCACCATAGGTGGGCACTGTAGAACCTCCCCCCCCCCCCACCATAAGAGGTGGGTAATGTAGATCTCTCTGTTGCAGTGATGGGTCTGCTTCCAAGTAGTGACTAGGGTACTGTAGACCCCTCCAACCATAGTTGGCTGGTAATGAGGATCCCTATGTTACAATGATGGGTCTGCTTTCAACTTTTGACTCGGGCACTGTAGACCCGGCCAACCACAGTAAGTTGGTACTGTAGATCCCTATGTTACAATGATCGGTCTTCTCCCTGGCATTGACTTGGGTACTGTAGACCCCTCCAACCATAGTTGGCTGGTACTGAAGATCCCTCTGTTACAATGATGGGTCTGCTTTCAACTTTTGACTCGGGCACTGTAGACCCCTCCAACCGCAGTAAGTTGGTACTGTAGATCCCTATGTTACAATGATCGGTCTTCTCCCTGGCATTGACTTGGGTACTGTAGACTCCTCCAACCATAGTAAGTTGGTACTGTAGATCCCTATGTTACAATGATCGGTCTTCTCCCTGGCATTGACTTGGGTACTGTAGACTCCTCCAACCATAGTAAGTTGGTACTGTAGATCCCTATGTTGCAATGATCGGTTTTCTCCTTGGCATTGACTTGGGTACTGTAGACTCCTCCAACCATAGTAAGTTGGTACTGTAGATCCCTATGTTACAATGATCGGTCTTCTCCCTGGCATTGACTTGGGTACTGTAGACTCCTCCAACCATAGTAAGTTGGTACTGTAGATCCCTATGTTACAATGATCTGTCTGCTTTCAACTTTTGACTCGGGCACTGTAGACCTGGCCAACCACAGTAAGTTGGTACTGTAGATCCCTATGTTACAATGATCGGTCTTCTCCCTGGCATTGACTTGGGTACTGTAGACCCCTCCAACCATAGTTGGCTGGTACTGAAGATCCCTCTGTTACAATGATGGGTCTGCTTTCAACTTTTGACTCGGGCACTGTAGACCCCTCCAACCGCAGTAAGTTGGTACTGTAGATCCCTATGTTACAATGATCGGTCTTCTCCCTGGCATTGACTTGGGTACTGTAGACTCCTCCAACCATAGTAAGTTGGTACTGTAGATCCCTATGTTACAATGATCGGTCTTCTCCCTGGCATTGACTTGGGTACTGTAGACTCCTCCAACCATAGTAAGTTGGTACTGTAGATCCCTATGTTACAATGATCGGTCTTCTCCCTGGCATTGACTTGGGTACTGTAGACTCCTCCAACTATAGTAAGTTGGTACTGTAGATCCCTATGTTACAATGATGGGTCTGCCTTCAACTTTTGACTCGGGCACTGTAGACCCCTCCAACCGCAGTAGGTTGGTACTGTAGATCCCTATGTTACAATGATCGGTCTTCTCCCTGGCATTGACTTGGGTACTGTAGACTCCTCCAACCATAGTAAGTTGGTACTGTAGATCCCTATGTTACAATGATCGGTCTTCTCCCTGGCACTGACTTGGGTACTGTAGACTCCTCCAACCATAGTAAGTTGGTACTGTAGATCCCTATGTTACAATGATCGGTCTTCTCCCTGGCATTGACTTGGGTACTGTAGACTCCTCCAACCATAGTAAGTTGGTACTGTAGATCCCTATGTTACAATGATGGGTCTGCTTTCAACTTTTGACTCGGGCACTGTAGACCCCTCCAACCGCAGTAAGTTGGTACTGTAGATCCCTATGTTACAATGATCGGTCTTCTCCTTGGCATTGACTTGGGTACTGTAGACTCCTCCAACCATAGTAAGTTGGTACTGTAGATCCCTATGTTACAATGATCGGTCTTCTCCTTGGCATTGACTCGGGTACTGTAGACTCCTTTAACTGTAGTAGGTTGGTACTTTAGATCCCTCTGTTACAATGATCTGTCTGCTTCCTGTAAGAAAATCCAGCCATTGACTTTATACAGAGTTGTCTTTTTGTTCTTTCTCCATTTTTTTTTTTTTTTTCCACAGACTGCCCTCTTTTACCCTGGTATCATGTTTGGTGTTGCATTCCTTCTTAACTTCTTCATCTGGGGAAAGCAGTCATCTGGAGCAGTTCCCTTTACCACTCTCATCGCTCTCCTGTGTATGTGGTTTGGTATCTCATTGCCTCTGGTGCTCCTGGGATTCTACTTTGGATTCAGGAAACAGGTGAGAAATAAATTATTTTGGTAACACCAATCCTTAATTTTGAAACCTCTTAGCAGGGATCAAAATCGAACTATTGATGGGGGGAAGAATATTACTCTTTAGAGTGTCTGGCCTTCTCGAGGCATCCTGGGCTATTTGTTTGATTGAAGCCATAATCAGTGTTTAATTCTAATGTGTGTATCAGCATGTCACCTATTCAGAATGCCAAATACTGTTGTGTGAGAGATTCATAATTGATAATTCACGCCTTGGAAGGGCAGTTATTTTTTGCAACTCTCAGTGAATCACATGAGTGTATAGTACGCCTGTGGCTTGTATATTACAACCTCACATCGTGTCACCACCGACTCAACGATTTTGGATCAAACTTGGTATCTTTTGATGTCAGTTCAGCTGTGAAAACCTTAGATAGCTCTTGCATGAAAAACCCATCTTACTGTGACCTACTCAGGGATTGAACCCCAAACCTGCAGGGTTGATAAGTTTCATTGTGTGAATGCCGTCACCTTTATCCACTGAGCCCCAGTACCAGTGTGCAACAGAAGTCACTGATAATGTTCTAAAATATGAAACAATGACAGAATAAACCCATTCTGCTGCACCAAATGCAATTCACTCGGAAGTTGCAGTCGTGCAAAAACATTTGTCGACCAAATTCTATGTGAGTATAGCTCAAGCCTAAATTAACAATAGCTCTTCAGGTATCTCTCATAAATTATCTCTGATTTAAAGCATCGGTGGCTTGAAATCCAATGGCAAAGATAGAGTGAGTAGGATGTTTGGCAGTTTGTAGTGAATGAAATTTGATAAGCAGGTCATTAACTTATCGCTCGCTTTCTTTATCTGACGTAGCCATATGAGCATCCAGTCAGGACAAACCAGATTCCTCGTCAGGTTCCAGAACAAGTCTGGTACATGAACCCCATGCTTAGGTAAGAATACAGAATAAATGACCGTGGTGATGATTGGTACCGTCTTAGACGGTGGTGACGATTGCTTTTGTGTCAGACATTGGTTATGGTTGGTACAACGTCAGATGGTGGTGGTCGTTACCATATCAGGCAGGGCCTGAAAACAGGATTCTTCCTTAGTATTAACACACTGATACATGTATTGTACGCAGGATACACTGTTTGAAGAAAAAAAAGTAACTTTCAATGTCAATCTTCATCCTCTTCCATTTGGGTCATTCCATAGATAAGGGGTCCAATGTATGACATTTTTGGCAAAAATTGGGTAAGGGAAGGTAAAAAACGTAATATGCTAATTGAAAGATAATAACATTCTTCAGTGAATACACTGAAACTAAAGCATAATTGCATCTTGAAAATAAAAATATTATGTTTTTTTTTTTATTTTTATGGCATTTTGTGTCACAATGTAAATGGGACACCAAAGCCCATTTTTTTTTAAATTTTATGTCATATATCATACAGTTTATGGGACACATGCCCATCTAAGCTAATATTTTGTTCCTTCCCATTCACACACTTCAATCAGTTGCAAAAATTAGGTGTAACTGGAACATTGCAATTTTTACAGTCTTGTGTTAAAAGGGATACCATTTTTTTGTCCCCAGGTAAAATATTTTCATTGTGACACCAAGACTTTCCAAAAATTATTGTGTTTAAGTTGTTCATTCTTTTCCAAATCCAGACACATAATAGCTAGGTATTGCAAAGGTTAAGTGTAGCAACACAATTTCATTTGCTACTTTTTTTCAGTTGGCCATAATACACAACATGTTACAATGTAAACAGTAAAAAGGGGACACCAAAATTTTGATTTACATTTACATGTGAAACACATGAGCTCTGCTCCAATGTACTTGCTCAGCTAAACTAAGCTAAGCTTTTATCAGTCAATCTTAATACAAGAAAATGGCAAAATTATCCTACACTATAATAATGCAGAACATTAACACAAGCATAATAAAGCTTTCCATTTACTTCAAAAGAAAAAACAGTGCCGTTTCATTTCTTTTGATGTCACGGCTTTGGTGTCCCGTTTACTCGTGAAACATGACAGTCTATTGTGACATAAAGTTGGAATGCAAGAAGTAAAAATGTTTTGTTGTGTATTGTTTGAAATGTACCAACAGATAGATGTATCTGAAGTAATATTGGTAAGTTAACTGTAAATTTCTTACAAAATCTGTTGTAAGAAAATGTCACAATGTTAATGGGACACCAAAACACCATTGGTACCCTTATTTATGGAATGACCCATTTCTTTCTCTCCAATCTGGTAAATAAGATCAACGCCGTATTTCCTTCAGGAGAAATTTCAATAGAGTGTTAATTACAGTACTAAGAAGAATGATTCATTTTTTTCAGTCGAAAAGTTAGCATCCACCTTGTGGTAAATGTGCAGCACTTCAGTACAAATACTGCCACAACAAAACTCTCATGCAAACGCATTTTTTTTTTAACTTTACTTTTAATGAGGAGTTTCCTTCCCTTCTGCTGAGTCACCACTTCTGACAAATGGCAATCATTGTGATAGTTTAAAAGTGTTTGCATTATTTTTAAAGTGACTGTTTCCTTTTAAATCATTTCTGTTTGTTAAATTTTCTTGTTTTTCTCATCGGCAGTACCTTAATGGCTGGCATACTCCCGTTTGGAGCCGTCTTCATTGAACTCTTCTTTATCCTGACGGTAAGTGATGTCACAAGACGTGGACAAGTTGAATTTTGAAAGGAAACATGCAGTTGTTTTACAGAAAAAACACCATACTTTTAAAACCAATGTTTATGGACACAGAATGATAGATTGTTAAAATATGAGCACGGAGGGTGGCCTTCTTTTCAAGAAATAAGTTTCCCACAGGCAGAAATACAATTATTTTTTCGTCAAGAAGAATTTGTTCACCCAAACTTTTAAAAAAATCAAATGATTCATCTTCCATAACTTATTTTATTCACAATCTTTAGAGGAGATAGAGCTTTTGCATAAGTTGAGTCTAAACGGTTTAAAATTGATTAAAGCTGTTTCCTCCTTGAATGCGGTATTGGTGCATTGTAGAGGCCCTATTTCCCTTTGAGGCAAAGAAGTAGCACTCAACATGGAAGGTCTCCCAGACTATTTGAATATTGTTGCAGTCATCCATTCAGTGACTCTACTTGTTTGTTTCAAAAAATGAAATAATCGTTGCTCACCAAGACCTCAGAAGTGCCATCAGAATGATTCTCATGTCTTCACAAATCTTCGCTCAAGAAATTTAAGAAATATATGAGCTTCAACAGGTGAATGTAATGTCACAAATGTAAGTCCATGGACAGAAGCTTGTGAAGTGGTCCATCCCTGCTTTGGAATCCAGGTTATTTCCATGTTTGTACCTTTGACTATGAACTACAAGTGTTGCAGCCCTCAGGTCCCCCACCCCCTTCCTCCAACCAGTAGAGTTCACTGCATCCTTGGAATCATTAACCGATATGTTTCTTACTTCTTCAGGCAATCTGGGAGAACCAGTTTTATTATTTATTTGGGTTCCTGTTCGTCGTGTTTCTAATCTTGGTGGTGTCCTGTGCTCAGATATCCATCGTCATGGTTTATTTCCAGTTATGCGGAGAGGTAAGCTCATGTTATTGATACCATCCCACCCACTGATGGGTTTGATGGTTGACATAAGTCAGGGATTATGATATTACTTACCTAGCAGTTAAAATTTGATCACATTAAACCTTTGGATGTCACTACCTGAGGTGGTAGATGGTCACAAGACAGACAGGTTTGAGGTGGGTGAAGAAGAGAAAGACTAAAAGTTCTTGTGACATAAGTTGACTGAAACAACTTTGAGTAGTTTAAGGGTGCGAGGGGGGTTTACAGTAACCCTAAGATTTCATGATAGCATGTGAAAGAGGAAGGAACAGAGAGGGGGAGGCAGGGAGGGGAGGAGAGACAGTTTGAAGGAAGGAGGAGGGAGGAGAAGAGAAAGAAGAAGTTACCATTAGTTCTTGAGTTGAAGAAACAGCAGAGGCCTGGTTTTCATTTTTAATAGGTGATTATTGTACTATTACATGTTGTGTAAGGATCAACACAATGTTTTTTTTTCTCTCTTTCATACTTTTACATAACTTTGAGAGTGAATCTTTTACTGCATTGTTTTATTAAGTCTCCAAACCATTGTCTTTTCATTTTGATCATTCGCTGCTCCCACAGGATTACCATTGGTGGTGGCGTTCCTTTATTGTGTCCGGAGGCTCTGCATTTTATGTGCTTCTTTACTCCATGTTTTACTTTGTGACAAAGGTAAGCATTCATTTTGGTCATGTTACCATTATGAGGCAACCCACCGGGGACATTTGCTTCAATGTTATGTGTAAAAATGTGTCCAGATAATTTTCATGAATTGTTGTTTGATGGTTTTGTCTTATTTTGGTACTGTCATAAGCAACTGTTGCATACTCTATGGTCATGTAATTTTTCAAAGATCAATGTTTGGTCACCTTCATTGGTGCTCTAATATATGCTAAGACACAATACATAGGCTGCTACTTGATGAAGGTTTGGTAGTTCTCAACAGCTATTATATCTTGTCACAAATGTTACACACTGCAAAATGTATCACAATATGTGATATACAGTTGTTTTACATGCTGATGTGTGGTCTTTTATACAGCTGATGTATGGTGCTACCTTGATACCAGAGTCATTTTACATGCTGATGTGTAGTCTTTTATATAGCTGATGTATGGTGCTACCTTGATACCAGAGTCATATGTACCATCCAGTTCAACAGCTGTTATATCTTGTCACAATTGTTACACACTGCAAAATGTATCACAATATGTGATATACAGTTGTTTTACATGCTGATGTGTAGTCTTTTATATAGCTGATGTATGGTGCTACCTTGATACCAGAGTCATTTGTACCATCCAGTTCAACAGCTATTATATCTTGTCACAAATGTTACACACTGCAAAATGTATCACAATATGTGATATACAGTTGTTTTACATGCTGATGTGTGGTCTTTTATACAGCTGATGTATGGTGCTACCTTGATACCAGAGTCATTTTACATGCTGATGTGTAGTCTTTTATATAGCTGATGTATGGTGCTACCTTGATGCCAGAGTCATTTGTACTATCCAGTTCAACAGCTATTATATCTTGTCACAAATGTTACACACTGCAAAATGTATCACAATATGTGATATACAGTTGTTTTACATGCTGATGTGTGGTCTTTTATACAGCTGATGTATGGTGCTACCTTGATACCAGAGTCATTTTACATGCTGATGTGTAGTCTTTTATATAGCTGATGTATGGTGCTACCTTGATGCCAGAGTCATATGTACTATTCAGTTCAACAGCTATTATATCTTGTCACAAATGTTACACACTGCAAAATGTATCACAATATGTGATATACAGTTGTTTTACATGCTGATGTGTAGTCTTTTATATAGCTGATGTATGGTGCTACCTTGATACCAGAGTCATATGTACTATCCAGTTCAACAGCTATCTCTTCGACACTTATTCAAAACAAAATCTTGAGCTTTCAAAGTCTTAGTTCACCAAAAGGAAAACAAGGGCGTAAAGTGTCTCAAAAGTATAGGATGAATTTACACTGTTTCACCAAACATTCTGCACTTTTAATCAAGTGGATGGATGCATTTGTTATTGACTGTGTAAACCAGAAACCTTTTAAATGTGTTGAAAGGTTGACCATGACCCTTTTCAAATGAAAGTGGCCCGTCCTGTCAAGTATTTCCAGTGGGATGTGAAACATGCTTACTTTCATCCTTTTTCTAATGTCTAAGCAAAAGGAACATCATGTGAGAACTCTTCGAACAATGACAAGTATGGTATCCTACCACGGTCTGACTAACGTCAGTGGTTGTGGATTTACAGTTTTAACAATCAACTGTGCATTTGTACACGTAATACATTACATGAAAGGTAAATTCATGAACTGTGCTTTAGTTTTGTGTGACAGACAGGTCCATTAGTCCTCCTGTCACATGGTGTCACACCCTACATTTACAGTAATTCATCCTTGCTGTTGCATGGTGTTACACCCCTACATTCAGTTAATCCTGCTTTTGTATGGTGTCGCTCACTACAATTCCATTCATCCTGCTGTTGCATGGTGTCACTGCATTCCATTCATTCTGCTGTTGCTTGGTGTCACTGCATTCCATTCATATTGCTGTTGCATGGTGTCACACCCTACATTCAATTCATCCTGCTGTTGAATGGTCTCACATGATACATTCCATTCTTCCTGCTGTTGCATGGTGCCACACCCTTCATTTAATTAATCCTCCTGTTGATGGTTCGACACCCTACATTCCAGTAATCCTACTGTCACAGTGTTACACCCTACATTCAACTAATTCTGCTGTCACAGTATCACGTCCTTCGTTCCATCAATCCTGATGTCACAGTATCAGACACCACATTCCATTCATCCCACTGTCACAGTTACACTACATTCCATATTTCCTGCTGTCACAGTATCATACACTACTTTCCATTCATCCTGCCGTGGATTGCTGTTTTTGTATGGATGTTTCCATTGATTCACTCAATCTTGTTTAACCATTTTTTTATTCTAGCTGGAGATAACTCAGTTTGTGCCTGCTCTCCTCTATTACGGTTACACTTTCATGATGGTCTTCACCTTCTGGCTACTTACCGGTACGATAGGATTCTGCGCTGCCTACGTCTTCATCGTTATTATATATGGTGCTGTCAAAATAGACTAAAAGACATCGCCACCAGTCAGGTAGCGTGGAGTATTTTCAGCCTTTTTTTGACCTTTCCACATCACTTAGTTTCTAACATCTGTCCATGAGGTGTGTGGCAAGCAGCGGTGGCATCGAGATCAGAACCAGGAAACGTCATCCGTTCTTGAGCTCGGTGATGTCGCTCCTTCCTTCATCTGATGTGGTGTGAATACTTCAAACCATGAACTGACCAATGGTTGAATTCACTCTGTCAAATCTGGAAGTGCATCATTCTTATTTCTTGACAAATTAACTTTTGCGGAGGTTGTCTGACACAAAGTCATCTTGTAATAGCTACTCAGAACTCCCAGCTCTTAGGAAAATTTCTGCATTGATTTGAATAATATTTTTGTAAAATCTTATCTAATAACAATTAGTGGGCTTGGTTTGTTCGTGGTTTATCACCTTTTTCAATCCACTTTACTTATCTCTAGTTTTTTTTTGTTTTTGTTTTTTTTTTTACATATTTTATGGACAGTCTAGACAAACAGTTTGTTTTGTGACATCCTAAAGAAGGAACATAAACTAAACAGTTTTGTGAAACTTGTCCTTGTATTACTGTGTTTGAAAAAACTAAAAACTTGTCTATGGACCCTTGTCACTGTGTAAGACAGAAGTGAATGTGATGCATATAATGCTAGTTTCTCTGAGGAACTTAGCATCTATATAGTTTGAAAGTCAATGTCACTATCGACTCACGTCCGATTCTGGGTGGATAATCAGATAAAAAAATGAAGTGGTACTACCTCTCAAATAGTACACTGAAGTGGAACCCAAAATGATCTCTTTGCATTTGTCTTTTACAAATCACAACCATTTTTTTTTTTCGTTGGTTAGTGGTTTTCTTTTTTGTTTACTTGGAGTATCCTTTCTATGTCAGTTTCATTTTGCTGAGGCCAAGGGGACTAAAGTTGTGTGAGTTGAGGGGGTTCATTGTCATCATAGTATTATCTAGAACACATTACTGTCAGATTCATGTAACACGCTGTGTCCTAATTTGAAGCAGAGTAGGTCTTACCGTCTTTCAGCTTAAGGCACAGCAACACCACATGATGCCTCTAAAAACCAGGGAGATAATTCGACGTGACAGGTCTCCGTCTTTAACAGAATCACTCTTGCGCAACCTGCAAGAGGCAGATTCAGAGCAGTAACGGTCTTTAGATGCATGTCCAAGGTGGAAAAGTATGAATATGTATAGGCTCTGTACTATAGTTTATTCCTTAACTTAAACATTTTCATGAAGAAGATTGTGGTTGTATATATTTTCCTTTTCTTTTTCTTTTTCCTTTTTTATATCACTAGAGATGTCAAACTTTTGGAATTTTAGATGTCACATTGGCAATCCATGTTACGAAAAAATTTTGAAACAGACAAGTCTCTGACCCTAATGGATCCAAGGGGGGGAAAGGGGGAAATAACAGGGATCGCAGTCCCCATTGTTCTTGGTCCCAATGGTGGACCAAGAAAAACACTTGATAATTTTGCCAAAGTATATCCAGGATGACTTTCGTTGCACAAAATCGCACACAATGGGATTTATTTGTAGGAAAGAAGTTTCACCCCCCCCCCCCTCCGCATATCAGTGTCTTCTAGTTTTGACCCCTCAGAGGATCTTGCCTGTGGCTATGTATTATACATGTAACCTGGTTTGGTCATTCCGAAGGTGAATACGGAGAAGCATTAGACTTTTCTGTCGTAACTCTCCCTTTAACTTTTGAAGCAGCATATTTTTTTTTGGCTGTGATCTTCAGGGAGTGCATACTCGTGATATAAATTACTTGGTATGTTTTTAAAAGCATTCAGAGTCAAAATGAAGAGAATAACGTATCTTTCCTAGTGGAGGTGACGAACAGCGTTCAGCTGGCAAATTTAGGTCCAATGGAAACAAATGGACAGTCCTTGGGTTCTAGTCAGACATACATGAGGTTTGACAGTTTTGTTGTCAATCAGATGCTACCGAAATGAAGGTGTGACATTGTAATCACAAATAGTCTACTTCATAAGCAAGATTTTGCAACTTTGTAATGTTTAGTGTTCCAAATAGCCTTTTTGGTAGCAGTTTTCTTATGCAACAAATCAATGTGAAGTTATTTCATTCTCGGATATTATTACTGCGGATGTGTGACCACATAGCAAGCTTAAAATGTAAAACCTTTTAACAGTAGCAACAGTAAGAATGTGTTCACATGGAGTCCAGAATCCCAACCAGGGTACCTGGTCCATGGTTGACCTTGTACCCAGATACTCAAAAATATACCTTTCATTAGGCTAACAAGTTCTTTGTCAAGTCATATTCGCACATTCAGCTTTGCTGGTTGATATTACTCCATATATGGTGCGTAGGGCCGTGAGAGTGAAGTATCGCCAGTTACTCATACATGCTGAAATTTGTTCAGTTAAGGATGCAACCTGCATCCTAGAGAAAGTAAGGTTTGTTTTTTTTTTTTGTCACAGGTGCAATGTACATCAGTGAAACTTTGGATCCTGGTAGCATTTTCTGAACCGGTTTCCAACAATGTCGGTATGGTAACCGGTGAAAAACGCCAAAAAATAATAACCTGTTGTTAATCATATTATAGAGTCATATAATTTTCTTCAAAGATGCAGAGAAAGGAAATAAAGAAATTGAATGCTGAGGACCTCAAAGGAGTCCTCAAAAGTTATCATTAAATCATGGACCTAAAAGTAAGGGCAGATCATTGGCAAAATGTCTGCATTAAAAAAAATGAATTTTCTTGTACGGAACTGATTCTGTTGGAAGTCTTGCGGTCTCAAAGAGAGAGCAGTCCATACATCTGCTGGATGCAGTTCCAAATTTCATCAAAATTTACAAGGCATAAAAATCCAGGAACATGCCAGTAATCAACAAGACCTGTGTGCTGGTATTTCAGTCAGTCATTCAAAATCTAAAAGGTGGCCCTCTGTGATAGATATATTGCTCTGATCACAGAATCGGCCAAGTGAAATTGTCATGCGGAAAGTGATCGGTATGCAATTTTAAGTGAGAGCTGGGCCAAAGTCAGAAGCTTCCCTCCCCCAAGAATGGAACATTGCCGCATGCATAATGATGGTCGGAACATCGGTCAACATTCAGGATATTGTGTTTGGGTATTTTGACTCGACTCTCTTTTAAAAGTGTGAACTCATCGCAATGAAACTCTTCCTGCCTGCTACAAAGTGAAACAGTGATTACATTAACTGTTTTCAAAATCTGACTTTTTGTGCTGCCCATGTATTGCTTCAGTCTCCAGTTGACACTACGTTCATTTGTGGTACAGTTCATACACTATTCCTTGAAAAACTCTGCTTGCATGTTGCCTGTCTTTCCATAAAACATTCACCTAGGGAGCAACATTTCCATTTTTGTGAAAGAACAAAATTAATGCCTACTTCTCTTTTGGCTGTATTCTTTATGTGAGTGAATCCATGGAAAAACTCTTCAATGCATTCGCTAGACCTACGAAATTATGTTAACATCAGACCTGCCTGTGATGTTGCACATGATGTAGTCATTGACATGGTCATATCAAAATTTAAGCCAATCGAGTCACTAACGAAAATGTTTGGTTGTGTTGTGATGGTAACCTCATGAGTTCAAACTGTGTGAGTTACGGCAATCTACTCGATGTCAGTATAAATGACTATTGACTTTGTTGAAATAAGCTCAGAACTCATTTCTCACCTGTGATTGTGTTATTATGACCTTTGATCATCGCATATCTTATTTCTTGAAAGTTCCTCGAAGATTGTTATTTGTGAGGACTTTTGCCCATCAGTTGAGTCATAGTTGATAATCCAATATCATTGTTTTATACAGTCTAACATGTCGGTTAATAAAGCTTTCTTTTTCCATACATTTTTGTATTATTACTATTATTTTTACCGAAGTCATGTGTGATTTAGCATTGTCCTGTGAAATCAGGTATTGCTTTGAGGGGAAAGTTGATGTACCGGTCCATGCTACGTCTTAGTCACTACATCCAAGGGCTATTTTTGTCTCAAATTCTCAAAAATCTTTCAAGGCCTGCATTGAAGACGTAAGATTTGTTGAATCTTGTTCAGCGGATGATAGTTACTACTACTGTAAAACACCTCTTATACTTTCACAGAAATTTAGAGAAGATGATAAGTAGGTAGTAACAACTTCTGTTTTGGAAAGTCTTTAATTTTTTGAACTCTAAAGCTACGTTTACACTAGTGTAAACTTTCAAGATTAAATGAGGTCATAAATTTTAAAGAAAAAGAATTCGTGCAAGAATTTGCAAGTGTTACATGACATTTTGGTAACCCTGGGGCATTGGGAAATATTTACCAGAAAACTCTCTCTCAAAGAGCAGTATCTCGAGTAATTGACAAGATGTTGGCATGGGGGTTGAAAAGTTGGTAGTGAAAAATCCTCTTTCATTTAAGAGTTATTAAATACAATGTACAAAATAAAGCATACCTCCATCCATTTCAACCGATTTGCTATTCACCTTGTGTATACAATGCAGTGCATGTACAATTTTGGTTAACAGTCAAGTTCACCTTATCCCTGTAATAGTCACTGGCGGATCAAGAAGGGGGGGACTCCCCCATCCAAAGGCAAGCCAAACATGTTGTTAAACACGTAGAAGAATGTGACATCACAGTTGAACATTTAAAAAATTAACATTTGAGGACATTCATGTACAGGAAAATAATTACTGTAACACCAATTTGATCCCTCCCAAACAAGGACTCAGATCCGTCAGTGGTAATAGTCAGTGGCGGCACCAAGAAGGCATGGGGGTATTTACCCCCCCCCCCCCCATTCGGAACCTTTCCCCCAACAGTTTCGTTTGCCTTCTGCCCTCTAAAATTCTGCAGCAAGGCTCATACAAATGATATCTCAAGAACAGAATGTATGTTGAACTGATCTCACATTGGTATGATTGTGCACTATACCAGGAAACTCCGTGACGATACTACATGCAAGAACTATTGCTTTTGTGTAGGCCAAATATCCATTGAGGTCAACAATGGTCAAATTAAAAAAAAAAAAAGACCTTAGTCGGCACAATATTTGGAGGAAGGATGCTTGGATTGATCTCATATTTAAATAGTATACTGCGTACTAGAGGGTCAAAGGTCATTCAGGTGTAACAATTGTCAAAATGCAAATACCTTGTATAAACCACCATATCTCAAGAAGAGAATGTTAGCCCGATCTCATACTGATGTGTAGATACAGTACGGTATGTGCAAGACTCCCATTCATCTGGACAAAGGTCATTTAAGGACATTGTCATATTACAAAACGCTGGATGATATATCATGAGAAAGGCGAGTGTACTGCTGTTAGGCATGTGTACCACAATGAGTGCAGCCAACCCTTCGGTGGCGAAGGTCGAAGGTCTTTTGAGGTCAGCAGGGATCAAATCACGGTAATTTAACCTGTAAGCAGAATATCTCAATAAGGGACGAGCTAAGAATGAGTACATTCATAAAACCTCCGTGTATCGCAATTGATGAAGAAGCAAGTTGTTGATTCTGGTAGCTAGGGTAGTTAACTGAGGTCAGCGGGGACCACTCGACAAAATCTTTGCCGGCGAATACAATTCCTCCCAGGTCGAATCTGGACTTCATAATCAGAAGGAAGATGTGCCCTAATTTAATGAGTAAAACAGGAATATTGTTTCTTATGGAGATTGGCCAACTTCTGGAAAATCCGTACGCAATAATTCAAAAAGGAAACATTAAACAGATTTCATAATTGTTTTATTCTTTCGTGCTTCGTCTTTTTCAGAATACAATGATTTTGCTTCACGTATCAGTTACTGTGATTAGCCGCACGTTATAAGTAAGTCCTCTTAAGTCAGTGAAATCTCAATGCATTCTTGCATTCTGGTTTCCTATAGTTACCTTTTCAGTCGGTTCCAAAGAGTGGAAGCAAGACAGAGAGAGGAAGTCTTATTCTTCAAGTCGCCTTTGCTGACGATACAACATACACAAGTAGATTTAAGGGGAGGAGATACCTGCAACAGAGACAATAACCCCACCCAAAGGTTGCTCCAAAAAGTTGCGTTTACAGAATTTATGCTTAGGAGAACGAAATTTACTGTCAGGAAATTAACTTTACCGTTTTATTCCTGTTTGTTGCACCAAATCGCATTCAGTTACCGATTTTTTTTATCTTCTGTGGCCAAACTGCATGGTGTCCTCCTCCTCATATCAGCTGGGTGGTAGCCTGTGGAGCAGACGATGTAGTCGCTCCCCCCCCCCCCCCCCCCTAAGAGATGGTGCTCTCTCAGTAATGATAATACACTCTTTTTATACCTATAGGTAAGCCATGTACCCCAAGTGTGAGATATACTGTACTACGAGAGTGGGATTTTTTAATGATGATGTAGGATTTCCTTTGGGACTAATAAAACTCACACACAATAGCCTGCTGTAAGTAGGCTACTGAGCTACATGTAGGTTAGGTGGTTCGGTTCCTTGCAACAATGTTACAATTATTGTTGGTCCTTAGAGCTCTGCCAATACTACACAAATCCCGACAGTCGAATTTCAAGTCTATGACTATTAGACAGACGGACGTTCTAATTGGATCATCCAGAGCACTCAGCCAGCCGTATCTCTCTCTAAGTGTAGGTTTTATCTGATTGTTTGGGTTACTGTTATTTGTCTACTGAATACTGTTCGATCCTACTGCGGAATATGTTTATTTGGCTCGACCACATCTCGATCCTAGCAAGGATCTTCAGAGTCGAAAATGCAGGAGAAATATATTTACATCGAATTTTACAAGATGTGCATAGATGGTGCTTTAAAAAAGCGATATATTAATATACATAAAAAATCTGTATCATTGTTAAATTATGGACCGATATAAAACCTCAATACTGACATTGATAACTCTGACGAGGTTTTAATATAAAACAACGTCCTGTCGGGAAGGTATGTGATGTTATAGATTCATGTAAATCACATCATGGAGGAGTGATTACGTACAATTTGCCAGTAAAGGTGTTGTCACACAGTCAGGCTGTTATTTATTTTTTTTTTTTATTTATTTCCTTTTTTTACAGTGAATATCAACTTCCATTGGATGAGCAGTTCATTTCCTTATGTATATCGAGCCAATTTATCATACTTTTAAGTCGTCGTACATTTGCCACAGCAAGTCTTGTTTCCGGTTTCTCGGAAACTTGGCTGCGTAGGTACCTGGTACGTTTATGCATCGAATTAAGTACAAGATTCGTGGTGATTTTGATAGCACTACAGTAATAGGTCATTTGAGGTCAACAGTGATCGAATTACAAAAGCTTGTGAACATTATATCTCTGAGACGGAAACTTACACTGGCTTGATATGAGCGCTTGGTTAATTGATGTACTACATTGTAATATATGTGTTTTCATTTAGGTTAAAGCTCATCAATTGTCCAATATGTGATATCTTCAGGGGCTGAATCAGGGTGATTTTGAGAAGGTTAACCATACACCGTTGGCCTAAGACCGATGAGCGAGCGAACGTGCTAGTGACTGCTGACGCTAGTTACAATGGTACTGGGCATGGCCGATGTATGCTTGTTCCCTTTCCCTGTGGCTCATCAGAAGATTCGGATAGGAAGCAAAAAAAAAAAAAAGTGTTGGTGAGAAAATCGTTGGTCATCAAAAAGGGAGTGGGGAGTGCGCCGGGTTCCCCACCGCCTCCCCCCCCCCCCCCACCACCACATGGATCTGCGCCTGACCTTTGGGAAATCCATTCCAAGGAAGTATGGGAAGGCCTGATATCGAGGTTTGTCACAATCAACGCCTGGTCTCTGGTCACATCGTCATAACCACATTGCATTCTTGAATTCCTCCATGATGCAATTCCTCCTCAGCTTTTCATGTTTTGCTCGTTCATTTGGCCTGAGCAGCTACCGTTATCTATCACTCTGACGTCATCAGTTCATCCCTAATGACGGTGATCCTGTAGGGGCCAATAATCCTGACTGGGTCATTTGTCTCTGGTTCAGTGTTAAGTGGGACACCATCCAACGCCGGCTCAAGACGGAAAGAATGAAGAATTCGACCGAGAAATAAGAACAGCTATTAAAGAGAAACGATAGAAGAATTTATAATTGTTAATGGACTAGTCATATAGTCAACTAAAAGTTCTAAAACTTTAATCCATTATATCCGGTAGATGAAGTGGGGGGTTTAAGAATGGCGAGGGGTGGGAACAAGTTTTCCTTTCTCACGCGAATGTTTGCAGAGTTCGAATTTCGAGGTAGGGAATTGTGTAATCTAATCAAACCGAGTAGATACAAATAAGTTCGATCACACGTCTTGGTCCAAATAGGCCAAATGTAAAATGAAACATGCGACTGACAATTGAAACGTCCAGAAACTGACATGACTGCGGAAAACTAAGAATATTTAAAGCTGTATCATTTCAAGGGAGTATTTGAAACTACTCAATTTACTCAAAAGTTAGCATTTGTAGACGAACGTTTCGGCTAGGTTGATTGCTATACTTTTACATTTCTAATTACCTGCATCTTGGCCATCTTCTCACCCAGACAAACTCGCGCTCCTGCAGAGAATGGGAAGAAACATCTAGGTATTGCTACTTTCCCGTTGCCATCAAGGAAATGTTCTGCAAATATGAAAACAGGGGGGATGAAATTAGACGACCGCTATATTTCTTGCGGAGTGTTGAATGAGCATATGGAACGCCGTCTGAGTGTCGTATTGTTGCCTGCTCTATAACTCATACTTTACAGTCGCTAAACCAAACCGCTGTATACTTACAGTTGGTTAAAAGCAAAAGAAGAAATTTGGTAACTTCTAAAAATAAACTCATTTTTCATTAGTGTTGTAAGAAAACACACTGTTTATATCACGGTTATATTAAAGTGATGTCTATGTACTGGTAGCATACCCAATTTTCTGTTGATTAATTTAAACAATTCTCTTTTGCACTTGCTTTTTTATTGTACTTGCTCGATTCTTCGTTTTTGTTTTCGTTTTTGCATGTTTCGTTTCGTTTATTTTCGTTCATACATACATGTATACATACAGTGTGTGCGGGTGTGTGTGCGTGTGTGCGTGCGTGTGTGTTTGTGTGTGCTTCTTTAGTGTCGAATTGTTCTGACGTTGATTTCGTATTCATCTCAGTGGTCTTTGATCTTGTCGTGGAGCATCATCTGAAGTTTCTTACTTGTTATCCGTTGCAATATTTTCTCCACATGTTTACATTGATAAGTTTAAATTGATATGAATTGCAGCTCCTTCGCTATGAGTTGCCTGCCAACAAATGGACCCTTGAAAGGAGGGGGCCCTGTTCTTCCGATGGAGGGCCCATTCGAGAAGAGCCCCGTTATGGGTGAAACATTGATAAGAGATAACTTCCTGCAAGAAGATATCTTTTTCAATATCCAATTACGTTTCCGTATTCGCCTGTCAATACTTTTTGTGTCTTTTACTAATTCAGGGTAAAATTCAAACTGTTATAACATTTTTTTGTCGATAAAGTTACTTTCATTTAACAATGCTCGCGATCAACGATTTATGAATGAAAACCCTGCGGGAGGCATCAAAAACTTGAAGAAGAAGAAGAAGAAGAAGAAGAAATAGTCGGGTCCAGTCTTGTAGTGAACGAAAATAACACACCAAATGAGTAAACCGATCTAGGTTGAATAACTATCCTTCCAATTTTTACCGGCGCAATAAACTTTTAAGTCGTGTTCTGGCCATCCAAGGTAACGCTTTTGGAATTGACGATTGCAAGTCTTATTAGAAAACTTACCAGGATAGAAAAGATGAGGATTTTCCCATTTTTCTGGATTATTGTGGATCCACCATAAGTTGGTGAAGACAGTCGTGTTTGCGTCGATATCATACCCGCCCACTCTGTCGAAAGAAGGTCAACTCTGGTTAATGTAATTATGATCGTAACATGTCACGTTCTCCAACATCAGTTTGGTTGTGATTACGTTATTAACATTTTTATTTTAAAATGCAACTAAACTTCGTCACCTCTAATGCTCGAGATATTACGAGCAGTATGAATGCCACTTGTAGCTCATACGACCTTACCACAAGAAGAAGTAACTTTGATAAATGTACTAGCTGTTCGGTATGTACATAACTAAACATTCCATCTTATCTTTAGTAACCATCTTTCATGATGATAACAGCCCATCTCTGCCTCTCACGGGGCCACATCTGGGCCCACCGTAAGTTCTTCACAATTTATAATATTAAGGTTGTTAACTCACCGTGTGTCACGTGTGGTACGGTGGGGCGCATTTAAAGAAGAGAAAGACGCCTTCCTCATTGTTTCAAGGATGGACGCCATCAGATACGGTAGCCGAGAACGGTCCTCCCAATTTATCATTTGACCTGTCTCGATGTTTGCCTTGATTTCTTGTCGGATTCGCGTTTGGACCTGAAAGTCAATTAAGTTGAACATATGACTGAATGCAGCTGAATACGGTTTCTGAAATAGATATCATGGATCAAACTCGTTACCAGCTCACACGGGGTATCAATCCATTCGATCTCTCCACCAACACGCTTCCCAAAGATCATGTAATAATGGTCCATATTTTGGTGTTATGATGTGCCCATAAAATTCAAACATCATATAAAGAAGTGTGTATAGATCCTTTTAGATCTTCTTCCCCTAAAAGAACTTACCTCCCCATCATATACCCACCAAGTGGGTTTGCAGTTATAGATCACAGAGTGAAATCTCAAAGTAAAGAAGGATGAAATAAAAGGGAAATACATGGTTGAATACAGAACCCTAGTCAATTTCCACCATAATGCTGAAAGATTACAAGATCCCTTTGGTGGAATTACAGACTATTAACAACACCTTCCTTCTTTAGGAACATATCGCATTGAAGGCGTGGTAGTTCTAGTTTCCCGGCAAGTATTCTAATGTGAAATATATTCGGTACTGTACGTGCAGTGTTATGTCACTGTAGGTTAATAATGTCAAGTGACTTTGATATTATCTGGGAGGGAAGAGAGCTTGAGGACAGAATTTCTTTTTTACAGATGTATACTAGGAAAGGCATCTATTATTTTAAACAGACTGACAGAGATATCAGCATCAGACTGAAAGGAGAGGAAGAATATATATTCAACTTTTACTCACGTGTGGATTAGTCACGATAAACGCTATCGCCCATCTTAAAACCTGCAAAGTCGATTCAAAACCCCCTGCAAAGACCTCCCACATTGACATGATCACGTGATCTTCTGTGAGGTCGTTCTTGTCATAATTTGACCTCTCGTCCTCTATGTCGTCGTCGTCGTCGTTGATAGCGTTGGAGCAGTCGTTTTGATTAACGTCCTTCCTTATCGCTAGTAACGCATCTGTGATATTTCGGATTCTATTGGGTTCAAACGTTCCCAGGTGATACTCGTATTCCCGTTGCAGTATCGCATCACGCGTGGAAGTTAGTTCTTCAATTGTCCTCAGCCGTTGCCATGGAAAAATCTTTTTGGATAGGATAGAATGGCAAAAAAAAGAGAAAATTAACAATTAGGGCAAATTGTTTGCATGTATTGGCTTTAATTTTTGTTTGCGAAATGTAGTCCAGATTTCCTGTGCGAGTGAAAATAATTTAATTTGTGCGATCTCATCTGATGTTTCATAGGGATTGACTGTGGTAACCAAACCGATTTTTTTCGAAATACCAACCCCGAATTTCAGAAGAATAATACTTACTTTTGGATGTCGTTCTGAAAATGTACCTGAAGAATTAGGCCTACTGAAAGAGGGAAATCAAGCCATTAAAATAAATCTGAATTATACAGACTAATTTATACTATTATGTTAGTGGCCGTCATTTGATAAAACTTTTGTGGGAATACAGGTTGCAATTATTTTTCATCACCTTTGATCCATGTCGTTTAATGATTAACTATAAAACTGACATGTGCTAATGCCTCCATTGACAGTCTCGCTAACCTCTCGTGATAATCATACATCTCCACCATCATCACTCTAATACAGGGTCGTTCGTCACTTAATTGATGATCCCAATCGGAAAATTTGTGACAATTTGTATCGATATCAACAATCGAATTGAGACTTTTGATGGCTGTTTGTTTGTCTAACTTGATTCAGGCGATCCGTGAAAGTGTTTTGATTTTGAAATAGGACAGCAAAATACAAAAAAAAATCGTTTATTATTAAGCTAAAAATTCAACAGCAACAAAGAATCGTTTTAACCGCTCGAAACCACTTGTCTGTGCCTCTGGCTCTATGATTCACGTTAGTGCTAATTAAAGGTGGTGCTGCCGAAACTGCTGGGAAAATGCCTTGTAGCATGTTGATGCTAAAAGTAAATAATATTTAGTCCAACTGAAAACAATAAACATAAAATAAAATTCAATTGTAAGAATAAAGTATTACTCTTTAACGAGAGTTGTAGTCTCTTCGCTCTTTCGCGACCGACATGTACAGAAACTAAAGACACTAACTTGTGTGCTGCTGAATTGGTTATAAGAACCTTCACCATGGTAACCAGTGGCGGCGCTACGGGGGAGGGGCATGAGGGAGCATTTGCCCTCCAGATTGTTTCCTTCCCCCAGTTGCCCCCCCCCCCAGTTGCTCTCACCCTTCCCAATCAGATCTTGTACTCATCCAAAATTAATTTAATCACAAAACTATGTATTGGCATTGGACTGAATAAGAACAGCTTCCGGGGGACCATGATTGATAAATGCCTAATTTATGTTACAATGAAAAATGAAAAAATAGAGCCACTACTCTGTCATATCACTGTTTAAAAGTATGTCAATTCTACTACTTAAAGTACGTCATTTCAAAATGCTGGAAATGTTTCACCAAGGGTACATGCAACAAGTTCATGTTATACCCGGCGTTTCCCCTAAAAAATTTCCCTTCGGGTTCTGCGTCGCTCGTTGCGTTAGATAGTGTTCAACCACCTACCCCCATTTTTCATTATGCTAAAACCTCAGAGCTTCCGGGGATCTTCGCCCCCTGGACCCTACCATGGGCCCTAAGGCGGGCCCCTGGACCCCATCCGCACGGCCTCGCGTTTCGCGCTCGGTTTCGCTCTGCGAGTGAAAATCTTTGTCCCCCCAACATTTCCTCTGCCCTCAGTTTGCCCCCTCAAGTCTGACATTCTGACGCCGCCACTGATGGTAACGTACCTATCGTAGAACTATACTGTACAGCTAACTTCTGACAAGTTCCAAATATTGAACCAGCAGATCCTGGCAAACTGACGTGTACATGCACACGTAGTAATTAGCAGTATAATCTTCTTCGACGAGGGTACTAGTAAACAACGATTTCACGGCTGTTGGGTAGGGGTTTCACACATGAAACTTCAGTTATTTAGTAATTGTACTTGTATGGACACTTACTCAATGGAACCGCGGCGATATTGTTAAAATCTTCTTTGACCTTAGAATACCAATTATACCAATTGATCGCTTTAGCAAGTCCACCTTCCCTTGAATCTGTTTCCCTTTAACTTTTTTATATCTGTTTACTTCCTGTAATTGTTCCAATGAAAGTTACCAGTGCAATGATCCACCAGTACTACAAATGGTTGGCTAGTTCAGCCAGGTTGATAGAACAATTATTCATTCAATTTTTTCTCCCTTCTGTTTTCTCCTGCTTTTCTTCTTTTTTCTTCCACCCTTTTTGGATATCTCTACTTTACTTGTTTGGTGTTTCTTACTAAGATTAAAATGATATTGAACAGAATAAACTCACTGATTTCTACCGTCGGACTATTGCTATTAGTATTTTATTTTTTGCCGGTTGTAAATGATAGTAAAACTTATTCAAAAATCAAAATCACTTTCTTGACAGGGGACATTTTGTATCTCAATGGCAACTCCCTGGTCCGACACTGAGACACCGACAAACACACAGACAGACAGATAGATAGAAAGGCAGACAGATAGACAGACCAATATAATCTATCCTGACCAAATACAGTGGTCTATGCCAGCGACTTTCCAAGAATCAATGGCATTTTTTCAACACGACATAGTTGCTATTTTATAAAAAATATATTCTTGTTTCATTATTCAATTTATGTTTTAAACTAATTTTTGCACTGTGTGACTTCGAAACTTTAATTAACGGTATTGTTACCAGGGAGGGGGGGGGGGGCAATGGTGATACATACAATGCAAATTTATGGCGGGGTAACAATAAGTGAAAAAGTACCTTGCTGTAAGGTGTAAACTAAAAAGACATATTAGCATCTCGATATGAGTCGCTTAACTCATCTTGCTCCAAATCTGACCAAAAGATATATTTACACCTCATTTACGCCTCATATTTACACCTTATGTACCCAATAACATTGGGTACATTGCATAACGAATCATAGGCCTATGCATATGCTACCACCGTCGTATATTTATAAATGGATGCATTTATTTACCTCTATTAAAGTTTTGCTCTTGTACAAAAAATCACTATGGTGCTCATACAAGAAAGCAAATGATATGGTTTTATTATTTCCCACCCCCTCCCCCACTACATTCGTCTTTTCCCACAAACTACACACTATGCCGACTGATTTCTATCTGTTGTTGTTGGGGCACACGTGAGGTGCGCCCAATTCGACAAAACGTAAACAAGAGAATAACTCTGGCGACCCCACATGTTTGTTTTCAATTGAGTGTTGTTTCGTAGACGTGGTTCCAGACCACTCCAGGCAGCTCCAGCCCTATGACGACAACATTGGCCAACTACTTAATGTCTTGACGAAAACAACAAAAAATAAATCAACTATCCTCTTAAAGCCAACTACTACCACACCAAGGACGAAAAGTGCAACGGCCCCCGTCCTTTTCTTTTTCATTTGCTTACACTGGAGATACAATCACTTCGTAAAGTAGATGTTATTAGTGAAAATCGGTTAAAGGTAAAGCCAAGAAGGAGGTTAGCCCATTGTTCAGATTAAAGCTATTATGGAGGGCCAGAAGAATCTTTTGTATTGACTGAATAATCTCAAATGACCACTCAAAGACATGGACCTATTGTCTTCATTGATTGTGGCGAAAAAAAAAGATTCAAAGGACACTTCTTCAGGGTTTTCTTTCTGTCTTTCTGGGTCCAGGTGGGTGGTTTGTACTTTGAAAAGTTCAAACCGATATGTAATAGCCATATACTTAGGTAGAGCATGTGAAACGGGACATCAGATCAGACGGGCTGAACAGCCAGCAAAAATCGACCATCACCAATTATAAGATTAACTGAAATTAGTCCAAAGCAAAGATATTATTAATCACCATCAGTGGCTGTTCCGTTAAGGACAAAGTCATCAGAACATTCAGTTTGCAGTCTCCCCCACCCCTTCCCCCTGCTCAAAATTCCTGGTTACGCCACTGCTTCTAGAGTGTCGATTGTCCTTTTTTTTTTCCTGTACACTTTCTATAATTTGGATTCATTTATTTTACATTTTTGTTTTCATCGTCTTACTTCCAACTCTGTTCGGTCTATCATATATTCGGATAAAGCAGCACTCCGAGCTGTCCCGTCAGTCCCTAACCTCCGGTAGTCTAAAATGTTATTCGCCCCTCCCCTAGAGTATTTTGGGGTTGAAAAGATTTATCAACATTATATCATGTGACATGAACCAAGGAATACTCCATTACTGTCATAACATCCCCCCCCCCCCTCCCTCCATAAGAATCTGGGATGTTTACGGACATGAGGCTGCTGTTGTCGAGCATACCATCGGTTGATTTTAAGTACCAGCAATTTCAATCTCCTTAAAGTCTCCCTGGACGTTATATATTTAATCTTAAATAATTGTTGTTCTTCACCACTGTGACTGGGTGGGGTGGGATACTTGTCGATGATGTTAGTAAACTAACGTGGAAGCCCGAAATAACTCCATCAAAATGAATGAGGTAGCACTAAAACAGTCACACACAATACATTTTCCTTTATTCGGTCAATTTACAAAAGAAATTACGTATTGGCATAGGCGTATGCACATAGAACAGTCTGTTGTTTTTTTTTTGGGGGGGGGGGCAGCAACGCAATTTTTCGGACAGTCAGGAAAGCTGACAAATTTTTTATTTCTTTCATTTCCTTAATCTTAAATTAGGAATTCTAAGAAAAAAAAATAGAGCACAAGGAGAAATTCATAGAAAAATTAGGTCCAGACTGAATTGAAAGATGGTGTTATCTTCAATGGCGTAGCCAGCAGGGGGAGGGGGTCCTACAGAAATTTGGGGGACGTGATGGATTATGTTGGAAAAAATTAGAGCCAAAAAAGAGTAAAAAAATGGTTTGTATAAAGTGAGACCTGTTTGTTAAAAAAAAAAATCTTAAGGGGGACGGGAAATCCCCTCAGCTTAGAAACTTTCCCCAAGATCAGTTGTCTGTGACCTGGGCAGGGGTGTAGGCTGGGATGCAGAGGATGTGCCAGGTGGAAAACAAATTACCTGGTGACGGAAAAAAAATAAAACCATCGCTTAAAATATAGAAACTCCTGATGAAATCTTCAATTCAAATCTAGAATCAAATGTAGCACCATTTCGCATCTAGCCCACCCTATACGTTAGCAAAAATTTTCCAAAGGGAAGGGGAATCCCTGATCTTTGATCCCTTCCCCAAAGATCAGTCTTAAATATAAATTACTATGACCTAGGCAGAGTTGTGGACTGAGGTGCAAGGGCTACGCCAGGTGAAAAAGGAAAACAGTTTAAGAATGAATATTTCATCAAGAAAGATGAAAAAGTAAAAGAGGAATTCCTGAGGATATATTCAATGTAAATCAAGTATCAAATGCAGCCCCATTTTGCACTCAGCCCACACTACGTTAGCAAAATTTTCTCCTCCGCAGGATACGTCTTTCATACAAATCACTATGACCTGGGCAGAGGTGTGGGCTGCGATGCAAGGGCTTTGCCAGGAGGGAAAAAAATCTTATTTACCTAGAAAAGGTTTAAGAACGACTACTTCATCCAGTAAGATGAAAAAATAAAATCATTACTTAAAAAATCAGAATTCCTGAAGATATATTCAATTCAAATCAAGAGTCAAATGTGGCCCATCTTGCATCTAGTCCACCCTACGTTAGCAAAATTTTCCAAAGAGGAGGGACACCCCCTCCCCTGTGGCGCGATCAGTCTCCGTCCTGCGCCCCCTCCCCTCTGCCAAATCCTGGATCCGCCACTGTTATGTAACATGTTGTTACATTATATCCATTCCAACATACATTATCCTCATTTGCTTCGAAACGGTTCTGGCAGATTCGGTATTTGCCCCTCCCCCCCCCCCCCCCCCCACATCTCGACCGAGCAGAGGTAAGCTGATACGCCATGTATGGCGTCTGGTGAACGTGTCAACGTTAGCGTGAAGTAGGGCACGTCAATTACTTGGTAGCATATCCAAACTTTCTCTACATGTATCGAGTTCTCTGGTTAGAATGCATGGACCGCAAAGTTGGCCTGTGTAGTATCATTGTGTATTGACAAAAGAAAGAAAAAAGAAAAGAAAAAAAAGAGGAAAAGGAATGTCAAGAATGAATCCCATCTTGAAACGTCACTCTCAAAAACTGTCGAGATTATCCGATTAGTATTATATCCTCGGGTGAGTCAATCTTCCCATCCCACGTCGTGCGAAATGTTTTACAACTAAAATTGATAAACGCGGCGCCACCGAAATCCAACCGCGGCATAGGTTCGGTCGGAATTGAACCATATAGAGCTAACACAGCTAACTTGTGATCCGTATTGTTAAATTTCTTTCTATGAACTGTAAATGTATGTTGTGTAGAAAAATGGGTGCGTTTGAAGCGGACATTAGCAAGTTTATCAACCTCTTTCCGTTGTACAAATGTCCACTTGTGTGATTAGTTATCTGTCCAAGAGTTGTAGGAATTTTAAAAGCTTCATAGACAAGCTGCTGGGCTTAAAGGAGCTCACAAAACTTGTACCCCTATTTAGCATTTTTATTTTTTGTTTTCCTTGGATTAACATCTGCTTGTATGTGAGTGGTAGACCCTTTTTCTCTTAGTACTTCATCAGAGGATTACTCTTAGAGAAAGTACACACATAACGTTAAAACTGCTTGCTTAATCGTTCAGCCTAGAGGTTATCATACAAAGTCTGGATTACGTAGTAGACTTATTTTCTAAACTAGAATATATTATAGAGTATACTCAATAATTCTGTGAATAACCTATCTATCAATGAAAATGAAACTATCGGCGATAAAATATCATATGACTGATTGAATGTGATACGTCACAAACATGCATTATTCATGAATAACTCGTACAACGGTATTTAACTTGCAATTGCGTTGATAGAGTGTAGCCATGCAGCTTTGATATCTTAAGGAGACTCGGGTTTAACTTGATTGGAGTCCCCGGCCTCGTAAATGAAAAACTTCATAACAGACATAAAATTAAAGAACTATAAAACAAAACTGACGTCAGGTGGAAATTTAATAAAAGTTAATGTCTTTGAAGTATAGCCACCAATTTAAGCATGAAACATTGCTGGAACTTTCCCGATTATTTTTACTTTTTTTATTTGCCGTATCAGACCAAGTGTGTACCGAAAAGTAATCTCATTGTGTTCTCTCTTAAAACGAAAGATTGAAATGAGGGACGAATGGAATATTTCTATTGAAACATTCAGTCTAATACACTGACCTTATTGGATTCAACTGTTCAATCGAAATTTGAATTGTTCAATTATCTCATATCTATTACATTGCAATGTTTTATGAGAGTTTTCATGTTACCACACCACATGCAACAAAGTCATATTGTTGCTGAGCATTGTTAACACAATTTTGTACGTTCTTTGCCAACAATTCTCCTCCTACCGATATTGACAAATGATAAGCAATGGTAATATTCTGCGAAAGTCAATGTCAATTATGTATCTGCAATTCACTCTTTAGAATCAATTTAATTAATCAAGATATGCCATACATGTGGGCCAAGGACCGAAGAAAAGAATGAATGCTACAGCAGGTAGGGCTAGTTGTGTTTCACGGTCCCTCCTCTCCGGTTAAGGGCCCGGGTACAAGAAAACTTTTAAGTCAACAGGCTTCCCTTCCATTTTAATCAAAATTCCTCATACCGTATATTCTTTCAATGGCGGGTTCTTTGGCGTTACGTTTTCCCTAGCCAGCCTTGCTGCAACTAATTCCGTGAAAAAAGTTACATTTTCAAAGTTTATCATAGTGGTTGATGTCCTTCGCCAGTGGAAGGCAAATCAGGTCTTTCTTATTTTCAATGTGTACCTCCAACGATTACTGATGGTAGTCAACCGTGCCACAGTATTATACGTGTAGGGAATGCGCCATGTCAGCTGATGGAGTTAAAGGTCTGTGACCTGTTCCAAATAGCGACAGTCATGGGCACCAAAAGGCCTTATCTAGGAAATCTTGTCGAAAGAACCCCCTCTTCTCCCCGCCTGCCCTATGGTTCATTGCAATCACTGAACAATGAATATTCAACGATTATATGTTATTCAGTAACATGATATCATGCGTTTTAATAAGTTTCGAGACATGCCCCAAACCTGTCTCTGACTCTTTTAACATAATCTGGTGAGATGTTGTAAGGTATGATGTACATGTCTCGAGAAACGAATTTGAAACCTTACAAAACAAAACCGAAGGATTTGCAGGTGTATACCTATGAACGGCCGTAGTGGTGACTGTCGAGATAGGTTTTTCATTTAGTTTCATCTCCGGCAAACATGATCCACCAAAACGTTTACACCAAGCTGTCACTCCCAACAAGTTTGATAAGCATAATTGCCCGGGGTGTTTACGATTTGGTAAAGATAAAATTTGCGTTATCACAGGAATCTTATGCAGTACGGTATCTAATAACGGAGACAAGACAAAATGAAAAGGTCATTTGGCATTCGACCTTATTACAGAGAAGAATATCTGGTTGAGATTTTGCCCATGCTGAATTCGATGGTTGCGGATTACAAAAAGTCTGCTTAATACCAGTTCGTCAAAAATGAGCTACTTATAAAAGGTGTTTGAAAGGCTATGGCTTATATGTTACATTTTAAGGCTGTGGGTGTGTTTGTTAACCAGTTTTTTGAGGACGTTTCATGGGCAACAACAATAAAAAAGACATGCAATATATGTAATACATCAGGACATTGATAACTTCAAGTCAGCCTCTCCAACTAGTTCTCAGGCAAAGCACTAGTTTATTAGAGTTCTTTTAGTGGTAAACCTGCAAGTACCGTATACGTAATATGGCTTTCTATGAATCATGTATCACGCAGCCTCTAAATGTAACGAACATGACTTCTATGTTGAATTCGGTTGAACTTGGGGAGTCAAGAACAATACCGTTAGTTCATTTAGCCCTACCATGTGACCATATGCTACTTTCAAAACCTTAAAGAACTCGGGACAATATTTCCAAACAGAAATTCCACGGAAAGGCTAATGAGTGTAGCGTAAGATATTGCAGTTAATTTTGCGGTCACGTAGAACCGTGTTAAGAGTTATTAGTAAAAAAATATGGAGACTTATTCAGAGTATACTACCTTGCTTAATGGTAATCGTGTTGCTCTGAGAGCGTATTCATAAACATTGAAGTGCTTTTTCAATCTAAACATATTTCAACCTTCTATAGTGAAGTAATGGGGCCTATATTTTCCTTTTGTGATCACGAGTGTAAACCTTCACCGGATTTCACAGGATGATGCAACGGGGTGGGGGTGGGATCTATAAAGTCCCATACCGATACACCAAAATAATGATGTACCCACCACCTTCTTAATATTTTTATGATTACGCTCAGCAATTGCAAGTGTTAACGCTCGATTTTAAAACCCACAAAGGAACTTACTTAGCAATTCCTAAGTTCTTTGCATGCTGTACGGATAATTGCATGCTACGAATAATCTGCTGGGGCAAGTAACGAAACGAATTTCGGCTTTATTTATTGACTCCCAACTCCCTCTTGTAAATAAAAGTTACCTGTCTTTTCCCGCACCGTCTGACTCCTGTTCTCTGCTTCTCACTCTCATCAATCAGGACTCGTTTGAAGATGCCACCCTTTTTTATTTAATTTCTGTTTACGTCAGAGAGTCTTTGCCTTCAAATTTCGTATTATGTAATTACCACAAGTCACCTGCGCGAACAATATCATACCGCTTATAGAAAAAAATTATGCCAAAAGTACATCTGACCTCGAAGTTTAATATTCCCAGGAGGTGGATCTCGAGAGTGTCTAACCGTAAACAAGATGTAAATTTTGCCTAACATATTCCCCTATGGTGTGTTCTTTTCCTCCTTGTCTTATTCCTGTGAGGTGTTGCGGTAACCTTTACCAGTGCTGCCATCTCAGGTGAGATTGACAGGCTCCCTTTACCTGATCGACGCGGCATAAAACTCGGCTCTTCCGCTAATAGCGGGAATCCGTGAGTTCCCCTAACAAAAGTGATTAATTCCCAGCTTTAATGGTTCGTCGTCTAGATAGTCATGAATTCCTTCATGTTCACGGACATTTCGCTTTTAACCTGCCTTGTTTCGGCTCGTCCCCGGGTAACTTGTATGAATGATTTTTCCTCTGAGCAAGCAATTATGATGAATGAACCAATTGGTAACAACTTCCAATAAATACACTGCAAAGAAACTTTCTCTTTTGCTCCTTTGGAAAAGACTAAAGGAAGGAAAAGCACTAACCTTTTGAAATTTAACAACAAGAACGATGAATTGTTATTAATAAATTTTAAATTGAATGTTTAATCTTCTCTGTTCTGTTGTGATTGAGGCTGATATGATTCTGCATATACCCAGGATGGGTCGGACAATTGCGAGAGTGTGAGAAAATGGCAACAAACCTACTCCTACTGTGTGCTACTAGCTCTATGGTACTATCCTTCACTTCGTAACCCTATATACTGTACACCAATAATTAACACTAATTTAAAAAAAAAAATAGAAAAATACAATAGCTTATTGTGAGGTTTATATTGAATATAACCGAATGGTTGAATTCGATTTTGAAATCTCTCATTAACATATGTTGAGACCAATATTGTTTTTCAGTAATGTTAACTTTTAAATTATTTACTTTCTTTCATTATATTTGGACGAACTCTTACTGAACTGTAACTATACACTCATTCTCCCTAAATGTAAAAGAGCGACTACAGTGACCACACTTTTAAAGAGCCTCGCGGATTTCTTTTGAGATTTCACTCTGCTTAAAGTGGTATACTAACTCAAACTGAGTGAAAAATGTCACTCAACGGAGAGTGGAATGTCATCGAAAGCAAGAGTGATCACTGTAGTCACCCTTTCTTTCTTTTTTCTTTTGTAGATTTTTACCCTTTTACATTTATTTAAAGAGTATGCCTGCAGATAAAAGCTGCACCATTTCCGTATATCAAAGTGAACAAAATCATTGTTTGAAAAACCTGTTTATTCGTCAAAAAAAGTCAAAGGAATTTGATAGCAAGGGAACTCAACGATTGAATTATTTGTAAAAGGTAAGAGCGTGGAAACTGGCAGATGGTAAGAGAAACATAGCAACATTTATGGTATTACAGCCTTGTTTTTCAAAATTGTTCGTGTTACCAACAGTCAAATCAATACACAAACTTCCAGCATACTAAACGTCCATCAGTCTTACGATGACGTAAAAATAAAATGCATCTGGTTGATAAGATGAGAGAAAGGAATCTTTAAAGTCACCTAAGACAGTACCAAACTCACGGCAGTAGGGAAAGTCATTTAACATGCAGTAATATTCGCTGACTCAAAACATTCAAGAATTGATTTAGGGGCATCGTTTTGACAAGTGAACGGACGCAAGAGTGTTATTTTCAATTTGCCTTGTACGCATATGTATACGCATGCATTGTATTGTTAATGATTTAATGTAACAATTGTCTTTTATAATTATTTTGAAAAGATCCCATGAAGCGAGAAATTAGCGTTGGCTGATGATTAGGGGGTGACGTAGTGCATGATCGTTAAAAGTCAATTACTATCTACATTCAGATATGTCGCATATCATGGTATCCTAATACACGCCATTTGTCCAGCTGGATCTGATCGCAGGTATAGTTTGCAGTGACCCACCTTCCATGTGGCCTTTAATCTTTAGTACAAAACGCCAGGACAAAATAAAAATGCTAGTTGAAGCATTATACAGTGACGCGACGGTTCGGTGAGCTAATTTGCATAAATGTAATGATCTTGGGACTAAAACTCATCACAAGTTAAATCGGACAGGTGAAATCATCCTCAACTTTCCCTTTTCTTATCTTAATGGTACAAAGTATTTCTTTAATTGGAGATACAAAAGATATCCAAACAAAACACCTTGTTAGTACAATCTGGTTACAATGCTTAATTCACACTGCAGAGAAAGAAACTGTGTAACGCGGTGATTTCTGGTAATGTTTACTTTGTTTACACGTGCTTCATATGTTGTCATCGGGTAGCCCTGTGGAACCCAGTCCCGTCACCAATTGCTTTGTGTAAACGATCGTAAATATTGGCACGCTCGTTCGTACAAGATGGGGCCAAGAGGTAAATGGACCCTGTGGTAATGCGGTATGCGTGAAGTGAATATCCTTTATATTAAAATGTATGCAAATGTAGCCGCTGTAACCCCTAGTGTTTTAAAAACACTTCTTAATGGGATTTTGCTTCTTCTCAACTTTCACGTATTCACGACTTCGGACACTCTTTCTTTACTTGTTTGTGTTTGTTTGTGTTTGCACTTTTTTTTTCCTTTTTTTTTTCTTTTTTATCTTTTTTGGAGAGTAATAGTGTATACTGGTGTGGTGAAGATATTCAATAGAGTGACAGTGTGAAGATACTGTTACGAGGTAACATATGATATTTGATGCATCAGGGGACACAAAGGAAGAGCCTTGGAAGCTGACCCAAACAAAGCAACGTGGACCACAATCGCTGCCCTTTTTTTCTGTTTCTCTGCCCCACTCTTATTTTTGGCAATACAGTATAAATTGGGACTTTTTAGCTAGTATATGGATGATGGAAAAGGATGGGGTAAATGGAGGAAGAAGGGGGGGGGGGCGTTATATCAAGGCAAAAAGTATGCATCTTCAAACAGACTACTGCCATTTTCTTGGACAGCCAAGATATTGGAAGCGTTCTGGTTTTAAATATTGCAGTATTGAATTTGGAGCTAAAGCTCGATTATTGATTGTTAATGATAGAAAGTGACATTTTAGCTTCATTAGTATAATCAGCCGATTGTGTGGTTGTAGAGCGTATGCACGTTTTCCGATGATGTTAAACCCCCCATATATTTCTTTGTATGAGAATTGGTTACTATACATAACACGTACCTCATGCTCTTACACCCGTCAGTTCGTCATTTGTATAACACATTTACCACGAAATTTTTATTTTTTCCTTTTTCATGACATACAGAAACCAACATTGGATGTGGTTATAGCACATCTACAAGGATATGAAAATCAAATGTAGACAGACATTTCTTGAATTGTACACAAAGATACATATTCTTTCAATTTTGCACAAACACCATAGTATCTGCTTCTTAATTTCCTCTACAGTATATAACAGAAAGAGTCTCTTTCATTTATATTTGCATTATATACCGTATAATGGATCGGCACCCTACCCACTCGTCCCGGTTCTGTTATTGCAGTTTGGAGTTCAGACCACATCTTCGAGCGAACCCTTACCACTTTATCAGTCTCTTCTGTATAGTAGGGTAAGGATTCAGTGAAGTTTTTTTTTTACATGGCCATCATGATAGAGCTACAATCTGCTCTTGAAATGCAATGTCATTCAGACACTCTCCTTTCATCAAGTTTTTTATGACAAGTTTGAAAATCATGCGTTAATGGTAATGAACAACTGCACAATTTTATGAAGCTTGTGAGTAGATTAATACTAAAATATACTATAATAATAAAACACAGATTTCATAAAGCGCAAAACACACTAGAAGGGAGGTAGGATCGATTTTAAAATCCTATGTCATAAGTATTGCTTCTATCTCCTTATAAGAAATATTTTGTTTTAATTTTTTATCTAATTTATACACTTTTAATAAACATTCCAAAGTGAGAAAAAGTCTTTACACATGATCTTATACAAACCAATAAGGAATACACTTACCCTAAGAATTGGAAAAACGTCCAACGGATGGCCTGGCTTAAAGATTTTCTTCAAATTTTGATTAGCTGTGAAGAACGCTCTCAGCTCAGGATGGTCAGGCTGGTAGTGGCGACTAAAAATTAAATTACAAACGGTGTTCATTAGGGTTATCTGTAAAACGCTAGAAATGTCCATCTCTCGGCTAGGACCGGCTTCGTTCTTCCAAACCTCGATGAGATTGTCAATTTCCTCGCAGACGGTTTTTTCGCAGACGGAAATCTTTCTTGCTCTTGCTGTCTTGCCGCTACCGCCTCCATCGATCAGTGAGGGTTTGACGTATCTCTGCAAAGCGATGCCAGTCAAACGTTTGTGTAACTTCCAGGAGGAGCTATAGTCTGAAAATACGATACCGCTGTCGTTCCTTGAGAGGAGAGAAATCGAAAATATCTTCGGTCTGCCCGCGAAGTCCTCCGACCGTTGCAGGAAAGCCTCCGTCACCGATTTTTCGTCGTTCAAAATCAGAATTTTGGAAGTAGCTAAACGGATTTGTATCACCGGCCCGAGGGTTCGGCTGTACTCCGCGAAGACCCTGTAGAGGGGCCCATGGCCCATGAAGACATTAACGTGGCCGATGAGAGGGATGGACGGGGGTTCAGGGGGAGGATTTTTGACGCCCCTCGCTCTCGATTTAGAAAATTTGAGGATAATTCTGAAGACCACAAATAGGCCGAAGACAGCTGCAAATTCCATGAACATAGTTAACATGACAAACTGCTGAAATTTCAAGAGCTTTCTACTGTGCAGCTGGGGATATCATCTTCACTGGTATGAATTCAAGAGGCTAAAGTCAGAGAATTGACAAATGTGGCCTCTTTTTATATGAGCAAACAAAGATTGATCAGACAAGTAGGCAAATCAGAGCAGAGATGACGTCCTTGCTCCAATTGTCGAGAAACTTTCTTCTATCTTCAGTCTTACCAATAACCCACAAAGTTATGCGTTAGTGACGTATACCAACAGTCAACCAATCAGATTTGGAGACAGTACTACACCGGCCCTCTAGATAAATTACAAAGTCTCAGCGAATCACAGTTGAGCTTAGATCCTGATATAGCCTCCGTCTGTCTCTTATTTTCCTTTTTAATTTTAATTTCACTTCAGTCCGTTCTACGGTAAGTGGAAAGTCGATAATGAATGGGGACGATCATTTGAGAATTAAGAAACCGTTGCAAGGTCGATGGGTTCACTGTACTTCTACGCCGGCCGGCAGGGTACAGACAATGAAGAACACACACAGTAAGTATAGACTCGTTTCATACATGGCTTCCAAGCTACATTGAAGGCTGCTAGAAGAATGGAGTCCATTCACATAGAGATTAGGGTGATCAAAGAATATAATTAATGAATCCAGGATCTTTTTATATTCCGTTTACGTTGTCCACTAAAGACACCTGCAATGGCCCAACGATCGATTTGATGTAACCCTACAGGAATTAATATAGCTGTTAGTATAAACGATAACCCTACGCGTGCGTAATTCGAATCATGTAAAGGGCGCTAGCAAAGCTACGTGGCTCATTTCAATGACCTTCCCAATAAAAGAATATTCACTGTGTTGCAAATATCAAATACAACACATATTAAACAATTGTGTCTTTGATGTAAAAGCTCAGATTGCAAAACATTTCTTGTAATTTAGCTCCTTGAAATAGTAACAACTGTTTGTCGTTTTTCATTTCTTTGTTTGTTTCGTTGTTTCTTTTTTTTTTAATTTCTTTTTGTCATTGTCATTCACTTCCTGTGTGTGATGTTTCACACACCGCCATGCTGTTTTAGGGTGAATTATGTACAGAATAAAACATTCTCAAGTCAATAAAAACAAAAACATGTCACTGAAAAGTTTCGTATTTTGTTGTTTGTTATAAACCTTTGCTTCAGTGAAAGAAGAAATTAATTCAAATTTGCACACAACTACGTATATAAGTACTACTTTTGGTAGGGCTATATATTGTATTGTAACTTTTGTTTTGCTTTTTTTCTGGATATTGAGATTTAGTTGTCCCTTCTGATCTTTTTTTCCTATTAAACTAACTGAACCGATCAAGACTTGACTAGACTAGGCCAGACTAGACTAAACTAAGCCAAGGAGGTGCCACCTCCATGACTAAACCAAACTAAACTAAATTTCTTCCACAGTTGCAACTGTTGGCGTAACAGCATACAGTGGACATCGGAGACATAGAAGGTCAGCTGTACTAAAATCAGGAGCCAATAAACTCTAAAGGTCCATAAAGGCTTTCCACGCAAATCTGGCTGAAGTCGATAACATCATTACTACTACAACAAAGGGTTTGGTAAAAGGCCACAAAACAGTTGCATTAGGACTGGCATTAGAACCTTTCATTGTTCAATCATGGAACAGCTCTTAAAATAGGCCAGTTGAGGCTTTTCTGTAGTAAGCTTAAAAGGAACATAAAGGACTTGCCCTGCGCCATGTGACCCAGACAGACAGAAAAAAAATAAATAAATAAAAGGGAAAGAATAAAAGAAGGTAGAAAAACTGGTCGATCGAAGTTTTCGGTGTGGATCATTTAAGCTTCTTGTGTCCGTTAATTGGGGAGTATGAGTATTACGTAATAGATTAACTTTGTTGAAACAGCTCCAAAAAGTGAACAATGGATTCGAAGGCTCCCCCTCATACTTTCTTTTTATTCTGTGAGTTTTATCAAATGTGCTCTGTCGGACTGAGACGATGTCATTACATCTGATATTCAATTTAACATATATATTGACTATACATTTTGTCATGCATGCTTAACTTAACATTTTAATCATCCGATTGACATCTGCATACATTCCATAGGAATAGATAAATCAGAATGACGTCACGGAACGGTATAAGTGAAACACAAATTCCGTTGGGCAAAAGACGTTCTCATGTAACCGCGTAACACAAATCCAACGGACATTTTAGAATAATATATCTCTCAAACAGCTAAAAGCTTGAAAGAAGCTTTTCCTAACTACTATCAGGTTATATGAAAAAAATCAAACGGTTGAATTTACCTCTGCTTTCCCCGAAAATACAGTTAGATATCGAACGAAAAAAAATCTTCGACATAATGTGCATTATATGAATGAAAAAGGTTGGTGTTTTTTCTTACCTTTGCCGGCAAGGACGCCGCATATTCTTGTTTGGCTTCATTTGCTCACTATGTGAGTAGTCATTTCCAAGGTTTACTGTCATTCTGATTTTTTTTTTGCCTTTACTTTGACATTCTCATTCACACGTCTTGATGTCTATACAGTTGACACGTGAACAGAATTTCAGTTAATTGTTTCCACACAGTAATTGCGAAAATACATAAAATAAGATGAAAAGACTGTGGAGGTGGACTGAAAAGAATCTTGAACAATCAGTTCACCTGCCGGAGCTTAGCAAGAAAAAAAAAGGAAGAAAGAAAGAAACTAATTCAGATGAGGACCCAAGAAAATGCAGGTAAAAATTATAGAAGCATCAAACAACTATAGAGTTTAGATGCAATTGTAGCCCTTTAGTATAGGTCGTGATTTTTATAACTTTTTTAAAAAGATAAAACATTCTTTACGGTCTTTAAGTTATTGCATAAACTGTGAAAAAATAATGGTATACACTATGAAGAAATAATTTGTCGGAAATAACATAGGATGACCTGTTGTTGTAGCAGTGCTGGGAGTACATTATCAGTGGGTATGCGAGACCCTTAATCGTCACTCTAAACTCAGAGAACTAGGAGACCCTAATCACACTTAACCCAGAGAACTAAACTGAACTTTTTATACAGCAAAAATATTAAGGATTCTATCAGTGACGAAGAGTGGTTTGGATGGCTCATGATAATCAAAAGTTGATTCAATTCTCATTGCCAGTTTCTGCAAAAATATGTAATCGATTTAAGTATGATGAGCAAGTGTTACCCGAAATTATGTCACAGTAGGAAAGTTGGGAATGGAGGAAGGAATGATAAAGACACTTTAATGATGCATGAGGACACAATTAAAGCAGCTAATTTTATAAACTTATACTTATCACCTTACAAATTTTGGTACACACAGAATATCAATCCGATTCTTAGAAAAGAGATTACTGTCTACTATGTAAATACCCAGAAATTTAGCATCCTTAACATCAGAGATTTTATTACTGTCAATAAACAAATCAATGAGGTCAATTTTTTTTTTGTGAAGCGTGAAAAATCATAAAATTAGTTTAAGACTTATTCAACGATACTTTGTTAGGACATTTTAACCAAATTGAAACCATTTTAAGCTCAGTATTAACAATACCGTGTTTTCCCTATATTGTTAAACCCATCAGTAATATATTTTTGCAATATTAGCCGCAGCCGTGTGAGTGGATCGGTTGTTGCGAAAACCAAATTGATTAAAGGCAGGATATCATTACAATATATTGGCCTTTAATTGACGTGCCTACGCAGGCTACTTGCAGAAATGGCCTTTCAGATATCAATGATAATTTGTCATTTTATGGACATCGGGCTTGACGCACACAAAAATTGCTCCGACATCTGAATTTTTGACTTTTTGTTTTTCATAGGTCGTACCTATTGTTAAGAAAATAGTGCATGATGACGTATCACCAAACGATTGAATAAATTTTTATAGATAGGCCGTGGTCGTCTCTTGAACCATCGAATGTATTTGCCTGGGCAACGGATTTCATTGGACCTTCTCTTGCTTCTTGTGAAGCCATTCTAACAACCCCAAGCACTTGCAGAGCTATAATCAACAAAACTCGGGGAAAAAAGAACATTCCGGGAAGAAGAAAAAAGTTCACAAAATTACAGTAAACAAAACATGAGGCGAGGTGGGACCTTCGAGGTCGAAGTAACAATGGAAGTGCATTGACCCGATAATGTACTTTAGTTAAGGATAATAGATTATCAAGTGAAGCCATGCCGAGGATGAGCCGTGATAATTTGCTTGGCCTTCATGATATCGGGACACCGAAATTGTCACAGGGGTATACACTTTGATAGAAATGCATTTTCAAAGTACATGATTAGTGTCTGACAAAAAGCGTATGCTAGGGGAAACATAAACCTAAATAAAGAAAAATAACGTTAAATGCATCAAAGGCAAAAATAAATTAAAAATGGAAGTAGATAAGTTGTTTTTATTGTATAGTTTATGAGTAATTTTGTTGACCAGGGGTGTGGGCCAATCAGACTCTTATGTGTAAAAGATTCGAGGTCAGTGCAAAATTTAATTTATTTGTCTCCCAATATCCCTGGGGATCACTGGCGATGAGCTAGTTTGATTGAAATGTCATCTATACAATGTCTCGTTGATGAAACTTTGACTTTTAGGAACCTTTCCAATATCATTAACAAAGAAAAGTGAACTTTTGTCGTCTATTCCTGTGTCCAACGAGGTGAGTTGTAAATAACCAAGAAGTGCGGAGACAGGTATGCTATTTTCGGTGCTTTTGGCCAAAAACTAATCGACAGCTAATAATGGCGCATCGGTTAGGTCTTGCTTGTCCTATCGTAGAGGTATTGTAAAGCCCTCACCCTCATTAATATCTAGCGGCGCTATTGGGTTCACCTAATACTGAAGACATGAACTGCAGGCGCCCAGAACCGTGTATATGGCGCCTTCAACCACCTCCAAAAGTACGAGGCGCTCTTCCATAAAGTATATTTCCCAATGTCGACCATTCGTCAATCCCTAAAATATGCTAAGTAGTTCTGACAAGCTGCTGCCTGAACACTAGGTGGAAAGGGTCTGACAATTTTTCCGAACTTGCGAAGTTAAGAATAAGAAGAAAATATCTACTCAGGTTCATAGAGAAAACTTTCTAAACAATCTTAAAATTTATTTTGTAGACATTTGATTAAATGCAAGGTTCATGTTTGTCTTAGTGGACCTGTTTTATGTAATTGAGGAAAGAATCAAAGATTATTTGTTTCAAGCCTAACGTTAGGCCTACAGTACTGTAAGTTATAGGCTACAAATAGGCTAAGTTGAACTGTAACAGTGTAACCCGAGTTACTGTACGAGTAACGTCGTACCGAGGAAACAACGGCATACCCACTGCTCAGTTCCGAATTTTTGTTGTCCGGCTCAGCCCTTCTGAGTGAGCAGTGTAGCCTAAAAGGCTATGCAACCGAAGACTGTAGTCACGGTTACAGGCTAGGTTAGCCGCCTAGGCCTAATTCTATTCTGTATGGTACTACTAGTATTATTAACTTAAAGTTACTGGTGGTACGGGATTCGTTTCCACACCCGGTAGTTTCCGCTCCTGAATTAATGCCCCCAAAATCATGGGACGGAAAGTAACGTTCATTATTTAGATTTCCCTTAAATGTTTTTCTGCTTCCAATTTTTATTTCAGTGGATTTTGTCACAGATTTAGAAATTTGTGTCAGTACCAGGCCTCCTTAGAATTGTAGAAATTATTCTGCTCATGACTCACTGTTGATTTGATGCCTCCGAAAAAGGCCTAAAAGTTAATGTATCTACGTTAAGGCCGCCTATCTTGAACCTTCTAAACATGATTACATAGTGGTAGTGGATGCAGAAATTCAGTGTTTGAAAAATGTTCAGTTTCTAAACACATTTTAAAGTGTACATCATAAGCTATATTGCTAATCACCAGTGCAGTGCATTATGGGGAGGAGAAGTTCTGACAAAGCAACCACATAATAAATTCTGAACATTCAAACTAAATTGTCAAAAACGGTTTGTTTCAGAGAATAAAGAACAGCCGTGTTGCAGCTCAGGTCTAGTCTTCTACGATAGAAACACTGCAATGCAAAACATTGACCAACTGAGGATGGTAAATGTACTGAAAACTTGTATTTTCAATTGTATTTTCTAGGCATATAGTGTACATATCCAAACAAGGGAAGGAGCATTTTTGGCTTTTTATATCCCAGAATGTATCAGTGGTAGCGTTCCAAGGGATGCCGTTGGTGTACGTTACGATTAGCAATGTAGCTATGTACATATGTACTTCCACTACTGACTTTTTGATCGACAGCTGGTGAGGCAGCGGAAAACATTCCCCACCTTAAGGCTCAGACTAAATTTGATTTACCCTCAATCAGCTCTACATTTTGGTCATGTTCAACATAAGTCGTGTTCATGAAGTCAAATCTTCATTCCATGCCGTTACACTCCACCTCTTAAAATGTTGTTTTCCACTCTTAAAAAATCAGAGGTGGAGAATACCATTTTTTCGGGGTGGAAGCTACCGGGGACGGAAACTAATCTACTACTAGTGGTAGGTTTTTACAAAGCCTACACCAAACTTTGCACCCCCCAACCTTTTCGCACTGCAATGACCTATGCAGCTTGACACAGTTTTGACGTTCATACCTTGTAATGACTCAAAAGAAATTGGAAACACTGTTATTTAATTGCCCTTGCCTGATTGTCAACTAAAATAATAGTAGGCCTCCTACTGTACATCATGTGCACAGGAGAGGTAGGCAAGGCCTAAGTAAAGCACCTGTTCTCAGTTGCTGTCTAATGTTACAAATTTCCAAACGATCATTTTGACCATTTAATGGACTTGTTCGTCATGGTGTTAGCTTCTAGCATGTTCACAGGTAATTGCTGTAAGTTTACACACAACATTTGTTTAAAAGGACACTCTTCATTGTCATGGTATCGTCAGTGAGAAGCGCAAAGTTTGACGAATTTACATGGTATCGTTAACTCAAGGAAACGTCGGTTAAAATAACATTTCTAGACACAATTCCTAAAAGATTGGGTCAAATTAATAGTACAGTGGAACTTCAGGACTTGCTACTACAAGATTAGTAGATTTATAGGGATTTTGAATTTCCAACAGGTAGGAATTCCAAGGTTGTTACGTTAGATGCACAAAGTATTATACATCCATGTTATAGCCTAACTACAAAAGTATAAGTATGAAACTAGTGTTCAGGAATCGTTGGTCAACTCACTGCAAGTGTGCGTACAGATAAGCAGTAGCGGTATATCGATATTATCGATAATATGTATATCCCGTTTTCAGGAATATTATCGATATCCACCTTGGAACTATATCGATATATAGAAAATACTATAATATAGAAAAATATCGATAATATAGACTGCTACATCTATAACTATATCGTTACTTCTATATTCATGGAAACCCTGTTTCAAGATTTACCGCAAAGTTCACGCTAAGTCAGTCAAAGCACATCCAGATAATTTATTTCTGTGTCAAACTGCCCAGTTTTCACGCCGTCTAAAACAGCTGTTGTGTATTGAATGACTGGGGTATGCGTGTTCTTAGCACTGATTGGATATACTCTGGAAAAGCCCCGCCTCTGATCCTGTAACTCTCCTTGTGTGACACAGACCCTTCCCGCTTGATGTAACGTACGCACATTTTACTCACTGAAAACCTTTATTTTCATTGCACTGATATTTATCTACGAGACCATATTTACACAAAAAGTCTACATTTATCATTTTACGCACGTCCCCCAGTAGTCCAGTACATCGCGCGACCTGCAGTAAAAGCCACATAAACCCTTCCCGCATGTAAACGACGCACACATTCCACTCACAGAGAACCTATATTTTCATTACACCGATATTTATTTGCAAGACTATATTTACCGAAAAAGTCTATATATCGTTTTAACACAGTAGTACAGCATCCCGCACGACCCACAGTTACAAGCCACATAAATCCCACATATGATCACACTATTTCACTCCCCCAAAACCTATATTTTCATTGCCCCGATATTTATCCACAGACTATATTTACAGAAAAGTCTATATTTTATCGTTTTCTAACACGATGCGCTGCATTAGAAAATCTGTATTTTCATCGCACCGATCTAAAGTTATCGACGAGACTATGTTGTAGAAAAGCTTTTATTATATCGTGTTTGATACACGGCGATAATACAGAGAAACTACTCTAATGTCTGTATATTTATGGTTACCTGTATTTTCACTGCGCCGATATTTATCGGCGAGACTATATTATAGAAAAGTCTGAATTTTATCGTGTTTGATAAACGGCGATAATACAGAGAAACTACTATAATATCTGTAGTCATGCGATTGCACGTGGTCAGTACTGAAGGCAAGCGACGGCCTGCTCACGCTCACATCCATATATGGCTCTTGCCCCAGCTTTCCCCGCCCACAACACCTGTTGGTAGCTCGCGATGAGCGATCTGATTGGACAGTCGGTTTCCAAACCAACACACCAGTGTATGAGAATATCTAGTATCTCACCAAAATACCCCTTGCGTAGCACGATGAGCATACGATGCATACAGTAGCAGTTTTTTTTTTACTGAATGTACAAGGTGCTGCTGTTGAAAGACAATAATGGCTGCCACTTTTGTTTTCATGTAGTAGTTACAGAGTGTAGGTTCACAAGGTACACTATTCAGGCAAGGCGTTCGCGATAGGGGTAAAAACGGGTCCAAGTAGGCAAACATACGCCTCAAACAATTCACATGGGGAAAGGAACATTTGAGAATACGAGGATGGGGTGAAAATTAAGTAGAAAAAAAAATAGGTTTCAGTACACTTTGTGTCAGTCAAACTGCTCTTTTTTAAAGTATGGTAAAACATGTGTTAAGCCCACAGTTTGGGTCCATATGTGAAGTAGCACATTGTACGTACCTGTTCTGCGAAATTATCGATAATATCGATATTATGTATATTTTGTTGACGATATATCGATATTTTCTTTTTGGAATATCGCTACTGCTTACGTACAGACAGACTTAGCAATAGCATGCTGTGGTACAGACATCCCCAAACCCCGACACCAAATCAAAAACAATTAGAATCTCTCACACTGTGGAAAAACTTATCAAGTGCTTGACATTAATACTCTAAGACATCACCACAGACTCTGGCAAACCATTCTATTAATCGACTTCTCTCTTTGAGAAGTACTTTCTGGTACTGAACCTACAGCACATCCTTTGGAACTTAAAGGCAGTAACTCATCACCAAAGCTATTTTTTTGGCTTCCAGATAGCAGAATACTCAACTGGTTCTACTCTTTGATTGATAACAAATTTGAAAGATGCAGAGTAGCTCTTATTACACAGCATACTCAGACATCCATATTGTTTGACCACACATGTAGAGGAATTTTAGGCAGGCTGTGGGAGAGACTCAATCTGGTTGTGAGAATTGTGGTTGGGAGAATTGAAGATGTCTGGGGTGATGAGTTTTCATCTTTAAATCTGTGACCAGGAGAACTCTTTGAATTAGACCATGTTGAAAAAAAAATCTGTGAAAACTAAATTATCAACACCATGAACAGTTTTAAACACTTCAAGGAGATCGCCCTGGAGACATTTAAGCTCAAGGGATGTAAGATTAAGTATTCTAATCTGTGATCATAACTAACTCCTCTCATGGAACTAATCAGCCTAGTAGCTCTTTTCTGAACTTTTTCCAAAATGTGTCTATCTTTCGAAAAGTAGGGATCCAGCCTGCACAGTATACTCCAGATAGGTCCTAACCAATGATTTTCATGGCCTCACAACAATATCCTTCTGAAGAAATTTGAAATTCCATCTAATTGTACCTAGTGATTCCCTTTCATAGCCATCTCTGTACACTGCGTAGAAGGGCAATCTCGTAAAGTACCAAAAGCAATATCACATTCTGTACTTGGCTATCACTGGATACAACTTCAACATAACTTTCTTTTATGTTACCCATTGAGGTATGACATGGACATTATTTTTGTGTTGATTTTGTAAGTATGCATTTATGTGCTGTTCTGTACATGCAAAAAACCTCAAATTTGATCAAAAACCCTATTATTGTTAGATGCCTACTACCTGAAAGTGTCTATGTTGAAACACTTGTTACTTTGTACCTGATACTTTTAGAATTGTTATATTGCATTCTTTAATAGTAGAAAGGTAGTCCTTACAGTATGAAAATTTGGTTATGATTGAACTCTATTAATTAATGGAAATGTCAAATGCTTTTTGTGATGGACATACATTGACTACATTTCTGAAAATTTTTGCACCTGTACGTCCAGCCCAAAAACAAAAAAAAATGTAAGTCTGTCACAAGGGCCTTTTTGAAAGTACCAAGTGAATTTCTATCTGTGACTTCTTTGTTGAAAAGAAGACCAAAGTCCTCTCTTATTTTGAATTCTTTATCCTCAAATACTGGTTTCGAAAATAGGACTTTTTTTCCATAGAACAAATGCCATATTTTCCCCAAAGCTTTGTGATACTATAGGTACATGTAAAATGTTTATCAACAATAGACTGACATTACTGTGGAGAAATGCAAAGCTCCAACTTACGTGAATTTTTTAGTACTTAGTGCTAGTGATGTAGAATGGAAGTATTTAATTGGCTTTGCATTTTATTCGATCTATTCACTTCTTAGAACTAAGAAAATCAGAAACTCCCCCAAGATGTCTGTTGTTTTAAGTATGTATACATGCTGTACCCTCTAAGTTAAAAAATGACGTATGGTAAATTAAGGAAGCAGAGTCTTATGATACAGTGCTGTTGCCTGTAACCAGTCCGTATTCCATGTACAAGGTATTGTGCTGACTACACTGAAGTATGCTGCAAATTCAAGTTCACATTCATAATCTGTTCTTAGTGCACTAAGTGCCGGTTGAAGCTGTTTTGTTAATGAAATTACACACTGTTTTAGCATGTGGGCAATTATGGTGACCTAGCATGTTGAAGCGTGTCTTTGGTTACCTATTAGATCAATGTTTTCAATTAAAAAGGTGTGTAAATAACCAGTTTATTCTGCAAAAAAGCTTAAAGCCCAAAAAACATGATCTAAACCAGTACAGTAAGTAACTAAGTTGAAACATGTCACCCTACTACTGTGAGATTGCAGTAGCTTAGGCCTTGAATTTTGAGGCATATGAGTACAATGGCTCACCATCACTGATTTTTTGCACACCTAGGAAAAAATGCAATCTCGGGTAATTCTGTGAAAGTTTATACTCAAGGCCCTGGGTAAGGTCACCAACAGTAAATGCTGCTATGTTTTATAATGTGCCTTCAAATGTTGCTACTAGCTAGAGTTTAAATGTGCCTCAACAACTTAGCTTGCCAAACAAGCACTGGGGACTACCAGCTGTCCAACATGGTGAAACTGGCAAATTGTGATTCACTTTACAATACACCAAAGTGACTGAACATACTCTTGTGCTCACATGAGTATGGAGTTATTTATGCTAATAGTAACCTCCATACCATTCCATCGGAGTTGCACATGAAAACAATTTCAATTTTGAGCTACAGCACAGTAAAGGTACCAATGAGTGGTAGGAACATACAGTAGAGAACTGTGATGAATTAATTGGGAGAGAAAGGACACCATAATATTCCCAAAGGCATCAACAGTGCTGATAAATTCACTGTGGGAGACAGGCTGTGATGTCGATCATTTATTTGAACAGATTAACGTAAATTAATTGAAATTAACGTAGGTAGCCTATTATGCTGTGCTCTGTATCTGTAATTTATGTGCTAAATGTACTTGCAGGAGATGTACTGTATCTGAAATCAAAATGGCGATTTGTTTTGTAGAAGTCCATCACTGCTACCCCCACATTTCTAGGAGATACTGTGTGTTGGTCTGGGAACACCATTTTAAGCAAATAACAAAAGTCTTTTAAACCATTTAAAAGTATGTATCACATTTTCTGGTTTATTTTGTCTTGTTTTGGACTTTCAGATTTTGAGTGTCACCATGGTCCGAGAGTGGCTTCCTGATCTTTGGTTCGAGAAGCCATTTCTGCATGGTGTGAAACCTATAAGACCAGGCCTACCAATTCCAAAATGTGCCAACTTTGAAAAAGATTACTACAAGTAAGTTTTTCCCATCAGTGTACTGTAACTTGACCACGATGTCCAGCAGAAATGTTCTCTTGTTGTTGCTGAAGAGTTTAAAATTAATTACCATGTTAATTACAGGTGATTTCCATTGTTTCAGATAACCAGCATCATGCATACTGTACCTTAAATTTCAACATATATAGTTCCAGTAGTTACCAGGGTTGGAAAACCTTGCTGAATTTTCCATGAACACAGTAGAAAATCCACCGATTTCCCGATGACATTTGTGGAGGGGTGGAACCCCTTGTGGGGGTTCAGGGGGCAAGCTTCCACAAGATTGGGGTTCCTAGCACATTGAAGGGGTAAAACTGTGCAGCTGAGCACAAAAAATGTGACTGAAAACTTGTACAATATTGTAAAATCAATCGCGAAAGCTTAACGGTAGGCTATTTGCATTGTTGCAATATACGCTGACTTTTTAAATGTAAAGAAGTGTCACTTACAAAATGTCAGAAACGAGTGAAACTTTAGCCCAATATCACGCTATATAGATATGCAATAAGCTTAGAATTAATGTCTTGATCATAGACCACTATACACTGTCAACTACTACAAGGTGTGCTACTTACAAACAGCTCTGGGAGTTTGCTGTGAAAAAATCCTGGCATGTTTCCAAGAAAAGTTTTTAACTGCAAAAATGTCAACACCTGTCCCAAAATGGACATTTGTCATATTCATAATACTCAAATTCAGCCACCTGTTGTGGCATTTTGTATCGAACTTTTTTTATCCCTGATAAATGTGACCATTAACAGGCAGTAGAAATTTGCAGCAAAAAAAAGTGAAATATAAAAGTCATCGCCCCATATTTCAAAATGGTTTAATCAAGGCATTTTTTACTGTGTAACGTTATGTTTTCCAGAAAGGTGTTTGGCGCTGTCATTGCATCTGGGTGTAAGACTCTAAATGTAAAGAGGGTACAAAGGTCAAGCCATGGCACGTGGGTCTGTTTGCGCCGCTACTGTATGTACTGTATGCTGAAGCACCCAGTATCTCACTAATTGCACACAGAATCTTGTGCTGAGTTCAGAAAAAGTAAAAAAACACTAAAAACAACACAGGTGAAATTGTGCACAGCTCTGGGCGAATCATCCTTGAACACTGTGATTCATAGGGTATGTAGGACGGCTGAAGTCTGCCTATCTAAAAGCAAACTGGCGATAATTTCTGGCTACTTGCATGGTCGTTGGGGATATACTGGGCATCCAGGTAACATGCACTATTTGCTTATGTGAGTATCGTAAGCAATATCGATCAACAGAGCTTCTTTTAAGTATTTGTTAAACAGCATTTTTCGCTGTTCTCCCTCATTTGTTTTGTTTCTCTGAAGATTTCCCGTTTTCTTCCCCGTTTTTTAATAAAAAAAAAGTGTGTCCTGACATGCAGGATTTCCTGCGAACCAGGTTAGGAAGGTTCACAAGGTTTCCCAACCCTGGTAGTTACCTCTTCACAATCTGTCACCCACTGTATGTTTTGTCCACATAGTGAGTAGAGTCAAGCTACTCTGTAAACTGTAAAGACTTTGTTGTGGTTTGCATAGAAATCAATAATGTGTTCTTGTGTTTACGTAGAGTCATCGTTTCAACTGGAGGGAAAATGTCTGGTCTTCTGCTCCCAACATTTTTGTCCTCAGATTTAGTGCACATTGATCTACATTTAGGAGGAATAGTCTGTCATTTTCCCAAGTAAAATTTGTTCCATTTTTTTTTTTAAAGTAATGTTACTCAAACTGGAGATAACAACAAACTGACCGTTATGTTAGGAAAGTGTTAGGCACATGACAGGACTCATCATTTATGCAACACAAGGGGAATATATACCCATTGATAGTTGTCAGCTGTGCAATTCAGTTGTGACCTTACTCTCCAGAATAAAAGTATTCCATCTTAAGTTACGGTGCCAGATTTATGCAACATACACTGACAAGTGCAACACGTACTGTGCTGAGTGCTTTGCTTTACTGTACCATACTGTACAGAACGGAGCATACTGTAATGTGCAGTACAGTCTTGTACTGTACTGTATTTTTGCTGTAGTAGCAAAGCAGTGGCATACGTGCCAACCATTCCGATTTTGGCGGAATTTTTCCCATTTTTGCATCATGATTCCGCTCACTGATTTTCTCTGACCAAATTCTGATTTTTGTCAATAATGTTATGATAAATGACAGGAAAAAATAAACAGTGCTAAAACAATAGGAATGCTTGGAGATGTATTCAAATCAAACGTATCATCAAATGTAGCACCATTCTGCATCTGGCCCACCCTTCAAAAGCCCAAATTTTTCAATGGGGATGGGGACAGCCCCTACTTCTAGACCTCTCCCCCAGGATAGTGGTCAGTCATTTTATCTGCCCTCCCCCACCCCCTTGATGGGGATACTGAATTTTTTATATATGAGGTTGGCAGGTATGTAGTAGGAATTAAGAATCCTCTTTTAGCAGGAAACAGTGTAAATCTCAGCTATAAATGTTCTTTAAAGTTCTGGGCAGGCTACTGGTCTGGGTTTCCAGATTGATTGTGTGGTCAACATTTCACTAACTGTCTCACTCATTTCTGTCTTTTGAAATTCTCACAGATGTGCTGAAGGTATCGGATTCAGAAGAGCACAGGAAGAATGTAAACTACAGATTGAGGATCTGATGGAATGTGCCAGTGGAGCTAAAACTGTAAGCCACATAGAGTTCAACACTGCATCTATTTTTGGCAATGTCATCTCTGCAAAAAAAAAAAGAAAGAAAGAAAGAAAGAAAAAAAGTACAGAATTTGAAGTGTTTTATGTATCAAATACTTTATACTTACTGTATAGCAGAGTATGTTCTATAGATGGCATTAATGTTGCTGTGAATTTAGCTTTCATCTGAGCCTGTCATGGCTCATTTGAGTGAGCCACAACCTACTCAGAATTGTTGCCCTTAGTTAAATCTGCCCGTAAAGATTATTTAATTAGTCCCGTGGTACTCAAAACACCTTCAAGATTACTATGCTTTCAGTAAAGATTCTGTGGTATACAGTGACAACTACGATCAGGGTTGTAGCTTCCCCAGTTTTAGCAGTGGCAAATTACATACTGCAACTGAGGGACCACGGAATCATGCACCTTGCAGCTGCAAGTCCAGTGGTATATTTAAGGGCCCTTGGCAGAGGTCAAGGGAGAATCCCCAAAACCCAAGACTTCTAGACTTTTTGTGACTTTTCAAGGTTTTATATTGTATATTGTCTCCAACTTGAGTTTTGACAATATTGTAAGATACTCTCACAGTGTTTATGTCATATTTTTAGGAAATTGTCATTTTATGATGTCAAAGGTGTTGTAAGGAGTACTGTACCATTGAGCCCCAAGTGGTGGGTGGGTATTTTGAGTAGTTAGCAGTACTGACCCCCCCCCCCCCCTCATCTTCCACTGTAGCAGCAACCCTTATCATGACAAGAATCAGAATTCAGTTGTTTTGAAAATATCTAAAGTTATTATCTGAAGCTGATAACTTGACATTTAGTATGTCATTAAATTCTGTGTATTAGTCTTGATTGTCCTTTTATATGTTCCAATTTTGCTATCAGTATTAATAAACAGAGACCTGTTCAGTATGGTGGAAGCTAATTCTGCAATTATGGTGGCCAAGGTTGGCCTCAAAGTCATCATGTGCCACTTGATGACTTTGAGGCCAACCTTTGCCTCGTTGTCAGAAGTAAGGCACCAGAAAATGTCTTCTTTAACAACACTTTGAATAAACTGACTGCTTGTCATAAATAAAACAAAATAAAAGTAAATATCCAACATCTTTTGTAATCTGCCCGCTTATACAGTGTAAATTATTAATGTCTGCAGGGGTTACTTTAGCTCTCTAGAGAAGGTATTTGCTGACAAATGGTCCAAAAAAGAACATAATTTGTGCTGTGCAGTTAAGTCCCTATAAATTATTGGTTTGTGATTGATTTAAGGTGCTACTGAATGTTTCTAACTTTCTTGAGGGATTGCAACATGTTAACTTTTGGATCCAGTGTGCAAGTTGTCACTACTGTAATTGAGGGAAGTGAAGATTAGATGTTTCCGTATTACTGTTAATAATTTCTTTACATTCTTCTGTTTAATTCTTAGAGAGAACGACATCGGATAATCCTGAAGCAAAGGCAGAAGTTGATTCGTGAAGGCAAATATAAGATACCAGACTCCCCGAAGACGGTGATGGTTTAACATGGAAAATTTTCATGAACTGAGCTGTGTACAGAATGGAAGTGAGACTTTAAGATAGAGGTCACAAAGTGGATCTTGATTTTTAGAATGGATATCACCTTTTGTCAGAGAAATGTAGATAGGTGAATCTACCATGCTGCAACAAACACCCTCAGATTCTCTCTTGTGCAAATTTTCATGCTCATAATAAAATGGAAAAAGAACATTTCTGTGGAATTCAGAGATTTTAAGTCACACTTGCTGTGTTTCAGGAAGGGAATCCCTTAGGGAATCCCTTTTTGATGTGAGTTGGAAGAATACACACTAGCACCTACAGACTTTGTGATAAGTAAAGACGATGCTTTTTTTTTTATTTTTGAGTGTCTCACTGATGTGGATGGTATTTGTAGAAAGATTTCAAAAATTAATGTATTTTGGACTTTCATTTGTGAGTTACTTATGCAAAGAAAAATCCAAAATGTGTGTTTGACTTTAGCTCTAAATCTCTCTACGTGATTGGAAATATGGGAGGAAGCTCTCAGATTTCAGTACATCTTGTAATGTCAACTGGATGGAATAAATGGAACATGTAAAGGAAATTGCTTTTATGTGTACTAAAATTTTTCAAATGTCCCAGCGATGTTGTTATTAAGATGGTAATAACAAGGTAAGTGTTAGTAGTATGGTGTTGAAGTTCCTGATATTGCAGTCACTAGACCTACACATAGAGATTTAAAGCAGTACTTTGATTAGTGAAGCCACTAAATTTTCGAAACCTGTCAAGTTTTCTCCACGTACTACCGTGAAATGGTCAAACGGAGAGGATCACCATGTGTCACGTACAAATAAACATTGACAAACATTAACGAGCGAATAATTAACGATTCAATCTGGTTTTTGAAAATTCGTGACCGGATCACTTCCCATCAATAGTAATTCATATGCCCCCAGTCTTTACAAGCCAGGGTCAAAAATTAAAAACTTTGAAAAGTTTCCATAATGATTGAATGTAAGACTTGACTGATTATTCTATTTGTACGCATTGCCATTTGGTTGCACCGTTCGAAATCTTCAAACGCTATCCATATTAGCACAATGTCCCGCTTTAACTTGCCTACGATGTTACAGTTTGAGTTAAAGTTATTCCTTAGATGTGTTTGAAGAGGTTGAATAGTTGACGGGAAGTGGTGTCTTTAGATATCAGTACTATCGTATTTGCCATTCAGTGACCGATAGACGATGTTTAAAAAAGACTGCAATCAAGTGATATGACGACATGGAAAAAGAAAAAATATGTGGGACTGAAGGTATGTTCAACTTCATGGAAATGTTTGGGAAAGTGATAAAGAAAATATGGAAGAGGATGTATAATTTATGATTCTTGCATCAATTTAGCCCAACTGATTTGTATGAGCATTTTCATAGATTTGCTTTTGCTCTCATCACTAATTTGAGAAATTGCAAACATGAGATCCATGTTTCTAAACTATGCATATGCAGCTTATGACACTCAGAAAGTGCCACTTCCGGCCACCTGGGGAGTTTGAAAAACCAAAATTTTCTCGTACACTCCGGGCGCACCAAGTGATGCATGGTGGCGTTTTGCTCTTAAGACAATCCTTAGGGTTCCTACACAGAGAGGGTTGAGACAACTGGTTATTTGACGCCGTTTTGCCACCATTTTGACTAACCTTCATGCATGAACATGAATTTTTGCATATTTGGAGGCATAATGCACCTAAAATTACCACCCTATCTATACAGGAACCATAATAGACCTGCCGTCACTCACCCCCTCCCCCTCCCTCCAATAACTTTAAAGAGCATTGGGTTTTTCTATTCTACAGCTCCCCTAAAAGCCATTTTTACCCCTCTGACAGAAAGTGCTAGTTCCAGTCACTGAGTTGGGTTAGTATACATTGCGAACTGTTAAAACATGACCGGTGATTGTATGGCGTCCAGGCGAAGTGTTGCTATGTTTGGCAAAACTTTGAATTTCTTATATGTCAAGGAATTTTAATTTTGGAGGGGAGGGTGTTCATCAATTTTAGAAATTTTCACTTTTAGCGTTAGGCCTACAATTACCAATCGACGTATTACACTGTAGCAACTTTTTATGATCGCGAGCTGATGCAGTGGGCCAGAATAAATCCAAATAGAGCTGTTAGTTAACAAACTAAACCCAACAACCCTTGGTGAACACATACATGCTGAACTTTTGATGTGACCCGATGATGTCACTTTAGAAGCGCCCTCGTTTTGAAAAACGACGCACTGGTAGTCTGTCTAGGGTTCCTATAGTATACTCATGTCTACATTATCCAAACATTAGGGGAACGGTACAATTCAATAAGTTAGTTAAGAGAGGGTGCTCGAATATTAGCACGATAGCGTCGAAGGAATATGGAACAAAATGGAGCAAAATGACTTTTTTTCCGTGATATTGACATTCTGACAACTTTATTAACTCGTGAAAATGACCACAAAGTAGAAAAGGTGACACTTTGACGAGCTCTATGAACTCATCAAACTTCAGAAATCGAACGCCTCGTCAAAATGACAAACATTGACAAATGTCATTCTGTGAAATTAGAACTGATTTCGTCAAACTACCAAAGTTCAGAAACTCTAGTCGTTAATTTGTGGAGCAGTATCTCGAGAGGTTTCTGAGTGCCACTGCTACATGAAAGTTTATCATTACTTTTGACACATCCATCTTTTCGTGACTAAATGTGAAATATAAGGCCTTATTTCAACCAAAGAACTATAGTAATGTAGTTGAATGCTTCAACTCCCCTTTTATATACTTCATGTTCTACAAAGTCTTACTGCACCCGACACTTTAATATGTAGCTGACCATAAATGTACATACTATAAGTGTGTATCAAAATACCTGATGTCAGTCTTTTCATGCATGCGCCGTGCGCTTCATGAAATAAAGAAACCTGACCCTCGGACCACACAATTAGTTTCTGTATGTATTATAGTGCGTTCCCATATTTTTGCGCATCCCTTATTTTCGTGAAATATGTCAATTGGGACAATTGCCCACTTGAGCCCCATATGGGTTATATGGGTTTCCCGGACTGACCCGTGTATAGGCTCCTTATGAACCTTGGGTGCAAACCCATTTGAGACCCATATATCTTCGTCGTTATGGGGCCCATAAGGGGCCCATGTTGGAATGTTAACTGGGTTGCGTGGGGTCACGAAAGAGTCTATTCAATAAAATCACCATATTTTTCTCGGAATGTCCTTCTTCCCACAGTCTAACGATTCCACTAGTCGCAAAAATTAACCCAAGCATAGTTAATGTGTGCAGCTCAATGGCCACTTAATTAGTACTTTTTTTTAGTTCAAAAGATTGAACGTTATGTGTGCAGCTCAATGGCCACTTAATTAGTACTTTTTTTTAGTTCAAAAGATTGAACGTTATGAACTTCACGCATGGCACTATGGGGGGGGGGGGGTACGCATGGCACTATGGGGGGTATGCACTGTCTATACAGAGTGATGAGACGTTAACTTCTTCGTCCCCTCAAATGTTTTACAATTAATTGGAAGTTTCAACTCGAAAAAAGGTTAGAAAAGCCTGTCAAAAAAAAAAAAGTCAGTGTACGTGTGCTCTTCCATTGTATTCCATCTTCAGATGGGGGATTGCAGCTTGTTTTACAACTATGTCGCATAAAAATAGGAGCTTCCATGCTATTTATGCATGGTGAGTGGGGTCTCCCTGCAAATTAGCTGGTACACATGTAAAGCTATGCCACCACTGCAATGCTGCTTTTTCAATAAGTGTTGTAATACCGCAGTACGAATTGGATTTATAAGATTAGTCCATTCGTGTATTCCAAGTTCACAGACTGGACTACGTTTTGACTTGAGTGATGCCTTTGCTTTGCATAATAATACTGTCGCTACATTTCTTTGTGGTAAGTTAGTTTCACTTTACTGTTTTTTTTTTTTTAGTCGTTCTCTCCAATGTAATCTACAAGGATAAGCTATTTTAGTTAGGCTGCTTGATGGCTTGTTCTTTCTGGTCTTCCGTATTCAAAATAATCCGCATCATTCTTTATCTTGTCACACATGTATGGTATCTAACTGCAGCTGCATGCCCGCCTGGCCGTACTGCCGATGACAGCCCCCTATTATCGAAGAAGGAATTATCTTAGCCTATTATGACGAAGTGCGCTCCACAATTCTCAACAACAATACAAGGGACACCAGTGTATACAGAAGAGTTGTGACTTTATGGGAAAAGGTTTGAGAGCAGTGATTGGAAATTGAGGGTGAAGTATAATTAAAGGATACCGTATAGTCTTAATTTGGGAACAGAAGAAAGCTAAAATGGAATAATATAATTGCATTGTTGTAATTATGTCGTAAGAGCTATAATTTCTATTACTTTTAACGTCATCCGTTTATGAGTTGCTACCAAAGGGGCAAGGAAAGCACAGGAATCTGATTATACCATGTGGTGCTTGCTTTACTTATTTGACACTTTAATAAAACAGAGGCCGAATGAATATCATACAGTCTAAGAAATACTTCTAAAATTTTTCATGACATATTACGTTGCCAATAACGTAGTCATACATACAACCAACCCCGAGGAAGAATAAACTCTGTACAGAAAAACGCATCGAATATTTCTTGTAAAACCTCTTGGTCTAACAATGGACTTCCATGGTGATCTGCCTCAAGTGCGTTAAATCATTAGTATTTCTTTTCACTTTTTTTTTTTGTTTGTTTATCATTGGTCTTGTTCAAGCAGGGAAGTGCAATTTAGAAACAGATGGTCAAAGGAAACAATTAGATATAATATCTCCTTCTAAATCCAAAGACTTTTTCAAAAAGCACAATTGTCATTTTAATGTTTCAAAATGTAACATCAGGCATCCACATGTATGATAATGCGAATTGTTCGTAAGATCTTCGAAACTTTTTGACATTCGGTCGTAAAAGACCAATTGCATTTTAACAAAAGAGACCATCCAAACTAGCCATTAAGATGCCATACACTATATATTGAAGGGCCTACTAGTACTATCCTGAGAGATACAGTGGACGTAGGTATAACTCAAACCACTTTCTGTACCATTAGATTGTACAAACACATTTCTGCAGCGGTCTTCCACAAAGACAATAAACAAACAAAGTATACAATCTTCCTGCACTCCCTTCCTACACCAAAAGTATTTGAAACCGCTACATAAAATATATTAAATCAAAATCATATTTCTTAAAATTAAGCGGGTAGATGTTCTAGTTACATTTAGTGTTTACAGAGGGTTAAAATATGGCTCAAGGTAATCAAAGTACTAATAAACTGAAATTACATAGTGAGTAGCCGTGGGAAGCCCATATTTGCAGACTGCGATGCCATGTTATTGAAAGCGGCTAATTTGCTTCGTGCTAATTTGTCTACACAAGGGAGCATCAGAGAAACTCGATCAAAACGAACTCAATTAGGTTTGTCGTTAATTATTGTTTGTGCAACGGACAATGAGTTCTACATAACGTTTACATGAGATAACTGCGTACCTGAGGGATATTGACTCCTGCTAAAATCCCAGGTGCTATTTATACGTACCTCCCATGCACATGAAAATTTTAATCGCAAAAATTGTAAGAAATGCAATTAAATTGTACGGGTTGGCTCGTATTGTGCCATGAAAATTTGGAGCAAAGTTATACCTATTTTTCAATTTACTGTTTACTCATACTGCTATTTAGCATGATATTTGATTCTACGTCATACCCACGAAAAGGTAGATACCGTCATCTTCACTGGATGCACTGATCGTATAAGCATATACTAGCTATACGTTTGATACGATAGCACAATTTCGTGCCAATTTACTATACGTTTCAATTCGTGCCTTATGGCGGTAGTTCATTAGCATAATTATGCACTTGTGACATTTTTCCCCTATCCGGATTTTCAAATGTCCATGTTATGAAGTACACAAGAAAGGTTGCCGTTACCATCACTGGATTCAATGAAATTCAAAATGATGGGTATAGACCTCACTTTTTATACGATAACAAAATTTGTTGCAAAGTTATTCAAGATCCTGACATTTTGTTTTGGTAAGGTTTCACATTCGCTCCTTGAGACACTTATATCATACGTGATATCATGTCACAAGGTTAGGTTTTAGCTAGAGACACGAGGAAAGGTTACGCATGTGAGTCTCGAGAGTCATAAGCATGCATGACCTCGTGTTACCGTTTGAGTGTAGTTTATGGCGGACACTAATTAGAATAATTTTGCAATGTTGACAACTTTTCATTATCAGATTTTTTTTTGTTGCGAATTTTGGATATGTTGCGAAGTAGGATACCCGAAAGGCCATGAAAGCGCATGTTTTTTTTTTCAGGTTCAACTTGCTATGTCTATATTGCTTGGACCATATTCCTCAGATTCTCTCACCTCGTTACTCTGTAGGTTTTGCAGTACCATGAAAAGGGAGTTGTGTATGCTTAAATTTTCTTCACAGTGCGTAAATATCTCGGCTGCTTAAATATATTCATCAGATATCTCAGATAATCCGCTCGATTCATGACGTAAGGCAGAGGTACCCCTTGACAAGTTTCACTGACCCACCCATGCACGTTTAGTTGAATACCACGAAGGGTGTAATATGGGCTACCATTTGAGTGTCATTTTGGAAACTTGAATCGCTAAAAGGAGTACAATATCTCCTCCCTGTATATGTGGAGATGAAATAAGTCTGGTGGTGGGGGTGGGGGCAGAGTGAAAGCCTAAATCCGTCCCTGGCGACTGTAAAATTACATTGAGTGAAGTTACTGCCAATTGTACCAGATATTATCACTCAGTCCAACTTGAAAACAAGATGATTGCGTATACTGGCCAATAAGGTCCCTGCACGGCCGAACCATTTTGACTAGGTTGAAATACTGCGCCACATTCAAGAGTGGAAAAGCCAATGAAAAGGTCGTGTTGATAATAAACAGGCTGAGGTAGGAACACAGATAAAGTCGCTCACGATTCACAGTGAATCATTTCAAACAACTTGAGCAGTAATTATGTATAACACAATTTCTGTTAAACATGCATCAAAATATCAACAAGAGAAAAAAAATATTGGGAGGTGCAACTTCAGAAAAATTGCCAAGAATTTCTTGAATTTTAGTGTCAACAGTGAAATTATGTCAGTTATCATCCAAGTTTCTGACAAAATGATTTACAATGGTGTGTAGTTGATTTTATCACCATTATTTAACTCAGCTATAATGACGAACACAAGAGGTTACTTTCAGGTTCGTTGTGACCTCTATAGTTAGTTCCATGTTAAGGATCGGCGTGATGCTCATACAAAAAAAAAAGGGCAAATGTAATTTATAAATTATATTGACACTTAAACTGAAGGTTTCATTTTTTATAAAACTTGGCAAAAAAAAAAAATGGCGGGCCAAGTTAGCCTCTACTCATTATAATGGGTATAATCTACCACTTCAGATATCGGCTATTCAGTTATTGTAATTACAAACAGCGTCATAGAAAATAGTTTGATGAAATAGCATGTCCTTCTCCCATTTCTCAGTTTTGTGTTACACCTAATTAATAAGAAATTGTGAGACATTTCTAATTTTTGATTTGTATTTTCGCGCCACTTACAGTTCTTGCAAGATTTCATCTGTTAACTGCAGTATGTGGACATGCCTGAATCGTGTTCCCCCCCCAAAAAAAAAAAAAAAAAATACGGCCTTCGTTGCAGCAATTGTGTGAATGTTCATAATTTTTTTGAATTACATACACATAGAAATAAAAGTGTTTTGGTTCAAAAGTTCAGCCCCCTCACTGGAACATATCACAGGTATGCCACAGTTGTCTCCATGACTTCTAAAGTGTCATAGAACAAAATTTGAAGTCGTCGCGAACCATCAACTATACTTTGAATCTGTACATTGCACACTGTGCTCACTTTTTATAGTTTTGAAATTTCATAAGTTTGTAACAAAACCACTCAACTTTTGCTTTCCGACATGATAGCAATGAGATATTTTTAAGGTAATTGTAGAGGTTGGAACTTCAGTTCACTTTACAATATGTTAGTCTCCATGGAATAAGTTTAGTTAAAAAAAAGTCAGATAAAGGTGCAGAAGTGACGATTGCCTCATAAAGAAAAAAAAATAAGAAAATTAACTCCTAACTAAAGAAAAGTCATTAGGATCATTGATTAGGAACACATACTGCAGGAACTACTGTGTCGAGTCTATTCACTGTTAGACAATATTGTCGATTCGCACCTAGGCCTCCCAGAATTGAAGTAATGCGCTAAAATCATGTCTCGAGAAGACTTTTACGACCTGATAGAACATGACGATAGCCAGATGTGGTTAAGGTAGGTACCTCTCGAGAAGGAATAAACAAGTATGATATCATGTGAGGATTGCGATTCGAATCAGACAGACTGTTCCATTCATTCCACATCTTTCTATGTGATTCGCTTCTAATATCCAATTAGGAAGATGCCACTTACACAGGACCACTTTTTTCAACTTGAACGTGTGACATATGGGAAACCGTACAATGCTACCATAAGACAGTAATAATGGCGACCGAATATGCTTCTGTTGTGATATTGTCGTGTTGGAAGTGTTGACGTTATCAAGATTTGTCACTTTTTTTACAAGATTTAATGATTTAACATTGATTCCATTGTCCGCCATATAGTATTTCTGTCTGGAACACAGTTAGGTTGCTAGACTTGTTCATAAGAAAGCACTTCGATGGCGGGAATCGTTTAAATTCATGTTAATTTAGACTGACACACATTTTTGTGGAAACATATATAGCCTTAATGGTGATATTCAACTAATTGAATTCCTTACCTACAATGGTTGTGAAAATACCCTCTTCAAATTCAGGTATGGGGATCACAGTGTAACTTTCCTTTAATTGGTAGTATGAAAAAGTAGGAGAACATACTTCCTCCCCCAGCTTAAAGCAATGTGGTGAGCGATCGCTCCCTGCCCCCACCCCTCCCCGTTCCTACACGCCTATGGAAGTTAACAACTTTTATTCGTTTTAAAATCATAAAACTACGAGACGTCGTTTTTTAGGAGAGGGAAGATTTGGTAGTGGAAATAGAGAAAATCGTTAAAATTGAACAAAAAATGTACTAAGAATATATTTAAACTTTTACAGACAATTTCAAGATTTCAGTTTCCTGAACTTAAGCAACTTTTTTCTCTCTCTTTTGTGTCAACAGGTCAACCATCTTCTCCCAATAACCATGCGCCCGGGTGAATACCAAATTGAGAGACTGTTGTGGGCAGTGACCTTTATACAGACGCTCATATATTACTTGGGCTATGCCTGATTGAATTCGATTGATACTCAATTTCAGGTGGAACATTTCATTTAAATCAAATTCTTTATTCTCGGAGTAATAATCCTAGTAACTTTCTAACCACAAACCCGATGCATATGAAACGAGTTGTTCTCATAATTTCTTGCCTCCGAGCATTTTTCGTGTTCGGATCGATGAAGGCCAATGGTACAGTCCTCGACGAAATAGTCATCCAGTTTAACTCAACTCATTCCATGATTGGGTGGATCTTCTCTGCTCAGAATGGTGTTGCTTTTATGTTAAGTGAGTATTCGGGAATCGTCCTATATTTGCATATGTTTTCCTCTCATTTTCATATCTTTTCATTTCATAACCTTACATGTGATGTGATTAATCGTCTTATCTAATCTTATGCGAGGTTAGTCTTCTCTGGAAGACTATCTCAAACGTTACTAGTTTGTATTTACTATACGGTCACTCTTTGTACGCACTCGCACATGCGCAGTGATTAATATTATCACGATACCAAAGAGATACACACACACACAACTTTGTTTGCCATTCATTCCGAGGACCTCATCGTGCTTTCTTTTGTTTTTTCTTCCTCAACCCTAACCTTAACAATAGACTGTCTATTGTTAATCTTGAGAGGACCGGAGAAATCTGTTGAATTTTGTACAGAGTACCTAAAATCTATTGTTTCGGTTCTCGATCCCACCCGAAAACAAGCTGGGGGGCACCTACACACACACACACGCACACACACACATACTGATTTGTTCTTGCTACGTGAAGCAAAGAGTGGAAGTGAACGAGTAGAGACTGACGTCACATAAAATACACCCATGTCACCTTTAATTTCCACCTTTCTGTTACAGACAAACTTAGTTCTCTATTTCTGTCTTAACATAGTAAAGCATTCCACGCGTCATCACCGATGGGTACAGCATATCGAGGAGATCAGAGAAAAAAGGAACCAGGTTTCAAGGGACCTGAATTTCAAACTGTAGTACCATTCTAAAATTTAACCAGTAACTTACCATAAATTCATTGCGGTTCTCTTGTTCATAGTGAATACCCAGTAGATGCAAGTGGATAAATAAGATCAATGCTTTGTACGCAGTAACCTAAAGGCAAATTTGGGCAACTACCCCCCCCCCCTCCCCCCGACAGACTACCACTGAGGCCATTCTGGGACACATAGGAGGCAATGCTCCTTTCGCTTTTGAAACGGTGCAGTACTGTACATATGCCAGATACCTAGAAAAGTGCGATCGAAAATCCCGGTTTTAAATTAAGCACATGTATCGCCTTTCAAAGTTTTGTATTGCACTGAGTTTCTTTCATACGAAGGCTAAGACCAAGATGCACCACGGCTGGTGCTTTGCTCCGAAACCGCAAAACCGAACTGTATCTGGCATGTATTTTTTGTAACAAAAAAAAAAATACTGGCACACTACGAGCCGACAGATGATACCGCTTCTCTTGGATAGTACCTAGAAACCTTATTTAGGGTCTCTGATTGTATAAAAAGTCGGTTCACTGTAACACGACATAGCCTCTAATTTAGACACACAATTATCCCCAATTCCATGACTTTTTATCGACCCCCCCCCCTCCCTCATTCAAGAGCTAGACTCCCCTTAAAACAAGATTCTAGCTACGTCCCTGATATGAACAGAGTTCCCGATATATAATCAGATTAAATCCCACACCTGGTCATCATTGTCAACCTCAGAATGCCGTTCAGTATTATCACACTGGTGTTTCAACGAAAGGTCAATCAAGGCTGGATTGTACATTAACAGTAGGATAATGGACGAGAGGGATATCCAAGCGATGCACGGTGGTACAGACCGAGTCCATCCAGCGATAGCATTAACCCCCCCCCCCCCCCGAGTATATGCACAAGTACAAAAATGATTAACCTTATTTAGATATACAAAACGAGACTTCGATAAAAACGAAAGGGTTTGTAAATAACCCCATCTTTATTGAAAACAAAAGCAAACTCGAAGAAGATGTCAACAAGAGTTATAATATGTCAGCAATGAATGAGCGCATAGACAGAGTACCGCTATTGTTTTGTGTGAGATAGCAGACGACAAAGCCGTAAGGATCTACGCATATCTTGTATCCATCCACCATAAACTCAGTCTTTTTAATCGACCGTACCTTATCTGCAGGATAATGCACAGTCACCTGACTGAAATATGCCGATAGGCGTTGAGGATTCTTCTCAAGTATACATGTATGAATTGCATGTGTACCACACGCTTTCAGTGATTCTGACACAGTGCACACGCCCGCTGTCCACTGTGTATCCCACACGTAATAGCCGCAACTGAATTAAGTTATCCCTCAGAAAGGTCAAACTCAAAATCTCGGATATGGCATTCATTTAGCAATGGATTTCGACGGCTCTATACTGCTTGCAGTACTGTCAGGTGCATGAATAAACGGCCAATTTGGCAACACACAATGCACTTCATTGAGATTTTTCTTATTTTAGAGGTGGAATAACGCAAATGAAAGACAACAGTTAAGATTTGTGGAAACAAAGAAATTAAATTTAAAGACTGAAAAACATTGCATCATTTAGCATCTTATGGCATTTACTATCTGACAAGTTTTCTTTAGAGGAGGAAGACCCCGCCCCCTTCTAGAATCTCTCAACAGGACAGTGTTCTCACACGTAAAATTTCTTGGAACTTGGTAAAGTCTGCAAGTATATTAGTTCACATTAATTTGATGTATGCAATAGGATTCCAGAAAAGAAGAAGCTGCCAGAGATGACTGGAAAAATGGGTAAAGCTGCGATTAGTAATTCACTGTTTGAGGATTTTAGTCATAAACATATAAATTACTACCATAAAAACTAACAATTGCTACACGTTAAACGAGTAGACTTATTTAAATTGAATAAATTCTCAGTTCGGAGTATACTAAGCGATATATTATTTATATATCAATTAATAATAAAAATAATTTGTGCTTATCTATCCACAGCACCAGCGACAGAGGCTCTCATGCATGTCTTCACATGGCGGCAACTCTTCGTCACCGGCGGTGTCCTTATTGGAATAGGTTACATGTACAACGGTGTTGGCGCATTCCACGTCTGGCAACTATTTGTAGGATACGCGACTTCGGGTAAGTGTCAAAGTGGAACGATTCTTAGCAAGAAAATGCACGAAAAGGGCTAAATGCATTCATTTACTTCAATTAAAGGGAATAAGCAGTCATCTTTTTACTTTATTTCGAAAAATCATCAGAATCTTGCATTTCTCTCCTCATATCTCTTACAAGTATTTTTCATGATGTTGCTAATAGTACTACCTTGCCAAGTGTTATGCTGCAAAATTAAGCAATTCAAGAAATAAAAATATACTGTCATAAAATGAAAATGAGTGTCATGAAAAAAAAAAACATAGGGTAGGTATACTAATTCAGTTTGGGTGACTGCATTTTCCCATGAAACAGTCTTTTCGAGTTTTATGTCACCTGCGGTTAAAATGTTGGCATCATAAACCTATAACGGCCAACAAGAAGGTGCAATTTAAAAGGAGTTGCAACTGAAAGTTAAATTTCTGCTAATCCTCTTTCTCCGGTGTGATAAGAGTTCCAATTCATAACGGATAAAGCTCCCTCTTACTTTTGTGTGATATATATATATTTCTAGTTGGTATCCAAGTGATTTTTATTTCCAACTGTATATATCCTATGAGATTACAGGTCATTTGAAGTTTAAAATGCAAACCTTGTAAACACAAACAACATAAATGTAAAACATAAGCAAATCTCTTTTTAGTGTGTAGGTGCACTGCATTGAGTAAAAGATCCCTATTGATTTTAGTAGAGGTCAAGATTATTTGAGGTAAACACCACTCAAATTGTGAAAATGTGAACACGATAGCTCAAGAAGGAACGCTTGGGCAGATGTCCTATTTAGTATGTACCGGTAGGTATGTATCATTGAGTACAGTATACTAGAATTCTATTGTCTTTGGTGAAGGTCAAATTTCATTTGAGGTCAACAGGGTCACATCATGAAACATATCTCAAGAAGGGAAGCTTTGAAGTGTGTCATATAAGTATGTAGGTCTACGTCATTGAGTACAAGAACCCTACGCTTTTTAGTGGAGGTCAAAGGTCATTCGAGGTCAACAGGATCATATTATCAAAATGTTGTATATGCGTATTCTCAAGAACGGAAACTTGTGCAGATCTCATACTTTGTATAAAACATATAGCCTAGAAACCGGTAGCTTGTGACATTTTCTAATGCTATAATGTCAAATTCAGAGAAACATGCTTATAATCGGATAATAAATCACAATACATTTGTACATTCTGGTTATACTCTTGGCACTGGGTTGAAATGATACGTTTAACTACAGTGATATCAAATTACGAAAACTAAAGTAAAGGTAACCAATCCATATGCAAACTGTACATGGTAACGATCGGTTTTCAGCGATGGTTAAATTATCACTCACAACATATTTCTCTACTTTTTTTTTTCATCAGGGGTTGGCTTTTCGCTTTGTATTTTGCCGTCTGTCATTGCATTAAACTGCTACTACAAAACCGAGTTTCCAATGGCAGTAGCTATAGTTCAACTTACTCAGTTCGTTGGTATTGCTGTCTTACCGACAGTTCTGCAATATTTCAACTTCCACTATGGCCTACGAAATTCGATCTTTCTCTTTGGAGCATTATTATGCAATATGATAGCATGTGGTTGTGGTCTACGCCAACCTTCGACGAACGAGGTCCACGTAGCTGATGAAGTGGGTGAACCTGGGGTCGATGGGCTGAACGCCATGGCTACAAAGGCCGACAATAGTCGCAAAACGCTGTGGACCAGTATTTGGTGCGTTGTTTCCGATGGCATTTACCGTTACTCCACGATACGTTCACACAGAAGATTTTTTTATTTGCTGGTCATTTTTGTAATCCACCACTACATCCTCACATCCTGGTCCATATTTCTTGTATCGTTTGGACTGTCGCGTGGACTGAACAAGAACGAAGCCGTGTCTCTGTCGATCGCAGGGGGTTGCGGCGGATGCCTTGGAAAAGGTATCGCGATTGTTTTAAATCGCATTAACAAAATGAACAATGTCACGTACTGTCTTCTTCCGGTTTTGATAAACTGCGCGTGTTTTACCGCCAGTGTGTTAACCAGCAACTTCTACGTTATGTTTGCCTTAGTATTCCTCATGGGTTTCTGCATAGCACTGCCACTGACTGGTTTAATTGGCGACATGAGTAACGTCGTCTGCAATTTTCACTTTGCCACTGCTGTAGTAATCGAAGAAGTTACCGCAGGATTCTCGAGTCAACTTGCTGGAGTTTCATCGGGTAAGCCCCACTTACTTAAATTTCGTTAATTCATGTAAAAATCTAAATAGTTTATGAATAAAGTCTGCGATTATTGCCGACTATCTATCAAGTTGCCGATTACCAAGTTGATCAACTTTCAATCACACAGAAAGTTTGAGGACATGCTTATTTTGGTAGTGTTTGCCTGTGGATATTGCACCAACTGTCAGTAGTGTTGCAACATACCGAAACATTGTTTATCTAATCGAATTGCAGGCTTGCCTGTTTTTGAGAATTCACGTTTGGTATAGTAATAGGACTGCATTGTTCTTTAATTTTCCAGGTTTCGTTCAAGACATTTTTGATTCCACATCCTACGTGTTTGGACTCAACGCTGTGATTTCTGTCGCTAACATTCCATTTGTGTTGCTATGGATATTTCACGGAGACTACGACATAAGTTGTAAATATTCGCAATAGCAAATTGACATAGCGATCGACAAGGAGTGTGAGAAAGGTGAGATAGGTTGAATCAATCCCAGCAACATATACAATGACTTTTAATTTGTTGGTCATAATTGTTCGGTACAATGTTCCCCGTGTGGTAAAATCTACCCCCCCCCCCCACTGAGAAAGCTGCAAATGGTCATGGATATATTTGTAGCTAGTAATTACCAGTATCGATTTGGTTTGACTACTGCATTGAAGGAAAATCGCAAAAACAGTCGGTAATATCTCAAAATTCGGAGATAATCTTAGAACACTGAAAATGATCTTGAAATAGTGATTATTAGTAACATTCAAAGGGTACAAAATAGTTGAAAATCCATGCAACAGCTGTTGAGATTATACGAGCAACCGACACGAAGCCTCGGCGGCGGATATCGAGCCTGTGTTGATGGCCTCAAATGCAAATGGATCTTTCAGAGTGTGGGGGAAAACAATTACCAGCGTACCATTATCAGGCCTCCGATTATACCAAATTTCCTTGAATTGTGAAAGCTGTCCTGAGGATGGGGAGCGTAAAGAATGTTCTTGGCTTCTTAGAGCCCCCCGCCCCCGGCACTTTCTGTCTAACCTAGGCTAAATGTACCCACCCGCCTTCCATAGGGATCTCATGTCTGCGATTTTACAATGGAGGAAAAATTCAATCACATCAGAAGGGTTGAGAAGATAAAAAAAAATCAGATTTGAATTATGCATCTTTTCAATTATTTCTTCAATTGAATTATGGATCCTCTTTCAGTTATTTCTGAAGCATGTGGAAAATCTTGGGAGGAAAATATATCTCCCATCAAAACGGGGCACCACCCTTGGTTGGCGCGTCAAGTACTGAGGAAACTTGACAAAAAATATAGTACTTCTCAGATTGCAGGAAATGACACTTCCCAGCATGCCGTTACTTGTACATTAATTAACTTCAACCTCACACTTCTTTTGTTCTACTGAGGTTCAACTTATTGCAAATTTTTATCGCCTTAGGTCAGTTTTATCACCACATGCTGTGATAATCCACATTGTCAATTAAACATGGTTCTCGTAAAGTAATTTAGATGTGTCAATTTAACGTCTAGGCTTTCTTGAACTGCCTAGCAAGGGGTACTAGGTGTCATGTCCATAGGTAATACATGTGTAATTGGGCATGAAAGAGGGTCTGTTGAACACTTTAGACGGTCGTAACGTCATGAGCCTCTCTGGCCTTTGTTCGTTTCAGCTAAATTTTCCTTATTCCTTAAGAACACAACTTAGGAAATTTTCATTTTTACAACGAATACTTTATTTCACGTTACAAATAGTGGGGGACAAATGTGTTAGTGTCCTCTTAAAAAGGAGGGGGTCATCTACCCTCATCTCGACCACCCCCCCCCCCCTTGCTACATCAATGCCCATGACAGCTTAGTGCCTACATGGAGGTAATATGAACTTTGCTGTGCTATTACAACCTTTAAAACTTTGTAAAACAAAGTTACATTTATGCCAATTTAGCTACCCTAATGATACATTGCATTGGAACATTTACTACCAACTTAGGGGATGAAATTAAACCTAGCAGCAGTGCCGACGTGACAAGAAAGGGCAAACTCCAACCCCCCTCCCCCAACAAGGGAAGTTTGTCGGTGGGTGCCGAAAGAGTTAAAAGGGAGTCTGCGGAGGCAATTTCCGGCCACAAGGGGCAATTTAAATGCAAAAAGTTTCTGTTATGCACTATGATCTGTATCAACCAATGGTGTCGCTCAGCTGTTATTTAAGAGATGATGGATGCCGCTTAAGCCTCGGCCCCCATAAAGGAGGTATGGATGCCCTCACTGTCTAGCAGCATTCTGTACAGGTTTTCAAGGGAGGTAGCGGCCACATGTGAAATGCATACCCAATCATCAGGAGGGGTTCGCGGGAGTTCAACCTCACACCCAGAAAATTTGAAAAGTGAGATGCTAAGTGATGTAAAATCGCACTACAGAGACAATTTCTTTCTCTTCTCGACAGGCTAAACCACCCTCTTAACAACTTTTTTCGGTTGAGCGGAGATTTCGTAGGGAACAGGGACTGAGTCATTTTCAAGATGGTGGTTGCCATTTCAGGGGACAGTAATTTTTACTTGGATTTGGATCACTTCCCCATTCTGCCCCTCCCCCCTTCCCTTCATGGAGACCACTGACTAGGGGCATCACCATCTTCCAAGGCCCACTATCATCTCTGATTCAAACTGATAACTAAACAGGAATAGGTCGAATGTTGCAATATACGAAAATGGTCAGTTCGTTTGTTTAATTACAGCAGTTCAATAACAAGAAGCCTGTTTATATTCATAGTGTCAGAGTAAGAAGTTCCAAAGGATTCCAACAATATACCAGCAAGATTCCAAAGATACTAGCAAGCTTAATTCAAGCGTAGTTTAGCTCCATGTTAGGATCGTATAAAATAAGAGTCTTCGCCAAATGTAACATGAAATTTACACTTTTAATTTAGGCTGAGGTAACATACTTTACAAATACTTTTCCTTATTAGCACATGTATTGTTTTGCAACCATTTTTGGTCAAAACAAAACCGACATATATCATCAATGGAATATTCATGTACCTGTCAAACATGTTAATACATCACCAATGGACTATTCGGGTACCTACCAAATACAATGATACATTACCAATGTACTTTTCAAGACAATGCATCACCCAATGGACTTTCAGGCATTGTCAAACATCACTGATGGGCTACTGAGGTATATATCACTACCTGTCAAACATATTAATACATCACTGATGGACTTTACAGGTACTTTCTATTATCTATCGCTAAATCAACCAATGGACTATTCAGGTACCAGCCAAACATATTGTAACATCATGGGCTTTTCAGCTCCTGTCAAAACATGCTACTGATATATCACCAATGGACTATTCAGGTACCAACAGTTAAACATACCAGAACATCACCAATGGACCTATTCAGGCAGTTGACAAATATATTAAAGCTGGAATAAGAGTTGGGAATTTATCAAATCTGCAGAATATGTCATAGCCACTACAAAAAAAAACATTGTTTAAGCCCAATTTTTGCATACATGAATATTTACTGTTTGTCCAATTTCATTGGTCTGTTTGATTTCACGTAACAGTGATTGACCACTATACTTCCTTGAGAGTTTGAATTTTGATGGGTCCAACAAAATTGTTGAGACAGTTTTCATATTCAAATATCTGGAAAACGAGTGCACAGTTCTCTTTTCGACTTTGTGACAGGTGATCTATTCCCTCATATTCTCTTTCCGTGAAACACTGAAGAATAAAGTAGATGACCAGGCTATTGCCAGTATGACTCATATTCCAGCTTTAAAAAACATCACCAATAAACAAATCATGTACTTGTCAAATACATTCGTTCATCATCAATGGACTATTCAGTTACTGTCTCTTTTAAACAGACTGATACATCATCTACTGGCCTATTAAGGTACCTGTCAAACATACTGATACAGCAACAATGGCCTATTCAGGTACCTGTCAAACATACTCAGGTATGTATTGCCACATCACCAATGCCAAACATACCAATACGTCACTATTATGAGCTTAAAAATGTCAACTATGATACTGTAAGGGTGTGCAAGTCAAGTTCTTAATGGGAAAAAAAATCCAAACATATCAGAAAAGTGAAAGAAGCTACAGATACTCAACAGCCACAACCTCCGATAGATAATTTCTATGCTTCATCATTTAAAAGAATAATTTCTTTTGAGTTATTTGTTGGTAAGACAATCACAGCATCAAATACTTTAAGTCAAAGGACTACTGATCAAGGTAGTGAGTGTAACAAATACAGTCATTGCAGCACCATACCCTGAGAGGGTGACAAAGACATGTTTGAAAAAAAAGACTCAGTGAAATTTTTTTTCAGCTCATTTTTATGATGGCAAGATGGTCCATTCACATCAGACATTCTCTGCATCATGAACAGAGCATAATGGAAGTAGTTGACACGAAGTCACCAGCTTAGTGAACATTGCATTCTTTTACTGCAGAAAGCAAATTGATGTCAGGATATGTTACTAGGCATACCCTGGAATGTGTGAGTGTTGCTACTTCTGCAGTCAATTACCATCAGGACCAGTTCTGCAAAAGACAGAGAGGTTTCTCTGCATAAAGTGTGCACTTTCATTATTGGAAATTCTCCAGGATTCTTCTGGGACTAGCAGTGCAGTGGAGTTACCACGAACTGAGATTGAAACCCTTTGCTTCGGTCTTGGTCTACGAAAACATCCTCCTGATATTACCTGGAGCAACAGCATCTGCATCAACAGAGCATCTTCAGAGAGAGGAGTCCTTCAGTTGCGATAAAAGTCTTGTAAGTCTTCATCAAGTGGTTTAAGCACCGTTCTGTCCCTCAAATTAACTACCCAGCCTGGCTGCAGACCAAAGAATATTTGACGGGGGTCCTTTCGCAGTTGAAAGAGTGCCCTCCGGGAGCTCTTTGTAAGATCAGGTAGTTCGTACCCAAACTTTTGGGCAAGGAGTAGTCTCTCTTCTTTAATGCTATCTGGATCTGCTAAGTATCCTCTCTTACATGGGTCTGTATACATATCTACTAGATCCTTGGGAGGTATGAGTCTTTTAGGAATTGGCTGCCCTCTTGTGAAGAACTGCAGAGGGTGAGACAGAATGTCCAAACTCTGGGGATCATAGTACCCTAGGCTGATAATTCCACCACTGCGCTCCACGGCAGCGATCGACTGTTCGGAGCACCACTGAACTTCTAGATTAACGGGCGTGGTGAACTTATCTGCGCCCTGCCAAACGGGACAAAATATAATCAACATGTCAGCTAGATGCAAACGGCAAGATCTCTACCTCACTCATATATACTAAAAGGATGGAATACAATGGAGTTCACTTTTGGAGATTCATGGCAATCTTGAATAAATTTCAATAAACTTTCCTGCTGTATGCTACCAATGGGATCATAAAGCAAATACTCTAATGGAGAACATCTTCATATTCTCATTAATAACATAGATGAGGACTGGCGTGATACTGCAGAAAATTCACACGGAGTACCAAATTGAGTATGCTGCCATCACTTTCACCATCTGCTTCTTCCAATACAAAACTGTGCACAAATCTGTATGAAGCACAACTGATTCACTGGCAGATAACACTGATAAACATTACAAGCTGCCACTTCCTTTTTTTGTGTGTGTGTAGAAGTTATTACTTTTGTTTTCATTTTTGCCACATAAATGTAGGAAAATTCTGAAAAAGTGGTAATAGACATACATGTATCAGAACTACATGATCTCTAACTTGGGGTGGAGTTTACACTGGTGATCAACTTCAACTAAAACAAGAAGATGAAATTATTACCTCCTCTGTTAGGTGTATTCCATACACTCTGTCAAACACTTTAATAGTCACTGCACCAGCATGCACAAAAGATGTAACATCAATGGGTTCCTCTGGATTGATTCTACCCATGTCAATTAGATGTTGTAACTTCTCCATTGATACCGGTAAGTACTGCCTCCTTGTTCTACTCCATTCAGAAGAAAGCACAAAAGAAATAAGAATAATATTTCTAGAAAGTCAAATCTGATGATTGACATCTGTGTAAAGTACAGTAGTACATGCTGTGCTTCATTTTCATTCTCCTGTGCTCACTGCAGCCAAATAAAAAAAAAACCTCCAGGCCAGGTGCCTTAACATGGAACCTTCCGAGCAGATGTTGGTATATACCATTTTTCAACATACATACGTACGTACGTACGTACGTACGTACCTACGTACGTACCTACGTACGTACCTACGTACGTACCTACGTACGTACCTACTACGTACGTACGTACCTACGTACCGTACCTACGTACGTACCTACGTACCTACGTACCTACGTACCTACGTACCTACGTACGTACGTACCTACGTACCTACGTACCTACGTACGTACCTACGTACCTACGTACCTACATACATACTAAACACAAACATTTAAACATTTGTCTCATTTTAGATCCAACGACTATGTTTATGGTCATGTTTGATAATTAGCTCAAAGAAGCACTACAAGATTTTTATCACAAGGAAAACAAGTATTGAGTGCCACACAGTGTAATTCATTATGTTGGCATACATGAATTTGAATAATGTACAATCTGTTCACAGACTGAGTCAGAATCCATGCTATACAGTAGTTGGGGGATGATGGTATTAACAATGTGTTGTGAGGGCTATTGAACACGTCTATGAAAAGAACTCTTTGAAAATATAATAGGTAGCCCTAATTACATCCCTAGACAATTTTCTTTTTAATGGTTGTTGTTTTTTTTTTTTCACAATGTATCCAATTATGCCTATGAAATGGTATCAAATCAGAACAATGGGTTCAGAGTAAACTTGCAGGAGCCATCAAACAGGGAAACAAAGGACTTTTGACAGTGTGTAAAAAGTTAAGTGAGTGATTCGATACTTAGTGCTTTGACCACAAGAATAGTCAGAGAGACTGATATCAAAGCCGATGTGATTTATGTGTGTAGGGTGTGCACACTACACAGCTGTACCTGACCGAAATAAAGGAATGCTCTATTTTCATGTGGTCACATGTTTTAATACTGGATAAAAATGACATCTCTTTGCACAGGTCAACTAATAACTAGCATTACTCATGTCACTACTCTGGTTATCTTGGGAATCTTACAATTACCAGTTTCTACTTAAAGGCAGGAAATAAGGCATTTAGGATACACTGACATGGCATACAAAGAGAACAACTTTAATCCTTGTTAAACCATTCAGTCTCATCAATAAACATCTGCTAAAGCTCCTCAAAATATTACGTATGTGATAAGTACAGGAAGACGCAGCTTTTGAATTTTGACAAGTTTAGGTGAACAAATTATTGTTAGCAACACATAATAGAATTTGTATCTGTGACAAACTTATTTCTCGAAAGATGACTAGAACGTCCTATTTTGCATGATCTATATCCACAAAACATGATTGTTTCCTGTCAAAGAAACACCCTATTTTCCTTCAATGTGGGGGACTTGCATAAACTGTTTACACCAACATACCATCAGAAAGCTTAGCTACATTACAAATAACTTCTTTGAACGAGCTGGGCAATGAACAAGATTTAAAGTACTTGTGACATGAAAAACTTACTTATATTTGGAATACTGACCAAATTATTCATTAAAAATGTTGCAGATAGTCACAATTTCCATCAAAATCCATCAAACAATGATCACTTTAAAAACAAATTTCTGTTTAACAATTTCATCATGAATAAACATCTATATTCCAAATATGCAAATTTGTGATGTTGACAGAGGGACTCACATTATATACTCACATTATATACTGTAGGCCTTATGTTATGCTTTGATTACTTAACCTTCATTTCAAGGACAATTGATAGTTTCTGTATACCCTGAGGCCTATACTGTATTTTGGAAGCATTACGATCTTATTTTTCAAATACTGGTACCTCTTAACGATGTGAAACGGACAAATTACGAAATATAGAGGTAATGAATAATTCAATTAAATACTGACACTATGGAACACTCCATGTCATTGGTTTCACACAAATCAACCTTTGAAAATCCATAAAAGTAATAAATATAAACATAATTCCAACAAACTGTCATTCATGATATTTCACTCTACACGTTCTGAATGAAGCCAGCTCTTCTCCAGATGTATTTCACTTAGTCTTTTAGGCAACACACTGTACTGTACTACCCTATGGTTTGATAAAGATGTTGGAGCACAAACAAGTTGTGGTTTGTTGGACAAAATCAGGAGCACTTTTTCCTTAATTGTCAAAAGATATCATGGGTAAATTGGCACCGAAGCACACCTGAATAAATATGTGTAAACTTGAATAGTGTAAAGATGTCACATTGTACAGTGTAAGTCTAGCCTAAATTTGGACAGGACAATTTTCAAGGAAATCAAACTAAATTATTTAAGTTTAATACAATCTTAAGGTCTGAGTTCTTGTTTCTATCGATGGTACTGTATTTAGTATGTGATCAATATCTATTCTGAGGCACATTTTTTTTTCTCAAGTGTACAAACGATATCATTTGGGTCATTTCACAAATGACATCAGGGGTAGTGTCATAATGATATAATTTGCCAATATGGCAATATGCAAACAAGACTATTCTGTCATCAATATTTATGCTGCCAAGGAAAAGGTCCAGCTGGGTTTAACCTTAAAACCCTATGCACAAACATCGACTGCGAATCATAGTATGCAACAGATACTGGATCCTTACGCTAGATTCTTGTAAAATGGAAACATTGGGATTCGCAAGTAGAAAGGTGTTGTGCCTCCTTCATAGCCAATGGGGGGTCTGGTATCTCGTTTACTCTTCCCGCTATGGCCACGCCCACTTTCTCCTCCTCGTTTTCCACCTTGACCTCTCGCCCTTTTCTGTGTGATGTAAAACCAAAAAAACATTTCACAAATTGGAAGAGAATGTAGAACTAAATGAGTTTCACGAAAATGTTAACAAAAGTCATAGTTTACTACGAATGTTTTCGAAGATATCACATCTTCCTCCTCAGGTAAGTGAAATATACAGAATTATGAGGCCAATACAAGATAAGACAATATAGGATCAGAAATATAACATCTGACAGGTTTTAAAAGACGCTGAGTGTGTACGATGATCCATGTTGGAACAGTTGGTTATTTAGAACAGGCTTGAGTTTCTTGATTTTGAGTTCAAAAACTTACATTCACAAACTTACATTGGTAAGACTAAAAGGCATCTGGCAACCAGGATCAAGGAACATCTCTCAGGAAAATCAGCTATCCATGAAAACATCACTCAGTGCATAGACTGCCGAACAGCAAACAGCAATAATTTCACCATCATAGATACCAGAAATACAGATTTTGAACTCAAAATCAAAGAAGCTTTACACATTAAAAACTCAGGCCTGTTCTAAATAACCAACTGTTCCGACATGGATCATCGTACACACTCAGCGTCTTTTAAAACCTGTCAGATGTTATATTTCTGATCCTCTTATCTTATATTGTCTTCATAATTCTGTATATTTCACTTACCAGAGGAGGAAGATGTGATATCTTCGAAAACGTTCGTAATAAACTATGACTTTTGTTAACATTTTCATGTTAATTTGCTCTTTTATATGGTTTTCAAATGTACAACTCTTCCCAAATTATAAATGAGTTTCATTTGCAATAAACTATGTGCCATTCACAACACTAATTTGAGTGAAGAAATTGCAAGCATCAATGAATGAAAAAACTAGCAGCCCGCACCCTTGAATGTGTACGATAACCATGCAAATCAAACTGACTAAGCTGCTCACTAAAGCTGCATCAATTTTCATTCAGTCTGACCGACACAGAGATAACCTTTCAGGTGTCTGTTGAAAGGAACAATATATTATTGAAGAGCACTTTGTACATCTTTTCCTTCTTGTTCACCACAACTTTCAATGAAAGTTATGGTGAAGAAGACCTTACGACTACAGTACAGTAGTTGCAGAGCAGTTTTGCAACTCAGACACAAGTGACTGAATATGTTTGATCGCATGAGACTAAGACTTGCAACTGGAATGAAGCCAATGAAGATAAGTTAATGGAAATATATATAGTGAAGAAAAATCTTTTTTCATTGACATACCATATAAGGAGTATATATAAAGCCCAAACTTTATCATCTGCTGGCAAGTTCATCACCTTTTGAGTGAATAGTGCTTACCACTCACTGAAAAACCGTTCCACAAATAAAAACTGCACATACACCCAGCAGTGCGTAATGTATAGCAGACCTCCTGTACAGGATAATCACAGTAAGCAGTGTTCTCCGCTACCTCATTTTGAACATTTTCAACCTACTGCCTGCACAAAATCCTTGGTCGTGCAGGCAAAAAAGGTTGCTTTCACTCATTTCAGACACATTTGGCCAAGCTTCTTACCCTTACCAACACTTGCCCAGAAATGTTGCAGTGTCAAGAGTCCCCCCCCCCCACACACATGTGGTTGCCTTTCACAGATATCTTTCAAAAGCAGGAAATTACAGTGGTGCTCTATTTTGACATGGTTTAGTCACGTCTCTTGATGCAAACCCAGGGCGTAACTAGGGGGTGACCTCTTTGCTGTTCCACTGCTAAATCACTGTGCCCATGTTTCCATCAATAAGAAACGTTTCAGTTCATTATTGTATATTCCCCATACTCCTCATAACAAGTTATGTACAATAAGCTGTCAACATGTTACATTGTGTTTTACACTTCTCTTATTCAGCCGTTCCTTTCACGTCTTGCATTTCAATTTTCGAGAGATGCTCTTATATTTTCTGGTCACACAATTGTAACAAAATATTGGAAATATTCCGGCAAGACTTTGAAAAACAAATGGCCAGGACCATATTTTCTCACTACAAGGCCGGATAGTCCCGCCAGACCAGATATATCTGGTGCATCCCCAGTCTGTATTAACCAACTAATCTATGTGAGAACCATGAACAGATCAATGTATACATATACTGCAAGCTGAACAGTTTCCTGCATGCCATGGATGGGTACAGATTTAGAATCCCTCACCAGAGGTGACATCAACAAGGGGTATCAGACAACTAAAACAGTTTGTAATAGGGTCTATGTGTACCCTTCCATTTTCCAGTTGTTTTTTTTTCTTCGTTTTCCTTAATCTCACAAAGTTATACACATTCTGTGAAAGGAACGGCTGTGAAAACCTCTTGAAGAATCGACAGAAGTTAAATCTGCACAGGAAAGGGGTTAGAAGAGGATTCCAAACAAGGATCTTAAGATACAGTAATCACTTCATAAGTCCAAGGCATAACCCACTAGGCTACGAGACCGAATTTGGTTGTTGGGTGTTCAAAGATATACATCCCCGATCCCCTAACCTTGTAATATATACAGTATGCTAACCCTACTGTATAACACAGTAAGTACACCAAGAATGACACATCCCCTAGAATGACACATCTCCTAGAATCCCCTAGCTATTTCTGAAAGTGTAGTACTTCAGACAACATAACCTATTTTATTGAAAGCATACTTACATACAAGAAGCATACATACTTAAACAAACTATGTTGCTGATGAAGTCTGTCACACTTCTGGTTCTTAGATAAGGTTAAGTCCATCCTTGTCTACAGACTAGGCTTCATATCCTACTTTAACTTGAAATGCAACTTCAAAAAAAAAAACCCAGAATACACCTCAAAGTTCCACAATATCTCTAAATAATGGACCATCTGCTAGACATTTACATGATTTACGACATCGCCTATGCTACTCTGCCATTTCACTTTGTTTGTGACTCCAACAAAGTTACAATGTGTCAATTTAGGTGCAAAAAATACCCCACTTCTAACAGCAGAAATCTTAGGTTCACATCGTGCTCGATTTTTAAATTAGAAGAGACGGCACAAAACATCTATTCATGTCATTAAATTTGTGAGGTACTGCTGGTACTAAAACCCCATTTAAATGAGTGTTTGGATTTTTACCAACTCCCTAATCATTGATTAAATCCTTAGGTGTTTCATTCTAGGTGCAGCCATTGCTACAAACTAAGCCCATAGTTGCTATTCCTAGCAACACTGCGACTAAGAATGCTCAATCAAGCATATCGTTGATTATTGTGTCCGTGTGGTCACGGATTCTAAATTCAAGCTAATGGATGCTTTCACAAAAGAGCACATGATGCGCAGCAAAGCATAAGGCTTGCTTCTTTGATCTGTGATTTGACAAAGTTCCTCACTGTGGACTTGTTTCCAAGCTTCAAGCTCATGGTCTAAGAGGTTTGTAATTGGATTGAGGCTTGGCTGCACAACAGAAAACAGCTTGCACTCCTTGGTGGTGTGACATCCGACTGGACAGCTGTCGGTTTGCAGTGGAGTACCACAAGGTTCCATCTTGGGTCCAGTTTTGTTCATCATTTTTATTAATGACGTTGTCAAAAACATTTATAGCAATATTATGATAACAAAATTTTTAATGGTATCTCTGACGAAAAGAATGTCTCAATTCTACAGGATGTTTTTCACGTCTTAAATCAATGGTCTAGGGACTGGCAGACGCTTTTTAATGTCAGTGAGTTTAAAGTCTTGCATGTGGATAGGAATAATCCCAAAGTTAATTATGAGATGAATGATGTCACTTTGCAGTCTACTGACAATGAAAAAGATTTGGGGGTGGTGATTCATAAGTCTCTTAAACCTGATAGACATGTTGCAGAATGGTAAGTAAAAGCCAACAGAGTGCTTGGAATTATTAAAAGGTCATTTACATATATACAAACAAGGAGACTTTGCTACCCTTATGTAAGTCTTTGGTGCATTCAGTTCTGGAATACCGTAGTCCAGGTTGGAGTCCCTGTTTGAAACAGGACATGATACTACTCATTAAGAAAGTTCAGAGGTGTTTCACTTGTATGATTCCTAGTCTTAAAGAGTTACCTTATTGCAGAAGATTGGACCTACTAGAACTAATGCAATTAAACTAGAGGCGTTTCAGAGCAGACCTTATTGAGGTCTTTCGTCTAGTTAGTGGTCCACGATCTTGAAGATGTTGACCATAGTGTCTTGTTCACTTTGGGGACACTGGTGTTACCAAAGGCTATGCTTTTAGGCTTTTTAAGGATCAATGTCATCTAGATGGTAAGAAACATTTTGTTTTAACTATTGTTAATGCCTAGAATAGTTTTCCAGTAGAAGCAGTCAACTGTACTTCAGTAAACACCTTCAAAGCTTTTCTCACGACGGACAGACTGACGATGGTGGGGGATAATATGAGTCCTGTTTGACTCCCTTCCCCGTCTGCCACCAGATTTACATTCTGATAGCCTACAAGTGAATACAGTGCGTGAGTCAGCCTAGGGCTAGGCTATAGGGCTAGTTGCACATGGGGATTTTGGCCCAAATTGTGCCAGTTTGCATATACTAGGCTGTTCCATTATACAATTGGTGTACAGAATGTCGTTGTGTATGGAACAAGCATGGAGTATGCACTATTGGTGTCAAGAGTGGCAAAGCAACCTTCAAAGTGTTCAAGTAACGGGATGTGTTCAAGTAACAGGGTGCAAACAGTTGAATACAATTTATTGTCTACAGAGTGACACAAGCGGCTTCAAGAGTGACAGAGTAATAATTAAATTCAGTGACTGATTTCAGTGGATAAGAACGACAGGGTGGTGTTTTTCTTAAAGGATCTCCCATGTCATGAATTATTTGTTTTTGTGTCTATGTTTTTTTTCAGGAAAAAGAACACACATCTTATGCTTATTAGTTAAGAGAGAAATGAATTATATTGATATACAATGTCTTTGTATAGAATTTTTGTTTATATTTTGTATATCTACTTTTATATGATAGAGTAATGGATCCCCCATTTTACACATACATATTTCATATGTCTGTTTGATATTGGTATACCAGTACTGAATGGTTTTTGTGTCTGCTTTTTTTTTTCATGGAAAAAGAACACGCATCATTTGTTTTGAAATGAATTATGTTGATATAGAGTGTCTTCATATAGAATATTTGTTTTTAATTTTGTACATGTTTTTATACTGATATAAATCTTAATTCAAGAATATCCCTATTTTTGGTTTTCATTTGGTAAATCTGTCTTTATACTGATATAAATTTTAATCCAAGTATATCCCCATTTTTTGCTAAATCTGTTTTTATATTGATATAAATCTTAATTCAAGAATATCCCCCCTTTTATTTTTTTGGTCACAAATTAAAATTTTATAAAAGACAAAATGTTGGATGTGCTTGATGGATGTACTGGATGAGTACATCCAGCTGGCTCACTGCTCCGCAATATGGTTCATAGTGAACTAGAATGGATCTCCACTGTACTGTTGTCACCACATCCAGGTACACTGGCAGGTGCTCCCTCCGCATCCCCATGCTCTTCTTCATGCTGGCCTTGGCCCAGTAGCTCTCGATGGCCTGGGTGTGTACACCTGTCTGCGGATCCACGAAATGAAGGGAATGGTTGACGTGTCATGTTGAGATCCCAGCTGTATTTTCGGTAGTGTAGTTGAAGCATCAGGGCAGTCCACTACCTCATGTATCCAGTGCTCGGTGATGTAGAGGTGTCCACCATTCCAAAAACCCATCTTTTGTGGTTATCAGGGAACCTTCCACTGTTACACTTTCTCTTGTGTGCAAAGAGACTTTCATCAATCTGTACGACGATACCTGGCCTCAGAGCATGATGGATGTCCATGATAGTTTTAGGCATTCGCCTACTGCCAGTCTGCATTTCGTTCACTCAGAACTGAAGATCTTCGGCGTGGAGCTGGCATTTTCCTTATGTTTTCTATTGTTTTGTTTGTTGTTTTCTATTGTCTTTTCAGGCATGGGCCTGACATGGAATGCAATTTGAGCCTACTGTACATGTGGACACCTTGCTCTACAAACTAGTTAGTTTTCAGATGATCGTCACAAAGAAATAGTCTTATCGCAGGACGTCGCGTTGCCTATCGTAAAAGGTTTTAGCAATTGGCTTTCGCAAGCAGGAACTAGACCTTGGTTAGGTTAAGCCCAGACCCAAGGCTAAGTTATACCCTGTACTGCTCTAGGCTAGGCCTACTTTAGTACTTAGCCTACTGTTGGCTAGTTAGGGGCCTAAGTTAGGTCTACCAAAAATTAGACTGCCCACTGCAATATTTAACCCCGCACCTGCTTTTTCGATCCTGGATTATCTCTGATATTTTCGAAAGATACCCTGGGCATGCTTCGAACCATCTCTAGCGCTCTTCTATTTCCCATGGAACCCATGATACGAAAAGGATGAAAATGTCCCTATCACTATGCACACATTGCGATAGCCTACTACATGCAGGGCCGGCTATAGCTAGAGAGAAAGATAAGATACGAAACCAGAAGAAGGTCTCTCAATGTGGAAGGACGCCATCATATCGTCCTCATTTTTATCTGGGCCAGCGAGTATGCCGGTGTCAAAGAATGTCCATTGTTCTTTTTCAAGGGCTCAATTTTCAAGGGCCCATTGGGTCGTTTCACAACATTCATTACATTTTGTCACACCTGTTGAGTAATTCTCATACTGTTGACGGTGAATGGTCAAACTAAAAGGTTTTGAGGATCTGACACACAATTGAAGCAAAAATATGGTAGGGTAACTATGAAAATCACTTCACATCTGTGACCAGACGATATTTACCACAAGTTGCTAATCATAGGCAACCGGTGTTCATAAGAAAAAAAAATTGCAATTGTTCACATTTTCGTACTGTAGGGATATATACATGACTAAGGAGGTTAATCAAATGTATTGGCATTCTAGGGTTGCCTTCAAACTCGTCACAAATTACGCAATATCAACTCAATGAGCTTCAGATCAACACAATGTCACTTACTGCAACTGTGATTGGCCAACTCATAACCTTCTCCTCTCATAACTTCAGCATAGTGGGCCAGTGGCAGCTGTACTGGCAGTACAATGGCAAGCAACTCAAGGGTGTTCTGCAATTTATTACAGTGACACTCTTATTAAAACACGCCATATATGTTGTTGGTTTCAAAGCAAAGGGGTAATGTAATCTGATTTGTTTAATTCAAATTATTAATGCTTTTCTCCTACAGATGATTTTAATACTTTTTTTTACCTACTGTTGGACCTGAGCCTTGCAAAGATACCAAGGCAAACAGCACTTATTAAGTAATGATTACTCAATAAAAATTAATATTTATTCTATGTTTTAAGAAATACCGTACTGATGAAAACTAAATACTTAGGGGCCTATTATTGTTAAAAAAAATTAGGCGTACTGCAGATCTCGTGGTTGTAACGATATCCGTATGGCATAAGTGAGAATACATTATCATATATCATACAGGCCCTTATACAATATGTGATAAATCATTTTCTGATGTTATCTGCCCTGACAGAATGAAAATTGAAATATTTAACAACAATGTATAATGTAATAATTAATTACTCTCTAATTACAGGACTGAGTGTCTTTGCTACCACAGATTTCTAAAATGCTTGAAAAGTTGTCTAATGAAAGACTAGGAAGTTTTATTTTTAATATTCAGTCTCCTTTCCGAGAGTCAGTTTGGTTTCAGATCTGGTAGGTCTACATCTATGGCTTCATAATACAAAATATCAACACAGCATTAGACAATTACCAGATAACAATTGGGATATTCACTGATATAAAAATTCCTTCGACATCTTTGATCATCATCCCTTACTTCGTAAACTATAGATCACTATGGAATCCGTGGCATACCTCACAACTGGATAAATAGCTACCTGAGTAGGAGGAAACAGTAAGTACAATTTAAGAATTCTAGTTTTGATTTTCAAGAAGTAGACTCTAGCGGAGTAGGCCTACATCAATTACGATCTATCCTTGGACCTAAGTTATTTATTCTTTTCATAGCGCCATTGTATCAAAGACCTATCTATTAAACTTTGTTCTTTCGCTGACAATACTATTTTTTTTCAAGATAATGTTCCTACACTCTGCAGATTGATGCATGAGGTAGAAAATTTAAATATGTGGTTTGCGGTTGATACGATATCTCTCAATGTTACCAAAACAACTATGCTTTTTTTGACAATCGTTGTGTGTATTGATGGCATAAATATTGACAGAGTCTATGTTAAAAAATTGTTACTTGATTGCAGTCTGAACTGGAGAGAGTATGTCAGCTACAAATTTATCGAAAAACCCTCTCTTAGAGTATTGTAATAATAATGGGCAAGCAATATGATAAACACTGAGGCAATCTTGTGTTATCTTCCTCTCGTAACTTAACTATTGTATATTGAAGTACGGGGTAACACATATAACTCTATTACCACTCAAATATTCTTGCAACAAAACTGAAAGCAATAGGTTGGTAAAGCAAATTACTAAACCCACATGGCTCAACTTTTCAAAGGGCTGAAAATTCTAAGCCTCCAACAACTTACAAATTTTATGACAGGTATTCTTATGCTCAAAGCATACCATCATTTTTTTAGGAGCAAACCGTCAAACTAATATCGCACTCACATCTGATGACAGATTTAAAACAAAATGTAAATGCATCGTAAATTAAAAAAAAAAAAAAACGTTGGAACAAGGAAAAGCTTCGTTAAGAAAAAAGGAGAAAAAAAGGTGAAAAAGCTCAGCTATCAACTGCAGGAATCGAACTTTGCAACTCATTTGATGTTGTAAGAAATGCAAGACTTCGAATATGTACAAGCGAAAATTAGTGTGTAATTAATATCCTGTTTAACTGTTATATTCGTATAGTTAGTTCGATGCATCACGCCTAATTTGAAGTCATCTTCATGATTAAAACTTTCATTGTGTAATTGCCTCTCTGTGTAATGTAAGTGTTACTGTTTCATTTCTTTCCCACTTCCTTTTTTCGTTTTTCCGTGTTAAAGTGGAAACAATTTATAAGTATGGAGCCTCTGTTTTCCCCTTTTCTAGCATTAACTTCTGACTTATATGATCTGCACTGTTTAAATTTGATAATGTGCTGGAAATAAACTGTTTCATTCATTCAACTTTTCCACTTGTTCATTCATGCGGCCGTCATTCGTTCATTCGTTCGCTCACAATACCGAGTGAGGGCTCATTACCACATAAGCTTCATATTCGACGTTATGTCATTGTACATTGTCTCTTGTTCTTCCCCCCCCCCCCCCTCCCTTTACACTCTTCGTCTTTTATCGCACGAATCATGGCGCCTCCGCAAAGTTAGCGATGAATTAGGTTAGGAACGCGCTTTGAGCTAATCATTGCACTGTGTCTGCTCGCTGTGTAGCAACCACTCGGAGCAGGCGCTCAGAGAGAAAGTAGGAGGTTCCCCCCTCCCCTAAAAAAAAAGGAAAGGTCAAAGCCATGAGAGTCCGAAGATTTGAAATACCAGCTGCAGTTTTTCTTATCTCAGTCATGGCCTAGCACATGTTATGACACAGAAAGATGGGAAATATTGCACCATATTGTGTCTAAGGTTCCCTGATAATTGAAAAATTTGAAAAAAGTTATAGGTTCAAGAACTAGCTTTATTCTGTATTATGCAATCATCGTCGAATTGTTGAAAAGTAGTCAACAAAGCTATAGTCGCCGGGGAGTAAAAGCTGTTGGAACTGAACTGTGACTATAATTTCTCGGGATATCTGTAAATGAATTCCTGACATCTTTACATATGGCGTCGCGTCAATCCAAATGGCGCCAAACTCTGCCTGTAACCGATTCTAATCTAGTGTCCATCTGCTACAACGCAGCTATAGTACTGGGGTATAGTATAGCAGAAGAGCGGTTTCCAAGCACAGTGAGTGTAATATGCATATAGGTATTGCATTGTAAGACCTTATATCAACAGTGCAAATGCAAAAAGCTGAAGGTATATAGTTATTACCGTCAACAAATAGCGTTAAGAAACCCTGCACAAATTGGGGGCGAAAAACGCCTTACGTGGCAACACTGCTGTGCACTTGTCCGGCCAGCTGAAACACCAGAACACTCTTTACCTGTGCGGAGTGTACGTGTATAGAACTGTGAGATCTCTAGTCTGTGGAGTTTGAAGCAGTCTTTCACTTTTTGTCGTTCCCATCGATACAGTAACAGTAATTCGTGGGTATCTGACGTCATATTTCTAGATATGTGACGTCATATTTAAAGATACCTGCAATTCATTTACAGACATCTGACGTCATATTGAAAGACATACGGTAATTCATTTACAGATCTAAAATGCACTTAGAGAAATAGATATCCGACAGATATCTCTAATTTATTTAGAGATATTTGAAATTCATGTGCAGATATCTCTCATTAAAACTGAGGTATCTATAATTCATTTATAGATATCTCTAATTATTGAAAAAAAATAAAGATATCCTTAATAGAATTAAAGATATTTTCAAATAATTAAAGATATCTATAAATGAATTAACGATAGGCCCTATCTTCTATTATTTGAAGATATCTACAATTATTTACAGATATCTGTAATTCTATTAACGACATCTGATTTGACGACATCTTGAATTCGTGAATATAGAGTAAATTGGTTTAACATACGCCCGTAAGTTGTGGGTGAACTTACTGTACATCGCAATAGCATCATGTTCCCTTTTGGAAGTCATCGACTTCTTACAGACATATCTACTTCACATGGGTACAATGCATTATGGGAAACTTGTGATGTTGAAACACTTAGACGGAGGCAACTCAAGTGAATGTCCCTGTATTTCTATATCTTTTAAAAGGAAACGATGCAAACACTCAGGCGCAGTTACCTTCATTTGGAGCGGAGGGCAATATGCATGCCTCCACCAGTGGCGTAGCCACGGGGGGGGGGGGGGAGGGGGGAACGAGGGGGAACGTGCCCCCCATGACAAAGCTGTGCCACCCCAGGCCCCTCCATGAAAAATTTTGAAATGTGCAGTTTTATCTTGCGGTCAATTTATTAAGTCAAAATGGCCCAGCTTTGACATGTCAAGCTAAAAATCCTTTATTACCTCACGTATATATGTATATACAGGGTTTCCCCTGGGTTTTTCAGAGTATGAGGCGGTGAGGGCGAATTACTTGATGCTGCCATGAATTTTGGGTTCAGATCCATACTTAGTAGGTTCTCGAAGAATGGGTGATTCTAGGATTTTGACCATGATATAAACAGGGCTGGAAAAAGTGCAAATTTCCCACCAGATCTAACATGGCGCCGTAGGCGTCATTCGATAGCGAAGTGATTGTCATACCAGCGTGGGCGCAATGGGCCCACCATAGGGCCTCTTGTGGAGTCCATGGACGATCCAGGCAGGGGTCCAGTTTCTCAGAAGCTCAGCGATTTTAGCGTTTTTAGACGTGTCCGAATCATTTGAAATCCATGCTAAACTTCAACTCTTTCAAGTTGAAAATGTTACTGTATCGAGTGAAAACACGATAGTTCGATCAGAGAAAAATCATTGATATTACTTCAAAATCAAAACGTTCTATGAAATGTTGCACGTATCATATAGAGTAAACTGTATTACATACATTTTTGAAGTTGAAATGTCCCTAAAAGTTTAGTGAAAAGAATCACGTAAGATCGTGTGCAGCCTTCCGAAAATTTTCAGTAATGATATCCTAACGCAGTAGGTGCATATCGAATAGCCTAACCACCTTGGCAATTCATATTCCCTTATTACAGGGAACAAGCGAAATTTTGTACGTTGCAGGTTTCAGAGTTTTTCAAGGAAAATTGAAATTTTTCTTTTATTTCTTTGTTCATTGATCCTAGTCATTTTCAAGTATTTACACTAAAGGTTTGAAGAAGCAGACTATTGGTTTTGTGAAGGGTTTTGGACATAGAAATATGCGTTCATTTTTGTATTTCTGTGGGTTGCGATATGTCCGCCAGCTGTCAGTCTGTGGATAATTTGCACTGGCAGGCCTAAGGAAGGCCTAAGCTTATGCTTTTTAATTGACATTGAACGTAGTAAAGGAGGTATACGTAGAATCTTCTGGAAACATTTGCCAACGTTGTTTCTTTCACATATATAACTGGAAAATATTGATCATGAGTAAAAAATAAGGGCATTCTATTACAGGAATAGTAATTTACTTCACTTTTTGTTGAAGATTGAACGTGGATGGGGCATTTGGGATACACATTTGAATGGATTTATTTACCTGTTATTTTCATACGTAACTATTTACGAAACCACAGGTGTGATCTCTACCATTCTGTGATCGAAAGTTCGAAACAAGCATGGTATGTACAAGATAAACACGGCCAGAAGTACAGAAGCGGATTTCCCGCGAAACGCAAAATTTCGCGGGAAGGAGCCTCCAGCTTCCGGACTTTTTCCAGCCCTGGATATAAACATGTGAGGCGGTAATTACGGCACTTTTTGGCGAGGCGATCTTAAAAAGTTGTGAGGCGGCCGCCTCCGCAATTAAGTACCAGGGGAAACCCTGTTTATATATATATATATATATATATATATATATATATATATATATATATATATATATATATATAGATATATATATATATATAGACAAAACTTGTGCCCCACCAGGAAAGGTCTGTGCCTCACCAGTGCCCCCCTGCTCAAAAAATCCTGGCTACGCCACTGGCCTCCACTTTGTGCAAACTGATAGTGCATGGGTCCATTAGGGTAAAAATGACACAGCCAAGAGAAAAAATTAAGTCCTTTTGGAGGGCGGTCTGGCTATATGGGGGGACCTTGTAAGGACGATTCCACGACCTAAGTCTAGGATATATAGTTTTATCCAACAATTTCACTTACGCCCTCGGATACAGTTGGATTAAACACACAAAAGTGAAATGGCGCTATAAATCGTCCTCATCCCTTTCTGAACTGAAACTCTCATGACACCCGGAGAAAATGTAGGCCTAGGACACACGCTAGGCGTCTGTTGAAACGCTTCATTTCACCTACCCGGTAAAACAGCGACTTTTCACTGTTCGCTTATCCCACAATTACCACGAAAGATTATCGAGATGACAGCGTCGTCTCTAAACGTAAGCAGTCGTCGCTCCATGGTTTACAGCAGAGAGGTGATACAAATCATAGTTTCCTCAGCTGTTAGATGTTGTGAGGTGATATTAACAGTAGTATAGGAGACAAACTGATGTACTAGAACTTTGCTAGCAGGCCGGGGCGGTTCTACAAAGGGGGAGGGGGTCGGGATTTAGCTTACCCAAACTTTGCTATAGTCCTTCAAAATTGGAGAATGATTTATATGAACTATCTATTATTATTCACTTTTCTAAAATCTAAAAATCAAAAGAATCTCAGGGTTAACGAACTTGAAGTGACATTTCTTAGAATCTGGGAGGCTTATTGTCAAAAATTTCTTGGTCCTCCTTGCGACATCTGATTGTAGGTTTCAACCGACTGTTCGTGGGACGGGACAGTTTCGAATAATTTATAGTAGGAAGCAACGGATAAAAGTATCATGCTGAAATCGGATGGCGGCGGCCCTAGCAATGATTACCACTATCGGTAAAACCGTACTGAGGATCCGTCGGCGAACTTCAGACAAGTCTATTTTTGCCGATGTTTGTCGATGTTCAGCAATCTGAAAATATCTGCCCCGGGGATCGACGTATCCATCCGTGAGCCCATTGAATGAATTAAGAAACGCTCATTGCTATTTTCTTAAAAAAAAAAAAAAAAAAATAAAACAACAACTGAAGGGCCGTAAGTAGTCATGAGTAAGAGAGTCCGAGGAAGGGGGGGGGGTCTTAATCATTCACGAGGGCTCTAAAGAGTAAATTGCTAATGCCTACAAAATTTCCGATGAATTTGGAAGTCTTGAAAGCTCTCCAGACACTAAATCGTAGGTTACACAAAATAAACTAATATTATTCAGGAACTGATTGATGTCGTAAATTCGATAGGATCGAATGTCAGCCGATGTGTGGCCCTCATGGGTTAATCCCTAGTTAGATTCTTTTCAACGTGGGCGTAGGAAGCGGGCTAGCTGCCACGAACTTCATCCGGGCCAGTCAAACGTGCTGGTGAAGATCGAGGCTTCCTCCCCAGTTTCCACTCAAGGAAAAATCGGCCTTTTATGAGAAACATTTGTTACAAATTCAGACATTCGCTGGCACTATAAGCAGCATCTGGGGACATACTTCGAGACACCCCCCCTTTGATCCCCTGTCCTACTGCTACAATCACAATTCTCTTGAAATACATTCCTCCTAACGCCGATCAGGATCAGTGAACGTGAAACAATGTCTTTTTTGTCACGTGACATACGGTCATGCGCATGATCTCTGTGCTTTGTCATGCATTCAAAGCATTACTATTTTGCATACAATGAGCGGCAGGCAAAAGTTCATTTTAGGACAACTCGTACCAACGTTAAAGGTATAATGTTTTTCATGATCTTGACTCAAAACTGCTCTCATTTGAAATTAAGTCACGCTTTAATCTTGTTCAATTGTACAATCGAACCCGCAAACTATAAGTTGTCCTTGACAGTACACAAAAATTGAAATGGATGGGAAAGGGAACAAAATTATCCCCTGTTTCAAAGTATCTTAATGATATCATTTGTGAAAGGGGATGAGTTGGTATATAGGTGAACTGCGTTCCAGACGGTTCTCAGAAGGATCGTTTGCGCACGAAACGCTTCTCGTATCGAGGGGAAAATTGCGAAATCACGCCTGGATCTCGAACATTGTAAGTTGTTCCTTAGTCAGTCAGTATTAATTAAGCAACTGTACACGGACTTACCGTCGTTGCACACAATACTCAATAAAATTGCATTGTTTTTACCTCAGAAATTAGAAACTAAACCGTCTGTCATGGTTCCTCAACATTCCTACAGAGTCTCTCTCCCAGGGTCAAATTCCAACGTAAACCGGTAAGACATGTTTACGACGAAGGTGACGGACTGTACGTAAATTTACGTGTATTCGAAAGCTTCAAAACTGCAATTTTGCAAAAGCTATAGGTTTCATGCATGCAAATGAATTCTTTGTGGTGTGTGCAGATGTGTTTCACACCTCACTGGTAATTTGTGTTAGCCAGTCTACAGGCTAAATCCGGTTGAAAATTCCTTCCATCAATATAAGCTAGGCTATATTATAGGCGACTAGGATATTATCCCTGTGATCCTGGATACTAACGAGTGCTAGTTATCCCAGCTTAGGTTCACACTTAGTTTGTTGTGGGTCATTGCCTAAGCCAATGCTATTGTAAGTTAGGGTTCGCGTTATCATCAGTCGCCACATTATCCTGCACGAAGTACTACTATGAGTGGCGTGCATGCAACCTGATTTGTAACTGGTGTAACTTTAGTGGTCAGATGACTGTGGTGTGGGAAGTTACAGTGCATTTCTTTCTTCGATACACATCTCTCAACATGAATTAGATTGAACTGAAGAATCACATTATTTCAGACTACGTAAGTTACTAGCCTACACGCTTATTACTGTAGTTACAGCATTATCAGTGTTGACAACTGCCTTGTATACTCATGGTAGGCTAGCCTAGGTAATAGGTCTGTAAAGATGTTAGGCCTAGCATTGTTTGTAATGTTCAGTTCGGCTCCAGTAGACTACTACTAGCCTAGGCCTAGTAGCACTTAGGCCGCCACCTAGGAGAGTAGCCATCGACTGAGTGGGACTGTCAGTCTCGCATCAAGCCTAACATTCCAAATCAGAAGTTTTGAAAGCTTAGGTGTTGCAGATTAAAGTAATGAAGCATGTCTCCATCTCTGTCATTTCTACACTTGTAACTCTAACAGTAACACTATGGCCTAGGCTAAGTCAACTGCGTGCGCTCTTGGCATACACCAGACCTGTCAACTCTCCCGGGTTTTAAAGGGAGACTACTGGTCTTTGTCCAGATCTCCCGCACTACCGGTTTCATAGTCTAATCTCCTGGTTTTTAAGTTAATTTGCTACATTTCTGAAAATAGTCAAACTGCTAGACAAGGCTTATTTGAGTAATTAGCCATAAGTAAACAAAAAATATATCGAAAATCAGATAGTCGCAAAATTTTCAACTGCCATACAGCACTTTAGTACTAATTATAACAATAGCAGGGTTGTTTTGTTAAGTCAGTCGTTAGTTTATGAGGGGCTGTGAATATAGAAGGGCATACACGTAGTTGCAGTGTACGTGAAAATAGGTCTACAAGGGCAACTTGTGCTTTGCATGTGTGGGATGATTCTCTCAGTGGCTCTCTTTGCTATAAAAAATCACCATTTTCCCTATTTTTGTTTACTAATCTCGTGATTTTTTGGCTCTGAAAAATGTAAATCTCCCTATATTTGGGTGAGCAGTTTGGCAGGTGTGTGCACCTTGAGGATAGCTTATTTGCTGTAGGTTGATGCAAAGATGGCCCGATAATTTCACCTTTGGTGTAGGGCTGTGACTTTGCGATTATTGTACCAAATGTTTAATCGCATCATTCTGCGATTAATCGGCGATTAATCGCACATGTGGACTACCCAAGTACGCACAACTGGCTGTGTTCCATTGAGGTCGTGAAGTGGTGAATTCACCGCACAATTTTTTCTGCATGGCAGATAGTATACATACTAATACTGTATATGTGCTTCCCTGTACTGCAGAGAAAAAAAATAATGCTGTGATTGCACCAGAATCTGTAGCATTGCACAATCGTTCGCTCACTTCATGGCCGATAATGTTATCGTTTTAATTTTTATTTAAGTAACGAAATATTCAATTATGAAGAGTTATTCCATATAAACTTGCTTCAGATGAAGGTTTATACAGATGTAGTTTGTGCTCTTAGTTGCATCAGTAGCTAAATGAAGTTTATTAAGGTGTGGTTTTTCAAGCAGCAATCGTTCTCGAAGTATAGGCTAGCCTAGGCGTACTGTACACTTTACTGTATTGTCAGTTTTTGTATAGACTATCGTACGCGCAAAGATTAGCCTAATGTTACATAACTATGGCGATCATGCATCGTTACCACTTACGAGCATTTACAGAGGCATTGGCATAGAACCATAAGTTTCGTAGAGCACTTACCTAAGCAAAGGCGGATATTTTTAAATATCATTGTTAGGCTACAGTACCTCATTGAATTAACTAGGGCATAGCTTGTTTTTTTATTTAGCCTATTCATTTTTTTAATGAATTTAGATGAAAAGCATAAAAAGCGATTAATCGCATGTAACCTTTTACTAAGTGTTTAGTTGGCTGGCGATTAATCGGCGATTAATCGCTAATCGCTCACAGCCCTACTTTGGTGACACAATTTTTTGTTGGATGAATACATGCTCATTTAAAGCAAAATATTCCGATTTGTGTCGGTGGAACTGTCTTAAATTTGGATTGATATATTTCCTTAAGTGCACGCATTCTTACGTCAACCCATCATACAGCGTCAGTTGAAATCCCCATGCTGAGGTCAAACTCTTGATTGAGCAGTTCTATGACTGAGCTGAAAGTCCACCCTGTGAACTATAGGCTACAGTATTGGACTAGCTTGTGCAATGTAGAATGCCCTGCCATCTGCGAAGTTCACTTTGTACAGGAAGACTGTAGTTGGGCACAGCATCGGGTAACGTTTTAAAATATTTCCTGATGGAGCCGGTGTAGCCACTTCAGGGAAAGGCTTTGGACTATCATAGACTCAGTGTACAAATTTGCAAGCGAGGCAATTTACCTGATCTCTATTTATTTTTTTTTGCTTAACCTCGAGAGCTCCTAGATGTTTTGTCCAACCAGCCGGACATTTTGCATGGGTCCAACGCATGGACAACTTGCCCCACATCCCAGGACCTTTCCTGGGTGGTGTCAGTCTGGGAAAGCTGGGCCTATATCAGAATACGAAACTTAGGTCTTCATGGGAAGTTATGCCTTACGCTGTGTTTTCCGGTGTGGTACTGTACTACTTAGTTGGGGAAAACTTCCAGCATGATCCAGGGTGAATCACCCGGAGAGGTTGTGGGAATTGTCCAGCATGTTAGCAAAAATGACCAGGAAGTTTGGGCAAATTGGTAGTAGGGCAAACTGTCTCGAAATCTATGAAATGCAGGCATGGACATCTCCTGCACTTTGCACTGTTCATTTCACATAGTAACCATGATGCTAACGTTTCACGGTACTGCCTAAAATTGGTACCTGTCAGTACCGCCACAAATGATACCGGTACCGGTACGATACCGGTACCCAGGGAGAGAAAAACGTTTGATTTTTAACTCAAGAAAATACTCGGAAAACATTCTGCGTTAACGTATTTGTAGTGTGCTAATTACTGCACAATACTTACAACTTATTTCATAGCATAAAATCCTGGAGACTTGTTTTGTCTTGTGGAAATATTCTCTAGAATTCGCCGACTGTGCCTGCCGATTGTATACGGTAACTACATAATTGAAATACTATAGTGCATATAGGACATTCAACACACACAACTGTATGTAAATTTGTACAGTAAATTTGCTGCTCGAAGCGAGCGAAGCACTGTACTATTTCAATGGGAAATTTTCAGCTGTTGGTCACCGGCTCTGATATGATCGAGTCGATCGGGCTAAGCCCCGCCCCCAAGCTGCAACGTAGATTCTAGAATGACTGACCGTCATGAACTGAATGATATCATGTGATCAACAAGTCCTCGATCTTTTTTTGACCTTTTCCCGCGATTTTCGACAGCCAATCACAAGTTTATAATGCGAGTGGCAGGCAGGAGTTTATTTCATATTTAATTAGATGGAAGGCTAGCGAGAAAGGGTTTTATCGTTGCTGATGCATGCCTCTCCGGAATCCCCAGTCCAACGTTCTCATTTATTTGGAAGAGATTTTCAATATAAATGAGGTCAATTCAGTGATTTATTTGCGTAGCTCATACCCTCTTAACATTAAATGAATTGTGCAGAGTATAATCGATAAATTATTACTGAGATCAATGAGATGACATGATTTTGGACCCGATGGCCTCGATCGTGACTGAAACTATTTCTGCCCACGTGTATCGCTACTAATGGCATACCACTTCGGTGTATGTTCTGGCGACTACAGACTTTGTATTGACACAATTAGAAGTAAATATTTTGAAACAGTGAATGCCAGCAAACAATGCATTAGGAACTTCAAGGAAATGGAATAAGGAACGAATAACAATTTTCTAAATAAACTGTGTATTTCAATACCCTTCTACAACCTAGCCAGCTTATATTCTGTGTAAAGGAACGACTAGACTCTCAATAATAACAAAAATATGTGAAAACTTATAAATAGCATTACAGTTAACTTGTCACTGCCATTCTCCTGACTGTTGGCTTCGGCCCGACTATGTACTATTGAAAATGGAATACTGGTACATGGATGTCAGATAATGGTTCCTTGGACTCTTATTAGTAATATTTATGGAGTGGCTCCGCCATTTGTTACCCCGGACTTGGCCCATTATGTGTCCACAGTGGTACTATGGTAGAAGGGATGGAACAAAGTGCCAACTCTTATCCCTTAAGGGCGCCATGATGTTGCTAATGGGGTTTGTGGCAATTGTGATGCAGATTCTTTATCTTGTAACTACTAACTAGAACCTTTTTTTTTCTTCGCGGAGTACAGTTCTGAAAAACTAAAACTATATGGGCAGAGGATTTTGAAGCTGATTTAAGTATCGGCAAAACCAGAAACAATGCATGTATTGTCAATCGAGAGCCCCCCCCATAAAAAAAAAATGGTTAGCGCGTCCGATAACGTTTCATGGAGAGTTTATAGACATAATGTAATTTCATTGATGCCTGACGTTACCTAGAATGTTGATAACAGGAGAACAGTAAAGATTCAAAATATTTCCAAAATGCACAAGTGTTCTTCTCTTTTCACATGAAATAATGTAAATCGTATCAACCCAATGAAGTTTCTCAGATCTCTCTCAGTCATTAGAGGTAATTTTTTTTAAAAAATGGAATCCATAAATCCTGTTGCACTCACCTGGTACACGTTTCGTTCGATCACACTTCTAGCGAGGTGTTACTGGATGCTGTACTTACTTCCCAAGTCCCAGTACGTAACTAAATATCAGCACAGTGCACACTGTACACATATAGGCCACTTACGAAGCCATTGTGTTGTAATTTCATTTTGACGAAGCTGTAATATGTGCTGTTACCTTTTCACAGATTTTTCATACAATATTGTTGTAATACTGCTTATAATATATTCCATCATTGTTTAAAACTTTGACGGAGGGGTTACAAATAAAACACGCAAAGTTGTTTTTCAAACTTTATTCTCTTTCAAGTTAAAACGAACATCACGAACATCACAAGTGTAACGTTAGGCCTAACGTTAGGCCTTACATTAGGCCTAACGTTAGGCCTAACGTTAAGCTTATTTCGCGGTACCGTTTGGTACCGTTGTCGGCGGTACTTCGGTACCTGTTCATTGGTGGTATAGTACCGTACCGGTACCGGTACAGACCGGGTACTTTCGAAAGTACCGGTTTACCGTGCAACGTTACATGATGCATGTGCTTAAGTGTTGGGTCCATACTGCAAGTCTGTTCTAATGAATGTTCCATTGCAAGCACTGATTACAGCTCTTAGTAGCCCTGTTCAACAATGGTTCAGTTAGGCTAAGCCTAGTTTTTGCATAATCCAACAAATGCTTCATTAAAGGTTCCAAGTATTGTACAATAAGCCTACTGTAGGCAAGAATATGTTGCCGGAAGTTAGGAATAAGTTAGAATCAACATTGTCAACAAACCCTGAATGTTTAGTGGACATTTAAAGCTTTTACACATTTCAGTAATTGTAGAATTTGATCTAATGAGGTGCAAACTGTGTTGAATCTAATTTTGTTTTCAAATCACTTAAATCTTTGCCAGGAACAGAAATCTTTTTTAAAGACAAAAACTCATCACCCCCGACAGTTTCAGTTCTCCCAACCACTTACGTCTAGTCCCCCCACAGCCTGTCTAATATTCCTCCACATGTACAGTGTAATCAAACCAATGGATCCCTGTGGATGCTGTGCAATATAAGCTACTTTGCGTCTTTCAAATTTGCTGTGAATAAAAAAGCACTTTAGCTTAGACCAGTTGAGAAGTTTGGTATCTACAGTAGAAGCCAAAATATTGCTTAGGGTGATGAGCCTTCAATGTACTGTATGATGTTACATACTGTATGATGTATTGACTTAATAGGCAGTAACAGATAACATTACTAACAGATGACATTTGTACAAATCTGTAATTATCCTCAGACCAAATTCTTGGAATTGATACTGTGCTAACATGTGTTCATTTTTGTGACTTTAAGTAAATTTCCAATGAGTTGCCCACAAATTGCAGTACATTATTCAATACCGTAGGTAGAGTTAAGAAACTGTCCCTGCTGCACATCTTTGTCCTGTACAAAATTTTGTTACTGCAGCACTGTACTCCATACTGTATTTGTCTCAAGTACACTTTTTGAACTGAATTATTTCATTCACAGAACCAAATTTGTCAGGTGATAAATCTTTCCATTGCTCGAGCTGTTCTTAACCTGTTGAAAGCAAGATGAAGGACTCGTGGTGGAAGTCAAAGAGCTGTCGGCTCATTTGCATGATGGTGCTCACGTCTTCGTTCTTTTTGGTTGAACTCATCGTCGGGAACATAACAAATTCTCTTGCATTGGTTGCCGATTCATTCCACATGTTGTCTGATATCATTGCCCTTATAGTTGGACTTGCTGCGGTATTTGTAAGTATTTTAAAGCACTCATTTTTGATTACTTGCCGTAGGCAGGGGAATCTATGCAATCGTGTGTGGGTATGTATGTGTGTGTGTGTGTGTGTGTGTATGTGTGTGTGTGTGACGAGAAGTGTGACAAGAAGGGTAACTCTGAGTATTTTCATTTTTGGCATGTAGGTTGCCCATTTTGAGTAGATGACCCCTATTGTTTTTGGTGTCCAAATCTTGCATATTAATGAGGTTATGGGGTAAAACATAAAAAATTTTAAAACTGCCATAGTTCCTTATCCATGGGTCAGATTTGTTTTAAACTTGATAAGGTTGTCTGTTATTAACAGGTTCACGACCCTGTGAAATTTAATGCTTATCAATAGAGAGGAAGGGATGATTTTTCACTATAAAACAATAATAATAGCCCAAACACCATTATTGTGGTTATTATAAACTACCATACAAATATATATTGATCTACATTGTGCAATAGCGGGTGTTTATTCTCTCGCACACAGTTAACTCAATGGGATTGCTCCCTACAGTACTGCATTTGTAACTTAGTGAGTAACTTCTAGTGTGGGGGGCTAATAAGTTGTCCAGAGAGAGAGTCTTGGTATGGGAGGTCATGGGGTCAGATAGAAAAGCATGTAATGGAATGTTAATGGGTTTATGAAAAAATGAAGAAAATAAAAAAACCATCTGTTCTGTCATTTATTTGGATAATATCAATATCCAGAGGAACAGCTGGTAGCAGAACAAGGTTTCTTAACAATCAAATTGGAGTGCTTTCTATCATATTTCACAATGTCGGAAAAGATGGAGGAAGCAAAAATATTGCGGAGGAATCATAACTTAGGGTCAACTTACCAGGACTTTGAGTGTGTTAAAAGCTACTTGTAACAAGGAAGAAATTATCCTGGTGGTTTACAAAGAATTTTGAGGTAAATATGGCAGACAAACTGAGTTCAGATGAGGTAAGGTTGAGTTATTTGATTCAACTAACAACAGGCAAGACTAGAAGCAGCATTGATTACTTGTGTGTTTCTTGGAGCTCAGAGATAATGTTGACTGATTTCATACCGTACTCATACTGTACAGTACCGTCTCGTCCAAGTTGACACGAGACGCGGACGCGGACGAGTTCCAACAAAAACGGACGAAGTGGACGAGTAAAAAAATACAGCCAAATAATGGAACAGTCCAATCCGTCCGCAGAGGGACGATCTTTGAACACAAAGGGACTTGTAACCTTATCTGTCTAATCTGTGAAAAGCAAACACAATCAATAAAGAACCTTTGTGTAGGAACTCGTCTGTGTAAGCGACGATGTGGACGAGTTTTACTTACACATTGTTTTCAGTTCTAGTGAGCAAGTTTCCGCAGAAACGTGTAAACGATGAGTATAAAAACAGGTCCTGGTAGTACGGTAATCGAGGCCTGCCTATTTATACTTTGTTTTGTCATCAAACGATGTAGCAATTACTCACAGTTGTGTAACGTTAATCAACTAATAGAATGAAGAAACAGCATGAAGCAAGGAAATCAGCTAATTTAATTTTAGCAAAGCAATATCGATGTAAAGATTTTGTCTTTCTTTTTATTGAAAACTTGATGTAGACATTCCTACTCATTGCTTTTCACAAATGGTAGCAAATGGTGTAGGATGAATGAGTTGCTTACCATTCAAGTTGAGATTCACATTTTCGAGACAATCGCAACGAACTTCGATTGGCAAAGTATAATCCATATATTCCATGACCTTAAATTAGTCGCCATATTGGGCACACATGTTCTAATATCAGTTTCCTATCTTCAAATTTTCTTTACTGAACGTGCACACCACGTACACCCTTTTACAAACCCATCAACCAGTTTGCTTTCAAGTTTGAAAATTAGGCCTGTACATAGATAATACCACGCAAGCATAGTTACGCAACAGTACGTGTAGATCACGTTCAATTGATGCCATACAGCACCTGTACCAAACAATGTTTGTTCCTACTGCGGGGTTGCGCCGGAAATTGGCGGTCATGGTAAAATGTAGGCTGTGTTTTGGTGACCTACGAATGACCCCTATAATTATCATACAACTGATTACCAAGAATGTCCTACGTTAGCAAACGTCGGCGGTCGCGTTATATCTTGGCAACTTGCCATGAAATGTAACCAGCAGTAACAAGGCAAATAGCCCGTAATCTGGCCAATTGAAGAACAGATGAGTAAAATCAGCAAACAAAAAGTAGAATATAAAAAATATCCATCTCTCTGCAAATGCGGAAACAAGTTGTCTTGTTTATACGGCAATGTAGGATACCTGTAGGCCTACTAGGCGTATTGTGCACGTGAATGCACTTTCAAATCGACATTTACACATTGTGAAGAAACAAAAAGGGGGGAAATAAATACGACATCTGTCGACACAAGATTGCGGGATGTATACGCGATTGTGCGAGATGGGCATGCCCATGTATGGGAACATGATGGGAACGTACTTTGATTTTGGGCCTTGCCTTAACATTGTGCAAAGGTTTAAAGGCTCAAACGGAACTATAGTGTGCTGCCTACCGTTATCTACTTGAGTATAGATTCGTTTATGCCCTCTTTCAAGCAGCAGAAAAGTTCAAGTTTAGTTTAATTTTGCAATAAGCACAATATGTCTGGCATCCGCTTATGCACCGGTACATTCCATAATGCGAAATAAACCGTCAGTTAATTCTTTCAGTCTAATATCGCTTTACTTTGGAAGCGCCAAACCTTAAATATTCTAGCCTAGCACGTCGCGGGTTTTACAAGGTATTATTTCAATATTTCCTATGCCGGTTTGGTCTCATTTCAAAACGCCATGCCAACTCCGAGTATCTCCTATTACGTTGAAAAAACATCGACCTGCGCCGCTCGTCTAAGACGAAAGGAATTTGCACCTGTTGAAATGCTAACCTCTGATTGGCTCTTGCAGAGATTCATTCATAACTTCCTTTACTACTATAAGTGCAATGGAAGGGATGGTCTGAAAAGTTTAAAAATTCTGACATTGATGGTACTGTGGTTAGTAGCTCTATAAAGCACGCACTTTACACCATTTTTTGTTGGGGTTAAAATGTATGATGATATCAATGTTTACGGCGGTAAAGTTGTATCACCGTGTTCAGATACATCCCTGTGCAAATTAACGTCGGGGTGTCCCACTTTCTTCTATCTTTTTGTTTGTAGTAACATGGAACTCTATAGCTCTATGGTTCGAACGATCAAGAATGAAATATTTTTAATGGTAACATATTCGCACCGTATTCGCACACATGGCCATAATATTGACAAGGCCAAATATTTGACACTTTGTATTCGCGTTGACACAGCCAAGAGTGCACAAAATGTTAAACAAGGGCCTGATCCCATTATAGAGCGGCATCTCCCTAGCCAAACCATATGTGACTATCCCTCGTCTGTTTATGCAAGCCCGCATCCCTTTGCGCACATCATATGAAAGTTATCTGTTCAAGGAACGAAAGTAGCAATTTTGCATCAGTATGTGAAACCTAGCATCTACTAGCATTTAAGCTCCTCACGTCCTACATGGTATTATTTCAGTAACATTTTTACGCCGGTTTGGTCTGACTTTTGACTCAGTTTCATGAACAGTGTTAACACAGAACGTCAAACCAGGGGCAGATGTCGTTAGTGTGGCATCTCCCTAGTAAAACCATACGTGATTGTCTGGCACCTGTTTATGCAAACACGCATCCCTTTGTGCACATCGTATGAAAGTTATCAGATTCGAGTAACAAAACTAAGCAATTTTGCGTCTGTATGTGCGGAAGCCTGGCATCTGCTTAGGTATACAATACTTTAACCGGTCAGTTAAAGTTCCTTCAATCTAAGAACACTTGAAGTCAGCAGATTGAACTAGCGTTCCACCTCACATGAGGTGTTATTTCAGTGTTGTTTTTCTGTCATGCCGGTCTGGTCTCACCTTTTTAAACTCAGTCTCCTTGTGTTAACACAGAAAGCGAAACCCAACCTATCTCGCGCATATCTTTTGCACACCATCTTCAAGTTATCCAAGAAATGTTTAAAAAAAATATGAAAAAAAAAGTGGCAGTCTTGCATCTGTATATGTAACCTCGCATCTGCTTATGTATATTCAGTATTTCCCGAATTAAACCTTAAGTTAAAGTTCCTTCAATCTAAGATTGCTTTAATTTGTTAGTTTTAAATCTAAATTATTCTAACTTGGAACTTCGGACATCTTACACGAGGTTATTTTCAATATTTTAATGCCGGTTTTGTCTCACTTTTAACTGTGTCTTCTTAATAGCGTCAACACAGATCGCCAAACCAAATGTGACTTTCTCGCATCTTTATATACAAGATCGGGTCCACTATTTTACTCGAAATAAGCGATTATTTAAAATTCAGTTTGTTCGAGAAAGCTTCAGTTTGAATGGTTCTAACGTAGACTCCCCTTATGTACATTGATTATTTTACGTACATAGACTTTACTTGACGGCTTCAAGAATTTCGTCTTGGTAAATTGTGTTAGGTAATTTGTGCTCACAAAGGATCCATGAAAAACCTTCGCAGTCTCACCTTCGTACACGTTTAACCCAAGGGTGGAACTAGCCACTGCTCCAAGAGGTGGGGACAAACAAAGCGCACCAAAGTTTCACCACGCTCTGGCGGAACCATTTTCTTATGAAACTCCAGTTGGAGCCCAAGTGGCGAAACGTTGTTGAAAAGAATGAGCAGTGATCCCTTCAGTTTTACAATTTCAGCTCTTTGCAGGGAAGCGAGAGGTTATTTGTTGTCAATGCAGGACAGATATTTAGAGGATTACTAACACCCTAACTGAAGAAAGTTAATTCTTTTTGTGCTTGTTTTTGTTTTCGATCGGAGGGTGAGGGGAGTCATTTGTTGTCTCACCCAGATATCTCTAAACTACTGCCAAAGAAGCTGGGTAACAAAAGTTTCTATAAACAGGAGTCAAGAAGATTTGCAAATATCGTTTTCTGTTATTGATTGAATGGACTTCTCTTTTGTAAATGATTCAATGAGATTAGACTAGAATACCAAGCACTGTTGGAACAGGGAGGTGTTACTAGATGGAGATCCATCGGAAACTTTAATTTATGCTAATCCAGTGAGATTGACCTCAGAGTAGAGGCTTAATCCTTTAATTGGGGATTATTGAACTAAAGGGCATTGAAAACCTTTGTCTAATATCTAGGCAACCTCATCTGCTAATTCATACCTACAGCGACCCCAACAAAAAGGATTATTTCAAGGAATGCTTAAATGTCTAACTAGTTGCTGACAGTCAAGTACGAAACACTGTCCTGACATTCAAAACGACTGTTTATTGCCAGGAAACCTAATGATGCTGGTTATACACCAATGCTCATGATCTATGCAAATGAGCAAAAGAAGTATAAGACTAAACTTTGCCGTCGATTTTTGACTTATATTCGCATTCGCTCGCATGACCTAAAAAACACCCTCATTTTGAGCAAGTTGTAGGGTACTAGACAAGTATGTTGAAAATAGCATCGAAACGCGTCAAAACTCTTAAATTAATTTACAGCTTAAGCAACTGGCAATGTTAGGGCAAGGGTTGGAAACCGTGTGAACCACCCGAACCTGGTCCGCATCCTTGCATACTGTAAAATCCAGAGCCAGGCACAAAAAACAAAGATAAAAAATCGAAAATAAATTTAAAAAAAAAATGTACGTAAGAAAGGAACAATTCTGGAAAAGCTGCAAAACATCGAGACTTAATTCTTTTGTTACACACCAAATTATGCAAACTATCGTCATCAGCAAATTTTCTACGTTCTGACCAACGCGCTTGAGCACATACTACCGTGTATGTGTGGAGGCTTTTCCTTTTTTTCCTTAGCTGCGTGCGCATTTGCTTGCCGAAATGAAAAGCCCCGGCGAAACAGGTGAAAATGCAGGGATTGGTTGTTCACAAAATGCAGTTGATTATCCGAGGAAAGTAGTGCAAGCTCCTCCCCAACCCCCAAAAAAGGAGAAAAAAAAAGAACCGCTGTTGTCACGCGCGAAGACTGTAAGTCTGGCAACCTGCCAAGAGCTAACAAAAACTTGCTCATCGTCGAAAAAAAGAAAAAGTTTTGAATAGGACCGCAACGAGGGTTGGGGTAGAGAAAGACCAATCATCTTTTTACTTTTATTTTTTTTTTGCTCTATCAATACTACTGGGCGTGGAATAATGAAAACGTTGCAATAGTTCATTAACAGTACATCAAACCATGGAGGTGCTAGCACCTCCCTGATCAAACTACTGTAACACAGTGCGGTATGTTTGCCAGTTCAAGATGTCCGCCCACTGCATGAAAATATGAAAGTAATACACACGCCTGGTCTATAACCATAACCGATATCTGAAGTTGCTTACCCCATACTGTTTAGCTACCAATCATATCTTAGGGTCATCCAACTAACTCCGCCTTCATAGTCCTTTAAAAATTTACTACAATTTCATTGACCGTGTTTTTCAACGTTGGAAACCCAGCCGCCTGAGAAACGGCGCGAACTTTTGCAAACACATTTCCGCTATTCAACATCTGATGAGCGGTCAGGTCATAGCCGCATGCAGGTCTACTGTATATACACAATGCATAAAGAAAAAAGACGGGCAGCAGGGCCGCGCGGGTTTACAATCGGACCTGTTTTACAGCGGGTAACGGCAATAACTTACTTTGATATCCCAACTATTTTTTACCATTGTTGCATTCAGTTGGCGCCAACTAGCCCAGCTGTGGAAAAAAAAAAACTGGGTTTTGATGTTTTAACATGATACTGCTTAGGCTGCACGATCACAGATATTCTGCAAAGCACGGGTAGTTAATGTTTATTGCATCAAAGATTTTACCATCTTTGGTTGAATCTACAAAGTGTTTCGCGATTCACACATCTGTGTAGGCCATGACTTTAGCAGCTATGGCATGATGTTTTACAAAATGTCTATGTAATTATGGAATTTGTGAAATTAACTGGATTATCGGATTTCTTCAGCCAAATATCACAGGTAAAATGTATTTTGATATTTACTAACATTTTTATATTGCCTTGGATGTTCGATTGCAAATGTGCTAGGGATAAGCAGAGTCTATTACAAACCTGCTGTTCCTATCCCTAGCTGTAGCTTCTGCTGTTTCCTGACTATTGAAGAAACATGGCCACGGTTATTATCAACATCGTAGATGAGGGTGTTGTGGTTAGGAGTCAATAGACAATATGTAGCACATTAGAATATTGTCCACTTTTGCGACAAATGTGAACGGAATACTTAAGTTCGTTAGGGTTGGTCTCACAGTACCTATGCAGCTGTAACTCAGTATTTTGATATGTAATGAACCCAAAATCTTTCAGAGACTTCTCCCCCTGGACATCCGCAAGGGGTACAACACACCGGGGCCTTACTGAGCCGGGCCCATGCCGATTTGTTCACAGGTTAGAACGTTTTGCGTGCTAGATAGATGCACAAACGCTAGCGGGAAGTCGGATGATTTTTAATCGCCCAAGTCAGTTCGCAGGAAATTGAGCAAGGTTTGCCAACTTTGGGCTACTGTAAGTTCAACTTCAAATGCTTTGTTGCATAATTGAAATACTTTTATTTTACACAAATACATATTCAGACATTACCTGTCTGGTGGGTTTAACGTTTCTAATTACTAGCCTAGCTGTGGAAATAATTGGTTTGGGAGTTACCGCTAGGGTACGCTTACATTGAAATTGAAATTTTCAAAAATAGTTTTCACAAAATAAGTTGTAACTTTGAACTACTGCACATGAATGTGGTTTTAAAATCCCTTTGTACAACTAAACTTCGTAAAAAGGTCACAGCGTACTGCCACTCTTACATGTGTAGTTTGCAAATAAAGAATAAGTTAACATGTTCGGGAAGAACCAAAAATAAAAATCGGTATAGGCTGACAATTTCACTTCTACATTCCAATGTTAGGCTAGCGTAAAGATGCGGCAAATGTAGTTCTATATTTACGTTGAGGATTACTCAATAATATCTGTCTGGTTTTATGAAGGAAATTCACCCATGCGTAGTTTATTCGTCCCTCACATGTCACTGGCAACTTAATACAACATCCTAACTGATTGTAGATCTGCCCAAAATCACTGCCGCTATCGCAAATCCGATCTGTTTTGCGGTGGACGATATTCAGTCCGAGGGGACGAATTCATTGTTACAAGCTAAACGGACGAGTTTGTTACTTCCAGTTGACTGCATAATAGGGGGATTTTTGCGCGGACGAAGTGGACGAGTTGTGGATGATGTTTGGCAATTTGGACGTGGACGAAGTGTCAACTTGGACGAGACGGTACTGTACTTCATGTGTGGGTTGTATGGCCTGGGTAGGTGATCCCTATTGCTTTTGGTGGACATCAAATGTCGCAGTCATTTTAGGTCACCAAAATAAAGGTCATTTTGGGTTAAAGGCTTGTGGTGTATCAAGAAAAATAACTGCAGTTGATCTTATACTTGTCATTTGAATAATTCATGTTTGTTGTAATATAACCATGTAGCAAGGAATCACAAAGCCTTTTGGCTTTCTGGTTAAGTGGATAGAATGCCACAGTGGGCACACAGTTCTTGTCACTTTATATTGATAGTCTGTGCTTTTAAGCAGATAGAATCTCTTCTTTGTACTTCCTCAATAGCATTTTTCCATTTGGAAGTGATGGATTTTTAATGAAATATCTATTAAAAAATGGTTCATTGTGCTTCATGAAATCAGTGATTTCACCCAGACACAACTAGTTGTAAATATCCTCTGTATTTCTTTACAATCTTTTGACTGTTTAAATAGAAACATCCAAATAGTTCTAGAGATGTTACCTAAATTTTCACAATGTGTTTTAAGGTGAATCTTCCATACAATGTACCCTATCTACTGTACATTTTCATTGGTGTCAAATTTCATGAGGGCTTCTTGCAATAATTTGTCACTGCTACCGAACGTGGCACTTTGCCTTGGTAACCGTGGAGCAACTAGTCGACGTAACTACCCAAAGAGATGGAATGAGAATATTGCTTTAAGTTTCACTTATGTATACAGTAATAGACTTTAGACTGAGTCCGGCCCTTTCCAAAGTACTTACAATGTTCAAGCTTTTTAATGAATTTGTTACATAGTGACTCTGGGTTTCAGTTAACTAAAGCTTAACAATTTTACTTACAGTAAACTACAAGGATGGTACCTGGTTAAGTGTATGTTGTGACAGCTCTGGACTGTGGTTTGGGCTGGGACTTCCAAGGAAACACTGCACTTAAGGCCACAGTACATACTTAGTGACAACAATCTTGGACAAAACTCCTGGGACACCCTTCTCTCCCTTTCAATGTTGGCTAGGATTAAGCACTGCTCACAGTGTGAATGGGTGATTTGACATGGAACGACCCATAATGGTGACCAGGGTTGTCACCAAACCATTTTGAGAGCCTGGGTAATTTGTGATTGCCGTCCTGGGGGGTCTAAGGGGACCTTCCCTTTGAAAAACTTTTGCGGGTTGGAGAGTGCTTGGATGTAAATTGGTGCACTCTAGATTATAAATTATGAATTCGGTACTTTGGTTTCGACCAGTGCGGAAATGTTTAAGCTTACTTGGCCGTTTTGTGGTGAAAAAAGGATAATCACTCAGAATTCTAAAGAAATCTAACAATTTTATTCAGTTAAGTTACAAAGTTTGTGCTGGGTGTTGATGCTGAAATTGACGGCGAGTGCCGGGCGGAGATTTTAAGAGCTGGGTAGCACCGCCCGGCACTGCCCGGCGTGGTGACAACCCTGATGGTGACACTGTGACATCCTTTCTGTTGTACCGTACACAGTAGTCATATACAAAGCTACATTACCGTACATGTTAGTCATGGAGCAGTTTCATTGGGACTTCATAGTAACACTGTTGGTAGAGCTGCAGAATAAGTAAAAATAACGTATTTACTGTAGATATGAATGAATAAATGAAAATGAGACGTTGACAGTCATTTGAATTTATAAATGAAAAATTGAAGAGTGAAAGACAACCTATTGTAGTTATACCATGAATTGAACCCTGACCTTCTCATCCAAGCTGAGGTCTAACATCAGCGTCTGGGGGGAGGGGGGGGTTGAAGGTATACTTTGATTAAATGAAATACACATTCCACCGAATGTTTTGATAGGAAAATTTGAACAATCCATAGGAAATCATGTCAGTTACAAAACTGCAGGTAAGATATGTAAATACCGGCTTCATGTAATGTGAAAAATGTGGTCACAATTGTCAAATTTGCTACCAAAAATGTAAAAACCAGCCTTTACTAATGTTCTGATAGTACCATTATTTTAAGATGAAGGTGAATCAACAGTTCTGACTTTAACACATACAGGCTGAATGTGGCACTATTTCATGATATAAATGAGTTTCCTTTCGCTATTCTGCAATTGGAGTGGCACTCCTCTTGCAACGCAACACAGCAGCTGACCGTTTCTAAATGCAACCGTTCCTGTCCGCATACAAAACCATGAAATAGCCTAGATTCATTTTGATCACCCATTTTCAACAAAACATATGTACGCCAATACACCCCCTAAATCTATAGGCTACTGTACTTGTTCTGTTCATTGTCACTTTCAGAATACTTTAATTTGAAAATCTTCAGACCCATACACCTGTACTAGGCCTCGATAACTAATTTTTGTTATGCGCCTTGCTCAAAAATGAGCAAAATGTCTTTTGACAAATCTCTCAAGAATTTCTTTCTAAAGAGCTCAATGGTGGACAAATCTCCTTGGGACACTCCACTCCCTCTTTCAATGTTGGCTGTAGGATTACTGTTCACAGTGTACATTCACTCCAGTAACGCAACATTGAAGAAATCGACATGGGGTTTCATGTTGTCCTGAAATTTAGGATTAAAATCGCCATGTAGGGCAAAGTGTTCTTACAGTTGCGTCCAAGATTGTAGGCAGGAAAGCCGCAATGTAGTGCCGTCAGATACTGTTTAATTTGCTAATTAACTAATAGTTTGTTAATTAAACTGTCGGAATAAACAGTTACAACATTTTCAAAATGTATCATTTTAGCGCACAGCTCACTACAATTTACTTTCGGATTTAACTATATATGCTTGTTTCGATTGGCAGAGATCATACATACGTGTGGTTGTCTCAATGGTTTCTTTCAAAAATAACTGGTAAATAAATCCATCCAAATATGTATCCTAGATGCGCCATCCATATTCAATCTTTAGCAAAATGTGAAATAAATTACTACCTTTGTAGATGCACATATTTTTTCTCATTATCAATATTTTTCAAGTTATGTAAAAAAGAAAACATTGTTAGCAAATGTTTTCAGATCTACGTACACCCACTTTCAGGCCTTGAATTCTGAGGTGTGTGAGTACGATCACACACCATCACTCTCCTCAAATCACTGCGAGAAGTGCAATTTTTTGCTCACCTACGGTAGAAGATTTATAAGAACACAAGCTATTTATAAAAGTTTAAGAAAGCAGGACAACTACCATACCCCTTAATTTCCTGAGAAGTTTGATTTGTAGTACAGTACACCTGGGAAATCTAAAACTCCAGGCCTGACCTTTACTAGGTATAGTGTCAATAAAAAATATAAGCTTACAGTAGGCCTGTCTACGTGCCCCACTGCAAACTGACGGCAAACATACCACAACCCATGACTTTCTATGATCAAAACCCTTCACGATGCCAACATTCTCTTTCATCAAACGTTTAATCTAAACATTTTTTAAGTGTTGATTTTTTAAGCATTGATTGATTAAAAAAAAAATGTTGGAGTGCTTTCTGTAGGATTACGTAATGGATTACGTTCAAGAATAAAGACAGTAGTTAGGGGACTACTGTAGCAACATCTAGCTACGGGAACGAACTTACCGCCACACATTTTGTACCTCAGGTACCGTGATTAGGCAGTGAAAACCACACTTTGTTCTTTGCTTTTACGTGGTTAAAAGGCAGCAGATAATGATGGTTGAATGGCTAACATTGAAGTGAAAGTAATTTGAAAGTTTTTGAGTACGTCGATGCAGGAAATCCATATAAACATTTACCAGAATTGAGTTACGTTGAAACCTACGACTGTTCGTTTGAACATTTAAACGTTTAATTGTGACAGCACTATCACAATGCTAAGAAAAGGCGAGTCAAGAGTTGGAGTAAAATAGCAACAGGCTGTATGAAATAGAGTCTTAAATCAGAACCGATGGTTACGCATTGGACAGCATGGTTGATGACAGTAAGTATCACAACAGATGGTTAGGCTTTAGACCATTGAATAAACAGTGTGTTCAAATGCTGTAAGCAGTGGAGGTGGTGCAGTTAATATAAGGGTACTGTTGGACCAGGCTAGGCCATGTTGAAAGCAAAGCAGTGGACAGAGTGGAATGGCAGGAAACGTCTGTAGGCATTGGATCAAAATCAAATCCATCACTATAGTAACCAGTGGTTCATACTGGAATGCTCTCTTTGGGTCTCATTCGGTCATCGCACATTCGATGACACAGCACCAAATCAAGCAGACCAAATGTAGCAGCCTTGAAGAGAAATCCAGAGCTATCACAGGCTGTTGTTTACAGTACAGTATTTCCAATGTCAGAAAATTCTAGTAGGGCTCAAAGGTCTTGGCTTAGCAATTCTGTACATTACATACAGTAGCAAGCATCTTTTCCAGAAAGGTGTTTGGCGCTACCATTGAATCTGGGTGTAAGACAGTAAGCGTAAGGAAGGTGCAGAGTTCAAGCCATTCCGCGTGAGTCTGTTCGAGCCGCTACTGTATGTACTGTATGCTGAAAGCACTCCGTGTCTCATTAATTGCGCAGAGGATCTTGTGCTAAGCTAAGAAAAAATAAAAAACACTAAAACCGACGGAGATGAAATCGTGCATGAGCTCTACGCAAATCATCCTTGGGCACTGGGATTCACAGGGTATGTCGGGCGGCTGAAGTGTGCCTAAAAGCAAACTGGAGATAACTTCTGGTTACTTGCGTGGTCGTTGGGGATATACTGGACATTGTGGTTTATAGGCATAGGGGTAACATGTGCTATTTGCCTATGTGAGTATCGTAAGCAATAATGATCAACAGAGCTTCTTTTAAATATTTATTATATTTATTTTGTTTCTCTGAAGATTTCCTGGTTTTTTCCCCGTTTTCTTAAGAAACAAAAATGTGTCCCGAAATGCAAGATTTCCCGTGAGCGTCGCCGATTTCCCACGAACCAGGTTTGGAAGGTTCGCAAGGTTTTCCAACCCTGCAGGTTGCTTGGAAATTAAAAAAAAAGAAAAGAAAACAAAAAGTTTGAAATGTTTGAAAATTGCTTTTTACGGTATTTGAGCACAATGTCGGCAACATTTATATACATTAGCTGAACTGATGCTGATCAATCTACAGTATATTAAACCATGTTCATTGTCATAATAACCCGATGAACCATTTAGGACAATCCCAGCCAAAAAGTTTACATCAGAAATGTGTTGTAAGAGAATTTTGTGGAACTAGTACAATCATCGTAACTCTGTCGGATGAACTCCGATTAACCCAAAAATTGCACAGATGGAGAGATCACACACAAAATACGTTTTGAATTTCCAAAAAGGTTTTGAGTTATGAGCAATTTTTTTTTTCTTTTAAATATTAACTTTAACTGCTTCCTACTGTAAGTCTTTGGCATAACTCCTGCTGCTACAGCTATCCAACGTAATCCAGTCTTATTCATTACTCAATCGATGGGCTTATAGTTACTATATTCAAGGTTGCCATTTTGCTTGACATTGGGTGACCCGCCAAATTTCCGGCCAAATCACCTGAAGAAAATGCCAAGCAAAACTAGCTCCTTCTGTACTTGAAGAAACTTGACCCAGTATTTTTGTACAGTGTAACTTTTGTCGGCATTTTCAACACACTGCAATATGATACATCATTACATTCTCAATCTATGTTGCTACAAGTGGAGAGTAAATTGTAAACCCCTTAATGTCCCACTCAGGTGACTTCTTAATCGTTGAAAAAAATTCTTGAAATTTCACGATAAAGCGGGTGTTTTGTAGTTATTTCAAATATGCCCCCAAAGCACCAAAATGCGTGCACTTTTAATTTTTAGTGGCCCACAGAGGTAAGAAAAAAACAAATTTCAAATGTGCCTATTTTAGGGTTTAAAATGCCAAACTGGCAACACTTAACTATGTGCAATAGGCAGTCAGGCACACCTGGTGGAAGAGAAGATTTCCCACACTAATTATGCCATGAATTGCAAAAAATGGGGACTATTTTCACATCACTGAATTGTCGCCATTAATAATGAAAACTTCATTCACATCAGTGCAGAAGCTGGATGGGAATCTGCTTGATTCATCTGTAAGCAACGTTCCTGCCTTGCATCTAATTATGAACGTAAGTCTTGCCTGCCACTAGCATTTTAAACTCATGACTGGTTGTGGAAAATCGCAGGGAAGATAAGTCTACGATTCAATGTACAAACTTGTACACAATACTTTTCAATTCAAGGCTGTCAGTCATTTGACACTGAGGTCTTTAAGATGGGGCATATTCAACTTGCTCAGCTTGGAACTGAGGAGGTGATCAACACAGGTGGAAATTTGCCGGTGAAATAGTACAGTGCCTCGCTCGCTTCGAACAGCAGTACTATACGATGCACATACAGTACAAGTAGTCTGCTTGTATCATGAAAGTTACGTTGTTTGTGTTGTTTCTGTATAAGCGGCAATGAAAGCGAATTTGTTTGTATTTCTGGAGAAAGTACAACAAAACAAGACAAGGTTTCAAAGATTTTGTGTGACGAAATAATTTGTTAGTAATGTACAGTTATCAGATCACCTGACTTAAGAATTTCTAGGCAGCAGTTGGTGACTGGGTATGTTGACACATGATCACATCGGCAAAAAGTTCGTGGCCGATTTAGTTACTGTATACAGTTCTGCTCTCAAACCCTGCTGAAACTGACCAACGAAACTTTCTACCTCACCGTTTGATGTTTTTTGTCAATGAATTTACATGAAGACATGAATACAAGTTACTGCATTACCACCACAATATATAGGGCTCAAAACCTGCTGTTTTTGTCACGTTCAACAAGGCACAGAACCTTTTGTTTTTAGCACGATGAACACGTGGTCAATCCCGGTACTTTGAGTATTCCCGGTACTGATTCACTGCGAATACCGGTACTGATTTCCTGCTACTTCCCAACTCCACACCATGCCACCCTGCACTGACCCTGATCAATGGGGTATCTAGACCTGGGTGGCAGTGAAGAATTGCTTATCTTATGGATCCCACAAACTCTTCTTAGTTCAATGTCATGAGATGTCACCAATTCATATAGGAATGTACTCTTGTGTGTTCGGAAAACCAAAAGTCCTTCATCAAAATTGCAACACAGGATGTGTTCCCAATTTGCCCATGATGTATCTCAATAACGAAATCATACCAGTGTTGTTGCGAAGGCGTTTGTGTGTACTGTACATGGTCGCACATAAATACATAGTAGACACCATCAATGAACAATATTCTGTTTTGTCTTATTTCTATGACTGGTACCAAGTGCCAGTTTCACATTTCTGCCTTGGCTTGTTGAATAATATCACTTTTTGAGTGAGCTTCCACAGTCAGATTGCACATGCATGGTCTCCTGACACGAATAATTACAAGTTCATTCCCCATTTCTTGGATTTAGAATGTTACACATGCTTGTTATATGATTGTTAGTCAGGTTCCATGTGGAGCAGAGTCATCATGTGACTATATGTGTTGTTAAATCGTAGGAGAGAAAGCTGCTCATGAGCCGATGAAAATGGATGGAATTGTAGTGTTTGGTCTGGCCACACCACCACGATTATATCTGACACGACATTGAATCTCGTTGGGTGGTTGGTACAGTAGTTGGTGTGATGTGAACTGGACTTAAGATTCCACTGATCTAATTGGAAGGCTTTTTGGCCAGAATGCACTTGTATGTCTGGCACCCACCTACAGTATGGTGGCACTGTATGCTTTAGGCTTCACCTCCTTAACTAATTTTTGGCTACTGTATGCATGCCCATACAGTATGTACAGTACGTGTCACTGGCACATGTCAATTAAAGTGTCTGCTTCTACTATTGTACAGTCATGAAGTCCTGCCTCAGAATGGTGTCGATTATTATTTGTTTGACTTTGTGGACATGACTCTGGAATGCTTAAAAACTTGTGCATTACTATGCCATAACAGTACTGTGGCTGTGGGCACAATCTCTCTGGCATTATACGGTATGACGTACTGTAGTATATGTGTGTTTGGGGTCAGTGTAGTAATATAGGCCTACAGTACAGGTAGTCAGGTACTGCACTTAAAAAGCTGAAATACGAGTTGTACTGATTGATGGTAATGTCCTGGTCATCTGTTTTTGGTCTTCATCAATGTGTCACGGAAGAGAAATTAGGGGAAAAGATCTCCATATATCACAAAATCTGAAAGAGAACTATGCACTCATCTTCCAAATATTTAGATATGAAAATTATCGCAACAGTTTTGTTGCTCCTTCAAAATTCAGACTCTCCAAGAACGCATAGCAATCAACCCGCATTACTTGAAATCAAACAGACCAATTGGGAATAGATATTAATATTCATCGACTTTTGCAAAAATAGGGCTTACACAATGTTACTTTGTACTTTGCTGTGACATTTTCCATGGAATTTGACTTTAACTGACAGCCTCATATTCCAGCTTTACACCTCTTCTCAGACACATGTGTTGTATACCCTAGACAAGCTATCCACATGTGTTCAAATCATTCACCAAAGGACAAAAGTTACAAATTTTCTGGCATTTTTTTCCACTTGTTTTCAGTATGCAGTAAATAAGTACAACTATGAAAGAACTCCATGTTTTGGGAGCAAAAAACTCAGAAAAATGTTAAAAGCTGAAGGTACAGTAAGAGTTTGATGAAGCTGGACTTACTAACTGTACTAGTTAAAATAAAATACAGACATTCAAAGATTTTTCCAAAATGATCTTTCCTTTCCACAGGTACAGTACAGTACTTTACTGCAGAAGTTGGGAAGTTGCACAGACTGCACAGTATTAACCAAGCCATTTAAGTACAGTAGCTGCACTGATTGTTGTATTTTGTAATTTACCTGCAATGATACAATGCAGACCTTCATGATTCAGATTTCAGCTGTACCCATTCTTATTTTGATTGATCAGTTACAAGTCTCCCCATACTTACAAATTCCAGTATATTGCCCATTGCAGTACTCTGACAGCTTTACAGGGTATATTACTTCACTATCTGATTTGAACTTTTTGGACATGTTTACCTTCATGAACAACAATTGATATAAGATGGGGTCCTAAGTAAGAAAAAAACAGTATGGTACATGTTTCAGCTTAAGTACACATCTATCCTGAAATACCTTATGTTATAGAGCAGTGAAGATACTTCCAAGCCGTCTTTGAAAGCATGCTCATCTGAAACAAACTGTTGGCCCACTGTACTGTTATACAGTGTGCAAGTGCTTCCACTCTTCTGTCTAAGCATCTGAGGTCATTTTATGACAATGGAGGGTCAAATTTTGTAGTCACAGTAACCAAGGTACAGTATGTTTTAAACCCACAGCACTGTTCAGTATGAGTGTAATTTATGGGGTAAATCAGGCTGATATGTGTACACACCTGTGGGTACGTCTTATATTTCATCATCAGGCCATGTCAGGTCATGTAAGCTACTGTACACTATACTGTACAGGTTCAGTACAGTATGTCTACTGTGCTGTACCTTAAGCTTGTTCAGTGTACAGATTGAACTATCAGCAGGTTTCACTGTATACTGCACTGTAGGTACGGGTTTGTCTACAATAAAGGGAAATAATCAGTGTGCTTCTTTTGCTTTGATGATATTTTGAATTCCTTATGTCAGAAGGGTTCGGTGATTTTACATAATTTTATCAATGTCCAACTTATATAAATGCTGTTGTGGGGGAAAATTTGGAGCTATTTTGTCCTCTTTTACCACCTATAAGTGTCACATAAGATGTGGTGTAAATTTATGATCAGTGTGGGTGGCACCTTTGCAGATGTGACTGATGCAAACTCTTTGTCTTCTTTCATGAATGTAATGTACACAGTAAATGGTAAATGATGAATGCATATGTTTAGGTGCACAAGTATTCCAACTTAAATCAGCAATTTGGAGTAAAATTTTGAGATTTGCTCATCCTCTTGATATTAAATCTTAGAAGTTAATATTTAACTGAAAGAAAAGAGTTCCAGATAGAAGGCTATGATGTAACACTTATCCTAAACTTGATCATGTGAAGTACCTCAAATGAGCAATCCAGCTCAGTCAATGCATCATAGCTGATTGCAGAGCACATGGTGTTATGCATGTAACATGTGTGTCCCCATAGTATGTTGGTGCCATAACTATCATGCTGTATAACAGGACTGTATGGACACAAATTTTCAGAGGATTGGATGAAACTGCATCTGTTTGCAGAAGGCCATAGTTGTCACTGTTTTGTGTGCTTTTCTACATCTTTTTGCTTATAATAATGATATTAGGTGATACATCCATCCAGATATTACCAACGTACGACTACAGTATGTCCTTGTTAGCTCAACCCACGAAGTGTGGGTAGAGCTTATGTGGTACTGTAGGGGGAGAAAATGTTTGTCTGTCTGTTCAAAAGCCTACTTCTTCTGCAGTTACTGGTGGATTTTTTTCAAAATTTGCAGTGAAGGTGCCACATTGGGATGGCAATACAAGTTGTTCCTAACTATATGATAGGACAAAGGGAAGTCATAATTTTTGGCTATTTTTGATCATTTTCCCTTGTGCTTTAGATACTTTTTGAAGTCTCACTCCCTTGATTTGTGTGGTTATATTACTGAAATGAATAGCCTCAAGCTAAAACTTGTGTAAGACAATTTTCAGTTACTTTGTTTTGACTGTTACTCTTGGGCATTACTTGTACAGTACTCCCTGTGGTATCCAGTGTCCACTGTGTACACAACTAGTGCACCATGATGGCAAAGTTCCCAGACAGCTAATTTTAGAATCTATTACATAGCCCTCCTTGCTGGTTGTGTGGACATTGCGCACAGAGGGGTTATTGTTCTTCACCAGTTGTTTCCCTGGTCTAGCTGGAATGGTTATCAGAGAATGTAAGGAGGTTTGGTCTTGGCTTGGTCAAGGCCCTGCACCAGTGGCATAACCAGACTTTTTATTTAGGGGGGGGGGGGAGACAAGTGACTATGGCACTTTCTAAGTGTAGTGTAGCATACCATTAAAATTTTTGCCAAAAGTTCATCTCATAGTGCAGGAATTGGCAGTCCCCAACCTCCCAGACCTTGTGAATTGTTGCCAAATATTCTTCATTTTTGACAAACCACATTTAGAAATTTACACTTCCAAAAGGTCAGTCTCTGCAAGGGTGGTGAGTGAAAGCCACAAAAAGAAATTGTTGATAAATTTTTGATAACATCAATAGTGCCAGCCCAACATGAGTTTGTGTACAGTATGAACCATGTGAGGACCATAGATGTGTTCCAAATTAATTTTAAACTGGACACTTCCTAACATCAGAAGGGTTGAGCAACTGCAGCATCGCTGCTCTAGTTGGTAGTATAACATAGGCACATGCGGACATGGGTTATTGATGAATGTTTCATATCATCAGAACTAACACTTCAGGAAAGACCGTAACCATACTTATCCCTTGCATCTCCCTTTTACCAATGTGACCATTCATCTCCCTACTATGTCCATGCTTAACTAATGGTAATACAATTTTTGTGCAAAATGTGTTTGTTGGTTAACATTGTAGTAAATACAGGGTTTATTTATTGTCCTCCATAAAGATACATCTGGAGCAAAGAGTTTCTGTGTCTGCAGGTCCCTCTGACATTCATAAGCAATTATAATTACCACTTAAAGGTGGTAATAGTTGAAAAGAACCAAGTTTCCAGCTCTCAGGAAAAAATTGAGATGTACCGATCAAACAAAATATTACAATAAAAATTTATTCTTAGTGGACATCAACTTTCACCATCTCTGTAAAACTTTTATACCCCATTATTGTGGACCAGCCGATATGAAGTGCACTGAACCCAGCTGGTTGTACAGTACAAGTAGCTATTACAAGTTGTAGCCTGTAATAATTAAAATGTCAATTTTTCATAAACATGTATCTCCTCACCAGTTTTACACTTTGGTTAGGCTGTAACAGCACTGTGACAAAATTATCACCAACAGAATTTATTTGCCCACAAGGTCATCTCACTTGGCCATCTTGTTGATATTTTACAAAATACAAAGATCTTTATAAATTCCTGTGATAAATTGTTAATTAACTTAGCCTTTCTACGGTGCATGTACTGTACCTACAGAGTATCCATCAAGAAAAAAAAGAAAAAAAGAAGGAAATTGTGTTTTAACATTGCAGTAGTAGAGACCAGTTATTTTAGCTTTTGCTACTGCTCTGTACTTGTGAGCAGTTTTCTGTCTCTAGAGAGCACGGTCTGCAAAACTTAGACAGACGACAGTGATTTATCTCAAAGCCTTAAGACTTTTGTAGCAAGGATGTTTTTCATCACATCTGTTTATTACTGAAGACTCAATTTGGACAAAAAAGTGCAAAAGCTTTACAGAATCATAACTACTGTATCTATCCTCCAGTAGAATTTGCTACAATCGTATGAATTATGTATGTTGTTTTTGTTTCTCAATATTTGATTTCAGATAGCAGAAAAGAGTACTTCAAAGAACACTTTCGGATGGCAGAGAGCAGAGGTCCTCGGGGCTCTTGTTAACTCGGTGTTTCTCTTATCTCTCTGTTTTACCATCGTGGTTGACTCCATTAAGAGATTTCTGGACCAAGAACAAGTAAAAGATCCGTACACCGTTTTAATTGTTGGAAGTATTGGATTCCTGATCAACGTTGTTGGGCTATGCCTCCTTAGTTCTCATGGTAATGATGTTCTCTCAATCCAGGCTGTATTTACTTTTCTTTCCTTTGAAATCTTGCTTTGAATTCTTTCAGTAGGAGTATCTTTAATGTACACTGTCCTCAGTTCCCTTTTTGGTTCCTTGCATCAGCAAAGCAACCTATGCAGTCAGGTTGGTGTGTGTGTATGTGTGTTTGTGTGTGCATCTGTGACACTTGCTTAGGTACGCTCCAACTCAGTAGGGGAAAGTCAGATGAAAGTCAAACTTGGTATGCAGTTTTGCCATATTGAGAAGGTGTGCCCTATTGTTTTTTGTGGTCAAAGGTCATCTGGGGACATTGGGCGCAGAAAACTGTTTCTGTGACACTTGCTTGGGTATGCTGTAACTCAATAGGGGAAAGTCAGATGAAAGTTAAACTTGGTATGTAGGTTTGCCCTATCAAGAAAGTGTGCCCTCTTGTTTTTGCTGGAGGTCAAAGGTGATCTGGGGAACTAAAGGCAAAGGTCTGCTTTGCTTGGGTATGCTATTACCCAATAGGCTCAATAGGGGAAAGTCAGATGAAAGTCAAACTTGGTGTGTAGGTTTGCCATAGTTGAGAGGGTGTGCCCTGTTGTTTTTGGTAGAGGTCAAAGGTCATCTGGGGAACTGGAGGCAAAAATCTGAAAACCTTGTCATGTTATGGATGCTAAATTTGTTCCATCAGTCCCCTCCAGCAAATCATGGAACTACTACTTGAGTTAGCAGTTTCATGATCAAATGAAGAAGCAAGCCATGCTGTTGGAAGTATTGTAGGTGGTCACACCTGAAAAGTTTTGGCTGGATCAGTTTACGTCCTCGTGCTTGAGTGCTGATGTGTGCATTCATGTAAATGTCTCTCAATTAGTGAGGTGGGCAGGACACAATGAAAGAAATAAGTGCAGTTGGTGTTCTAACCAGTGGAAACTAGACCCCAAGAGTTTCGTCCAGGGCGTATATGCTGTCACAGTTGGGTGGACTTTAAAGGGGGATAGATGTCGTAAGTCTTATTGCAATTTGCAGAACCGCTTTAAATGAAAGATTCACAGCTGTTTGTGCTTTGTAAAATGAATGGGATATTGCTGTATATTGCAGGAATCAACATCTTCAATTCATTGCATTAATTGAAATGGCTGTCCTTGATATTTATGAATTCAGGTATATCTTTTTACAGTATGTATATTTCAAGTACGAGGAACCATAGTGCCCTTGGGCTGTTGTGAAATCATGCAAAATACTTCTTCTCTTACAGATTGTATGTAGCACTGTTGATGGTTGGTCACATTAGTGCTATGGAAGTGGTTCCATGTGGGTGCATGTTTGTCATGTTTGGGGTCCACTGTCTGAAATCGGCCATTTTATAATTTAAGTATGAACTATTGTTTCTTTCTTTACAGATTTTATGTTGCAAAAGTGAGAGTTCATGGTCAGAAATGGGTCATATGGGCTATCGTGCAAAATCATGCAATACTGTATGCTCCTTTTTACTTCATAATTTACATTACATGCTCTCCATCTGTGCAAGGAACCACAGTGCCCTTGGGCTATTGTTCCTATGTTCTTGTGAGCATGACTTATTTGAAGATCTCCCAATTGTCATTCTTACCCTCACAGAAACAGTAAGTAATGTGATAAGTAAGGTGGGGAACATAACATGTTGATTTTACATTGCTGTTGACTTATTACATACAGTAGCATGAATAAGTAGATCATCCATTATGTTACTACAGTGATGAAATACTGTATTCACAATTTTATCTGGTGGTGCAGGGAAACTGCTGTATAGTAACATGTAAATTGTGGTTGCTCTTTGCAAAATTTGTTGCCATACAGTACGTTGTGTACGCGATTTTCATCCATTGTTGCATTTCAAGACATTACTTAGATGAAAGTAAATTCGTACATAAATTCAAGTACCAACCAAATTTGTTGGAGAATTTGGTAGTCCTGTAAATGTTTGGGGCATCTTAGAAGCCAGGAGTACCTCTAATCTTGATCACTGCATTAGAAGTAAGTTAGAGGTTCTTTTTTTTCATATGAAAGAGATCATGGGGGGGGGGGGGTGTTAGGGATGGATCTTTAATTTACTTGGGTAGGTCATAGTTTGTGTATGTGAACTAAATGTCACAGCCAAATTACTGCAGTGCTTGTCATCCAAAGTTGTTGGATGATTCCCAGCGTCATAGAAAAACAAAACAAAAACAAACAAACAAAAAACAGCTACAGTAACTGACAGCAGAGAGCAGTTTTACACTGTTAAGAAAGTGTTCAATGGACATAGATGGGGAAGTGGACAGAAGAGAATGGGTGTTGTTGCATTAAATATTTATGGGCATGTTCACAATCATATTGTGTTGCTTGATATATCTTGGAATGTTTGAGTCTTTGTGTCTTTTTTTCAGGAGTGGGCCATGGTCACAGCCATAGCGGTGGCCATAGTCACAGCAGCAAGACCAAAGGAAGGTCTGTGTCAGCTACTCCTATTGTATCTTCATCGAGCGAAGAGACTCCTCCACCGAAACAGGTGAATGGCGATATAGGTGGCGCCAATTCCTCGGACGATGTTACGGTTACTGTTACTACAGATGGTACCGACGAAGATGATGTGTTTGTTACCAATGGTAATTACTTAACTCAACAGGACGGGGTATCATAATGTAAAGTTTAATTTATAATTAATGGACCTTGACCTATACCACATGATAAGAGGTTGACAATTCGCGTTGATACGTACATGTCTGCATACTGAAAGGTCAATTTGTTAATTAATTGTAATCTGAGCATAGCCTTAGATAAACTTCTTTGTTTACAAGTCAGATAAGATTTTCTCTTATTATCTTTATTGTTGTCACCATGGCATGGCTGTTTGTAAAATATGATCTCTATGTATTTTCTCTATGCTAAGGATACCCATAGCCCTTTCAAAGCATATATTAAATCTCAGAGGCAGTGCTTAATCCTTCCCATTGTCATATCAATCTTCCACTATTTAACTCTAGAGGGAGATGGCGTAATAATTCTCCCTCATATTACTCCTCCAATGTTTGGTTTGATGAAAGATGAACCTGTGCGGTCATGAAGGCGTATGCACGTCCTTCTTCGCTCACGCTGAGCCCATAACTGGCGTAGCTGCCAGAAAAGTCAATCGCTGCATGGAGATCTGTCGCCTGATACCATCAGGAACCCCTCACATTCAGCATTCTCCTGCTGCATGCACTTGTCTAAGGGGGATTCCAGTGACTTCCTTACTGTGATCAGCCCCCTGTAAGGCATTGATTGCGAGTGTGTGCTCTGTGTGTGTGTGCATGTGTGTCCATGATGCCCAACTTATCACAATATCTCAAGGAAATCTCTGACAGTTCTCAGACTTGGTAGATAGATGCCCTGTATTGAGAGGAAGAACCCTTTGGTTTTTGGTAGGGTCAAACATCACTGAGGTCACCAGAGGACAAACACTGAAATTTCAAAAAATATCTCAAGATACGAATAGTGGATACTTCTCATACACGGTCTGTAGGTTGGTCATATCCAGATGAGAAGTTGTTCTAGGCGCTTGTCAAAAGCCCTTCTGAGTTTTCCAGAGTTCAGACACTGAAAATCTTGTTAACACAATATCATAAGGTAGGAATGATAAATACTTTGTCAATTGTTCATATGAAGAGGAAGAACTCTCTTGTTTCTTGAGGAGGTCAAAGGTCATGTAAGGTCAATAGAAGTCAAACACTCAAAATGAAAACACAATGTCTCAAGGTAGGAGTCAAACCTTTTTGATATTTAGTATGTGAATGCATTACCATGAACTAGTTAAGAAGCCTATTGTTGTGATGGAGATGAAAGGTTGTCTGTGGTAATCACCAGCAGTCAAACACTGAAAACATTGTTGCACATCTCTCCCATGTGGCAAATGTTGAAGACAGCTGTTTCCTATGTACAGAGCAAGGACTGGGTGCATCATACTCAACATATTTTTTTTTGTGTGTTAGTAATTAGCCTGAGGTCATTCTGGTTTTCTGTTTCTATGGCCCCTAGAAATTCAGCATGATTTGCATAGCCTGTTTTGGAATCAAAATATAAAAAGCCAACTCTGTGCGCAAGTTGACTGATGTTGTCTTTCGTTGTGTGTTAGCCTAGTTTAATCAGCGTTATGGAAGCAGTACTAAGGTACGTATTGTTTGATGGCAAACCTATTTCCCTTTATAGTTGATATCTGGTGACTATACATGATCCTTTTGCTTCTTTCTGGCATTCTACTGATATCCACTCGACTGTTTTTGTAGTGGGCATATCGATCACTGGCGTTTTCGTGGCACCAGTCACTATCAGTGGTTGAGTTGTCAAGTTTAGAGGGTTCGGAGTTTGAATATTGTCTGCTTCAGTGGACATGTGGACTGTATAACAAACAGATGGTGTTACCCAGTCAACAAATCTATCAACATTCAGTGTAAAAACTTGGGTATGTTAAAGTGTCATTAAATACTCATTTGATTTCGGAGTGGCGTGGCGAATGTAATGTAAAATGGATGTAAAGTTATGTGATTTAAATAATAGGTCATTATGACAGGACAACTTCCCCCCAACAATTCCCACCTTGACAATTTTCTTTTAATTTATTTATTAGTTTATAAACAGCTCTTGTCTGAATATCTGTGGTGTCGTTCTTCACTTGCTCTTCAAATGCTTTTTTTATTTGTTTATTTTGTTTGTTCCTATGTATCTATTCTTTTCTTCATTGGTTTACAGGCATCTCTTGTCTCAACATTGGGGGGTCCTCACTTGCTTGTAGTTATTTATTTGTACTTTTACTGTATGGATTGGTTTACAGGCAGTGCTCATCTCAACATGAGGGGTGTTTTTCTCCATGTGCTGGGAGATGCCCTTGGTTCAGTCGTCGTGATGATCAGTGCTGCCCTCATCTGGAAGGTTGAGGGGACCTGGACCGTTTTCGTGGATCCTGCTCTTAGCTTAGTAATAGTCATCATCATCAGTATCTCAACACTTCCTTTACGTGAGTAAACAAAATCTTAACTTTAAACAGCAGCAATTTATGGTTCATGTCATCTGGTGACTTTCAATTTGAGATTGGGAGCTAAGAAAGCACTATCTATAAAGAAGTACAAAGCTCCTACGAACACAACTGCGTCATTATAGATATTTTTCTACATTATCCGTATTTTAATTTTTGGTATGTTATTCTGCACAACCTTCATTGTATCAGGCCCTTATATTTCAAATTTCATCGTATTTTTTTTTGTCTTGTGGAGGAGGATGTGAAGTCTTCAGAAACGCTCATCTTTTATTGAACGATTGGGATTTCAGCACCTCTGTTTAAGTCACTCTTTTATTTGGTTCTACCATAAATGAATATACTGTACTTCGTAACATAACGTAACTAATGGGTATGTAACACAGGAATGAATATCCGTTATCCTATAGGAGATTGTTATAGAAACAGGCAACAACAATCTGATAAAATCAGTCTGAAATGTTAAAGGGCAACTATGTAAAGAAATGTCCGTATACTGAATCTTCCATAATAGAGTAAAATGTCGAGACTTGCAATGAATAGCCAGTAAGATAAACAACATTGCAATTCTCATCGTCATCAGTGTTAGCAGTTTCGTTGTAATGGAATAAAGTATGATACCCAGCTTTTGCATTTAAAGACATGCCAAAGATACCAAAACGTGAAAGTAGAGGGATACTCTCTGCTTATCTTTTTGAATCATGGGAATTCCATCCTTAGTGATGTTGAGAATCTGTCACTTTTCAAGTTGCAAAGTCTACAGGCCTTCTTTAATGGCTTCAAGATAGCTTCAAAGGATTTTTTTTGTGTGCATGTCTATCTTCGTAGTGATCTTAAATGAGTTTAGAATATTGGAGAACACCTTAAATGCAATCTCTTTATCTTTCTTGCATCTCATCTGTAGTCCTTGCATTCCCTCTTATTTGAATATTGTATGCTGTTGTAATTTGATCACATCTTTAACAGTAATTGCATATTGCTTATACAGTATATGATCCAATCATAAACTGTGATCATATTTTGTGTGGTTTGATCAAATTTTGCACAATGTGTGAAAATGTGGCTGTTGTTTGAGTCGATCATTATCACTTGTCAAAGAAATATTAATTGATCCCATCTCAAACTTCAGTCATCGCATGTGTGGTGTGATATTACATTCATCATCCAAATATGTGTTTATAATTTGATCTTAACTATAAATTCAGTCATTACTGTACACATGACAGGTCATTACATGTATATTGTGTGATATGATCCAGTGTTACACTAATCATGGGAATGTCTCTATCATTTGATTTCATCTTTAAGTTGCCGTCATTACATTTTTGCTGATTTGATCCAGTGTTACACTTGTCATGGAAATACTGCAATTATTTCATCCATTCTTAAATCACATTTTGCGTGATTTGATTCAATGTTACTCTTTTCATTAAAATGTTACTGCTATTAAAACTTCGGCCACCATACAGCCACCACGTACACTGATCATGGAAATGCTAAGTGTTATTTGATCTCACCTTAGACAACAGTCATCATATGTTGCAGTGATTTCATCTGGTGTTGTACTTGAAATGTAACTGTCATTAAATCCTATTCTTAAGTTCAACCATTACATGTTGTGTGGTGTGATTCAGTGTTACACTTATCATTGAAATGTTGTAAACTGTTAGTCTGTTTTTGAACTTCAACCATGTGATTTGATTCAGTGTCACTCTATTTAAACTCATCTTGAACTTCAAACATGTGATTTGATTCAGTGTCGCTCTATTGTAATTACATCTTTAATTTCAATCATGTGATTTGAATCAATGTCACTCTATTTAATCTCATCATGAACTTCAACCATGTGATTTGATTCAGTGTCACTCTATTTAACCTCATCTTGAACTTCAACCATGTGATTTGATTCAGTGTCACTCTATTTAATCTCATCTTGGACTTCAACCATGTGATTTGATTCAGTGTCACTCTATTTAATCTCATCTTGAACTTCAACCATGTGATTTGATTCAGTGTCACTCTATTTAATCTCATCTTGGACTTCAACCATGTGATTTGATCAAATGTCACCCTAGTTAATCTCATCTTGAATCAAAACCGGTTTTTTCGATGATAAGAGAAACCTATGCATTCATGATGGCGTGTGTATGTATGTGTGTATGCGTGTGTGTGCGAGGGTGTGTGTATGTGTGTTTGTGATACTTCTCGTTAACACGAAATCTCCAGAGGGGAAAGTCTGACGTTTCTAAAACTTGGTACACAGATGCCCCATATGAAGAGGAAGAACCCTATTGTTTTTGGTGGGGTTCAAAGGTCAGTTGGGGTCACCAGGGGTCAGACACTGAAAACCTTGTTAACACAATATCTCAAGTTAGGGAAGATGAATGAACTTCATACATAGTATGTAGATATGTTATAGTGAGAGGAATAACCCTATTGTTTTTGATGGAGGTCAAAGGTCATCTGAGGTTACCAGAGGTCAAACACTGAAAATCTTGTTATCACAATATCTCAAGATGGGAAACTGACAGTTCTCAAACATGGTAAATAGATGCACCATATTGAGAGAAAGATCCCTATTGTTTTTGATGGAGGTCAAAGGTCATCTGAGGTCACCAGAGGTCAAACACTGAAAATTTTGTTATCATGATATCTCAAGAAGGGAAACTCTAACAGTTCTCAAACATGGTACATAGATGCACCATATTGAGAGAAAGATCCCTATTGTTTTTGGTGGAGGTCAAAGGTCATCTGAGGTCACCAGACGTCAAACACTGAAAATCTTGTTATCACAATATCTCAAGGTGGGAAACTGTGACAGTTCTCAAACTTTGTACATAGATGCCCCATATTGAGAGGAAGATCCCTATTGTTTTTGATGGAGGTCAAAGGTCATCTGAGGTCACCAGAGGTCAAACACTGAAAATTTTGTTATCATGATATCTCAAGAAGGGAAACTCTGACAGTTCTCAAACTTGGTACATAGATGCGCCATATTGAGGGAAAGAGCCCTCTTGTTAGATGGAGTATATAAATGTTATTATTGGTTTTGGTTTTGATGTGGGCCAAAGGTAATCTGAGGTCCTTGAGTACAAAATGTTATGACCTTTGCTGGTGTTGTTTCACTTTTCTGTCTTTTCCTATGGATAGAAAGTATTTGAGCTCCCTTCCAAGCAAAGACTGGCAATGCTTGCACATTTAGGAAGTTCCAATTTGAAAACTTTTACCTGTCAGTCAGGTTATAAAGTGTAGTTGCTGTACTAATTATAAAAGTCTTTGACTTATAAAACTTCATCTATGCATCTTCAGCTGACATTATGCTGGTTTCTGATAAAATATGTCTGAAAGCATCTGTAAAGTATCTGAAAGCCCAATTTGGTTGATTATGTTCAGCAGGTACCATACACATTTAAGTTTCTACAGTATTTAGTCCACGAATCAGCAGTACAGTATTTGGTATCATGCTTCTTTTATTTATTGCTCTTGTCTTGACAGTTGAAAGTGCTCACTTAGTTTCCAAAGCCATAATTGGCTTTTAATTCCATCTCAGACATTTTTTTTGTCTGAAAATGGTGATTGACCAATGACCTCTGTTGAAAATGGGGAGAAATGGTTGACCTTCTTATCTTTCCCAAAGGAATCATTATCTGAAATACAGCTCTCCTTCTGTCATCTAACAATGTGGAATGGATTTGTTTTCTGAAGTGGAGATAGTTTTACATCAAAGATTTCTATTAGGGAAAAGTCTTATTGTACAATAGAGATAAATAAGTTATTTGGTCATGTAATGGGGTAAATGGAGGAATTTATGTAGTTTATATCATTAGCAATCATTTCAACTGTCATATGAGCATATCTCTTGTTCCTGGAAAATTCGTACTGTACCTAGGGTACCACTGTGCAGGCTAGAGAATTCTTGGCCTCCAGTGTTATCTTAATACATGCGTACAGTACAGTAGGTATTGGAAAATGATGTACAGTATTAATGGCTTCATCTGGTAGCCTGTGGTTACTGCAGTATATTGCACGTATAAGTGGCAAGGAATCACTAAGCCTCTTGACTTTCTCGTTCACTGAAAAAGTTGAGTATTTTAACCAATCAGATTCTCATAGCGTTTCAGTGGGTTGCACTTTTTGATTCCTTGCCGAAGGCAGGCAAGGAATCTATGGGATGGTGACGTCGTGTGGGTGTGCGTGTGTATGGGTGTGTGTGTGTGTATGTGACAGCTTTGCTTGTACACGATATCTCAAGAAGGGGAAGTTGGACAGTTCTCAAACTTGGTACATAGATGCCCCATATTGAGAGGAAGAACCCTATTGTTTTTGGTGGAGGTCAAAGGTCATCTGGTGTCACCGGGGGTCAAAACCTGAAAACCTTGTTTACATGATATCTCAAGTTAGGAAGCTTAGATAGATTTCATACTTGGTATGTAGATGTGTTGTGGTGAGAGGAATAACCCTATTGCTTTTGGTGGAGGTCAAAGGTCATCTGGGGTCACCGGGGGGTCAAAACTTGAAAACCTTGTTTACACGATATCTCAAGAAGGGAAAGTTGAAAAGTTCTCAAACTTGGGACATAGATGCCCCATATTGAGAGGAAGAACCCTATTGTTTTTGGTGTAGGTCAAAGGTCATCCGTGGCCACGGGGGGTCAAAACCTGAAAACCTTGTTTACACGATATCTCAAGAAGGGAAAGTTGGACAGTACTCAAACTTGGTACATAGATGCCCCATATTGAAAGAAAGAATCCTATTGCTTTTGGTGGAGGTCAAAGGTCATCTGGGGTCACAGGGGTTAAAAACCTGAAAACCTTGTTTACACGATATTACCCTAAAATTTGTTTTCAAAAAGCAGCAAAGTCTTGCTAATTTCCTTCTGTTACAAGCTCCTTTAAAGATACTTTGAGCATAGCTATTACAAACAATAGGGAAAGCAAGTCGAAATTCTCCTTGGATTTCACAATTCACAAGAATGTTACCACATAATCGAAATAGACCAATCATGAGCTAGAGTAAAAGGGTATACTAGCTCTGATTGGGGTGACTGCATTTTCCCTTGATTGGAAAGACAAACAACAATAAGTGTCAACATGGTACCTGTGAGTTGATTGATGTTACCATCTCCCTGGTGCTAATTTATCATATGGCACTTCATCGTCAAGAAAATTCATATCATTTCAGCACAAAGGAATGAGAGAATTTATCAGAACAAAAAGGGGTTCATATTTTGGGTTTAAGAAACTAAACAAAAATGCACTTGTGAGCCCTTCTTCTTACAAGTGTGAATCAAACAGATGTCAGTTTTCAAACTGCTGTGTTCAAAATGTATTTTATCAAGGCAAGGAATCACAAAGCCTTTTGGCTTTCTGGTTTCAACCAACCAAAGAGCGCATACTGTGATACAGGATGTAAACATTGGTTTGTCAAGATAAAAAGTAGAGCTCCTGGAGGAAGATGAAGTGTTTTGCCCATACATTCCTGGTGATATTACAGTAGACCAGTTCTAAAGAGATGCGTGGTTGAAATGTATCTATTCAGTTAATTTGTGGAAACAATCAGAAGGAAATCAGGCAAAGATACCAAAATCTTTCATTAAAGAATTTGCCGAAGTTATCGATAGTACAACACTAACGATTAATTTTAATACTTTCGTTAGGCCTGACAAAGTAACAGTGTTAAAGATGTCCTAACCATGCCACAGCCCTGGGGGGTGTCACAGATCAGATTGTGCCAATGATGAATATCATACTTTGCAGATGGATTTATTATGATCAAAGGAAGAACCAAATTGTTTTATAGGGGTCACCAGCTGTGGTCGAACGCAGGAAAACAACATTAACACAATATCTTCAAGTAAGAAACTTTGCTAAATGTCATACTTCAAATGTAGATGTATTTTCATCACAGGAGGCATTCTTGCTGTTTTCAGTGGGGGTCAAGGTCATCTGAGAAACTAGAGTCAAAACCTCAAACCTCATAGACATGGTGTCTTTAGATAGCAGAAAGCAGAAATGAAACTCAAATACCTTGTTAGCATAATATTTTGAGACAGGAACCTTGGGATGAATGTTATACCTAATATAAAGTAGATGTGCAATGATTTCCATGATCAACACAAAACTATATTTTGCGAATATGTTCAGATTTACCTGTGCACAAAGAAATGAGATGACATTTCATTATTCAGAACCATCGAAACCACAATGCATTTTGGCATTCTGGTTTCAAAATCTACTCTGACCATATATACATAACGCACTTGCCGCGGCGACTGCAAATTATTTTGAATAAGAATTCGCACAGCTGTTGGTCAAAAGTTAAACGAAAAACAAAAAGACAAATCCTTCAGCACACCAGCAATAAGTTGAAACTTTCCATTAAAAAAGTGTGGAATGCCTTATGGAAGTAAAATTTGAAATGGAACAAAAATCACGATCGGTTACTAACCGGTTTTTTCCTAGTAACCTGTTTTTCGGTTTCTCGAAAATTTCAAAAACCTAATCAAACAAAACTGGTTTTAACTGGTTTTCAAATCAAAACCGGTCTTCCGAACAGCTGTACTTATCACTATACTAGTATGTTGCTAGTACTTTTTTGAGCCACATGTGAAATTTTCAAAATATATGATGAATTTGCTAATTTGTAATTATATTGATTTATCTCTCTTTTATTTACAGTATGGCAGTGTAGTCAAATATTGTTGCTATCTATTCCTGAAGATTTCAGCGTGAACCAAATCAGAGTTGAAATCCTAGCAGTGAGTATGAAATTGTCATCATGTTGCTTCTAGGCAGTGACATTGTTTTAATTCTAATCTGCCAATTGCTTCAGTTGGAGAATTTGTCATCTTGTTGTAGTTGTTTAAGCAACTGGTAACAGATTTAATTGGTAAAATCATGTACAGGTATTCATTTGAGACTGGGAACTGTTGAACTTTTGGCTACTCAAGAAAGGTCTGACATATGATTTATTGTCCATGTGAGTAACCTGTGCATCAAATTGTTGTATGTTTTCTATTTAAAAAATATGTATTGTCCTTGATTTGCAGCTTTCATGTGTCAAAAATATACATGATCTTCACCTGTGGCAACTATCAACTGACAAGTACATTTTTACTGCCCATGTGTGTTTTAAATCCCAAGAGGGTTATGTACAAGGGGAGAGAAACATCAAGGATATACTTCATAGGAAGGGAATACATTCATCAACGATCCAACCCGGAATTTGAAAGTGTGAGTACCTTCATGCCTAACTAGTGTGAAAGGCAGTTATCAAGCCCGCTGCGAACTGCCACGAGAATGAAAACACCTGTCAGGTGGCAATAGGTCAGAGATTGAGATGTAAGATCAAAGCAATTGGTATTTGTATCCCGTCTCTCTCTTTGATTCGTGAAATACTGCCGAGGAGCCAAGGGTCAGTTGAATTAGAGTGAGGATTTCAGAATTGTTGGGAGGAAGGTTTGGGATGGATTAGGTGAAAGTTGGCATATATGTAAAATGAACGGTGACACATCGTCTTTTTTATTCTATCCTTGTTAAATTCCTAGGTTTGAAGGATTGAATAGTATCACTTTTACAAGATGTGAACATGAGTGATACAACTGACATGTACGTATGTTAGTACATTAAAGCAATATAGATGTGCTTTGCAGGAATATGCTACATAAGGTGTTTTTTTCATTAGTTTTCACATTGCATTCATTTTGTTAGATTTCTGTGAAGTGATGAACTTGGACAGCAAATCCGGTCATGGAATGAGAAAATATCGCTTCTCTTAGGGTTAAAGAAAATTGAAAGTATACCGAGTCTAGATCTTGGAATTTATGTATGCTTCTTGACTGATTTCATATAGTTGACACCCTTTCTTTCTCTCAAAGTCTGAAAGCCATTCTTCTGTAATTAATCTACAAGAGAGTTGTTAACATGTTACCCTGTTTTTTTTTTCTTTTTTGTTCAGTGTGACGGGCATTTTAGGTGCCCTTGTGTCATTTGAGGTATTACCATACAGTGCCTTTGTTTTTCTTACAGCCTGAAAGGCATTCCAGTGAAGGTTCAATAGACGAGGAGAGCTGCCTGCTCATGTGCAACTCTCAGAAATGTGAAGCTCAAACCTGTTGCGGTAGTCGTAAGACGTCTGTCAAACAGCCACCTTCTTCACCGCTTCCAGAGACAGAGGACAATTCTCCTAGCAGGAATAAGGTATGACGATATACTCATTTTAGTGGGGGCAACTTACGTCGTGGTACAGTGTTGTCTATAAGAACCGCATAGAATAAAGTGTTGGCTGCTACAATGATGGACTCTGCACAGGGAAGCTTAGGGATGCATAAAGATGGTATATTATTGGTTATTGGTGTAATTTATTGTTGGCCATTTGAAAAAAATTGCTACTAGAGATTGTGGACCTAGATCTGCTCAAAAATATACTTATGTGTTGGAATGCCATATTTTGCAGCCATTGTTGAGGCATATGGGCCAGGTGAGATAATTTAAGGTACCTAGAGCTGCATAGTAGATACTAAAAAGAAATGAACCTGGGCCCATCAGTAGCAAAACTGATTTCCACCATCATTTCGTATTCTTGATAGGTTGTGGGTTGTTTATTGTAGCAGTACTGATTGACAATTTATTAAAATGTGGCACCCTCACAGATTAGGATGTTTGATTGAAATACGGTGCCCCCAAAAAGAATCACGAGAAAGAGGAATCAACAACATCACTGGAAAAGAACGGTGGTGGTGGTGGGAGGGGGCTGAGAGGGTAGTCATTACTGCCTTTGGGATAAAGTTCTTCAAACTGGCCGGCATGCACCAAGTAGTTATAAGTTGTTGTCAAAGATTTCAGTGTAAGTTGAAAGTTAACTTTTTCGGTAAATACCTGAATTGTGACAGGTGTAAGTACACTGGACAAGTATGCCTCCAATAGGTGCTGATTGTACCACACTGGGAAACATTAAACATTCTCAAAAAGTGAATAAAATGGGATAACTGTCTGTTTCTTACCCTTTCTTATGAAGGTAAGATATCCTAGAATAAGGAAACCAAATGAAAATTAACTTTAAAGGAGACTATGGCAAACTGTGGTGCATACTGTTGCCTCTTTTTCTTTTTGAGTGGAGGCATTTAATTTCTCAATTCCCGAGGCAAAAGTATTCACTATTGTTTCCCTTTGATATCATGGACTCTAGACGTATTCACTGTACATCTTCTGATCCTTCAACTCCAAAATAGTTTATTAAGGATTGCTGAAATGATTTCGTATTTTGTACCAATATGTATAATGATGCATTTGTGTACAGCTAAAGTGGAAAATGAGCTTGAAACTTAGCTTGAAAATACCTCAACTCTGCCACTGTTGTAATGTGTGTGTATTTTTTTAATTACAAAGCGAGGTTTTCTTCATTGTTATCACTGATCTGATTTCTTTTCCCAGTCATTAAAGAGTCTTTTGTCACGTAAACTGAGTCAGAATAGCTACAGTCAAGTCATGTCTGATCAGGAAATAAGTAAGTCAGCCAGCCAGCAAATCATCAGGCTGTCATTCCTCACCACATATCTGCACGCACTGGGATTTTCTGGTTTTTACTCATAGTTGTCTCATAGTCTTTCTTCTTCTTTTTCCTTTTTTTTTGTCCATAAATGCTTTTTTCTGCCTCTCTAGCCTCAGGTGACAGTTTCTGAATAGTTCCTTTAAAGTAGCATTGCTTTTTGTTTAATGTTTACTTGGTTGGGGCCCATAGCAATGAATCTGAAATTCAGTTTAGAATGGTTTAGAATGGTTCTCATTGGCAGTTGCACTGGAATCCAAATTTCTTGTTTCAAAAATTCAGGAGAAACAGAGGTGTCGCCTTACTGAAACATCTGTTCCTTAATTCCACAAATAGGAACACTGGTAGTGGATCTGTAGATGTACACTTAAACTTCCTGAGGTGAAAAAGAAGCTTTTGTTGATGTCATCAGTTTTGAGTGTGGTGATTCTATTTTGACATCATTTTTAAAGCCCATTTGTCCTAACAGTACATTGCAGCTGTTTGATGGCACACCAGCCCAAAAATGGATATGTCATAAATTCTGTAGTGTGGTCAGTAGTGTTTCAATGGGTAACCTGGGCACTCAAATGTCATTTTATTACCCGGTTCCGAAATTATCATCCAATTCCTTTGTAAAGTGAAAACCGACACCACCTCTGTGTGAACACAATATGTAAGATTGCCAAATTTTACCAAACAATGCACAGCAAGTAGCTCAATGACAATGAAGTTAGTTAACAGTAGTTAACAATAAAGCTGTCATTTTGGTTGGGTTCCTGGGTACCCAGTAGGTATGACAAAAAATTACCCAATGCCAAGAAATCAAGAATCAATGAAAGGAACAGTGTTCAGTAGCAAGGTGCCCTTCGTCAGTGGCAGTAGACATCCTGAAGCAGATGTTCTGGCTATTGAGAGTTGTACAATATGAAGAGCAGTTTTCGTCGAAACTTTTGTTGTCACAGTTAATGATCGAGAATGTTCCACTAACCAACACTACCCCTTTTATCACATGTTAACAATTATTAGAACAGTAGTCTATTTACTTCCTAAATATATGGACTGACATTTCTCCTTTAAACACTGTTTAGCTGTTTAAGGCGACGTTGTTCAGTTTTCGCCAGTTTGAAAGACATTGGTGAGTATGAATAACACAACTACATCTCCCTGTTGAGTTCATGTAAAGGCTGATTGCTGCAGAGGAAGGCCAAGAGAGAAAAAAGAAGCAATACACATTTTGTAGATAAGAGAGATGATATTCCATCTTGTCTGCAAAGTTGATAGCATAAATGACGCCTGAAATGGGGTCATGACCCAGGGTCTCTGAGGGGGTAACAATGCCCATATGAAGTTGAAATTACATTTATTGTAATAGACATTTATCCAGTTACAATTTAAAAATGTCACTCCCTATCTTGGTATCATCATGAAATAGTATATTGAGGTGAGGCCATTCTCCTAAAGTCAACCAACCTGTCTTAGCAATAGCACTTGTTTGTTTCAAGGTTTTTTTTTTATCAATTCTTGTCTCTGAGAAGACATCATTCTTGTGACTTGTCTGCATTGTTGAATTTTTTTCCCCTGTGATATCAAGAGGTGAGATGCCCTCTTACCCTCCGCATGCTGGATTTAGTCTTAGATCAAGTTTGCCTCAGAATTCCTTCGTCTGCACAGAGTGTTCATGCAAAACATACAAGCTGTAATACTAGCACTTATCTTTGAACATGTAGCTATTATGGATGGAGTAAAAGCAGATAAGCTTCCTTTGAAGTCATCATGGGTTCCGACATTGTAAGAGTGATAAACCGTAAATACTATCACCAATAATCTACACTTGACAACAAATAGTTTTATGAAAGAGCTATTACCATGCTTGAACCAGGGATTAGAAAGTGGTAACAACAGCTCTTGTCTGTCTGCTAGAGCTGAAACACCTCTTGGCATGATTTCATGCATTGCTATAATATTGCCAATCGTCAAAGAAAACAAAATTTGTTCAATCATGGTACAACAGTGTCCACGTTTTAGAAAGGATCAGTATAGTTCAATTTAACTTATTGAATATGGACACGTTTCAGAACAATCCGGAATCTTTGCAAATTTCATATGCGAAAGTAAGACTAACATAAAATGCTGAAAGGAGATGTTACTAGGCTAATGAAAGAAATTAGAATAATAAAGGAATTTGGTCCCATAGAGATGCATCTACAGTTGTATGGACCAGAAGACTAAAAAAGGTTTCACATTTGTCGGCATCCATGATCTTATCAAAGCATTGTAGCCATCAAGTCTTTGTTTGAGGATTGTGTCAGTCAGAAAGAATCAAATTCTTACTAGGTTAGTTAAGTGAAGCAAACTCAGAAGATAACTAGAGGACTTGTCAATCAAAGTCTCTTCCCACAAGAAGAACTCAAGTGCTTTCAATGCATATTGTCCAAGAGATTAAACTGAATTAGGTGCCCTAACTCCATCCATAATAGCTCCATGCTTTGAACTGCTAAAGAATTTCTCCTTAGAGGAAGAATGCATTTGTCATAACACGTAGGCAGAGTTTCAAATCTAAGGTTACCTCTTGTTTGATAATAATGAGTATAAACTTAAAGGTTTTTAATTGGGAGCAGCTAATACAACCAACTAGACTGCAATTTCAGGTGTCGTTTCAGGGAAATAGTAGAATTGGTCACTATTTATACACTCTCTGTGCCAACAGCCTTTTAGTGAACTTGAAGAGCGAGCATATGCTGTGTCTGTGACGTGATTTCCAACTCATTCTCACTCTTCCATTGTCTTCAAACACATGCTAAAATTTCAGCTAATCATGCAAATTCTGTATTACTTTATGAACAAAAACTTAGAAAAAAAAAAAGGACAGAAAACCAAGCTGGTCCCGGCCTTCAATATGAGTCAATGCTTTGCCAGAAACTTTCATGTCAGAAAAATTAGGAAGACTGATCTCACATGATTGTGAATTATCCCAGTAGAAGGATTCATGATACACAATTTACTCATTGATCATTCCACAGTGCATTCATTGCAAAACAATCATTCCCCACCTCAGACGTATCGTCTCTCATTTTGTGAAATCAGTGGAACAAAAAACCCAGCAAAAATGAGGAATTGTTCTCTGAGACCAGTGGTTAAACATTGTGCCATTACATCCTACCCATTATATTCAGGAATTAGCACCTTAGGATGCTTTTGGATCAATATTTGAACGTCTTTCTCGACGAAAAATTAAGCCCAGAAAAATGAGTCCATCCAATTGAGTGGCTTGTAGAAACCAGGAATAATTTTAAAGCAAGACAGGACATTTTGAACTATTTTGCCCCTGGGCATTTTCACCCCAACTTACCAGGTAATCCTAACACCAAGATTGTAATTGAACTTACAAATGTAGTTACCTACATTTAGGCAATCACTTGGAATTTATCTGCTGGACAATCGTCTGCAAATAATAGCTCTAAACCAAATTTTGTTACTAACTGCTGCAAATCTAAATTCTTCAACTGTATCCCAGTGTATTAGAAATAAAAATTGGAGGTATCAGGTACAATTAAATGGACGTAGAGCCGATGGTACAGTATTTGCTGAAAGACAAAGAAGGATGGTGAATTACTTCGAGAATGATACAGCTGAACACTTTGCTCTCGTCCTCTCTTCATCTTTGATCTCTCTTTACGTGTGTATTTACTGAACAATCAACCTAAAGTTGGAAGGGTTTGCATTTTTGCAGTGTTTAAGTTGCTGAAATAAATGATGCTGTTGGAATTGCCTATCCAGGAATTTTCACTGAGATGGACTTGCAACAAAAGTCACTAAGACTTTTATTTACATCAGAATGATATGATTTTAGTTTTGTTTCAAATATTTCTGATTGACAGAAGGGATTTTCAAGTTTGCTGTTGAGCATTAACTGCTTGGTATGCCCAATCTTGTGTAGTACTCAGTGCGATACCTCTCAGGATTTATTGAGAATGCTGATGGTAAAGTCTGAGGCCAAATTTGTCAGCAATTTTGAATGGCAAAAAAAGAGGTGTTGTCCAATGTTCCCTAAACAAAAACATGCCTAGTGGTGTGATTCTTGGGACAAAAGAACTATAAATGTGAGTGATAAGCAATTTCAAGAAAATACCATGAATCATGATGGTAAATATAAGATTATTAAGTAAATGGAATCCCATGTTCTATTCTGGAGAGAAATTACTCCAATAAGAAGCAAAGAAGGCTCATCTAAGAAGGTTAGAAGTTCTAAACCTTTCTCAAGTTTTATACTTGTTCCTGCTTTTGTAGGGGATAAGCTTTTTTGTCACACAAACTTTGCCAAGGACTTTACTCTTTGGTATTTAATGATAGAATACAGGTGTCACATTTTTTTTATTCATGAGAATGCCCTTTCCTCAAGAAATGGTGACAACATCACTCCATGTAATGTATACAATACTGAAACTCATTTTCCAAGAATTGAGTTCAATTTACATGTTATTATTGGTTAGTGAGAAACAAATACATGAAAACTTTTTTATGTATGTTGATACCAGAACTTTATTTGTGTATTGATTCGGAAAAGAGTTGTAGGAAACCTTAATGCTTGATCACAGTATTTTGGAATCTCTTACTTTACCCGGCAGTTCTTTCATTGTTGTAATTTTGTGGCAAAAAATGATAAAACTTATTGATCTCATTCTGTACACTTTCAAAGAGATATGTTGCAAGTTTATTCGAACATCTTCTATCTCTATGACCCCAACACAGTGATTGTCAGTGTTTATTTTGTGTTTAGTTGTCACCATGCATTGACTCAATTGAAAAAGACTGTAAAGTCAACAGCTATAAGGCAATTTAAAACAAATTAAAAAATTTCTGCTTTGAAACTTTCTCAGTTCTGTTTTTTTTTTGTACATTTTATTGTGGTTTCATGTTTGATTGTAGAGAGGTTAAGTTCTCAAGACTGTAGTCAGTTTCAACCTGTACATAATAGGTGAAAGAATTTTAATCTCAGTTTCTGTTTTGCAAATGATTTCCTGTTGTTAAGAACACGCAGTCTCTGAGTTGAGGACAAAACGCAAATCATCCCTGCACTCTGTTTGTGAAACAGAAATGATTACCCCAATCTTGACCTTACCGTGGAGTTTACTCCAGCCTTGTGAAGGGAAGTAAAAGTTGTAGATTAGTTTTGTAGTAATAGCTACCATTCACCTTTTAATTATCTCTTACTCTATAGCATTGTAATCAGTTGCAATTACCTGTAGGTCAGAGCAAAATTTGAGTGTAAACTGAAGTTTGCGTGAAGTTTGTATGACTTGAAGAATGATCAATGTGTACCATGGTTAGTAGAGTGACAGGATTCGCAGAATTATAGGCAGATGGAAGTGAAATGTTTCTTGAAGGCTCGTAGACATTAAAGGCGATCGGTTGTCTCGTCTCTTGTGACATCAGTCTCCCCTTGATGGCCCTCTGCAAAGGGCACTGGTCCAGTTTATGGATACTTCTTACACACACTCCTGCGCCGGAAGTTATGCCGTTTTGATGGCAAAGCACAGGTATCTACTATACACACACACACGCTATATGCTACATATATTGGCACCGTCCGAAAGGAACTGGACACTTAGTGAAGTTTGTAGAGAGTAAGTGAGACTGATGTCACATATAAGATGGCCAATCACCTTTAAGATTATTATCATTTACTATAAATCGAGTGTCGCTGGCAGCTCATCAGCCTCTCAATGCTGTACCTGTGTAGTTGCTGAGAAGGTGGTTGGAGCTGTATGTAACTTGTGTTAGAACAATTATTTTGCACTTTTAATGTGAGGATGTCTACTTAATGTGTACACCTCCAGGGTGTACCTGTTGGTCCAGCTGTACTTCTGTCCAAGCCAAGGTGACTTACAAAATTTTAGAGTACATAATGTACGTTTAGAAAGTTAAATAAAAACAAATGGCAACATCTTAAGCTTCCTTTGAAGGGAAAAATGATTTTATTCTAGCGATTAACCTCCTGAAACTCCATGAATGAGTAATCTAGCACTGCGGGCCTTTGGTATGTAGTACGATGAATGTACACATACCACACCGTCCAAGTACAAATTGATAGTGTAGGTACGATGCATATATGGCAGTTGCTGAAGATTTCATAATGAGTACAGCACATGAATGAAGTACTAAGGTTTAGTGTTTAATGGCCAGCTATTGCATTCACAGCAACATTAACTGTTTGAATTAAATGTCTGCTACATTATATGGTATAACCACCGGAAATTGTTTGTCACTCCCTAATGTGCCAAAATAATATTTTTAATGTAATCTAGTAACATCTAATTTTAACCGCTCCCTGCTAACGAGGATGTTGTGCCCAGCTTTTATGCTTTGTGTGTGTTATGATCCAGCTACTACTGTGTAGCTGGGATGATGCAGTCCAAAATTACAAGTAATGTATGTCAGAGTACGATACAGCTGTTACTTGCTTCTCTTTAAATTGCAGAAGTAGCTGTTTCTTGCATGCATTAGCCTGATAAAAAGAATTGCATTTGACATTATTATTAAAGACAAAGTAGTCTTCAATATTGCATGAAATGTCTCCCTGAGAATGTGAATGAGAAATCCATACTGCAAAGTTCTAAAATCTAGTGAAATATTTTTTTATGGAGGAAGTGGCTATGAAATGAACTTAATAAATTACTCAATTACTGCAGAGCTAACTCTAACTAATCAATCTTATCAATCTTATCAAGTCACCAATCACTTCCAGTTTCGAAGGCTTTGGCAGTAGTTCTGTAAATTATACCATTTTACATGAAAAAGACATTGTGTTGCACAGGTCAGTACAGACTTGTGCATGTTATTATGAAAGATCTACAAATTTAAGGGTGTGATATAGCTTTTACTGCTTAGTTCATTTCCAGTATAGTTCATTAATCAGGGCGGGGCTGATCCAGGATTTTTGTTAGGGGGTGTGCACTAAGTTGACACATTATGTGAGTGTGTCTTCCGTCCGAAGGATTTACATAAACATTTTGCTGTTAGTATGGTGTATTAGTTTCTGTACCAAAAAAATGTGATTAGAAGAGCAATAGTTACAGTAGTTGTCTTTGATAAAATAGTAAGAAATTTTGGATATTATTAGGGGAGCCATGCCCATTGGACCTACCACTTGTAACCATTATTTAACGATTCTCTCTTTTATTTTTTTTTTTATCTAGACCAGTTGGAATAGATACTTCTCTGGTGACATGTATAGTTCTATGGAAGAATCACATCCATTGAGCTTGTTATACAGTGTTAAGTATTTTTCTGTAATTTGTATGCTTGTGCAGTATCCTAAAAAAAAGCTGTTTGCATTTCCAATTGCTCAATTTGTGATCTGAAATGCTCTATAAAATGCCTTGCTTACTTTACATGTGGGTTCCTTTTATAACCATGGTTGTTAAAAGTCACCTTTATATGTTCAAAATCAGTGATTATGTTCTGCTATGTACTTGGCTAACTTTTCCTTTGGAATGGGAACTTACTAATGTTGTGATCGTAATAGGAGAGAAATATTTTTAAAGGCTGCAAAATTTCTAAAAGACCATCTTTATTTAACACTAACTATGTGGAATTATATTGCATGCCTTGCTGTTAGTCTTCTGTGTTATCAATTACCAGCCCTGCCATGTGCCTTTTTATACCAAATGTCTCAAGAGAAATGTTGTCTAATTTTGTGAATTGCATGATTCTTTATATTAGGTAATATCCCCATGAGGGCCTCTTCGGAAACATTCAAGTGTTGTACAGAGTGGATTGATGTCTTCAAACATTGTCATGTTGAATTACGCCAGCTAGGATAACTTTAAAAGCTCTTCCACCTTCACGCCTCCCGTGTGTAGTTGCTGTATCTGGGCCATCATGCAAATCATGGATAACTTCGAAAAGCTACATTATTTTCATACATCTGGGCTGACTGTCGTAACTACAGTATTTTTTTTTTCCAAAGTTGATAACATTAAGGGAAGGAATAAATTTTCAGAGCTACGTAGCTTGCAGAGCTGCAGTGATTGCTGGTGTTCATTGAGTTGGTTCTTAAATTTTATATTTTGTCACACCTGTCGCGGATTACTCATTAGTTTGTGGTTAATGTGAGATAAATGGTCAAGTTACTGAACATCTGACACACAACCTTACATGCAGCAGTGATAGCCTTTGGTAGGGTAATTAGCAATGAAAATCACTGCAAATCTGTCGTATCACTAAAGCGTACCTCTAGATCTTTAAGTCCACAGCACTAGACTATCAGGCCCACAGTCTACACGTAGGCTGCAGAATCTTTGCACAACAGATAAATTATGCAGTCCAGGGATCAATGAGCTATATTACAGTAGCCTCTAGAAGCTACACAGCTACACCAGTACAGAACTGTGAGCTACACAAAATTAGTTCTGCTTTAGTCGTATGTTCGGGTTATTTAGGAATAACATTCAGGTGTCAGCGGCGATCTTCTGTTTTGTAATGTTATTTAAGGAATAGATTGCATTACACTGACTTTCATTGGCAAATAAATCATCGAGACCCTGAAGTTGGTTAAAGTTTCGGAAGAGGCGATACCCGAGTCTGTTATTTTACCAACTTTTTAGGGTCAAGACGGGTTTATGAGCCTATAAAAGTTGAGTCTAGTGAAATTGATTCCTTTTCTACAACCCAAATTGGTGAAAAAAGTAACATTTTCCAACAAAAATTCATTAAAATGGACTGAAAAACCCAATTTGTAGCACGTTGAAGAGCAATACTGTGACGATTTAAGTGACAACCAATGAGAAGGCGAGAAATTTGACGGTTTCTAGACCTCACAAACTGATTTATTCCCTTGAACCATGAACAACAAAATTGCGACTTTTGTCGCTTAGTAATGGCGAGTTAGCCCAATGTACGTACGTTAACATGCAGGTCAAAGTTTGGAAAGTGAGGTACAACAACAATAATTTGTGCACATGCTGTGCACATAATTCTAAAGAGTATTGAATTTGTGTAACGAGGCCTATAGCACAAGCAAATGGAATGAACATGAATCAACAACTGTGAGGATAAGGCTTTACTTGCAACTTTAAAGAAATTTTGTTGATGTGAACATTGATGGGTGTATTAAAGGTGCAACCCTGAAATACTGAGGAAAGCGATATTATTATCATCATATGACCCGGAAGCCAAGAGGTTAGTTCCACTAATGTAAATAGCCCTGGCACTGGCATTGCTACAACTGACATTATGCCTTGTGCCACTGCTTGCAGTGACAGAAGATGCAAGCCTACAAAATGGCGAAGCAATACAGTTTCCGTATTCGCTTCCAGAAGCCAGATGGTTTTGGGGAAGTTAGGCCTACTTCGAACATTAGCGTTTTGTTGATCTCCGACAATTGTTCAGCTTAGGCTGTCTGACAACTGCCGTTTCTGCTGACAACTCCAGCAATTCACATAAGATATAACACTACTCTCATTCCTATGGCCAGCAACTGTCATTATTTCATGTGTAGAATAGCCTGCTCTATTCAGCTCTGTGCATGTCTTTGCTCATATGCAGTTATTTGTGGGATCAAAACAGGGAATGGACATGTTATACATTAAATATCTAAATTATGTCACTTTGTTATAATTATTGACCATTCAAATCATGTTGCTAGGCAAATTTGATCCCCCAGGCCCCTCCTCTGTGTGCTGTAGACTATTGTATGTACTGTACATTGTTATTATGCTCTTTGATTTATCTGATCTCCAGTGTTGATTTCATATTCACAACTGGTTCAAGAATTGGTTTTGCCTAACAACCAACCATTGTTAAGCCAGTGGGTTGCCGGTGATTTTGCATACTAATGAGGTGTGTTGCTAGTGTTGTTGCATACTAACAAGATAAACTGCCTGTTGTTGAAAAATAACATGAAGCCTTACCGACCAATCACAAGGGCTAGAATGGAAATAATGGATAATTAGAGGTTGTCCGTTGTACTAACTGTAATATTTGGTGTATCAGTGTGATTTGAAAGCGTTTTTACCACTGAGGATGGATACTCAGCTGTTGCATGTTCCTCTGATCAACAAACTCTGGCAAATTTTGTTCTGAACAGTGCAGTCACATACAATTGCACGCTTATTGTGAAGATTAAGGTGGATGGTACAGTGTTATTCACATGGTAAATGCAGGAAAAGGTGGACTCTAGGGATTTTAGTGCAGATCACCGCATTATTCATGCATGCAGTGTATATGTGAACCTCCTACATCAATCGCTCATTTCTTGCACTGACACCAACAAACCAGGATTCATGGCTTTGTAGCATGACTGATTTATAATGAGATTCTGTATTTACAGTAGAGTAACCCTAGTACATTAGAACTTTGTAAAACAGTTCATCTGTGTCCCCCTTTTTTGCAGTGTGTGTCATAAATGGTAGCTAATTAACAGAATGTAATTTCTCTGCGGTACTTTCACTTATGTCCATCTTCTTTTTATTTTCACTGCCTTCGCTCTCTGTCTCTTCCTTTTCTCTGGGTGTTCCTCTTTATATACTGTTTCAGGGTTTTAAGCTACAGTATGGTGGTCGACAGTGGTCAGCTCTAGCCAATACTCGCCTTAGCTGACCACCACGAAGAGATGTAAATACAGATACCAAAAATGACTGGAATGTCGCGATGTCCACTGCTGTTGTCAGAGATCAATATAAAAAAAAAAAAAACCAAACCTTTCGTTATGACAACCTTCATTTTCTCAAAATGCTTATCACTGTAAATCAGCAAACACCCAGGAGTTTTGTCTTCAGCAACTGAACTCCACACCATGTTGACTTACTTCTTTCATGGAGTTTTCTTGCCACCATTCAGAATAGCCACTACCATTTATCAAAACTAGACCACCAGTTACATTTGTCTTGCTACAACCCTGTGCAGTACTACTGTTGTATTCATCTTTTCTATTCATCTATTCTTGGGAGTTTATACTACTTACTGTACTGTACCTCTTCAGTTTTAACAGCCTCATGTTCATGTTTAAATTCAGATCTCCACTATGCCATTATATGCTTACACCGTACATCAAGTGTAGATCTCTGAATACTTTATCAGATCACTGCAGAGCTATACTAATGCATCTACATCTATCTTCAAGTAGAAGTAAGCAAAAAAACGGCAAAAATGATACTTTCATTTCCAACTTAAAAATAAAAGCTTTTAAGTTGAAAATGTATCATTTTTTTTGTCGTTTTTTTTTGCTTAGTTCTGTGTCATTATTTCCAACACACACCAACGATCATGACTTTATCTTCATGTATATGCAGCATTTTAATTTGTTGTGGTATTTCCCAGAATTTTGGGATTGGCAGCCCTTCAGTTGGCATTGAACTTGTTTTTTGGTTTTATGTATTTATGCAGAATGACTAACTTTGTGGTGTTTCCAATGAGGGTGTAAATACTGTAAACAAATAGAAGATGTGAACATTTAAGACCAATTACACTTAAAGATATTCATCTCTGTTGAACGCTACATTGCATCTTCCATCAATACAGTTCTGAGCACACCTACCATGACACCTTCACATTTTTAAGTTCACCTGTATCTCTGCAGACCATTCTTGTGATTAACTGTATAAACATCCCATTTTGTCATGCACCAAGAGCTACACTTCTGCAGCATGTTTTGTAAAGAAAGCAGAGGTGTAGAACATTTTGATATTTCCGAATTTCTCATCTTTAGCTACAGTAGTGTGTGAGCAAAAATCTTCACCACCTTCCTCATTGCAAAGGTGATGTGGTACACTGTTTGAACTTGTAGCCCACATGTGATGGTATAATTGGATTTCCAGTTTTTGACGTATGAATGTGGGATTGATTTCAAGTTATTCCCTGTATAGCGTACAATAGAATGGTTGACATAAAGAACAGCCGGCCCGGCGATTTGAAGTGCATTCATTGCAGTTGCAACAGACGTTATGCACCACCGATGATGCATTTGTTCATGTTGGAAAGAAGCAAAACACCAGGCGGGGGTACTGAGTAACCGGCATACACTGTTGTCATTACAAGTAGGCCTAATGATTATGTACAATGTAACAGGATATCAGCCCATGGTCGGACTTGCTATGTTCAGGAACTATACAATGTTAACGGAATAGAATATGAAACTATGGAAAGAAATGAAGGTACACCATACTTGTCTTACTAATTGGCACTGTTTTCCTCAGAAAATAGGCTGATTCTGTCCTTGGGAAGATGAATGGGTTGGGAGATGATGAATGGGTTGGGAGAAGGTAAATACTTGTCATTGGCACATAATTCCTTTTGTGGTATGACAGATTGTTCCAACCCTTTTTAAAACTGTTTGAAGTTAGTAGAGCACATGTGTGACCTTTTTGTGTCAGAAATGCATATGAACTTGAAAATTTACACTGTACATGTAAGTAGCTAGTTTTAAGTAGAACTGATAATTAACTGATTTAATGATTATTTCTCTTTTAGGTAAGTGACATCAGATGAATCACAAGATGATGATGATGGTTGTCCAACTGCTGCTCGGATGATGCACCAAGTCTCAGGGATTACAGACAGCCATCTAGACCAGTGACCCCACCTCTGCTAATCATGAATCAAAATGGTGGGCAGAACTGTCTGGTCTCCAGTGGATTTTCTTTTTTCTTTTGTCAGTATTTCTATTTGAAAAGTACGTCATTATTAATCTAAAGATTGTTTGAAAGTTATTGATATCTGTATTGTAACAACCAAAGAAGCTGCACATAGCGCTTGGCATGGCGACATAAGCAAAGAACAGGCCCAAGTTATTTGCATAATACCAAATAAGTGTTGGTGTATTCTTTTTTTTTTAATGGTGTCACTCTCTGGCCGACCAAGGATGCATCTCTGATCTGGCCAGTGGTTGTCCAGTAAGACCTCTGAACTTGCCAGTGGGCTGATCAAGGATGCATTTCTGATTTGGCTGGTAGTTGATCTAAGAGGTACTGTTGACCTGGTCGGTAGCCGATCGAGGAGATATCTCTGACTTGGTTGGTGTCTGACCAAGTTGGGTTGCTCCGATGTGGTCGGTGGTTGACCTCGCGTGCGTCTTTGAAATGGCCGGCGATTAACCAAGGAAGGATAGGCCTATATTGTGACCTGGCTGACCAAGGTGGTAGGGTAATGAGATATTCCTAGTAGGATCTTCTCCATTATGGCTTTACTTATTTTACTTTTTTAAGAATGTCATTTCCTTGTCTTTATCCTTGCTATATTTATGAATGTGTTCAATTGAGAATGAATTAACAACTTAAACCTGGCCTAATGTGTCCTTCACATTGAAATGTTTTAGTTTGTTTTAGAATTAAAACTTTTCAAAAGCAGCGTAAAAAAATTTGTATCTGAATATTTAAGTAAAACCTTTCCCAGAAGTCATATCAATAACTAAGTTTCATTAATTTAATATTTTTATATGACACTTGCTGTACATTGAATATGTCTTGCACTAGAATTTTGTATGTGTCTCTGTTAGGTGCATATATTGGTTTGCTTTTAGTTGTAGGAATAACTTTATATGAGTTTCACTGTCCTGAACAATTGCAAAATTATCGCATTAGCGATTTTTAGACAAAATTTTAGATTTTAGAGACTCTCATGCAAATTCCACAATATTTAGTAGGATATGACAAAACAGCTTCCTTAAAACCAAATGTAAGGTCCATTGTCTACCTCAAGTGAGAAAGAGGATTCTGTATGTTATGATCCAGTGGATAAGGGTTGGTTATAATATGAAATTAAAAGTTAGTAGTGTCACATGCCTCTTACAATTTCCAGACCAATTCTATCATATGTTTGAAAGCTTGTTTTGATGAGGAGGTGAAGGAAGTCTGATTGCCCCCCAGGAAGGTTTGGCTGTTATCAGATCTCCCAAGATGAAGACAATAGAAGAGTTAATTTCCTACCAGTTGTTGATGTTCCCCCCTTAAGGCAAACTCTGTAACTGTGTTTTCCATGTTGCTTTTAAACAACACCATTCCTGTGTCATATTTGCAGCATTTTGATTTTGCAGTGTCTGCACCATGTGTAGTGGTAGCCATGAGTGGTGTTCTGGTCTTTAAAGCTGGAGTATGAGCTGTACTGGCAATCGCCTGGTCATCTACCTCTGTCGTTTGTTGGTGTTTCAGGAAAGAGAAAGTAGGCAAAAAGATCACCTGTCACAAAATCTGAAAGAGAACTATGCTTCCATCTTCAGCATATAAAAATTGTCTATCTAGACAAATCTTTTTGTCCTAAAAATTTACCCATCCCAAGAAAGCCTAGTCGCCAATAACCATCACTTGAATGGATATGAAAAAATTCATATATGCAAAAATGGGACTTTCCAGTGGCAAAAAAGTATGACAAGTTCCCAACTCATATTCCAGCTTTAAAGGTGATTCACCAGCTTGGAATGAATAGTTTCTTTTATTTTATGTAGTACTGTTGGGCTAAATGTGTGACCAAATAAGCTTTTTGTTTCATTCATGAGAACATTTTGATCTAAAGATCAAATAGATATGTCTAAGGTCAGTTACAATATCATAATTGACCAATCGGTGTTATGGCTGGGAACATTGAGATGGCTTGAGAGATTTTTGTTAATTAACAATTGGTCTCATAAACTGATGAAGAAGCATCTACATGTTGTCATCTCCTGTTGTTGAATGTGGGTTGATTGAATGGCCTTGTTCAAGTGATGCATATCCACCCTACTGATGAATTCGTTAATTTACAATTACCTTTCCCATTCATTGGAATAATATGCGGGTATCATGGAACATTCATCTTATGAATCATCAAAATATTAAGAAATTTGTGCAAAACTGTGGATACAAGTTGAAGACAAAAGTCTAACAGTGGGCTTAAACAGAGACAGTATGCAATTCTTTGTTGAAAGTAATTTGTTATCAACATGCTTAACATATACATAAATGTATGCGGATAAGTCTAAGTAGATACTTAGTTTCTCCTAGCAGCTTTGTCAAAGACTCCTTTTATGATGGTATTTGCAGATGTTATTCATTCATGTGCAATGAAGTAGGCCCACTGCAAACACACACTCTGCCACTTGGAAGCCATTTTCCATTAAAATTCCTTCTAGTCATCCAGCTTGAATGTGTTTGGTTCCATGCAGCTTTTGCACTATAGATTTGGTTTACATTCAACAGCGCTTTCCTTTTTGTGCATAAAAATGTTTCGCCTTACTCTTCATTTCATCATTGACTACAGTGTCACAAGCACGGTGAGCCAACCAACCCATAGGTTCAACCGTTTATCCACAGACCCAATTTTTGGCTGTGGCTGATTGCATCCTGACAAATTTGGAGGGCTGAAGGCAGTTGAAAGAAATGTGAAAAGTTATTAACACAAATAATTCACGGAACTTTAACTCAATAGATATCACAAAACCATCAAAATAGTTGTAGATGATGCTCTTATTTACAAATTTACCTACACACTGATTACCTTGGTAAAGATCCTTTGGATATAATGCTTTTGAGTTTATTGGGCATTTGAATAGAAATTAAAGTTTCCTCATTTTCTACAGATACCTTATATTATTTTTGGTATTTATAGTTTCTTCATATTCACATTTTGTTCAAGATGTGCTCATATTATACATCCCAGCCGATGAATTTATTGTTTTCAGTGCCATTCATCAGTTTTGAAATGTTTTAATTTTGTACGTTCATAACAAGAATACACCGATTCTCACATTGGAGGTTTATTCACCTACTGTAAAGACAACCCTTTTCTCGTGGATTGCAGTAATGTAAAACCGAGAGGTATAAGAGTTTTAAAGAAGAAACTTAAAGATTAATATTCTGGTTGCATCACAGTTTGTTTTTTAAAAGCACAAAATAGAATCACTATTGAAAAATACAATATATATTGGCAACTTGTAGAAGTGAGAAATGTAGTTGCTTGCTACCTCCATCGCATTGGTAATGAACAAAATCATATTGTGTCATTGCTGTACTAGTGTATTCTGGCATGTATCACATGCCACGAACACCATTGTATAGCGTCGAAAGCTTTCTCGAAAATACATGATTATAAAAGAAGAGGCTTTTCACTGTCATGTTTTAATATCTGTCCTGCAGTGCCTGTTTACAAACAGCCTATGCCATTATTCAGTTACCATTTTTGGAGTTACTTAGATTGAGCAATTGGAAACCTGTTATCCATCGGCCTCCCACAATCTTGTCAAGGTATGTGAGTGAGTAATCCATGATGTGATGCACATTGCCATTACATGAACCCCCCCCCTTTACCTAAAGCTAGTATGATCTTACAACATTTTTGAAATTAAATGTGTGCAAAATGTTCTGTGTGGGTATCAAGTTAATAGGACTCTGCTGACTTTTCTAAGAAGCCAATAACATGAACTCATTTGTTTCACATCTTTTGACCAAATTCTGAGGGTTGTCAACTTTTGCTTTCACTTTGCAAAAACTAACAACAGAACCAGGGAACCTTGTAGTTGCTGATGTTTATGGTTGGAGGGCCAATGTGGTGGTATAGGCAGGCAGCTGTTGCTGCTTAATACTCCTCAAAGAACCACCATCAGCTTGATTCAAAGGCATTATTTTTATTAGGAGTGTCCAGTTTGTTCACAAAGCAACATCATTACAGTCAACTAGTCTTTAAATAAGTAGCGGGCTCAGAACAATGCTTTGATGTACAGATTTGCAGCTGCCGACATTTTAGGAGAATTAGAATAGTTTTGTTAGTAATGATACAAAAACCTTAGCAGTGCAAGCCTTATTTCAAGACATTCTATCTCCATCTAAATAACAGCTCCCTGGTTTAGGTTGTCTGTTTTGCATATCAGGTCCACAGATCAAGTCCCATGAATCCATTTGAAAATTTTCTCGGGATTCAAACGTTGATATTCGGCTGTTTAGTGGTGATCTCAGTTTGGAATCCTGTTGTCCGATTCATGTCTCGAATGTTTCAGGTTGCTACAGCTGATAGACTGCCAATTCGGCAAGTCCACCCCTACCGGCCTGGAAGAATGGCAAATGGTGGGAGGATACACCCTCGTCTGCAAGATTGGAAAGTTCAACTGGTGCTCCTGGGAGCAGGTTTGGGTTTGTTGTGACTGATTGTTTCAGCCCGTCTCATAACCCCCACAGACAGTTGTATCTAGTTAACCCCCTAACAGAAATCGTGGATCCACCCCTGAGGAGGCTCATCCACGATCAACAAGGTACAGAGTCCATGATTCCCTGATCGTAAAACTTACTAATGGGGATGAAAAAGTGCGAAAATGCCTCAATAAAAGGAATTACCCAAATAAAAATGCAAGAGTCATGTGAGTTGTCCAGTGGGGAGTTTTGCTTGTTTTCTGTGTTCAGATGAGAACTATCACTGTCCCCCCCCCCCCCCCCCCCCCTTGGCTGAAACCAAAGATTGTGCAATAAGTTATTTGCAATGTTTGTATATCCAAAGCAGGACCATTCTACACCCATCCTTGCTATGAAACACGCCAATCACAAATTCATCTTTTTCAGCAATGATACCTGATCCACTGGTTGTCAATATATGCCCACTTTTGTTTAGACAGATGGTTATCGTGTTGTACTTATGGTTACTATTTTATACATTTGAACTGCTTGCATTGAGCTTGCCTGAAAGTGATATTTTTAGATGAATACTCCCACTGATTGCATAACACCACCTGAGTAAGTTGCAATACATTTATTGCAAATTGATATAAGTGCCTTTTTTTTTTTTACTGTTCAGCTGGTATACCATGCATGATGCTTTCCTGTGTCCTCTCATTTACAAGTCAAAGGAAAAAAATCGTCTAAATAAAGATAACAACGTTCACGTCAAATGACCATCCAGTATTGTATGTTGCTGTCATGGAGAAGAAGCTGGGGAAAAGCAGGAGGTGGAAGTAAATCTACCTACACTGCTGTGTATCCCACCGGTCAAAAAGTCAACCCTATGATGTAACATAAAAGGCAACAAGTACCTGTATTTCACCATGTTGCTTAACACCATACAAACCTGAGGCTGCTGCCCAACCCTCATAAATTATCCTTTCACATATTATACTGCAGTAAATCTACAGCATATTTGTACTTAATATACAGCATATTTGTACTAAGTATTGTGAATCTGGTATGCAATACACTTCTGTGCATGACATGTACAGCATACCTCAACAATTGTAACATAGTAGGTAAACAACAAATGCCCCATCTTTCACTTCCATGCCTGCCATTGACCCATAGTTGTTCTCATTTCAGCTAGGTCACCTTGAATTGTTTGTTATCCTAAGTTATGCGTTAAATTTCACATTTTTTGACATGTGGCTAAACTCTCCTTCCCTTGTCTTACTAATAAATTCACCTACTTCACGATTGGTGTTCTCATATACTACAGAGAACTGGCAGTGTTTTAATACGAAACACTCTCAAGATGAATCTGCCAAAAGAAGCAGTTAACTTCTGGTCATCTTGACAAAAATGGAAAATGAGACTTCTGAAGGGTACATACGAAATGTTCTGAGGAGAACTTTCCATTGGGAGGAAAAAGCGAAAGATGTTTAAGATTTTTTAAACCTCTGAAGTTATACCAGAATATCTGGTCTTTCCTTGCAACTTTATAACAATCCGCCGGGCACAATCTGCAAACTGTTCGTTCATTTTGGTTCGGTTCTTGCTGTAGATGTTGAGGTATATCCCCAACAAAACAATGATGCCAGACCACACATACCTGGTGGAAAATAAAAATAAAAGAGCAAGCTGAAAAGGTTCATTCTCAAAATTGTTTTACCTTGACAAAATCACCATTCTCTATTTGTTCAAATGTCTTCTGTAGAAAACAACAGTTCTAACACATTTGCATAATATCAAGAAGAGCTGTATGTTCAACAAAGTGATCGATCAAATGTGATATAATTGATGAAACCAAGACTCGGTGTCTTGATGTGTCCTTCATTTTGACATGCATGCCCTTGGTTACCTTAATCATTGTTACTTTCTGAGTGAAGTGGAGTCTAGAGTAGGTCACCTTACTTCCTGAGGTAAAACAGGTGCAGCTCCTTAAGGCCGATTCTCCGATGAAGTAGACCTATTTTTGTTTGAGAATGTCAATTTTCAGATGCTCAACACGATATCTATTTTGACAGAGGTAATTCATTAATCCACAATAACTTTGAATATTTCTTCAAACCTTCTACGAACATTCAAGACATCACGACCATAAACCCTGTGTCGCTGATAGAACTTGGGGGCCTAAAAAGGAACTGACAAGTCATTCAACCTGTGGTATCAGTGATGACTTCCAGAGAAGAATCCAAACATACCCTCAAATAATTGGATATCAAGTCAAATTAAAAATTCTGATAATTGCAGCTTGAATGAATGAGCTGAGGTCATTCACATAAACAAAGGCATCACACTACTTTTCAAAGAGCTAGTATGTCAGTCATCAAGGAGTTTTCCAATGCGAATGATTAATTTGCATATAACATATGACAAGTGGGTTCGGTTCCTCAGATCACTGGGTTCATAAACTGCGTAAAACATGATTAAGTTGACAAGAACTCACTGAACTGTAAATGGCTTCTCAAAGAACAGAAAAGATATAACAATGCTGACTGCCTTCCTACCAGTGGTCACTGAAAGACAAAATAAAAAAGAAATGAGAAGGCTCTGCACATATGGAGAAGCTAAACACAAAACTTAGCAAAGCACCATCTTTGTAGCTGGTGTACTCATGATATAATAGAAATTCCACATTCCAGTTTCATGTAAATCCATGCATGTGTGTGTGTGTGTGCGTGTGTGTGCCTGTGTGTGTGTGTGAGGGTATAGTTGAGTTTTCTTAGGGGTCACTAACCTCATTGTAATAGCTCCTACAACAGCAAGCCCATACCCTTTTCTATCATACAAAGTCCTGACTTCAGAAAAGAGAGAGGTACAGCACTGTGGCAGAATTGAGACTCTGTTGGGATCTCCTCCTAATTGAACACAGTGCTTTGAAAGATTGTAACCACAAAGAGAAGCGTTTTCTAAGAAGAGGAAGGGGAGGGGGGGGGGGGAATTGGCAAAGAGTGGTACCTACCCGTTACTGTTATTAAGGCACCAAATAATCTGATTAACTGCAGAACAAATGATATACCGACGTAACCCGACAGAGAAAATAAAACAGCATAGCCATACGTTTCCATGGGATACTGAAAAAGAGTAAGCAAAGCACGAGAAAAACTGTTCAAAAGATTTGGAATAAAATACACTCTGTCAGTTTACATGAAAGCTGTAGAATTGAAACAACACGGTACTGTGATATCTTCAGAACTTTAAAAAAAAGAAAAAAAGAACAAGAGGCTTACCTATAAAAGCTGTGAGCTTTTGTTTGGTAAGAGGTCACACTTACTCACATCAGCGTTTAAGGCATGATGTTACTGTTACATTACTGTATGCATCTGGGTGTCTTTTTGAATAGAAATTTATTACAATTGATGATATACAAAGAAACTTGATGATGAGGCCATATTGATAACCAGCATTACAGTTTGCTTGGATCACATGAAGTGAAGTCAAAGGGAACCAAAGGAACATCAATTTCAATGAAACTATTAATTTATCACATTTTCTTTCTACTCTTTGGGCGAGATCACATCCATCAGATGTCATGAGGCTAGAACTGAACAGCTCCATTTAGACATTGCTTTGACCTTCCTTGCCTTCTCAAGACGTGACTACTCATACGTGCTTTATCAGGTCTAATGTACTGGTCAGTATATACCAGGTATACAGTATATCCTACAATGGATGCAGTAAATCATTACTGTATCATGTTTTCAAAGGCAAACAGTTCAATTTCCTCTTGGGCACAGGGTGTGAAGATAAGGATACAGTAGATAAGATGCAAATAGATTTCACCCAACATTTCAGCATTTTCCTTAACTTTGGCTAAATGAGACTATTTGGTTTTAGTAGCATGGCAGGGAATATTTCGTAAGATTGAATATTGCGACATTAATACAAAATAATCACTCTTCAGTTCAGCGTTTTAAGTCATTTTTAATTCAATATTTGGACAACGAAGGATATTCTGGATACTTTAAGAATCTTAAATCCCATTCTTTCACAATTGTGAGGATTTCTTCGCCCCCTACAATAACAGTGTCAAGTCATTTCCCACCCACCACATCCTACCTCAGTCCCAACTTGTCTGCTCTACTATTTGTGATACTTTAAAATATATCTGCAGACGTTTTGTCAGAATTCGAAGAAGATCGATGATCGAGACACAGAGATGGCGGAATCAAGTATCACTAACGACATAAGGGCCAAATCCAAAATTATTGTGGTGGGACAGAATTTGATAGATTATTTCAGCTATACCTATTGGTAAACAAGTTCTGTGAATGATTGATGGGATTTATATAAACAAGGCAGGTACTGACTACAACTAGACCCACTTAAATGAGTTCAAAGAATTAACATGTTGCCACGGTAACATAAGTTTATTGATGTGGTGGGACGGAATGATAAATTTCCAAGAATAAGAAACATATAACAATTGTTGAATTATTATCAAAAGTATGAAGATGGATGTTCTAATTTAAACATTAAAAACAAGTTCTATTAGTGTTCTTTCATCATGGAAATAATGGTACAATATAATGCTCACCCATGAGAAATAGAACAATTCTAGAAAAAAGTGTCATTGTGGTGGGACGGAATGTGGTGGGACAGAATTTTGTTACCTGTTGTAAGTGCTGGAAATAGTGTATCACAAAGGTATAGAATATTCATGTTTCTACTGTCTAAAATGATTGCACCCCACTGCTGGTGGCAAACTGCAGCAGCAGAGTTGATTGGCAACAGCAGGCAGCATTAGAGGAGGTAGGAGATGGAGGGTCTTCAAGGAGGTTTGAAGACTAGTGAAATTACTCAGCAATAGGTACAGTGACTCTCAAATGCCAAATAAATGAAATTGTATAGCTGATTATGCTATTAAACCATGCAAAAGTTAACAAGAATGTTGAAAACATGCTTCTGATGATGCAACACTGCTTCACTGATCCAGCACACATTTAAGCTGGCCTCTCGCTTCGACTGGAATGGGTGCTGGTATTTTCCCTAGCACTTTATCTTTTGAAGCACCACACCTTATCTGGAATATAAGGCCCAATTCCAGAAGCCTCCTGATCTAACCATAATCTCGACTTGTGTATATAGCCATTAACCAATGAAATAATCTCACCAGGGTATATCTCTCCATCGTACTCCACTTTGAACCAGTCACCATACTGTTTCAACATCACTTTCAGTCTCACACATCACGCTACTCATACTGCTACTAGGTGCTCCAACCTGACTACCATGCACCTGACAACTAAATGGTATTTCGTTAAATGACAGATTTCCAAACCGACTTTGGTGGTAAAATCTGAGACTCACTTTCCCATTATCTATGGATCTGTCGACAAAGTGGATCATTCGGGTTCCTGGAACATTAGGTATTTTGTCAGGCATTCGGGGACATGTATCCATTCAAGATATTTTCCTCCGACACATACAGAGTCTCAATTTTCTGGACTCGTTTATTCGCATGATTTGCAATTTGCTTGGCATTCCCTATAACCACATACCCTGTCTTTACATCACTGTTCACAGTGGACCTACAGTAGTTTCCCCACCAACACCATCAATAAGGGCCTTTGCCATGATGAGACTCTAAGAAACTCCACGTGATGTGGTCATGAGGGTACATTTCTGCAAGTAGGTTTAACTCTAGGTTTTATTTGATGGACTTTGTCAATAATCATTTTGTTGAAAGGAAGGACTGAGTACCTTCCATGTAATAGTGCATCACTGACTGAAACACATGTTCTTATTACAAGACTTCCTCCTCTTTCTCAAACTCTCCATACCACACACACACACTGTGCAAATTGAAAAGTTTTGATGTTCAAATATGCAGATTGTGTTTCATCTTTCTGTCTGTTGGTACAGTTTTCACTTAAACCTACAGTACTTGAACAACATCTTGGTTGCTTCCAGGTACAACTAAGCTGGCCTTCAACATATTCAGATCCTCATGCTGGCAAAAGCGGCTACGATTATGTCTCCTGAAGGTGCGAATCTGACTACCCAGTATGTCTGCCACTTTTTGGCCAGTCCCAAATTTAAGAGCTTTTTCTGGGTACTTCCTCACCAGGGACCAACTGATAGAAGACTAATTACATTTTTGTTTTCACCCCTTCCATCATATCTTCATAGAATTCATTGCCATGGCTGCAGTCTTGGCAAGTCTCATTCACACATGCTTCATTAGAGGGATCACAGAGAAGATGCTGTATCAGCTAGGATCCATCTTTTGTGACATCTGGATAATCAATGGTGATCAAGAGAAGCTCTAGATTCTCACATGTATCACACACACATGAACACTCCTGCATTCCGTCCTTGTATCTGAAGTACTTGAGAGGCTTGATGAATCACCACAGTGATCCATATGACACTTTAAAGTGTCCCTCACAGGCTTCATAATCAAATGTGGAGAATTTAAACAAATATGAAAGAAGATTACCAGCCCCCTTATCCTTGAAAATATTGCAATAATCTAGTTTGACATGCTGTATTCATATGTCCCTATTGTAGATTCCGGATATGTCGGACCACTACCACCCCTACCCAAGTTGTTTTATCCAACTTCTAAATACGTATTGTTGTTTGTTTCATCTATGACTGATACTTTGTGGAGTTTCAGATTTTTCCTTCTATGCCTCACCTTTGAAAATTAAATTAAAATGACCAAAAATGTGGTGGGACGGAATTTGGCATTTTTGTTTTCATTTTTCTCAATTTTCTAAAAGTGCCACTGATATGAATCCAGGTGCCCAAATTATCCTAAACAGGTTCCTTTCCTTGTGCAAAAATGAAAGAACCCAGATTTACCCCCATATGGAATTACATAAATATTTTCAAATTCTGTCCCACCACACAGGGTTCATGCAACCTGCATTTTCAAATACCCACATTTCAACGATTATGTAACTAATCACAATTTCTTTCATTTTTTCTTGATCACTGGTTCCTTAGCTATCATACCATAGGTAAATACACTCTAGAGAACAATCTTCAAATTTTAGGTTAGGTGATGACCACTTTTGGATTTGGCCCATAAATACTAATCTAACTTTCTACCAACATTGAAATGGGAAGTGGGTGATACTTACACTCTGGCAAAACTGAAAGGCTGGCATCAGTTGTCCTGATATGACAAGTCCAACTAGTATGTACCAAAACCCAATACCATAAGAGTATAGTACCTGTAATAGAAAAAATAAAACCCAATACTGTAAGAATACAATACCTGCAGAAGTAATAAAAACAATAGAACCAAGTGCCATAAAAATATATAATAAAATTGCACAAACAAAAAATAACAAGCTGGCAGCAGTATTGTAGCTGGGCAAGTAGGAACTTATTAGAAATACTCAAAGATTTGGCAGAAGTCCAGCTTGCGGAACTTTTGGACAAGCAGAAATCTTATCACCCATATTATAAATTTATTGGAGGCAAATCTTACCTATCCTTTGAAAATCAAAAACAGTTCTAAAACTAAACAGGTAGAATCGGGTCATCACTGGGTCCCTTACAGTAACCAACTGATCCCATAAATGCTATCAATTAGGGCAAATCCTTAATTTAAAATCAAATCACGAACAATTTCTGCATGGAAAGCCAGATAGAAATGATTGAACTCACTACTTCTGTGTTCGAGGCTTCATGTGCTTTTATGGTCTTTTCTTGAACATTACCTATCACAGCATCTGCACAGAGGGCTAGTAATATCATTATTACACCTGTAGCAATAAGACAAAAGTAAGGTCATGAGGAAGTGTTATTCAAAATGTCATCAAACTGTCATAAAATCACTAGCAGAAAAATAGACAAAAATGCTGACCCTTACTTGTAATTAGTCAATACAGAATTTTAAAGAGGGAGCTTGGAAAGACATCGTATTTGGTATGTGGAGTGTCAACGTTCACACTGTCTTTCATACTCCAATTCCCAATGCTTATGCATACAGTGAGTAGCTACCAGCTAAGCTACTTCACTGAAACAACAATGTATTCTTACATTCTAGTTAAATTAAAGAATACTTGCAATGGTAGTATTAATATTAATGAAAAGACAAGCAGTTTGGTGGACATATGGGGTACATGCAAGATGTAAAGTTATCGTGTGAGAATAACTTGCTATCTTGACAAAATTTTGCATATTGTCGGCATACAGGCTTTGTGCGCTAATTTTGATATCTTGGAAAAATTTGTCAAATTGTCAAAATACCAAGTTACAAATAAACTTTTATCTTGACAAAATTTTACAAACTGCCAAGATACTGACTTACCTGTAGACTACATTGAATCTCGGTAAACTTTGTCAAATACCGCACAAGAGATAACCTGTTATCTCAACTTACATCCACTAATGTTAGCTCAACATCTCAAAATTTTTTAAATTGGAAATTTGAAAATGTTGTAGTAGAATAATTTATCTTGACAAAATTTTGCAAATTGTCAAGTAACTGAGTAAACTAGCTCAACAGCTTAGAGAAATTTGCCAAATTATCAAGACGTCATGTCAGACTTTAACAAATTGTGAAGATACCTAGTTACATCAACTTGATACCTCAGACAAACTTGTGAAATTGTCCAAATAATGTGTTGCAAATAACTTGCTATCTTGACAAAATTGTGAAAATTGTAGAGATACCGGCTTATGCTAACTTGACCTCTCCGAAAAGTTTGTCAAATTGCCACGATGCCATGTTGGAAATAACAGCATGTGGAGAATTCTACTATCATCCAGGTACTGAACAATGCAAAGCTGATATCTTGGACTACTCTGTCAAACTGTTGAGGTAACCTGTTACAATAACTTGTTATCTTTACATAATTTTGAAAATTGTGGAGATACTGGCTTATGTTAAGTCCACATCTCGGAAAAATTTGTCACATTGTTGAGATAAAGTGTCACAAATAACTTGTCACCTGGACAAAATTTTGCATGTTGTCACGATACCAGCTTAGGCTAACTCAAAATCACAGAAAAATCTGTAAAATTGTCAACATGCTGTTATTTCTAATATGGCATCTCAACAATCTGACAAATTTCTCTGTGATGTTGAGATAGCCTAAGTCAATAACTTCACAATTTGCAAAATTTTGTTACAAGTTACTGCTACTATGACATCTTGACAGTTTAAGCAGTTTTTCCGAGATGCAGAGTTTAGGCAAGTTGTTATCTTCATAAAAAGGAAAAAAAAGGTTTGTGCAAACAAGTTATCTGTAAGACAGTATCTCCACAATTTAACGAATGTCTTTGAGACGATGAGTACACATAAGTCAGTATCTTGACAATTTGCAAAATTTTTCTGAGATGTCAAGTTAGTGAAAGTCGGTATATCAACAATTCGCAAAATTTTGTTGAGATATCAAGTTATTTGTAACTCATTACCATGACAATCTGACAAATTTCTGCAAGAAGTCGAGCAAGCGTAAGTCGGTAATTCCCCAATTTGCAAGAGTTTTTTGAGCTATCAAGTTGCTCTCACAGGATAACTTTACATCTTGCATGTTCCCATATGTCCGGCATAGATTTCTGAATAAGAACTGAGTACTTAAGTTTGCGAACAAGTCACTCTAGACCCAAGTCAACCCATACGACCGCATCTTCATGACCAATTAAAACAACTCATCTTCGAAAGAATGTGAGCCCCATTTTTCAAGCTTTCAACTTTAAATGGAGTCTATCAAGTCAAGATGAGGGTGAATACCTGTTTTGTCAAAATTAGGAGATACTTTGCTGTCGGCCAAGGTGAAGAAGATTAGACCGATACTCATACACAAGGCAGCCAAGACATCGATTGGACCGTACTTTTTACCTGTCTCATGAGGAAGGGAAAAAAAAAAGACACAAAATTAGAGGTTTGTGCATGGCTGTTGAACTAAATGAAGACTGCGTCACGTAAGGAACCGCTATTAAAGAATGCTAGGGGTGACACTTGGAAAATTTACCACTGTATAGCTAACACTAAAGCTGAAATTAACACTTCACATTTGTGAATAGTACCAGAACCCAGTAATGACAATGTTAAAAAAAATAATGAAAAGCTTCACAAACGTTGAATATATTAATATTATTCATCCTTAGACTGTACAGTGACTAACAGCTGACACAGAATGAAACATCTACTGCACAGGAAATTAACCTGTGGCTCCTTTTAAGTACATGTTAAAAGGGCAGAAAAAAAACTCATAGTTCCTAAGTTAGGGCAATGTAACAACAGCATTGCATTGTCCTGTGTCTTGTCACTTATTTGCAAAGTGAACATAAAACAGGGATACAGTGAGTGGTCGACATGTAGAGTGGCTACAGGGAGAGGGTGGCACTGGTTGGCTCCAAAACACATCAAAGTGGGCTGTAATGGGGGGGGTGGGTTGTAATGGGCATTCCTTTGCTGAGTGAAAACATTCTCCACCTAGTTAATTTGCAATAGCAATGGCAAAAGTTGAGCTTTCAAGAGAAGGCAGCATTGCATGGGGGTGATCCCTTTCAGCTAACCTCTGTTCACTGGAATATTAACTTGACCACATTTCTTGGATCTGGTGGAGATGTTAATAGCCCAGTTTTCTAACACTTGATCCATATGACCACACCTAGAAACATTCCAAATGCTTGTGTTTTTTTGAACATATTCATATATGACAAAATTCGAAGAACCTATTTGAATATATATTGCTTGATTGTATGAAGGAAATCAAATAAAAGCTGATACCCATGATCTTCACCACAAATTTACCTTTCATATTACAGGAAAACTCATGTTCTGCCAGCCACGGAGTGACTATTTTCTCACGTGGTAATGATGGTCAATATATCACCCAAACAAATTCTTCAAGTGTCCAAAATCGTACAATACAATGGCAAATAAACAATTTTAACATGATTTTCTGTCATTTGAAACCTGGGTAGCAGTTTCCAGTTGTATTTCTTTTCTCTAGAAGACAGCTGAATATTAATGGCATTGTGTAGCACTTTGAGACTCTTGTGTGAGGCACTGTATAGGTAATGTAACTATCAATGTCAACTGAATGCTAATGTTGAGAATTTGGCTTACTTTATTTAACCTAACACAAAGATAAGATTCCATGACCAGCTTACCTTGTATCAGCATGCCTCCTATCATAACAGGAATGAGTTTGCAGCACTTAAAGACGACCTGAGTTGGGTAATTTAAGTAGCCCACTGACGAATTTGAAAGACCCATGGTTGCCACGGTGAGAAATGCTAAAAGACCGTAGGTTGACAGCGGTATTCTTCAAGATAAAAAATGTTGTAATCGAAACGATGCATTTACGAAGTCCTTATTCTTAGAACAAATACATAACGAGCACTGGAAACGGAGAATGGATACCGCAGAATAAAGAAAACAGAATACCACTATGGTAATCTTTACAATCTTTCTTATCCAAAATGGGTTGGCCATGCATAAAGCATGATCAGGATGTGATCTCCGAGAAGTGCTTGCAGGAGATGGTTCAACCTAACCCAAGATTTTTTTGATAAATAAGATGCAAAATCAAGAGTAAGCAACCCGTGACATATTTGAAATTAAAGGGAAATAATGTCTAAATTTGGCTTTGGTGCATTTTTTAATATGAGGAACTTGGTTAAAGAGATGTATTGATGAGTGTTGTACAACAAAAGACTTAAAAGGGGGCACTGAGTTGCTTTTGTACAATTCACAGTTTCTTTTTTAAACCTGTCAAATGTCTACACATTATAATGACAATTGGCCAAACTAAGACGATCCCAATGAGTCACATACAAAGGAACATTAATGAGTGGGTACATGCCTGGTGAGATATTCAAAATTTTTGACAGCTTTTTGTGGCCAGTGGATGTGAAGTGTGACTATTTATGCTAATTATAAGCATTACCCTGTGGGTGCACTGTTTTAAATCTTAATAAATTAATTCAATTCATCTAACTTTATTTCAATTTTCCTTCCTATAAATATTACAATGAAACTAAATATTAAGGCAATGTTTCCCTTTACTTCACTCTTGGATGTGCTCTTTTGCTCAATTTAACAAATTGGTCATTTCCACCCATTGATTTAACCTCTTTCACCACTGACCTATATATAATCCCTCCCCCAGGAAAAAAAAAAAAGCAACAACAATCCTTCACAATCTACAGTAGAAGCCTCCCACAATCTATAGTAGAAGCCTTCCACTCACAGGCAATCCCAAAACATATACTACAAATCAGTTACAGCATTACCGCAGAGTAAGTAACCGTCTGCAGATCCATGCTGTTTACAGTATATATATGGTACAGTGTCATTTCACAGCTGGAATTCCACCAACCTTAGTATGGCAACATAGAATACGCTGAGATTCCAGCACACTGTGCCTTCGAGTAGCTCTCTACAGCCATGGTTCCACATACTTGTCAAAACACGTTAGCATGCAACATGCCTACTTGCATTCAAGTATCTCTTAACCCCTGTGATCGAACTAGCCTGAACTGGGAGCTGCCATTTACAGTAATTTGGTGACAGGAGATACATCCAAAAGTTTACTTTTATGCTAATCCTATTACGTTTTCTCCAGTGCCATGAGACTTTCATTTTATGAGAAATCAGCACTTTCCTTTTGTGTGATTCAATTGTGTGTGATATATACATTCTCTTGGGAATCAAGAAAGACTGGTATATAGGAATCAGGCACAGAGCTTTTGCCATATGTATATGGTTAAAGGGGCGATTGACTATCATTTCCTTTCCACATAACACTTTCCCAAACATTCTAAGGTTGCAGACAATGTGCTCATACTAGTGAAAAACCACCAAATTGGTCTACTGTGATAGGCACCCAAAATGCATCAAAAATTGAAAATTTATTTTCAAGAGTAACAACTGGCAACGTTATAGCTTGCAGGGACAAATTTTCCGAAGTAATGTACGAAGTAGCAGACAATATGAACCTTTTAACTAATATCCTTCAAGCCCATTGACTCTGTACTAATGGTAAACAAAGCAGATGTCCTTGGCAGCATCAAGTTGGATTCAAAGGAAGAAGTTCTGATGTCTCTAGTTCTACGTTGCAGCTACTTGATTTAAACATGTTAGCCTGCAGTATGCTTACTTGCTTTCAAGTATCACAGCTGTGATTGAAATAAAGTGAACATGTTCGCCTGTACTTGCTTTCAAGTATCTATTCACAAAGTAGTTGTGATTTTAGTGGTCTTGACATGTTAGCTTGCAGTATGCTTACTTGCTTTCAAGTACCTATTCACAAAGTAGCTGTGATTTTAGTGGTCTTGACATGTTAGCTTGCAGTATGCTTACTTGCTTTCAAGTATCTATTTACAAACTAGCTGTGATTTTAGTGGTCTTGACATGTTAGCTTGCAGTATGCTCACTTGCTTTCAAGTACCTATTCACAAAGTAGCTGTGATTTTAGTGGTCTTGACATGTTTGCCACCAGTATGCTTACTAGTTTCAAGTATCTATTCACAACCAGCTGTGATTTTAGTGGTACTGACATGTTAGCTTGCAGTATGCTTACTTGCTTTCAAGTATCTATTTACAAACTAGCTGTGATTTTAGTGGTCTTGACATGTTAGCTTGCAGTATGCTTACTTGCTTTCAAGTACCTATTCACAAAGTAGCTGTGGTTTTAGTGGTCTTGACATGTTTGCCACCAGCATGTTTACTTACTTTCAAGTACCTATTCACAAATTAGCTGTGATTTTAGTAGTCTTGACATTTTTGCCACCAGTATGCTTACTTGCTTTCAAGTCACACAGTAGCTGTGATTTTAGTGGTACTGACATGTTAGCTTTCACTAAGCTCACTTGCTGACGAGCACCAGAGCTGTGGTTGAAGTACCGTGAAGATGTTGGCGTAAAGTAGGGATCCTTGCTCTCAAGTATCTGTTATCAAGTAGCTGTTTTTTCAGTGGTGCAAAAATGAAAGTCTGCAATATAGTTACGGTGGTGTCAAGTAGCTCTTAATAGACATGGCTTTCAGTCCTGAGTCTACACATGCTAACTTGGAGAATGATTACTTACTTTCCCATGAATTAAGTGCAGACATCTTCACAGCTGTGATTTGATTATTCCTACAGTAGAATGTTAACCCTATTCCTAGAATTTCAACATGCTTCCAGTACCAGCTTCCTAATATATTTTCACAGACATGAGTCCAAAGGTCTGACCACATATCGGAATACGATGTACTTACTTTCTAGTATCGCTTCGTAGCCATGATTCCAGGAGTCCAAACAGTGTATAGCATGCAAACTGTAGCAATGTCAAATACCATCCAAATGGTTTGAACCCTTTCAAACGAAAGATGAGTTCCTGTTTCAATAAGTGACAAGGAAAACAACATTTGAAATAATTCAATTCTGATCAGGTTGCTTAAAAGGTAACAAATCGGTTTCCCTACACATTAATTTTCACCTTAGTAAATAAACAATGACACCATACTGGAAAACCAAAAACTAGGCGACTACTTTTAGAATTAATGGAGGGACTACATGGCACCTGGAGACCACACAGAGTAAAATAGCCGCAGAATTGCAGCGATTTCCTACATCATTGCTTGTAGTTCAAATTTCAGTAATTTGTGAATTGTTTCCTTGGAAATGAAATATAAATCTTTTAAGCAGAATCTGGCAAATTAAAATATGAGAATCCTCTGCATGACATTACAGGAAATTGCCATTACCTCGGATTCCCCATGTTGAGCCATGCAGCATCTTGGTAAGAATGATATACAGGCCATGCACTTGATCAATTCTGTTATCTCTCCATGCACACAGCTGTTAGTTTTGGTGCATTCCCTGTGAACATCTTGCCATCAGTTGGACATCGGTTTTGGGTCCATTTGGTCGGACTGAGGTCGGGTAATGATGGAGTTACAGTAAGTCCGAAGTCAGACCAACATCATTCTAAGAAACACCCTTTTTGTAACTGAAGAGTGACATCAAATGGAGGCCTGAACATATCACAGTCCTTTTGCTGACGTTGGAATGATGTTAAATGGACAATGAACGGTTGGATTTTGGTCCAAACAATGTCAGATGGTAGTTCTTGGCGAAGTCAATTCAAAGTCAAGGGGTTTCCAAACGGCAACACAATGGATGTCGGACGCAGACTTAAAACCGACATCACACTAACAGCAAAATGTTTACAGGATTGTTAGTGATTAAAGAAGGATGGTAGTGTGGGAATATCTTGTATGACTTTTTGTACTGTCTTCTCTCAGATTGGATGTAAGCATATCTCCTTAACAGACTTGCCCTAAAAAATGATCTGTCAATGATAAATTCAGTCAGAAAGTCGCCATTGGACAGAACAAATTTATTTTCATTACATTGATGTCCCACACATAATATTAATGAGTGTGTGCTTTATGCCTCTCCCTACTGTAGCTTTGGAAGTGAACACAGTAAGGTCAAAAGTCATTAATTTATATTTAACTGACCACATGTAGATAACCATAAATGGTCACCACAAATGTTTAACCACAAATCTGTGAAGGAAGTATACATGCTTTTCATTGATTTGGAAGGAGAAAAGTGTAAAAAGTTATGGAAAATGTATGTCACAAAGTACATTACTTATCCTACTTTGAGACAGTACAAACTTGTATGGTATCTTTCTAGCAATTGGGTGTGTACAGCACAGCCAAGGGCATAACTCAAGAGGATTTATAGAGTGGAGATATTTTTGAGAAATCAAGTGCGTCATTCTTTAAAAATAACTAAGAACTAGATGGGAGGAACTGCAGGTTCGTTATTTTGGCCAAAAAAATTATGATTCTGTCTATTGTTTCAGTTCTGAAACTTTTTATCAAGCTCTCAACAAATTAAGGGTTTTGATCATAACAATTTTACAATATATTTCTGTCTTTTGTAGCTTTGCCATGCCGCAGTCACATTTTTTACTCTGGGGGTGACTCCGTAACCATTGAGTTATACCCCTGAGTAGAGCACCTGAGTCCAGGTGTTGTGGTTGATTACAATATTCATTTACAATTGGATTAAAATTCTGCTGCTGCTATTTCTTATAAGTAGGTAATGGCAGATGTGTGTCATCCATATATGAATGCAAGTTATGATACTCAACTTAATTTTGTACATTACCTGAAAGTAACCATAAATTAAATAGAAAATAAAGATCCCTCCCACACAGAAAAAGAACTGTGCTGAGGGGCGCCATCTTTGGACTGCAAAACCAAACAATTTTGGTTCTTTTTGAGGTATAGGCATCTCAACTGTATGATATGTTTGCTCTGAAATAAAAACAAAAAGAAAATCTAATCAATTACAGTTTAGGCTTTCTTATAATTTCATCAACAAATAGACCAAGTGAAAAAAAAATGAAACATCATTTTGATGGTGTCATTAAAACTGTCATAACTCATTGGAAGACTCCAACTTTTGTCTACTTCTTTTAAGTAAACAGATGCTGTGACTTTAAGTATTGCAGAAAAACTACAACATGCAAAAGAACTGAAGTGCAGGTAATCATCCACATTGCTAAGACTGTAGTTAACCTCTCATATGTACATTCATATATGTTGACACCACACACAATGAATGTAAAGAACACAAAGGCACAACGGGATGCAGTGCCCATTTGGCAATTTTCTTGAGCTGTACACACACACGTGGAAAGGCAAATTATGCACAAACTGATGGTCCAGACAGGATGTATGGCTCTGATGGAGTTGCCCACCACACTTCAACCCTTTACCCCAACCCTCTGCCCTTTTCATGAAATAGTCTGGTTATGCCACTGTTAGGAGAGAGTGTGTTACACCATCCTCAGTTTAAAGTTGTGTTGTCAAATACGGTCCCCACAGTGATAGGTATCTTAATACTGAAAAAGGCTCACCTGCTTTTCCCTGTGGTATCTTTCTGCCAAGGAATTTATCAGTCTGTGAAGAGTCCATGAGATACGCTGCAGCATCCAGATACTTTGGGTCCTAAAAGGAACCCATTTTCTGATATTGTGCCATCTTGTTTATAAACACCCAGAGATGAGATTCATGTACTGTTCACAAAACATAATTTTCAGCTGCTTGATCACAAGAAATTCACCAGGAAAATGTTCCCCGTGGTCATGTTTAGAACCTACAAGTAGGAAAAGAAAATAATACGACATGAAATCTTAAAAAGTGCTATGCATACAGTAAGATATCATGCTGTCTTTACATTTTAATGCATTGTGTGTAATGCCTCTCGTCATGAATAGTACATGTACAGTATCTTTATGATGATGTTAGTGTTTTCATCAATTCCTAAAAATTGGAACTGGACACTTTTTTTTTCTCATACCAACTGGGTACCCAACCAAAAGGTCAGATGTACTGCACTGTATCACTATACACAATTGGGATCTCCACAATAGTGTACTGTATATCACATTTGTGTGGAGGGATACAATCACCCACATACCGTACAGTATACCTTCTCGTTAATACTGTAGGACCATTAATTTTCAATGGGAAAAAAAGAAAATTCTATTCTGAAGTGATTTGAACTATTTGCTGGGTTGCGCAAAATTCGGTGATCTAACACAGTGAGTTCACACAGCAGTTGTATCATTTTTCAGCACTTCCCCATCCAGAAACAAGCCAACACTGTACATACAGCTTCAACCCTGGTGGACTTGACACATGGTAAGATTTTCAAAGCTGTTGTTGTTATGTAGGTACTGTAGGTAGTTCTTATGCAGTAGGTCTATGTTGACTGAAAGAAGGCCTAGCTTAGCCCTCGAACAGGCTGTTTGTTCCGTTATATGGCCTACACTCATTAGCCATGCACTCCACTTCAAGAAGAGTGTAAAGCGCTTAGGTCATTTAATGGAGAACACAAACCAGTTTGGGGGATACTTAATATGCAGGCTAATGGCTACTGTGATTGCTACAGTACCTACACTAGACTATCTCAGCAGCTTCGGTAGCCAAATTTGTTCGTTTATCAAAACTTTATGGTACAGTATATAAGGATCAAAATACCATATTTGGTATTATAGACTGCAGTGTGCCTTATTTTCTGACTGAGGTGTTATTGTGTTCATCAAGCAGAGCATGAACATGTAACAGATAAAAATGAAGGGCAATTTCATCATGATGAGCCAAACAAAACTGTTTAGATATTACTGGATCTAAGGCTGTTCGGAAAGCCGGTTTTGATAAGAAAACCAGTTTTGATATGAAAACCAGTTTAAACCGGTTTTGTTTGATTCGGTTTTGGGAATTTTTGAGAAACTGAAAAACCAGTTACTAGGAAAAAACTGGTTAGTAACCGATCGTGATTTTTATTCCATTTCAAATTTTACTTCGATAAGGCATTCCACACTTTTTTTAGTGGAAAGTTTCTACTTATTGCTGCTGTGTTGAAGGATTTGTCGAAAAACTTGAGTTTTTGTTTAACTTTGACCGAAAGTTGTGCGAATTCTTATTCAAAATAATTTGCAGTTGCCACAGCAAGTGCGTTATATGCATATACGGTTGGAGTAGATTTTGAAAAAAAAAAACAGTGTTTTGATTTAAAAACCGGTTTTCACGGCCCACAAAACCGGTTTCCAGTTTTCTACTAACCGTCACATCCTTAGCTGGATCTGTTCTTGTATACATACAGGAACTGCTTTAAAAAAGCTGATGTTTTCTCTGTCATGACATTCTTTTCACTTCATTAATACAATACGACACAGGTACAGCACTCAGGTGGGAGTTGTCATACTCATATACAGGCATTCTTGTCCAGTACAGCCTTAGGTCTATCGATCACTGCCTGTCTGCATTAATGAGTGCTTGTCAGAAGGATCATTGAAAACTGATAAGAGATGCAAGATTGGAAAAGAAACTGATTTTATTTCCTCTGCTTGAAAATGGTGAACAAAAGAAAAGTGCTTGCACAGACATCAAGAAATGCTGCTGTTTGGTCGGACTGCATATATTTTCTCAAGTACATACGTCACTTTCAGATGCGAAACTATTCAATGGGAGAAGTGAATTTAGAAGAGGGAACTCCCTTTACATGAGATATAACTATTTCTGGTTTTTTACTTAGTTTATGTTTTGAATGAGCCAATATACTGTTACAGTAAACCAATCAGTCCAGGGAAGGTTGTTGGCACATTCTTTGGTCACAGTGGTTAGTGATTGAATTGCCTTGTCTTACATATATCATTGCTGTGAAGCCACTGGAAACTAGTATTTTATGGGTGAACCAACATGGGCGACACTTGTGTCTATGGACACCAAGAGGGCAAGGGAATTGGTATGTAGATGAGGAATTGAACTGTACAGTACTTAGTCAGTGTAAGTGACAGCAATGCAAAACCATGCTGTGGCGATGTAAAACAAAGTAGGCCCAGGGCAATGTAAAGTGAAGTGATGAACAGTAGGCTAAGCTGTATCAGCGATATAAACTGAAGTACAGGGTACTGAGAAGACTTAGCCCACACAAGCCTATTGAACAGTTGGCATACGGTGTCTCAGGGATTTCTAAGATCATACCACTTTGGATTCATTGTTGTGTGCCCCTCAAATGGAATGCACACGGGATGATAGGGAAGCTGTATTGTACATCTGTAGGCTATTATCTACAATCCAATCCAATTTCAAAATGACACGTTTTTGAGGACTTAAGTCTAACGATTGCCTCATGGTAGACCAACTAGGTCTACAGTATACTGACAGTTACGTTAGGGACAAATGAAGATATTTACTTAGCCGCTTAGTGTAATCAGTGAGTCAGCTTTTGACCTGCATTAGTTTCTAGCTACATGGGGACTACACTCCACAATACAGTACATAACGGCAAAATGCAACGCCCCACTCCAACTTTGAATTGTTCTCAAAAGAATGTCTCGCTTGAATGCACTTTGACAATGAGTACTTTCACACTGCAGTACTTTGACAATACATTACTTCTAGTACTACAGTAGCTCTAATTCTAAATAAGCCTAACGTTAGGCCTAACGTTCCCATGGCATTACTGTAACTTGTAAGTTCACTTACGTGAATGCGTTAGGGAACTCAGTACAGTCAGACAGTATACCATTACCAACACAACAGGCAACACTAACAGTAATTTAGTCTAGACTTAGGCTACAGGGTATTTTACATATAACTACCTAAACACAGATAGACCGTGGCGAGTTTATCCAAAATAAGTGGTCGTAGCGCACTGGCATCTTGCAGAAGTTTGACACTAGTACCATAGTTACTCAACTCTTTTGTGAATGTGGGTCATGAGCAACAACAAACTCGGTGACGTTCCATCTAATACAATAAGTTACATCTACAGAGGGGTTAGGGCTTTTGAACCAACACCATCGCCAGGTTTTTCATACTTCGGGTGCACAGCGCTTTTCATACTTACCGAACGTCTGAAAACATGTGACGTCAGATATTTACATACTAAAAGGTAATTTTTAATGTAATTTTAAAATGTGCATTTGTTTACTATCCTTTGTTTACGTATAACCTGATTGGTCAACGAAGCACATGAAATCACGGACACCGGAACCTGCCAAGCAGTGTAAAGTATAACCGCAGTATGAGCGAGTTGCTGTCAGCGTAGTATGAAAAACCTGGCGATAGTGTTGGTTCAAAAGCCCTAACCCTACAAGAGGTGTAGTATTATCGGTTTTGTTCCATACACCCTATCATCTTCCTATGGCAAGCCGAATGTCCAACAAATAGAAAATCCCAGCTTGACCGTAACCCCAGGATTATCAAACTATAACCTTGATTATAGACTGACAATCTTTGGCTATCGGTTGAAAATCGCCAGATATGAAAATTAATTTTTCAACCTTGGACAATCAATGAAGACGTACTGGTATTTATTCAATTAGAGTTATCAATCACAGGATAAAAGAAAATAGAGACATAATATTAAGAAACTCTTGTAGTCCTGCGTTGGGAAGGCTACCTCATTTTTCCTTAGAAGATTGAATTACATGTCACCAAAACATACTTGGTTTCTTGATTTGATGTTTCTAAGCAGAGGCTCATGCAATCAAGGAAATCATTCCAACGTTGCTCAGGTGGACGGTAAATGACCCCACTATAGTATCCCTGACATCAGTGTTTTCTAATTCAGCGTGAGACTTACATTACTGCCATTCATTAAATGTACTGATATTCCATGTAGGCCTAAATCATGTTTAATAAAGAGTGCAACATCTCCACCAAGTTTCTGTGATCTGCAGTAAGTTTAAGGGATTTACAGTGTAACAGAACTTTTTCTCAATTGGGGGTACTTTCTACACAGCTATATTTAACATGTATTTACTTTTCAACACGCCATTACTTTACGTCCGAATGCAGCGCCATTACCTACTACTCAGTAAAAGATATTAACTTAATCTATTGAGATTAATTTGTGCTACTTGAAGTGATTAACAGAGCGATTACTCATTACGTGTGGGCTGTTATAATGGTGGAAATAGTGACGCTTTTCCTGATATTCAAGATTAAGACAATGTTTATAATCATAATTTGGTTTTGTACAGTTTTCTTCAAAGAAATCGATCTGCTATACTTATTTTAAGAAAGTATTTGTATTCGTCTTTGGTTTGCAAAAAACTTTTGTCAAAAAAGTCACTTTGACACCTGTCAAAACTTCTGATTACTGCAACAACAACAAAAAAAAACGGCTGTGGGGGGGGGGGGCTGTTACATAAACCATTATATACATAAAGCAGGGCCTCTGGCAGTGTCTTTCAGGAAAAAGAAATCTTGGAGGCTGGAGAGGCAAGTAAAGGACTGTCTTGATTCAAGTGACTTTCAAAGTCAATAAGCAACTCCCTTTCGGTAAGAATTAATTAAATTAACCCTACAAATCAGAATGAAGTGACAAATGCAAATATGAACATTAATGAGTACCCATGATATAGCTTTATGCAAGTGATTTTACACTAGGCTGTGTAATGCGCGCAGCTTGTTGAACCCAATGCAGAATTTACACCGGTGTTATGTTAGGACAAGCATGAAGTGGAAAAAAATACCAAACTTAAAAATAGAACTGGTAAGTAAATTGTCCGCTAGGCCCAGAAAGCCAGTCTTTACCCACATGGGAAAAGTGGTGCGAACCTCTCCCATACAGCCCACATGACACCTATCCGGGACCCATGTGGTACATATGGACACCATCTTGCCCAGTTGAAGTCCAGATGGGTCCCAGATATTCTGCCAGCTGGGTATACGTAGGCGCCACAATCATACATAGACACACACATACCATATGGGCTTGGCATATGGGTATACGATTACCATCGAAACCAAAAGTAACTTTGATATTTTTATCACAGATACAATAATACTAACACGGGGCCAGTGTTTTCTTTCCGGGGCGTTAAGATATACCGATCATTAGTGCATGTAGTGTCGCCGGTTCCCGGAACAAACAAAGCACATACATGTAAAGGAAGGCAAACGCAATAGTAAACGTGCAACTCAAAGTGAATTATTGTGATGTTTCTTGTGATGTGATGTTACTTGTGATGTTGCTTGTTTGGCTTTTATATGAAAGAAATGACATAACATCCAGATGAGTAGATTAACATAAGAATTGCAAAAGAATTGTAGCAATGTAAACTGAAATACTTGTTAAATCAGCGAAACTTTTCTTTTCTTACACAGAACACATTTTCTCTCATCACACTTTATTTGTCAACCATTTATTCTACATTTTGCAAACACATAGCTGTATACTGCCATTTAAAAAAACAACGTTATAGCTTGCATAAAAAAGAAGATGTGGCTTTGGTGATTTCTTGTAGATGGTCCTTAAATGAGAGATTCTTGTTTGTTCTCTGTGACCACTTCGCAACCGGCAACGACGAGCTTGGCTCTTTTGTTTTGAGTACTTTTGGAAATGCTTCTCACCTAGTTGTGACTTGAATTTATCCGAGACTTATCCTTATACTCTCAGGAACATTTTGGGAAGTTTTCTCGAGAATTGTGTTTGCCCGAAAATTTTCACTGAGTTTGGTTTTCATAATAGATTTAGATCCTAGAGTTTCATCAGAACTTCATCGTCATGAAACGGAAGTTCGAAATGTGAAGTACGCGGCTTTGCTCTGATTTGATCATGAAGCTTCCAGGCTTTGAATTTCAGCTTTAACAATATCCGTCACAGGACAAAAACAAATAATTTATTGACATCTCGAAAGCCTTAGACTGGCTTAGCAGAGCTGTTAATCTGAAGTATGTACATGTAGTAAAAGAAACACCAGAATAAAGAGTAGAACAATGAAAATAATTATTAAACGCTATGAAACATAAATGAACATAAAATGAAAAAGCTTAAACATAAAAGCATCAAATACTGAAGGCATGGACTAATACATCAAGACAGAGTTATATAGATAAGAAGCATGTCACATTCTGGTGCCAAACATAAAATACCTTAACAAAGCACAGCATAAATCTGAGATATCATCTCATTTCATGTAATTATCATTTAATACGAAAGGTCTTCCATAAAAGCAGAAGCCTCGGATACAATATATGGTATAGGATCATTTGTATGTTTTGCATTACATAATTCTGCCACCTAAAAACTGTGGTTATGTTGAAAAAAAAAATAGAAACCAGCATCATGCAAAAACAATCCCTTAGCTAAAATTGCCCCACAAGTCGACCCCTACCTATCAAGCCTTAGATCTAACATCAAGTCTTTCATCGCACTAGTTAACCCTCGTTAAACCATCGTACTTTTAAACCGGTTAGGTGCCATATACTTCAACCTTCATCGCCTATCCCAGTGCACCATTCTTCGGTGTCACCACGCAGTTGCTACCTAACTCTCTCGGGTCACTTACGGCAATAAACTTACCTTTAAACGTCACTGCACTGAAGCTGCATCTAGTTGCTGAGCACAGCTGGGATGTTCCCATTGCCTCTCCTATAACTACGATATCCCTTCTGCGGAACATCCTTCTCAAAATTTACAATACAAAATTCTCTTTGATACAGTATTATGAGTTTTCTCTTTTCACTATCGCTGACTCCAACAAACAAATTCTGAACAGAATTTGTGCAACCCGTTACCGACTTGCTCGTAAAATCCCTGGTTTCGAATACGTCTCATGTCCTCAATGCTTGCAACACAGAAACACTTTCCACACGTCTAAGAGACTTACGTTTTACAAGGATAAACTAAACGACCAGGTTGTAGCAGGACTGTTGATAAAACTGTCCCAAAGCATCCAAACCATTCCATCTGAAACTCTTCTCCTCTTAATCTGCATTCCGTTCTCTTCTCTTTCATTCCATCAGGGAGTTGATAGATAACAGCTCCTTGTGTGAAGGGATATCCTAAAAAACTATCCATGTTACACCGTAGAGGGTTTTACCACATAATTCATCCATACTCCCTTGCAGGACATCTCGCGAGGTCGATGAGGGCCAATATTTTTTATCATCATGTTCAAAGCCAATATTTTTTTTTTTCGGGTGCTTTGTGCGATACGCCCTCTGTTCGGTAATCATCTTCCCCTCCCCCACAATTGCATAAGTTTTGATCAACAGACGCTCAAATTGTCTATCCGTATTCCGAATATTTAAATTTCTCTAACATTGAAAGACAACAAGTCAAAAACTGTCAGAAAATCATGCCCTAATTAGGCCTACTACGTATTTTTGAAGTGTAGACTGATTTTTTTTCCAACAAGACACCTCAAATACAGAATAATTAAATGCAAGTCACAAAGGCTGGAAAGTGACTATTATTTCCAGCTTGAAGTAGCATAAATGGAGATAAAATTCGAAAATCACTGCATGCGCACACACCAGAAGTAGGGCGCTGATGCTCCGCGCCCTAGAAATATAAAAAAAAAACTTTTACCTTATTTCATTTATTTATTTTGACTCCACAAATAAAAACACATAACAGAAGTACATTTTAAAATGAAGGCAGGATACTAGGACAAACAAAAGGTTTAAGGGACTAGTAACCTATGAAGTGAGAAAAAATACAACCACGGTGGGGGACTTAAATTTGGGAGGAAAGCTTGAGAAGGCTAAATAAAGTTAAAGAAAGGAAAAACACAGAAAAGACATTATTGCCGGCAGACATATGTGAATGGAGGGGAAGCTAGGATTTCCCTACTAGGTAACCCATGACATGACTTTGAACAGATGAAAACGGTTGAAGTTATTTTTTGCAACTTCGGTTGAAAGTTGGTATCATAATTTACAGCAGCTAGTTGTTTAAGAGATATTTACCATACTAGAGTTAGACTGAGTGACGAAAAATGATCATTGATTCTGGTACGCCGCATAGATAAAGTTAGTCTGCTGACTGTTACTTAACGGTGAAATTCTTCGTAGTACGAAAGACCGCTAAAATTTTTTTTCGCAAACTATTATTAAAGTACTTGTAATTAAAACTGCACATTACGAAAACATGAACTTATTCTTAGGATTCCTAAGATATTATTGGGTGCATTAGTTAGGTAGTTGAAAACCGCCTATGTTTGAATGTTATAGGCCTAGTTATTTACATGCTGTCCTTACTTGCAACGGTCTAAGGTCGGAATTATTTGTCATACCGTCGCCACAGAGAATCTTTTAATATACAAACGAGTAATAAAATAGCCGAAGCAAAACAATAGAAAGACGACGATGGAAGACATGACTGCTTTGTACGAAAAAATTGTCTCTCAATGTAAAGAAAACTAACTCCATTATCTTTAGATCCTCGTGTAAACCTCTTCGTATTGACATTCCTGATATTAACCTTTGTGGTGTGAGAATCAAGTTATCAAATTATGCTAAGTTTCAAGCCGTAATTATTGACCTGCATCTTTCATGGAAAGCTCATATCAATTTTATTTACTACTATATCTTAAGTGAAACATCTTGATTACCCTTGATAATACTCGTATTCTTCCTTACCTTTCGTATTGCAATATATATGGGGGAAGTACCCACGCATGCCTCAGACATTCACCCACTTTTTATTCTTCAGAAAAGATATACTCGCTTTATTTTGATCAAACATTATCTCAGTCATACAAACCCACTTTTGCAAATTTGAATATGTTAAATATCTATGATTTGAATTGGCATTACACCTGTATTTTTATATGCAAATGTATGAATAATAATGTCCTCCCTTTTTTCCAACATTTTTTTGCTCTACGTTCTGTTATCCACCATAATTCTAGTTGAAGTTCTTACGTCTTTATCTCATTTTTTATAATGAAATTATCTGAACAAAGTGTAAGATATCTAGGTGCCAAATTCTCGAACTCCCTTTTTACATTGCTAAGCAAAGTTCATTCAGTTCATTCAAGAAAGCCATTAAGAGTTATATTATTTCCAATTATGAGTGATTCTTCTATAATGTTTTCAAATCTTTCTTTCGTATTTCAATGTAAATTTATACTCATAGTTTCTGGTGTTATTTCTTTCTTCTGGGGTATCTATGTCTACAAGATCCCTAATGCTTTTTATAGACACTCCTTCAATCCTTTTTCTTTTTCATATTCTGTATATATTTTCCATTTCAATTATCATTTTGTAAAAGTTCTCAAAGAAAGTGAAATAAATGTTATACAAACAAACAAAACAGATATCAGCGTATATGACACTTGAGATTATTACATCTAGTCATCAATATGAGACTTGAAGGACAACTTGTGCGTGGTCGACAAAAAGACCCAGCTATTTCGCACGATTGGTTTTGTTACCCACTGCATGAACAGAGCAAGAAAGAATGTGGACAAAAACTGATTATGGCACAATCTTGATATGGAATTTAAGAAGGTGTCAAGGGGTCAGCTTGAATTTGAAAGTGGCGTAGCAGTCGTAGGGGGTGCAAGCTAATCTGAGCCTGTAGGTCTACATTGTGATATGATGGCACTGATAACCGATCGTCGCCCTGGGGGGATGTGGTGTCCCCTCAGCTTTGGGAAATTGTAGGCTGGTCTAGCTGGAAAATGGTGCTACAGTTTCATGCCATTTTGACTCTTATCTTCAGGATTCCTATTTTTTAAGTAATAATTGTAATTTTTTCTTTGTGAAATAAAGTAGACTTCACTTTTGTACTCTGGAGAGTGGTGTCGGTGGACAAATGTAACAGAGATATAAAAAGGTGACAATGAAGTTATTGCAGATTAGATGGATGAAAAGAAGATGCATAATACATCCACCATCCGGAAAGTGCCGTTTCCTGCCATCTGAGGTTTGTAAAGCCAAAACATATTGTACGCTCAACCGGTGGTGGCGCCACCGTCAGCCAGTACTTCCGCAATCAGCTCCCTCACCCCAATCTTGGATTCTGAATCGAGCAACCGCCCATTTAAAAAAACTCTGTACACGGGCCTGAACACGGGCATGTCGTGATAATTGCTGTGCTAGCCGTGCCCTTGGGTGTGCTTTGAACCATTTGCTCGAGCGAAAACTGTTCTACTGTTTGGTTCCATTTTTATTTTTTTGTTCGAGTTTATGGTCCCATATATATTCGCAGTCAAACGATCAATTAGTAAATGAATCAATTGCATATCAGACTGTTCCATAACCTACTTGTAAACTAACCTTTGGCTCAGATCGGATATCGAGACTGCCCACGCACAATGCTGATGCCCACCTAATTCCACAAGTGACCCAACTTTTTCCAAATGATGTAGTATTTCCTTTGCTATAGGTATCCTAACTGGATCATATGTGAGCATCCAAGAACACCCAGATAAAGTTTGCCTTCATCCACATTTGGCCCTAGTTATTACAAAGTTCGGTCGAACAAATTAGTTCAATCTGGGCTAGAGAGACCCCCAGTGATAGAATAAGTTAGGTTCTAACTGGGTTGCATCCTGCACCACGGACCCAAATCTGAAGTTAAATTTGGGACTCTACTGGCAAAAGAAACATTGTTGTTGACTGTTGGGTGGAGGACTATAGAGGAGCTTGTGAACTATGAAGTACACAATGAATGAGTCAGCTGCTTTTCTAACTTACATCTGTACAGAGAGGACTTGTAGGGTATTTATCATTGGCCAGTACATACACAAGCGGACCATTATGTAATAATGTCTAACTTGCTTATTCCTAACTGTATAACATACATTACTTTCCATACATGTTGTAGGATGGTTATATTAAAATTGGTACAGGACTTCCAGGCCAATGTGACACTGCAGCTCGTACTGTGAAAGTGCATGTCGAAATGGCGTGGAACTCTCTCCGGTGGGAAAAAATCCACCTTGTTGGAATTTTGGATCTTTACATCCCGTCCCCTCCCCCAACATATGACCGTAGTCACAGCGTTGTTTCCTCCTCTATGTTCAGTGACTTCTCCATTTCAATGTTATACAACTTCCGTGGATTACGTAAGTTCGATTGATGTTCAAGATTGGCAGTGTACTGCTTGTATTGTATCTGTTAGAGAAAATGTGCTTGACGTAAAGATGATGTCAACGTTCGGTATATTAAGACAATACAGATAGGGCTCTATAGAATGAAACGAGGATGATCCTTCCGATCCGTGAACGAACCGTGGGTATCATTGTTGATGACAACAGTGCACGGTTGCAGGGAGAAACTCGGCAAAATATGACCTTTGAAAAATATAAAAAAAATTCTGGAGAAAAGAAAAGGACAATTAAGGCTAACCACTAAGCTGTAATCATAATGACTTAATATCATTCTGTTTTACTTGTATACTCATTTTGATACCCTTGTGATGAATAGTCTGCTTTAATTAGTAAAGTGTTGTTTGTTTCTCAGACAACCGCAAACCTGCCAATTGCGCAATCACTTACCACACGCATGTGGAATGCATGTAGGTAGTTCACATTTCCAAACCGCACATGCGTTGCATACGGCTAGTCATGTTATCAGTTGACACAACCGATGACATAGTTACAACTTTCCTATCATAGAAATATGTTAGGATATACGTTGGTAGTTTGAGTGCAGTCTTGAAAATATAGACACTCTGTAATTAATTCTAAATGAACCAATTCCTCAGAGTTCAGGAAAGACAATGCGGATGGTGAAGTATCTCAAGTGATCAGAGTAACATTGCCGTGTCTGCAGTAAATCAGAAATGCATTGACCTCCATGAGTAGTACTAGCATTCTCTTTAGAAATACAGGTAACGATGAATTTCAGTGAAAACCATTCTCAAAACCTAACAATGAGCTTTAGTTGTGTGTATAACACGATCAATTGCAACCTACGGCAGATGCTTCAACAAAAAATATTCCCTTTTTCAGACAATTTAATGTGTGTAATTCAATTTTGCATTGCCATCGGTAAATCTAAAACCAAAGATATGAGTTATACAAAGCGGGTGCATAAATTTGTTGTTTACCTTTTTAAGATTGCGCCCAATATATATTTAGCTTTTTATTTTTCTTACAACAGAAGACTTGGAATATTTCCAGGGTTGTTCTTCCTTGAGCTTTTTGCTCAGTATGCTGTAAAGGAAATATTGTTTTCGTTTAAGGCCGAAATCAATATGTTGAACCGGTGATATGGAATTAGAGTTGACCTTCAGGCGGAAAATTAAGAAGCACGTACATGGTATATATCCTTTCCTATCTTTCATTACACTAAGGTAGATCAGACTATATCACCAACGTGATCATACACGAGACAACTCTTGGTATAGACTCCTTTCAGAATTTATTTGTGACTGAAAGGAACGTCATTTTTTATTTTTATCTCATCCTCCTATAGGGGCTAAGATGAGATAATTGTAGTCACTTGGCTAGTGGAGTTATATATTGCACTGTGCAACCATGGGAGAACGGTTGCCATGGAAACGTTTGGGGTGGATGAGCAGCGACACCCCAGGGGTACCCCATGGTAGAGTGACCACTGGCACAGCCGGGTCCTGTTGGGTGGTATAAATGAAAACGTGTCCGTGCCGATGTGTATGCGTGAGTGTGTGCGTGTGTGGGTGCTGGTGCGTGTGCGTGTGTGTCTGCGTGTGTGTATGTGCGTGTGTGTGTGTGTGCATGTGTGTGTGCGTCCGGACCTGTCCAAATTGTGTTGTTTCCAGAATAGTTTGAAAAGCATATGAGCGATTAAGTTGAAACTTGGTAAGGTTGTGCATGATGCCAATATGTGCAAGATGTATTAGTTGTACGGTAAATCGAGTCAAATTTGCTGATTTTTGAGAGAAAAAGCCAATTTTGTCCCAAAATTGGTATTTCCAACATATCTTGAGATGTATTTGAGCATTTGATGCAAAATTTTGCAAAAACTTGCCTGAGAATGAAATATTCAAGGTATATCACTTTTGTAGTAAAGAGAGTGAAATTTGCTGATTTTTGAGAAAAAAAGCCAATTTTGCCCCAAAATTTGTATTTCTACCATATCTTGAGAACTTTTAGACCAATTAACTTAAAGGTTTGTTAGGACTTACCTGAAAACACATCGTTCAACATAATATTACTGTAATGGTAAATCTAGTGAAATTTGCTGATTTTGGAGGAAAAAAAGCCAATTTTGTCCCCAAATTGGTATTTCCAGCATATCTTGAGATGTATTTGAGCATTTAATGCAAAAGTTTGCAAGAACTTACTTGAGAATGTAATATTCAAGGTATATCACTTTTGTATTAAAGAGAGGGGAATTTTCCATATTTTTTTTAGAACCACCATTTCTTGAGAGCTAATTAAGCATTATACGCAAAATTTTGCAAGGCCGTTCCTATGAACACAATAATGAAGATACAGTATATTACTGTTATAGTAAAGTGGTGAAATTGTATGATTGTTTGGTAACAAACTTAAAGCCAGCATCTGGGTCAATAGACACCACCTTTTTAACTTTAGCCAAAACATCTTTAGCAGAACTGGCCCTTGTGGATAATGTTTTTTATGAGAACATTATTTTTAAGTCAAACAATAATTTTAGCAGATTCAAGTCCTGCACAGGTAAATAGGAGACTTATGTGCAAATACCCATAGAGGGAGCTCTTATATCCTGCCCCTAACTCTAACCACTAAGCCTAACCTACATGGAATAACCCAATGTTATAATTGTGTTATGTAGCGTAATATACACAGATACTTTTGAGCCATTAGTTATCGTTACTTGAGCTTAGTAGCACCTGGCTATAACCTTAAGTTTGCTACTTTACAGTAGATATCAGTGTTGAGATGCTTACAACCATTTTATGCTTGAAGAATGTTTGCCACTCATTTACAACCAGTTTACCGAACTAGGTCTCTGTGAGATGTGGTTGCAGTAAACTATTACAAATCCCTGTGTGCATGCCCTGTATTTAAATCAATGCATGTTGGCGATGAGATACGCAACTCCGTGGATTGCCCTCTTGTTTATCATTTGTTTTTGCTATGTCCTTCTATAGATTCCCAAATCAGATCACAAGACTTTGTTACAGGCAAGTGCTGACGCAAAGTATTTTAAAACGTGAATATCGCAACTTTACAAGTTTTCATGAACGTTTTATTAGTTTACATGATCAAGACGACTAAACCCCATCCCCTTAAATAAGAAATTTTTTCATGGCTCCAATTTGTGTTTTTTTAAATGAATAGTTTCCCATTATGTGATCAATCCGTTTCTATATTTCATCTAATCATCATTTGATGGGAAAGGTCCCAATAAAAACAGAAGCCTCGGAGACGTAAGCCTCGTAGACCTTTGTTAGACAGTTACACTTTCTCCATCTGTTTATAAAGTTTTCACTCTTGATATTAGTTCACCAAAGATAGCGAATTTGAATCCTCCATTCTTGAATATCAATCTCCATGGAAGGGCAACAATTACTGATACAGTGACACAAACAAAATCAGTTTACTTAGTGATTATTTAAAAATGGAAAAAAAATTATTCCATCACTACTACACACACTGTCTTGAAAACAAGAAACAATGCAGAAAATACCATAACTGAACCTTCATCAGCGAAATCAAACAAAACAGTTAGTAAACGTGAAAAAAAAAATGGAAACATCGTAGTTGATTCTGGTAGAAGATAAGAACTAAATGATAAATTGTTCTGTAGCTGATTATACACAATCTGAAACTTCACGAGAACGATTGCGATTCAAGTATGCACTGTTGTTATTACTGAAATTACAAGCAGCACCGTCATTCATGTTTACACCATACTGTTCCCTGTGGTTTGTATTATTCTTAGAAACGATAATCACATCTCGGACTGCAGTATCTTACATCAGATATCTTTTCATTAAATGGAAATAGGGCGCTTAGAGTATATCAACATGGTATACGAAGAAAATAGCTTTAATCGTTGTTAAACCATTCAGTCTCACCAATAATCATCTGTAAAAGCTTCATCTCCTCAAAAACATTATGAATGTGGTGAGTAACGGAAGATGCATCATTTAAACTTTGAAAAGTTTGGGTGAACAAATTATTGTTGAGCAACAAATAACTGAATTTGTATCTGTGAGAAATTTATACCTTAAAAAGAGGGCTACTGTCCTTCCTTATTTTCAATAATCTTTCATCATATGTCCACAAACATTGGTTTTAAAAATATGATTGTTTTCTGTAAAGCAAACGCCTCATTACCCTTTAAGTTTGCATTCCTTTTGATTTTACATTTCACTATTACATACACGTTCGTATCCATTTGACTAATTCTGCCTTACTTTTGTTTTTACATACAATCAAACAAGGTTTGAAATTACTGTATGAGTTAATATCTTCATAAGCGAACACACAAATTAGGGCGTTGCTCTTTGATAGCTTTATAGCAATTTTGAAGCAGCACGCAGAGTAAACCACTCGTACACACCGCTAGAAGCACAATACTTTCAGTTCATAACCATCCTTGATTTGACTGTCCAAATTATTGAAGGTCAAATATTTACTCTGTTATTCTAAAACGTGAAATATAGTCTTTCAAAAAATTAAGTGTCCCCCAAAATTTCCCAACAATTTGTGACGCCCCTCTTGTACAATTCTCGTAACCTGCTTTTGTTTCCTGTTTCTTGCGAAACATGTTAAATGGAGAGAGCTTTTATAGTCTAGTCATTCACCCCATAACAGTATAAGACTGTGATCACATTTCATGACAAGGCGCAATGGCTTTCCGGGGGCAAAGAAACACAAAGAAAGTCATATGTGTAACAAGAATGACATCACAAATTATTGGGCGATATTCCAATTAAATTGATATAATAAGCTTCAGAATTAATACCTTAGATGGGGAATGTCCTGCAAAGATGGGCGTAGGACCATATGATTTCATTTTTAAGCTTTATGACGTACAGTATAGTTCTGAACTTTAAGTCAACACAAAACTTGTAAGACGGTGTTGTACCATATATATTAAGACCATTAGAATGGAGAGGCAATTACTATGACTTGTCAACTTGAAGTGGTGCTCTCAATGAGGTCATTGTTGCTGTAAATATACCATGTTTGGTCAACTAGCGAGGTGGTACATTAACGATGATACATATGTACTTTCTATTACACCAAGGGGAAGGTTCTACCTCGAGTCCGAAATATGTTATGTCATGATAGCGGTTACGCTTATCTGGAGGAAGTGAACTGTGTGAACAACGTCCGGTTTCTTGTGTGGAATATACCTTCATCATATACGGACCGTGTAATGTCAGAAGTACAACAGACACGCAATACAATCAAGGACTCGTTAGGGTGGAAAACTGAGTTTACACATAATGGCAGCCATTTTATCCTGTTTGTCCGGAGTGCGAGAATTAGCTTTATTACTTGCTCTGCTGTGGAGTATTAACTGCGAAGGTATGACGTAATTATGATGCCACCAAAACATCGTTAACATTTGGTTAATTGTAAAAATAGAAGACTTAAAGGAAAGTCCATTATTGAAATTACATATATACTTGCGATGAAGCGGAATTAAAAGAAATAAACTTCATTGTTTTTTTTTATCAATAGCAAAGGAATGAAATCAAAATATTTAATAGCTACGTAGTCATTGTGATCCGCTGTGGTACAACCTACCACGGAATGAGACTTTTGTTTTCATTTACAGGAAGTGGTGTAGGCCTAATTAACATGTATATTTTGATTCAGTCTTGCAATCGTCACAAAACCCCTTTCGGCATCTATTTGAGGCGCATAACATTAAAGGTATATTTTAAGAGGGCTCAGTAAGTAATGTCAGTGTCTGTGAGAGTGCTTTGATGTAAACAAAAACAAGCATACATATGTATATATTTATATATAATGTCGCTGATTAATATTCTTACGTTAAATAATCATCCCAATTACCGACTAATATTTGTCAAATGTTGTCTAAATTCTGGAAAATCTAATGCAAACAAATTGTGATGTCTTAATAGGAATCCAGGACACAGACGGCATATTAAAAGCGATTTTTCGCGGTTTTTTAAAACATGTCAGAAAACTGCGTAAGTGGGCACGCACTATAAAGAAACATAGTACGTTTCGAAAAAAAAATTGAATTTCCCTTGTCATCAGGTGGAGGAGAGCAACAATTTCTGTTAAAAGAAATCTAATTGGAACAACATCTCACGCTGACCAAAGTCGCAGAGTATTTTATCACTCGAGATAACCTAAGTAGATAAATTAAGTCGAAAAAAATTATCTGTAATGAGAACAAATCTTAAAATATTTCATGACAGCAGAATTAAATTCAAAGTTATATCCTAGCGGTTCAGGTGAAAAGTATCGCACTTGCCTACGGATACAAATAGGAATAAATGAGATGTATGAAAATGAAATATTTCTCTCGTTGTGAAACTTTCTTAAATTGGATATGAAAGGGATATTTCAAATCCGTCAGCAATATGATAGCAATATTTCAGCAGCACATTGAGATATTTTGAGAGATACATTTGAGATTGTAATGTCTTTGATTATCTTATCTGACTTAGTTGAAGTACAGAGAATTACAAACAGTGAAATGGTAAGTGCTTATAGGGCAGCTCGTTAGAACACCAGATGGTATCATCAAATATTCACACAAGTAACCATAATTTGAAACAAACCAAATAACATCGCTCTGCAGTTTTCGTGGCCGAGATAAAAAACTGGTAGTGTATCCAAAGCCAAAGATCCAATCTAATAGATCATTTATGAGGTTTTTCGCAATCTAACAATCCAAATTCTCTTGCTATAGATTTTTCCGCACATTGTATGGTCTTATATTAATTTCACATTTTTACTTGAATATGAATTTTCATATTAAAAATCCATTTCTCACTGCATGTGGTAGATGCTGATGAAACCGTAGACGGTCATTTTAAGATAACTTAGGTCATTTACACCTTCAGGACATTTCTTTAACAGAATTATGCAGTAGTAACAATGAGTTGATGATAATTTAAATCAACAGAAATTTATCAACATAAACTTATTTTACACCATGCAGTAAGAGGATGCCAATGCGGAACTCGGATGTACACGGGCACTAACGGTAGAGTGACTTCACCGAACTATCCAAGAAGTTACCCCAACAATTGCAGGTGCAGCTACAGAATAAGCGTAGACAGCAAGTTCCGCATTAGGTTGCAGTTATCTTCGTACAGGTTTGCTGGGAGATGCGACCAAGATTATGCCCTGGTGAGATATTAAAGTTATACATTGTATTATATAACTAAATTCTGTAATGTTTGAAACTAGTGTTTACTAATAGACAATCTGACTTAAATATCAGTCTCTCACAATAATGAGACTGATACGGTAGTCGTCACTTTGTAGCAGTCCTACTTGGACGTCTGCGACATTAACACCTGGGACTTTCATTTTGCTTCGTTTCCTTGACCCAGAACTGGGCTATGCCCTTGGATCCCACCAATGATCCAACGGTCGGTCCCTGGATCCCACCCATCGTAAGTTTTAATAGTCAAATAATTGTTGGTACCCATCCCTTAAAAGTTGAAGAGAAATCACTCTACGAGTAGTGCTAAACTTAAGAGTGGCACAGTATATGTCACAGGCGGCACACTATCCAAAGTATATACACTTGCTCTCTAGAGGCATTCATCACTATCGGTACTTGCGCTCTAATACGGTTTTGAATGTCCACAAAACATGCTGGAATTCCATATATGATCGCCAAATCAATTCCTTCATGTTATTTGCTCTGCAACACTGAGAGTAAGTTAACTGTCGTGTACGGTGCTCAAGACACAATTTTTCTGCACACAAGACACGTTTTCTCCTTATAAAGTATTACTTTTTAACTCCATGTAAAGCATTACTTACCTTCTTTCAACCTTTATCTTCGTTTTAAGTTTTTTCTCTTTCCAAAAGTATTGCGCAGACTTTGGACTTGAATTTGTGATTAACGATAGGACTTCTGTGATTAAAGAGAACTGCTTCTTCAATCTATGACACTTCACTTGTTAGAAGTTGCCAGATTTTTCATGGGGGGGGGGGGGGGGGGGGTCGTCACTGGGAAAACAGTGATTGTGCAGAAGGCACTACCACCCATGGAATTTAGGACGTCACCGAGAGTGAAGCGAGACGCCTAAAAAGGATGCGGTGCAGGGGTCCAGGGTCCTTACGGTCCCTGGTCTAGAACGCAACCATAGCGGGAACAAGGGGGAAGGCCCGACCAGGGGATGCTCCTGGGTTTTATGGTGTTTAAGTTGAATAAAAATCATGATTTTAAATGTAATTTTATTGTTTATTGACACAGGTCTAAAGCCAAAGTTGGATAACTGTAAGTCGAGGAGCATCGCCCTTAGGGGGGACCATAGGGTAACTTCCCCTTCCAAGCTACTGGTTCTTGTGCTATTTGCAATGTATTAAACTCATCCTTTTGAGGGTAATTCCATTGACTAAACACAGGTCTAAAACCAAAGTTGGATTACTTTGAGTACGACAGTACAAAGATTTAAAACCAAAGTTAAATTACTTCAAGTCCAGGGGTTACGTCCCTGTCTGGGTGGAGAAGATGAAGCCGCCAGAGGTTCCCTGGGTATTTGCGATGTATTGAAGATCAAATTAGGCATAGAATCAAAGTTGGATAACCTATGACTAAATACAAGTTTAAAACCAAAGTTAGATAACCTCAAAACTTGGGGTAAAGTCCGTGCCAGTGTGGGGGTGCGGGACAAAACCTCTGGAACCTCCTGGGTGTTATGGTATTTGTGATGAATTAAGTCATCATTTTAAGGGTAATTCTATTAATCAAACGCAGGTCTAAAATTAAACTGAAAGTTCAATTACTTCTGGATTCTCTGACTTCAGGAGAATTATATTTTTGAAAATCCTAAATCTTAGTTGAAGGCACACGAGGGCACAATGTTTTCCAGTGGGAATGTGCTTCTCCCCCCTCCCCTTTCCTGGCGACGCCAATGTTAGAAATTACAGAGGATATCCTGAAGTGCTTTGACACTTCGGAGGACTTTACTTTCTTGAATCGGAGAACATCAGTACCGTAACTAAGTAATCTTTGTAATATCTGAAGAGAAATTTAACCTTTCCAAGAAAGTTCCTGCCCACACAACAAACCCTTTCTGCATGTGCAATACTAAAATATCTACGTTGGCTAAACTGGGCGACTTTGCTACAACATAGCTGGGTTGTTATATAGGTAGTCAAAACCGCTTTTGACCACAAAGCGGTTTAAACCTAGTTTGAACCGGTCAAAACTATAACCCGTCAAAACTGGTAAAAACCCATAAACCTGTTATACAAAATGTTTTAGGTCACAGCCCATGAGCACACATTAAATCATGTGACCTCGAATGATCGGGGGGGGGGGGATTTGAAAGATTAAAATTAAATTTCTTTGATTAAAAATGTTATTCTTTTGCCTGAAGTAATTATGAACTAACTATTCTATTAATTATTGGAAAAGCTGGAAAAGATAACTAGAAATCCTACACCTGACATTGTTGGGTCGAATACATAAGTCTGTGCTGTTAATTGTGCTGTTAGAGACTGTGAGTAATTGTTACATGTATCAAGGAAGCCACATTATTATTTAACAAATAGGCCTACCTTGTGCCCCCTAAAATTTGTAGCTGCAAACATCCTGTTTACAGCACTTCTTCATTCTTAGCTAGAAAATTCAACACAATGTTATAAAGTTTATTAAACTTAACCTCACAGTTTACCTGATCTGCACCATAACAATTATATTCTGTGATAAACTGTTGGTAACTGTATTGTTAGGTACAGATGAGATTAAAGGATTTTCTCAGTGTTAGTAGGATATGTATCTCATTGGTGAACAACACATGGGCAAGGGTTTCATTGTATTCACTTGGACCCTAAGTACAGGGAGCCAGGACCAACAGTGCTTAATCTATAGGAAACACTTGGCAGTCAGTTTCTATAACTAGTGCACACACACACACACAATTTACATATATGGTTATCTTTAAATTGGACCTTTCCGTTTTGAGGCAAGGACTTTATTGTATTTTTAGGAAATATAGACTAAGGATTTTCATCAGTTTTTATCAGCATAAATAAAGGTGGAAGGCCAAAGGACCCTGTATGGAACTTTTTTGAATCGCAAACAGGGAAGTGTGACTGGAGCTAATTTATTTTGACTTTTTGGATTGCAAGCAATTTGTTGTGGTATTTGTTCATCAAAGCTCTGGTTCAGGTGTTACAGGTAATAAAGTAAACAAAAGTAGCTTCTCGTCACCTTCCGCAGAAAGCAAGGTTTTCATCATGTACCTATTAATTTAAGGTATTTTTTCAGATAAAATAACTCATTCAACCTAGAAAAATGTATGCTTAAAAATTTGCTCCTTTAGAAACGAACAGCATTTTGGGCTGTTACAGAAAAAATAATAAAAGAGAGGGCCCTTAATATCATTTTTTTTTTAAAAGTAGGATGCAATTTTTAATTTTGATTTAGGTACATGGTGTATTATTGTGCACACAATCCATAATCAAAATCAGGTGTCTGTCACTCTGTTGATGAAAAGCAATTGCTATGTAGCTAATAAACACAGGTGTGAGCTTGATTTTCCAAATGTAGTGAAAGCAAGTTCAGTAATTGAATCAGTGGTAGATTTGTTCCATTTGAGTTTGACAGTGTCAACAAATTACATTAGGCATTGCTCCTTGCATGTCCAGTGATTTGGCTATCCATATTGGGAAAGTTGATACTTTCTAGGTTTCATGTAATTGAGTGGGAATGTATTCTTAATGGGGTTATTCTTGTGTTTGCTTTTTCATTCTTTTGAGTTCAAAATAAGTAGCATGAAGATGATTTGATTTTAGTTCATAAGAATCAGAGTGCGTGTAAGTCCGTGGGTCAGTCTGTGTCAGAGTTTGTGGCGTAACTGTACCAAGCCAATGAAATAATTTTACAACTGGAAGCCAGCAAGAGTGTTAATTTTTAGATGTTTTGACTTTTGAGACTGAACGGGCAAGTGAGAAAGAAGCCTTCAATAGCCCCCATGGGACTAATTTGTTTTCTGAATCTTTGTGAAATTGAATTGACTATTTGGCACATGAGTAACTGGCATGTTTTTTTTTCTTTAAATTCAATCTAAATTGACTTGATTTAAACACTGAAGGGGTTTTGACCAGTTTTGACCGGTAAAAGGTGGTCAAAACTGCCCGGTTTTAACCAGATTTTAACCGAGCAAACCCTGCAACATAGCCTATTGTAAGCAGAAATATAGTGCAAACTACTATATATGTAGATCACTCATTAAAAGTCTCATCAAAATCGCCAACAACAGCTTATGACATGCCTCTTGAGTGTTATCGAAATGTCTACGACTGCTACATTTTCGAACAAGTCAAGTTGCAATCCAATATTGCATCCTCGCTGAAAATCAGGAATAAAGTTTCATGCTTGATATTACAATTCACCGGATATTTCCTTGGTTGGTCGATTTAATTGCAGGAAAATGGCTGTTTACGTTTCATTCTTGATTTCTCTAGGTTTACGATGGAAGCCCAACGAGAGATAACTTACTACGGAGGATTTGTGAAAGAAATTTTCGAACGATAACACTGACGTCACAGGGCTCATTGTTGACAATCAATTTTGTCTCGAACAGAAATGGTAGATCCACCGGTTTTAGTGCCACTTACTCTATCAGTAAGTATACCCTTACACAAACAAGCACAGACATTTTTATTCAAGATATTCGAATTTATGAATATTGATAAATCGACATGTCTGCTTAGGCAAATTAAATGATCATACTCAGGCATGGACTGCATTAAATCATGGGCCACGGGAGCACGTGCCCATGTGGACCCCACGAACAACGAGGATAACAAAATTACATAAAATTTATCTCTTGGATAGATTATTCGAGGTGCTTTTTAGAACTGGACTTAAGTGCCGTTGTGCACGATTTCTGGAGACAGAAAGCACCCAGTTATGTTCTAAGGCACACACAGGTCACGTGTCACTGAATTTTGACTCAGTCAGACATCGCAGATTATAACGCAGTTAATGTTAACCTCTTTTAACGATCTGGGCTGATTTCCGTTTTGGTAGGCTTACATGTACTAATCATCTGGGGAATGGGGTAGGGAGGGGATCAGATGATCGTGTTTTACCATAAAGTCTTTGATTGTGTATTTTCTTGCTGAGGCAGCCATAAATGACAGTGTGTAATGACAGTGTGTACAACTGAGTACTATCACCACCTAAAGATGTGCAGGAAGGCACAAATTATGTGATCTATGCTATAGGCAACGTTAGGTTCTCTCGCCTAAGAATGGAAATCTATGTTTGGATAAAGGTAAAGCCTTGAGTCATATTTTTCCAACTTTCTCTCACATGAACTACATTCAAAGTCACCACTACTATTAACTAGTTTTCTTTTTCGCATGCAGTCGCACAGACAACGGCGAAGATGACCCCCACACCGACGATGACCCAGATGACGTCATCAACAACACCGTTAACGACACCAAAGAATCCAACGACCATGTTATCTACGACAACAATTACGCACACATCATTTCACTCGACTCTGTTGAAATCGAACTCTGACAGATACGTCACTAGTGCCGTTTCTTCCAGTTCTAAAGGTATTTAAGTCTCTGAATATGCAATATCAATAATCAAAACGAAACAAAGTAAGTTTTCAAAATAGGCAATGAATTCTTCATCCGTTTGCTTTCTCATCTCAATTAAGTAGTTATAATGGCCCCCCTTTGGTTTCACAGTCTCTTATACTCACAAGAACCCGATTTCATTACTGCAACTATTGTCATTGTGAGGTGGATTTAGAAATGTACCTAAACAGGTAATTGCAAAATTCCAAAATTCATCCCTCTGTATACGCATCCTCAAGTCATTATTACTTTTGGTATTTCTTTTAAAATGTCATAGGCGTCTTCGCAGAGTATATCCAATGTAGAACGTCCTAACAAATCCAGCTCTTTGTATTAATCACATTTTGTTGTCTGCTGTTCGTTTATTTCTCGTTTCCTATTGTTTTTACTTATAATTGATGTAATTAATACAATTTATTTTGTATACAGTTTATGACTTACTACTAACCCGTAGGCTGTTATCCCTGTTATGGTGCATTACATATTCATTGTTGAGAAATGCATATTCATTGTCGTACGTGCGTAACTATTGTTAACTAGAAGTGTTGCTTATTCATACAGTATCGGTATTGTGCAGTATCCTTTGTGCTTTTCGTTGTAGGCCCTAAAGCAAACTTGTCAACAAACGCGTCATCCACCGTCGTTCAACCAACCGATAGACATGGCATGATGACAGACAATGTCATCTCGAGTAAGTAACCATTTATGTGCTCATGAAACGCTGTAACTGTTAAGTTTGAACAATAGGCCAATCGAGGCTCTAAAATTTTTATTGTTTTAAGTAAAAGACCAAAGAAAAAAGAAAAAGTGAAATCTATAGAGATATTTGCCATTCGCTTGATCGTAATTTTCGGTCCAACTTCAGATTTAAAAGCTAACATGTCTGTAGACTACCGTGGAGTATACTGGATGGTTGTTGGGGTAGCATTCTTTTAGAGTAACATTCTTCTATCCTGATGACAGCCATAATGGTAGACAACCCCCTTACTGACACCCCATGGTTGCACCGCCTAGTCTTTATTATAGCCCTTCCACTCGTAATTATTGTTAACACTTGAAACGGTTTCGTGAGCTCAGAGTCATGTTTGACCGTCCGTTTTTTTTTTTCTAAGTCGCACAAGGCTCAGCTATCTATTTCACAGCAAAATGCTTCTTTAATGCATTAAACGAACAAACAACGAAATTGGTTTCTTCTCCACGTTTTACCTCCTTCTTTTGTTATTTTATCCATTGCTTGTTATAACTTTGATAAGTCTTGAAAAAAGGCGGAGTGCATATAACTTGTTTAGATGACAATGGCAAGTGCTGTGTTTCAGTTTTGATTGATTGATTGGTAATTTGATTGATTGAGCGATTGATTGATTTAGCTTTGCTTAGACTACTGTAATTATTAATAAGTTTTACCATTTTGTACTATATTTATTCCTCAGCAGTGGGCACTAACACGATAACTGATGACTTTATTGCAAACCCACACTCAGCAGTTGAAGACTACAGTAAGTGCAAGAAAACAAATGAATATTCATGAGTTTCTTTTATTTACTCCATAAACACTGATGTAGCTAGCATCTTAGTCCTTTAGTTTGAAGTCAGTGTGTATGTGTATATGTGTGCGCGTGACTTGTGGGTGAGTGGGGAGACGATGGAAGTAATTACTATATACGTCACATGTAGTCATTGCTATGGTAACTGTCCTCAAGTAACATAATTCTGTTTCTTTTCTTTGCAGTTTGGATGTCGTTTGCTGGTCTTGGTGTTTTGTTGTTGTTTCTCAATGGAATAGTCATTTTGACTTGCTGCATCAAAAGAAGGTGAGTGCCACATTTCGGTTATTGGTTCTGTTTCGTGACTACCAGACACCTATAAGAGGGTGTTGACCACTGTAGGTTGGCTAGCAATCGCGAACATAAGGCAGAATTTTAACTTCAACTTATAATTACACCATGATATATAAGTAACGCATACATGGATTAAAAAGGAAATAAGAGTACTTGCATCTACAGCTGGTTGCTGGTAACTGTCAGTGGTAGGCCAATGGATTAGGTTGGAGAGCCCATTGCATCTAATGAATTACTTCTGATCTTTTGCCAAGAAGTTTCTCCAGATCGTTAAGTCGGGTGCATTGCAGTTTGAAACATCCTCAACATTGCCGCTAAGTTCTCCTTGAATCTAGGCCTACAACTAAACACTGCTCGTTTCATCTGTTTTTTTTTATAATTATATGGATTCTCCATTCACCAGTCAACGTGAGTAACTTCATTTTCCTGCAAAAACACCTCTCTTTCTGACTTTCAAACTTTCAATCTTTTTTATCCTGGCATCCATCTCTCCCGCCATCAACGTTAATTCGCCAACCTCAGCCAATCGCGTCCATACATACCTACTGGCACTCGCCCCTATGTACTTCACTCACCTCTCCCTATTGTGCCACATCTATAGACTAACTCAGAGAAACGGTTACATAATCAAGAACGCAACAATTCACGACAACAGATTCCTAAAGTAGAAATAAGAACGTGCGAAGCATACAACATCCCTGGAATGCAGAGTTCCTTCATAACAGTTCTGATACTAAAATGAGAAAGAGTGAATCCATTCATGCCTTCTGTTTCTGCTTTCCGCTGCATTTATTGAAGGAGCCCTCTTGTCTCATACATGATGTTATGAATACACTAAAATAACCGACACACAGTTTCCATGCTCGATTACTCATGTTTTGCTTATCGATTTGACACCTGATACCTGATACCTGATACCCCCCCCCCCCCCATACACCTGCCATGCGGTTCAAGAAAACCTAGACAATGGATTTACACACCTGAAGTACCTTACGAAGTCGGTGTTCAATTGACCGTGTGGGTCATCATAGCCTACGGTGATAGAGCCTGACCTAAAAAGATGATATTTGCAACAATTTGTTGCAGAAACTGGCTTTTTAGTGTCGACTCGACATTTCGGCATAAATGTCTCATGCTCTAAGACCTCGGTTCTGAAACAGTACCCTAGTACCCTTTGAATGTATATCCAGCGGACACCATGCAGGGGAAGTTTCTTTAAAACCAGTGTATTGCTTTATACTAATTAATTGTGATAAGAAAGCTTTTTAAAGGTGATCATGAGTTTTACTGTGCATGTTAATTTAACTAAAACACTACAATTGATTACCTTTATTGCTGAACTTTTCAAAAAAAAAAAGCTCTACGTTAATCAGATAACTAATTATCTTTACGGAGTGAATACTGATGGATCACTCACATTCCGGGGATGAAATATCAAAGATCAAGTAAAACCATATGAAGGACAGGTAGATACAAGCGGATTATATAGCCTATTTTTATTCAGAAGCCATAGTCCAAATGAAGCATACATCTTGAAATGCAGTAATTCCCGACCTTTCGGATTCTCTCTGTTCCCCTAATTTACCACGCTATCTCTCGGTTCTCATTTGCCCACCATATAATAATTAGATATAAATGAATGTAAATTTCAAAGTTGGATGAGACAGGGTATAAAGCCTAAATTTGCATTTAACTAACTTTTGTGTCATATCAAACGGTAACCCCTTTTGATTATTGCATGGTACACTTTTTTCTGTAATTTATCTAACAAGCGTCCCATGTATGTAACACCTGTGATGTGCGCACCGATGGAACCCGAAGCTGAGACTTGTGTGCAGCAATTTCATCTGTTAGATCATTTTCTACGCAGTTTGTGTCCAGACTACATTGTTAAATATCTTGTGGAGGTGGCCTGCACATAAAATATGTGATATCTTAACCAAAAGTTCTTAAAAGGAAGTTGTGACATTGACCACATGGCTCGCTGTTCAGAGTTTGACTCAATACTGATAAATTAATTAGTAATTTTTATTTTAAATTTATTCTCTAACAGACAAAAACGCAAGAGGATGAACCCGGTCAATGGGAATACCACTACCAATGCATTGGATGATGACGACCCAACGATTATCGTAAATCACACATACCAAGCATCTGACGACTTTATTACGAGCAACCTTCATTCACCGAAGCAACCAACCAGTGATAACTCTACCGTCTCCAAAATCGACCAAAATACTGCGGTTTGTAGTTTTCCAGTTGCACCGAGTAAGGTAAATTCTCCTGTTTATCAGAGTACCAATGAATACTCCCCTGTCGAAAAGAATAAAAAATACGCTAAAGTTTCAGCAGGCAGTAACGGAGAACATTTCTATCAAACCGCTGAAATAAGTACAAGTCCATACGCCGGTATAACCAGTCCGGTATCGGCAAGCTACCAATCGCCGGACATGGTCGGACAATACGAGTACCCATCAGTGATAGGTCGACGCGAAGGCCTATCCAGTGTTCCAAATTCACCTATTTCTGACGATCGAGGCAATGGTTATAACAGTCCCACCTCTTACCAAGATCTCCAACCACTGGAATTTAAGGTTTCACCAGGAAGATTCTCTAAAGCAGTAGATACATCGAATAGAAACAATGGAAAAAGTGATAAGAATCAATACCATTCGCTAACTATTGAAACTCCACTGGATGGAGATGAAGACTACTCTTTAGCTGTTGCCCATGGCTACGAGATGGATAGTACTTATCTTCAGCCAGATGTCTTCCCTGAGGTCAGAAAAGTTTCTGATAACCACGAGTATGACCTAGTACACACTGATGATTATCAGAAAATTACTGAAAAAGATGCCTTTAAGAATGACACCCTTACCCACTCTGAACAAAGCAGCGACCCTTATGACGTTGTGAATCTGAGTCTCACGGATCAAGAGAAGAGTAGCACGGGGGAACTGGAAAGAAATTCAGCGGTGTACGAATCCTTTGGTGTTCTGAAATCACAAGAAGTTACCCCTACCATTGGTGAATCAGGGTACACTGAATACAACGCCGAAGGCGTTCATGGGGCATATCAAGACTTAAAACCAGAAGAGAGCCCTCTATTCGGAGGTCGTTAGTTTTATGCGTATCAAGCCGTGCAACTTAATACTTTTTCCGTTATTGTAAGAAGAGTCATTGTAATTGTATCCTCTGTGGCTCACGGAAAAAAGAAGAACTTTACTCGGATTGCTGGATTTCCGCTTTTGTATAATCTGTAGTTTTATTCAATCTGTATGGAGAAAAATAATGAAGATATAATCATTTAAGAATAGCGCCACCATTTTGCAAAGTATTGAAACATGGCCCTTACTCTACAAAACGACAGGCCTAAAGCTAAATAAAAACCCGACACACCGGATTACTCAATCCTCAGTAATCAGTAAAATACGAATAATTTGTCCTTCCCCGAAATCACCTGTAATACGAATATGTATCAAACAATACCCCAAATGAATGCAAGTAACCCCCAAACAGTAAAGCTGAAAATAATCATCAAACACGAAAACCAGGCGCACGAACTTAGGGCGGCAAGCACCGTTTTAAACTTAATGTAATAGTAAAGTAGCCTACATAATCTGAGGCGAATATACACGTGCTGAATGATGCCGTAGGCATACGAACACAAACTGTTGCGAATATAGTCAAATTTGAAAAAGGTATGCATACATGAACATGAAACAGATATACCTACTTCTTTGGTAGAATCCAGCAATGACTGTCGTTATACTGTACGGAAGTTTACTTCAGAAACAACATAAAAACAACGGTTTAAATGCGATACTGGTTAGCACGTAACTCTCAACTTCATATCAACATGGTCAGCTCTGAACAGGTCGTGCATTTCATGGCAAGCCGAAAAGTTCACTGTAACATCCTCCCCCCGCCAATGAGGGGTAAGAACCTCATTACTCAACATCATAACCCTCTGCAGGGTGAAAAACCACTATTTTTGTTATTGGTCTTGTGTATACACCTTTGGCAGTTTTTACTGAAACATTTCTTATTTTGTTGTCTGAACCTGGGTACACATTAATAACTCTACCTAGAGTCCAATTACCACGAATAGCGTTTGGATCTGATAACATAACTATATCATCTACACGAACGTTGCGTCTCTCGACATTCCATTTCCGGCGAGGAACAAGTAAAGGAAAAACGTCTCTATTCCAACATTTCCAGAATGCATCCACGATCTTTTGCACAAATTCCACTCTATGTTTTGGATTTTTGGTTTCTTGGAATGGACCCTTTGGGACTCTGTTTGATGCTCGTCCCAGTAATATATCGTTCGGACAAAGGTAAGAGCCATCATCTGGGTCATTGGGTCTCCCAATTGGTCGCTGATTTACCAAATTGGCAACCTCTACTAAGCATGTGTACAACTCAAATGGCACTAGAGTTTGATTACCAACAGCCTTCTTTAAAGCAAATTTGCAACTTTTGACTAGCGATTCAGCACAGCCATTCTGATGAGGCGCTAGAGGTGTAATAAATTTCCATTCCATTCCTTTGGTGGCACAGAAATCTTGAAGTCGTTTCTTGTCATAGCCTTTGATCATTTCTTGCAGTTCCTTCTGTGCGCCAACAAACTGCTTTCCATTGTCACTGGTTATAACCCTTGGATATCCTCGAAATGCAAAGAATCGTCTGAGAACTTGGATGAACTCCATTGTTGAGGCATCAGTTGCAAGATCTAGGCGTACTGCTCTTGTGTTTAGGCACGTAAATATTACTCCATAATGTTTAGTGGTTTTGTTGCGACCAACTCTGACATTGAATGGTCCAAAATAGTCGCATGCCGTATAATAGAATGGGGGCGTCTCTGGCATCAAACGATGTTTCGGCAAGTTTGCCATAAACTGTGACTCTGTTTTATGTTCCATCTTCTTACATAGCACACATCTATGTTTCACTGTTTTAACGAGCTTGTGGACCCCTATGATCCATTACTTTCGGCGAATCTTAGCTGCAGTAGTTGCTACACCATCGTGACCAAGCTCATGAATGTGTCTTGTGATAAGCATCGATACAGGATGTTTTTGTGGTAGAAGAATGGGATGTCGACAGTCATAAGAAACTGGTCCATGCTCTACTCGTCCACACACGTGAATGAGCCCTTTCTCTTCAAATGGACTGGGTGCCCTGTATTCTCCTCTTTTGATATTGTCTTTCAACGGTTTCTGAGCTTGCTGAAGCCAATGCATCTCCGCCGCCTCTAATTTTGATGGGGTTAGTGGTCCAATTTCAGGTTGGTCGGCATCACCATCCCTTTTCTTATTACATCTAACTTTAACATTCCTGATAAATCTCTGCACGTATGCCGTCACTCTTTTCATCTTTCTCCAACTTGAAAATCTTTTGCAATCAGTGACATCTACCTCCGATGTCACTGCCGCCACATGACAGATTTTGCGTTTTTCTTCATTAGTTTCTGTGGGAATTTGAACTTCATGATGTGCCCATTTATCTTGCTGTTCACGTAGGAATTGAGGTCCTGTTATCGATCTATCTGATAACTTTTCGACTGGCACACCTCGTGAGATATCTTCTGTGGGATTTTCCTCTCCAGGTACATGTTTCCATTGTGCAGGATGTGATCTACTTTGTATCTCTCCAATTCGAGCAGACACAAATGGTTTGAAAGTCCTGGCTTCGCTATGAATCCATCCTAGGACTATCATACTGTCTGTCATAAAGACAGTGTCACTTATCTCCAAAGTGGTTTCCTCCTTGGTGGTTGAATTCAGTCTATCAGCCATCACTGCAGCTTGTAACTCAAGTCTTGGAACTGTAAGTTTCTTAAGCGGGGCTACTCTTGATTAAGCTGTCACGAAACGTACTTCATATTTCTGGTCCTTTACCTTCCATCGAAGATAGACACATGCCCCGAACGCCATTTCAGATGCATCACAAAATATGTATAGCACAGGCCTTCCTATCACATTTGGCGGTGTGAGACATCTGGGGAAAATTGTGTGATTTAAGGCTTCCATTTCCTTGAATAACTCTTCCCATTTCCTTCTCTCAGTTAGTGGAAGCTCCTCATCCCAGTCCTTACCTAGCCGCCACAAACTCTGTAGACCAATCTTTGTCCTCACCAGAAATGCAGCAGCAAAGCCGATGGGGTCGAATATCTTGGCTATGTGACTCAGAATTTGTCTCTTTGTGAGTCCATTTTCTAGTCTTCCATTTAAATCTGGTTTCACTTTGTAGGAAAACTGATCTTTCTCAGGATCCCAGACGGTACCCACGATCTTTTCCTCCATTAGGGCTTCTAACGGTTCCACACCTTTGGAACTTTGAGGTTCTGATACACCAAGAGGCAGGTTAGACGTCCAAACTTTCACCTTAAATCCACCTTCTGACAACATTTCATCCATGTCTCTAATGAGTATTTTTGCCTCTTCGACATCTTGGACTGAAGTGCAAATATCATCCATGTAAATATCTCGTTCTATCTCTCTATCTGCTTGAGGAAACTTATTTCTGCCTTCATCTGCTGTTCGTCGCAAAGCAATCTGGGCCATTGCAGGCCATGGCTTATCCCCAAAAGTGAGCACAGTTTTGACATACACATCAGGATCCCTTTCTTCACTCATGTCTCTCCACAGATATCTATGGACTTGTTGATCGACTTCAGGTGTCAATGCACTATGATACATTTTGGAAATGTCACCACATATAGCAACAGGTCGTTCACGGAAGCGCAGTAGAACGCCAAACAAATCGTTCAGTAGGTCTGGCCCTTTTGCCCAGTAACTGTTTAAACAGTGCCCTTGGAATGTTGCTGATGAATTAAAAACAATGCGTATTGGGGTACTTTTCTTTTCTGGCCTCAGAATAGCATGATGAGATATATAATGTATTGGACCTTCATAATGTTTCTAATCATCTTTTTTCAGCTTCCTTGCAAAACCCATCTCAAGCATTTCCTTCATCTGTTGTTGATAAGCTTTAGCATACTCTGGCTTTTGGGAAAGCTTCTTTTCTGTGGCACTCAGTAGCCTTTCAGCTTGGCATCGATTGTCAGGAAGCAAGGTTGGACTTTTTACCCATGGATAGGGCACTAACCATTGGTTTCCTACTTTTCGACATGAACTCCATATTGCTTGGTATTCCTCTTGTTCCACTTTAGTCATCCTTTCTGGCTTACACTGACAGTTTGCCTGGACACCCATTGACTCAGTCGTCCAAAACTCAGTTAAGTCATTCGGAGCAGCCATTTGTACATGTAAAATCCGGTTAACTCCTTTATGACACGAACTCCCTCTTCCAAAGACGATCCAACCCAATGGAGAATTTCTTGCAACATTGTGTGCTTCTTGCCTGGTTTCTCCTTTGTGCATCATTGGATGGTCTATACCAATTAGCAAGTCGACAGCACCACTTCCTCTGTGTAGCTGGGAAACCTCCAGTTTCAGCGCCTTGGCTATTTCAGTTAATGACACTTCTTTGATGTCATTAATGTATTTTAATCCAACTGCATGAACTGTGTAAATACGGTTTCTATCCAGGGGTGCTACTTGCAACTTATATACCTTTGTTTCTACTTCTTCAATTTCTCCACCAACCTGTGTTATCTCAACTGTGGTGTTCTTTCCCTGGAGCTGGAGTTCTTCTGCAACGGCTAATCGTATAAGGGTGACAGCTGAACCTGTATCTAACAGCACATTTCCGTCACATTGTTTTGCGTGTTTTCCAAAAAACTCTGCTCTAATAGCTGGTAGCAAAGCCTCTTTACTGCTCACGAGTGCAACACCTACACTGTTTGTTTCTGGTTCACAGTGTAGTAACGGGTGGTGGTGATACTGACACTGCTCTCCTTTGTAATTTTCTGTGCACTCTGAGATATAGATATTACTTCAAAATGCTTTGAATTAACTGAATAAAGATGACGTTGTTGGTGTTTCACTCTGTAGCATTTACTTTAGGAAGACATATTGTAACTACCCACCGTGGGGGACTAGTTTTTCGTGTAGCTTATGGCTTAACGGCGGGGGGGGGGGGGGGGGAAATCCTTGCGCAAGCGATACTCCAACAGAACTTGGTCAGAAAATATCAAAGATAATGAACATTATCCTTGACATGACTAATCTACAACGATAGATAATGCTAATGAAGTCGGAATAGATTTGAATAAGACCAACTGCTTGGATAAACTTCTTCGTCATATGAATGTAGGGTTTGCATTAGTGTCACAAACTAAAACAATGCTGCAGTTATAATCACTTAAGCTTAAAGGCAGTGACTCATCGCCCTGAACAGTCCCAAGTCTCCCAAACACTAACTTCCAGCCCCCTCTTACAGCCTGTCTTAATTAAATTCCTCCTTAAGAAAATGCAATTATAGTTTTAAGTGCACATATCTTGGTGAGCATACTGCAGTAGGACTACTTGTGTAATCAAAACATCCTGCTCAGTGTATGCTGTACAACATGGACTTCCCTGCATCTTTCAATTTTCTGTCAATCAAAGAGCAGATCGAATTGAAAATGTTGTTTCATCTGGCGAAAAGTGCAGCCTGGGCTACTGAGTGACTGTCTCTAAACCATGCAACGTTTAAAACGAAGTTAACAATTTGTGTGTCATGTGTTTTCACTGAGATCTACACCTCCAATTTGCACATAAGGAAAGGAGATTTTGGTTAGATGCAAAATATCGTTGTCTTCCATGTAACCGATGAGTTACATCTGCAATATCCATGACCTCCGGTATGACCAATTAATGGATTTGAGGTACCTGAGGCATGCATAAACTGAAATATATGCATGAATATACTGAAATATGTATCTATTTCCTCACTAAATACACTACACGCCGTCAATCCGTTATGCACTGAGACCGTAGTGACAGCTACAATATCATACCTACAGGAAGTAGGAGCTCTCCGAGTCAGTTCCTTTTTGGAACCGTGAGATAAAAGTTGAACTCTACAAATTTAACTTCCTTCTTCGCATTATTTGAAGCTATACTGTCCGTTACAAAATCGCAATCCCCCCCCCCCCCCTTAATATCTACAATAATCTCGCCTTCTGAAGCTTCTCGCCCTAGTTGCTCTCACAAGTTGCTCTACTGGTTGCTCTTACATTTTATATAATACATACAATACAACACAATACAATACAATATACAATACAATATACAACACAATATACAATACAATATACAATACAATATACAATACAATATACAATACAATATACAATACAATATACAATACAATATACAATACAATATACAATACAATTACAATACAATATACAATACAATATACAATACAATATACAATACAATACACATAACACAATATAGTTTGTATACAAACTATACTGTACTGTATGGCTAAATATGTGTATAGTACCAACGGGAAGCCGCTGTAGGATCATCTCTAACTTACTGTTGCTTATATATGGACCCATCATCACCAATTGGGTGAAACTGAAACAAATGGATGCATGATATTTGTGATATGTACCAAAGAAAGTTGTTTCAACATTGCATTGCAAAGTGTATAAGTGGACAAATCGAAATGAAGTGAAATAAGTGTTCCAAATTGCTGCTTTATGGCATAAAAGGAGTCATCCAGGTTGACATATGAAATAAACTTTTTGTTTTTCAAATAAACTATGCGATAACCGATCACTCGTGTCCTCTTTCTTTTACCATGTTCATAAAATCTGCTGTCTTTCACCTCATGTGCATTCCCCTAGTAGGTATATAAGAAAACATTTAATTGGTTAGATAGTATTATCTAGTACAAAAGCCACTTCAAAGGGGCTCATTGAGTTAATATCAATATAGTTTGTACCGATTTTGAAGGGTACAAACACATGGCAAGGCTGAATTTAGCATAATAAGTCAAGTTTCACATACAACAGCTATGAAAACTGTCCTAACGTGTTAATTGTTACCTTGACTTGTACTGGCTGTGTCTATATACGAATCAGTATTGATGAGAAAAGTACCTGGTCACGAGTATGAAAAGCCAAATTGAAATGTTAAACAAGCGATACAGAATGTGATCAAAGCCTTGAGGCTTCGTTTTAAAATCTTTTCAAAGACGACAAACTATACCATTAACTAAGTCACCAAGAACCTCTGCTTTCCAGCAGATAACTAGTCCTGCTGCTGAATTCAGGTCAGGTAATTACACGATTCTTAAACACTTTAATGCAAATATCGAGCGCTTAGGAGAAACTCCAGACGTTTATACACAACATCAACACACCTTTGGTTATCAAAAAAAGCGGTATGTTCAAAGTAATGCCATGACATGGTTAACAAAAATATGCACGACTAAAGCTATTTTAAGTTAGTTTCAAGCCAGCGTGCTTAGTTAATACGCATGATCATTTTAAAAGCCACAATGACAGAATGATTTATCGATCGTTATGTCTTTTTTTACTTGTTATTGACTTTCACCCATCAGGGACCGTCCATAAAACCTTTTATTCAAAGACTAATCAGATAGAAGATCAAATAGAAAGATTAAATGCAGGAGGAAGGATAAATATCACACGGAAAAGGATATGATGAGCTTTCAAGGCTGACTAATTTCCTCGTAATAAAACTTTCAAAAGATAGACATATGTCAAGACAAATATATTGATGAGGAAGTTGTGTACCAAAACTTCGGAAACACTAGAAAAAGTGATTAATATGTAAATCAGTAATTTACAAAGCCCATAAGGGCTAAAGGAAAATATCCTTTTAATACGTAATTACGAAATTATAGTAATTTGTAATAGCGATTTAATAGTTCGTAATAACGAGTTGATAATTCGTTCTTACGAATTTACGAATAATTAATTACCGATGGCTGAGTCCTAATTACGAAATATTAATTCGAAATATATCAATGTTTATCTTGTGTTTTGAAAAACTGAAACTGATTTAAATTTAAAGGAATTGAAACGTCAGTGAAAAGAAACCTGTTTGAGATAAATGCTGTACGGCATTTTTAAGATCTCAAAGGTATGCAGAATGAATATTATACCAATGCATATCAAGTATGCAAATAGGAACCAGGTAGTTCTTTATCAATGATGTATGGTGATAAATATGGAAGCTTCTGTTACAGGAAGAAGTAGTGTTTTCTTACCGGGAATCCAGTGACAACTAGGAAAGTGGTTACGAAAATCGTAACCACACAGTTTATGAGTTCGTATAGAGGGGAAGCTACTTACGTTCTTTTGTGACAGTCGGTTGGTAGTAGAAGGGGAATTTCTATGTTTGTTTTTAACAGATAGGTCCACATAAATATATTTAAGAAGATGGAAGCCGTGTCTGGATTCTCCAAATATATTCGTGACAAACTGTTGGAGCCAAAACGTAAAAACGTCGAATACTGTACATGATGCCAATCTTGGGTTGTAGGCTACTGCAGGCTATTAAGTATGTAGACCTACTATGCTACAGGTCGCGTTTGGTTGCAATTACTTCAGGGTTAACGATGACATTCAACCCAAACTTGAAACTGATTTTTTTTTGTCAGTGAGAAACTCAAGGGATGTCATGTCAGATCCTTGGTGCTGCTGGCTGTGAGCTCTTTCCTGTACTTTCACCAGATGTGATCATGTATTCATGTCTGGAGTCATGGTTAGCGGTCACGTGTCCAGGTGCATTTCAACTACAAACTGTCCTCTGACTTTCATTTATCATCATAAACTTTGAATATTTTGAAAGAAAATGTCTATTTTGCCATACAGTTCTACCTTGCTGGAGTCAACGAGCTAAACAAAACTATCGGAAGCAATAGCCTTCTGTCAGCCTGACTTGCTGCATTCTTTATCATACTAGATAACAGTTAAAGACTGTCAAATGCCTAAAGCCTTGGAAAAGTAACATATGATTGAAGTTGTGAGTGGAATATAATGGTTAGTAGAACAGTAATTGCTTTCAATGTTTGAAGAAGAAGTACATGAGAGAATTTATTTTCCGTTTTGCTCTTCGTGTACCGTACTCAATCTGGTGAACTCAGTGCTACTAGTTTCTGCAAGTGTTATATTTAATATTTTGAAAAGCGGAGACTGAATAGGTCCTATATATTTTATACAAGAAGCACTTCTTTTACCTTTGTATAGGCTTTGTAGTTTGAATATCATGATACATTGCAGCCTTCACCTTGGCGGGTAGAGTGGGATATTGTGACATTTCCAAAAGTAAATTCAAAAGATGCAACTATGGCTACAGTTCCAGTCTGTCGTTCCCAACTTTTACTCTCCTTTTCAAATGATTAATAGCAAGCTTGCTCCAATATTTATATATGTTAGCTGTATATTAAGACATCTGCATATGTGAACAAAAAAGGAAGAAAAAGGTTATAGCAAAAATAAGGCATAATGCAAATACGTCAAATGTCCAACCAAGCTTCTAGTCTCTTTTCAGTGTGGCAGGTAGCCTGCTCTTATTAGGTCCTTAATTCACTAGGCTGCTCAGTCACTTACCTCCGAGCTACGTTTAGGCCTTAGAATAAGTGAGTATAGGCTAATGTTAATAACTTTTGTACACCCTTTATGTCCAGCTGACTGATCTGCAAAAATATTCTAGTTCATCTTTGCAGTCAACCACTGACCACATGTGAATTAATTTTAAGTGACGAGCTCCTTAAATATCTTCAGTCATGCCCCTAGTTCGTGCTCAGCCTGCCTGCTTCAGAGATAAAAAAGCAAACCCTATAGAAACCCCTCCCCATCCAAGTTGTCTGTTTAGTAGAATAAAACAACATGGATGTGCCTTCCTATTTTATATCCAGTAGCCAATCTCCACTGAACACGAGAGAACTGTTACGGATGGTAGGCTATACAAAACTGCAAATTCATACGAGGGCGACTTGTCTTCTTCCCAGAGATGCCGAGTTGCCTGATGTGTATAGGCGTTTAGTACATACCGAGTTGTCAGACTTCCCAAAGGCACTGAAAAGTGTGAAGCTGTTTGTCTTACATGGGCGAGTTGCCCATGCCTTTATGTGCGTGTTCTTTGAACGTTACTCTTTTACACTGAAAAACAAATTTAAACACCTTTCGGGGTTTCTGTTGACAAAACAAGTCGGACAAAACTTTACTCGTTATTGTCAAGAGCTAAAAAACACTTTTTAGGCCAAAATACACATTCAACAAGTACAAGTAAATCGTCAGGAATTGGCCGCATCGATTTCTGCCGTACAGTTTGCACACAGGTACTCGCGCCCAAGTATGCCCAGAGTGCAAACTATGCTCCGTGGATACGAATCATCCGATGAACATTTACTGTAGACCTATATATTACAGACGTGGCATACCTCCATTGCCGAGCCGTTGCTTACGGTACTACTGAAGTCGGTACACTACTACGGCTCAGACGATACAACTACGCGTTTGCATACTGTTAGCTTATACGACAAGTATGCAGTAGCCTATTATACAAAACAACAGCCGTTTCTTTAAAAGGCACTGTTTTGTGCATCAAAGATATGTAAATTTTTAATCTTCGTAAGTAGGGTTATAGTTATCACAGAGATGTCATACTGGTGACCATGTATGTCACAATATATACCTGGTTAACCCCACCCACCATCCTGCCTGTATACAGTTCTCCGACGATGCTCGTCTTATTTCGTCTTAGGACCCCGTTGGCTAGCCGTGGCATTAGTGCATCGCTTGAGGCAGTTCTAGCTAGTCGATATGACTTCTGCTTCCTTTTTTTCTTCCTTTTTTCAGTCTCTAGAAGAGCATTTAGCTTTTGAAATCTTTGTTTACTTTACTCTTGTTCATGTTGTTGATCAACATTCTTTTCATGCTAGTGTGTTACCTTTTATAGAGGTAGTGTCTGTTAACCCGGGCCTTTCATCAACTGTTTAAGCGATCATAAAGTGTTCTTATCCTTCAAGGTTTATTCTCTGGTGTTTTGCTGTCCATGTATTGTTATTCCTCACTACGCAATGAGTGTGTATTCTTTTGCTTCCTATAATGTCAGAGGTATTCGCGACAGCAAGAAACGGCGTCAACTTTTTTCCTTTCTACATGTTCATAAATACAACTTTGCATTTTTACTAGAAACGCATTCCATTCCTACAGATATTTCTATTTGGGCCAATGAATGGGGAGGGAAAGTGTTTATGTCACATGGCTCTTATTGTAGTAAAGGTGTTGCAATTTTGTGTAATCCTACTACAAATATTTCGGTGATTGACTCTGTTATTGATACTGATGGCCGATTTGTAATATTAAATGTTAATTGCAACGACACATTACTCGAACTAATTAATATTTATGGTCATAACGTAGACACTGTTTCACTGTTCTCAAAGTTAGAAAGGTATCTTGATAATCACAATTGGGATGCAATCACTTGGGGAGGGGATTTTAATTTTGTTATGAATTTAGCATTGGACAAGGTAGGGGGTAGAGCGCAAACAAATTTCAATGCACGAAATAAAGTCATAAAGATGATGGTGACCTTTGATTTGATTGATATCTGGCGTGAGAGAAATCCCAATACTAAGCTGTATACTTGGCATTCGAATATTGATACGTCCATTGATTGTAGGTTGGATTTTTTTTTTATTATATCCCATCACCTTAAGAATGCAGTGAACGATGTTTCAAGTTTTACCCCTTTTTGGTTCAGACCATTCATGTGTAACGTTAAAAGTTTTATTTGGTAATCGTCGTGGTAAGGGTATTTGGAAATTAAATGTTTCACTTTTAGATGATCCTGATTATATTTGTTGAGTAAGAGATGCTGTTAAAGAGGTGATGGCTAAAGATCACAGTTATAACCCAAGTCTGTTATGGGAATCATGTAAAGTTATCATTAGGTCTGTATCAATTGCATATTCTAAACGTGTAAGTAGACAGCGACAACTAGATGAAAAGAAATTAATTGAAAGAATCGCATGTCTTGAGCAACAAAATGCTGTACACTCATGTTTAATTGTAAAAAAAGGAGCTTGAAGATTCCAGAACTAAGTTAGATGCTTATCTATGATTATAAAGTGAAAGGCATTGTTATAAGATCAAGAGCTCGATGGTCTGAAAAAGGTGAGAGAAACACAAAATATTTTTTGAATTTGGAGAAACGAAATAAGTCATTCAATTCTATTAGGCAGTTAATTTTTGATAACACTATTGTTGAAAATCCTGATATCATTTTAGAATCCATTAAAAGTTACTATGAGTGTCTTTACACTAAAGACAGTGACGTTTGTTCGAGTGACTTTTTCATTAACCTGGATATTAACCTGGATATTAACCTGGATATTAACCTGGACATTCCAAAATGTCTGCAGAGCTAAGCCCGGAGCTGCGAAGGGCTCCTTACTCTTGAAGAATGTAGTCGCTCTTTATTTTCAATACCTCTTAACAAGTCTCCTGGCTCCGATGGAATCCCCGTTGAATTTTACCGTGTATTTTGGGACGATGTTGGTTCACTTGTTGTCAATTCCTTTAACTATGCCTTTCAAAAAGGCCACATTTCTGATGAGCAAGGTAGAGCTTGCCTAACACTCATTCCAAAGAGAATAAAGATAACCGTTACATAAAGAATTGGCGCCCTATCGCTCTACTCAACACAGACTATAAAATTGTTGCTAAATGTCTGGCTACGCGTATGAAGAATGTTCTCACAGATTTAATAAATCCTGAGCAAATGGGGTCTTCCTAAAAGGGCGCTTTATAGGTGAAAATGTTAGATTAATTCTTGACCTTATTAACTACTGTAATGATCATGATATCCCTGGGGCACTTATTTTCCTTGACTACGAGAAAGCGTTCGACCGACTCGATTGGGGCTTCATCCAAAAGTCCCTTGATTATTTTAATTTTGGAAGTGATTTTAGAATGTGGGTTAGAACGCTGTATAGTAACATTTCATCATGTGTTATAAACAATGGTTTCCTTACAGACTATTTCAGGATTTCAAGGGGTGTGCGTCAAGGATGCCCCCTTAGTCCTTATCTTTTTATTACTTGTTCTGAAATTTTCACTGCTATGATCAAATCTAGTCTTCATATTAATGGAATTGTTATCTCCAATTCGGTTTTTAAAATTTCTACCTATGCAGATGACACAGTTGTTGTAACAGATGGGTCACTGGGTGATATTACAGAAACAGTGAATATTTTAGAAAATTTCTGTAAAGCGTCTGGTTTAAATGTAAATTTGGACAAACCTTGTCTTTTCCCTCTAGGCCCCTTTTCTCAAATCCACCGCCCCATTTTCAAAATTTTGACTTTGTTATTAGTGATGTACCTGTCAGGTATTTAGGTATTTCATTTACGCACCATCACGATGATTTCTTTAAGCTGAATTATCTCCCGAAGTTATCACGTATTAAAAGTATCATTAACCTCTGGTCTTCCCGAGACCTAACTCCAATTGGAAAAATTGTTCTCTCAGTTTTCTCATCTCACAACTAGTCTATCTTTTCTCCGTTTTGCCAAATCCAAGTGATCAGTATTTTAAGGATTTAGAGAACCTTTTTTATAGATTTATCTGGTCTAATAAACCTGACAAAGTTAAAAGAAATATTTTAATCAATAGCAAATCCAAAGGAGGTTTAAATATGATTGACATACGGTCGTTTGCTACAAGCTTAAAATGCAAGTGGGTGAAGTTATATCTCGATGATAACAATAGCTTGTGGAAGATTTTGTTTGATGTAGAACTTAAAAAATATGGTAAGGGCTTTTTATTTGAATGCAATCTTTCCAAAAATGATCTTTATATTTCGAATATCTTCATTCGTGATGTCTGCTTTGCATGGTTTGACTTTAATCTTAGATCTCCCAATAGTAACTTCTATGGAAGCCAGAGCGTACTGAATAACTCTTTTATTAAAATTCATAATCAGCCTAAATTTTTAAGCATTCTTAAACGTAACGATGCTTTCAGAGTGCGTCATTTTTTCGATAATGATGGAAACGCTTAAGATTATAATACCTTTTGTGTGAAATTTGGTATTAATCATTTTCCTTTTACTTTATTTTTTGGCATCATATCCGCAATTCCAAGTTCATGGAAAGACAGTATAAATTGTGTTAACATTCAAAATGAAAATGAGCAACGACTTACTAAAGCCATTACATCGCCAAAGATCACGAAATATGTATACAATTATTTAGTTAAGATAAAATCACAAGTTCCAAAGGCCATCTCCAAATGGCATCAAATAGATAACAAGGTATATGAATGGAATAAAATTTTTGTATTACCTTATTTTGCTGTAAGAGATACGAAGATACATTATTTTCAGTTCCGTTTCTAGCAAAGAATACTTGGTGTAAATAATTTTCTATTTAGAATTAAGGTAAAAGAAAGCCCACTTTGTTCTTTTTGTCATGATAGCAATGAGACACTAGATCATCTTTTTTGGGATTGTGTTCATGTTATGAATTTTTGGTAAGAGTCAGTTAACCTATGCTTAAAGCGCAGGTTTGAATTGGAGTTTAATTATATTAAGTTTGGCTTTTTTGAAGATGCCACACATCCTATTAATTTTTTCATTTTACATGGAAAGTACTTCATATTTAATTGCAAATTAAATAATATTATCCCAGATGCAACTGCTTTCTCCTATAAACTTAAATATTACCTCAGCGTCGAATATTATATTTTAAGCAAAGCTAATAATGAAACTCGTAAGACACTTTTAAAAGAATTCTTTATTTCGTGATATGTTAATGCTATATATGTTTTTTTCTTGTTAAGAATGATTTGATTATATTTACTTGTACATAACTTTCGAATTGAATGAATGCTCAATAAAAGAGACTGGAAAAAAATGTATGTCACAATTATTTGTCAAAATTACAAACTTATTGAAGCTGTGTAACTGGAGATAAACTGAACAAAAGAACCTGTCACGTGATCGAAAGGTACGAGCAGGAACGCTATACTGTTTATGATAACTCATAAACAGTAATAAATTTCATACCTGTGTGTTCAAACTACAAGCAGGAAGCTGACCCGTTGGAAAGCTATGTTCAAAGGCTGATCTGATGATTTTCGGGGAAAAACTGCGGACTTCATTAACACTCTAATCTTTGCAAGACATGACGCAGTAAGATATACTATAAGCTGTATACTCACAGAAATGGCAGCCATTCTACCCTTTTTGTCTGGAGTGCGGAACTTTACTTTACTACTGACTTTGGTTTGGTGTCTGCATTACGAAGGTATGATGTAATTATGACGCTTTCGATGAAGTCGTAATTGAGAGAAAATATACGAAATATTAAGAAAAGAATAATGTAAATAAAGGACTAACGATCTTATATAGCTTAAAGAACAAGAGTTAAGCCCATCTGCATTAAAAGTAATTTGATGCAACTCTCAGCCAAAGCTTAGAAATCGTTATTAGCTATACTTGCATACTAAGACTAATCATATAAAAGTCTGTAAAGGAGATCAGAACGATCATGTGAATGTTTTTCTTTAGACGTATGAAGTGGCTAGATCTAGTGTTATTAAACACGGTAACCACATATGTAAGATGTTTATTGCTTCTACTCACAAATGTATTTAGCGTATATCTTCCTCCCAAAGTATTGCTGGCAAAGTGTAGGAGAACTGACGAAGTAGCCAGTATGTGTTCAAATGTTATCTTTATAAATAACAATGTTTTCTTATGAAAGTAATTTATCCAGAAATGGAATTATGAATGTAGTTTATCTCAAAAGAGTCTAGATGAGTATGAATTTGTAATCGGATAACAAAAGTGTTTGTAGAATATGATTCACATATGGATTTGATACATACAAGCACGAAACTTAATTCGCCGTGTATGTAACAGCGTGTCATAAAAGAAAGTTTAACATGTTCTCCTTTAATTTTTTTTTTGTTATAATAACTCCCTTAGAATTTATTGATAAACTGCACGCGCATGTGCCCCCAAAAGTCCTGGGTACATGCCTTCTAGAATGATGAGCGGGACAAGCCGTTTCCGAAGATCCCGTGAGTTTGTAAAACCCCAAATGTTCTTGTACGCTACGCCCCAACTCATGGCGGCTCTCCGATTAGACTAGCAATCCCGCTAGATAGTAACAAACAAAATTCGGGCAAAAGACGATTTCTAGACACCCGTATGCTAATGTCTTCAGCCTCTAAATATTTGTAAAGTACTCAAAAACAGAAAAAAAAAAAACTTAAACTGAGTATATGCGTAATTACATTATGATTCTTGTATCACCTCAACCCACCTGATATGTGTTACCATTTTTCATACATCATACATTATTTTTTACTTTCATACAAATTGAGGAATTGCAGACATGATACCCTATTTAAGGCTGGGAACATGCAGCCTAGAATATTCTGAAGACGCAGTTTTCGGCCATCTAGGGAGGCTGTAACACACAAAAAAAAGTTTGTAATACGCTAATCGTCAATCATAGTGGCGATCCTCTTAGATTTTAGTCTCGCTAGTCAGTACCTTAAACTAAAAAAAATCTTCCCCCACATTTCTAGGCCCCCGCAGGCTTATGTGTTCATTCCCCATGTACTCGATAAGTGCTCAAAGAAAAAAAAAAAACTGAAAAATTTGCGTAATTCATTGTGATTCTTTTATCACCTAAACGCATCTGATGTGTATTACCATTTTTCCCGCATTGAGTTTTCTTCATAAGAATTGAGGATATATGCAGACATAATATCCTTATTGCAAGGCCGGGTACATTCAGCTCAAGTATACTACACTTGTTTCGTTTCCTGCCATCTGGAGGGTTTGAAAAGCCAAATCTGTCTTGTTGTCTGGACGCCACTTAATGGTGACACTCAGCTTAAATAATCCCACCATTGCTCAACCCCCCTTTCCGTCGAGCCTTATAGTGCATTTTTCGTGAACCCCCTCCCTATAACCCTCTCCCCCACCCACATCTTTTTAATTCTGGATCAAAGCAATCGTAGTGTTCGAAACATCCAGCTAGTAGCAATTTTTGACCTTCACACCCCCTCCCTAAATATGTGACCTACGGACCTGTTGGCAATTATGTCATACTTTACATATAAGGGTACGTGTCATATTATTATTATTATTATTAATATATATCATTACTATTATTATATATATTAATGTTATTATATATAATAAATATTATTATATAATATATGTTACATATTATTATATAATATTATATAGATGTATAATATGTGACATATTATGTCATATTATATATCAAGGAAAGCATCACGTGTGGCTTAAAGGTAATAGGTCGTTTGTTTAAGAAAAGACTTCCATATTTTTGAAACCAATGTTTGTGAATGCAGAATGATAGATTACTCAAAATAAGAAAGGACAGTAGCCGGCTCTTCAAGAATTAAGCTCCCCACAGATAGAAATTCAGTTATTTGTTGCTCAACACTAATTTGTTCAACCAAACTTTCAAATTTTGCAGCTTGCTGTATCATCATGAAATCTCTGAACAGTTGTATATTGTAGCTGACAACGTATGTATTGTTTTATTATTTATTCATCAATTACGGTAACAACCCCTGATTGTGTTTCTGAATGCCGAGTCACACTATCTCATTAATCGTTTTGCTTTCAGCGAAAGATACAACACAGCAGATGACGGCCATATCGACAACAATGCCAACGGCGCCATTAGCAGACTCAACAATTTATACTGGTTTGTATAGTAGCATATCCCAAACACATGTTCACATGTGACATTAAAACAAGATGGTACTTTGCAAAGTTCTTAGCATCTCCACAGGGGGTATAAGATAGAACGCCCCGTATCGTGTAGCCTGATTTATTCAAAAACGTTATCACTTATTGTGAGTAACGTATGTATGTTTATCTCATCCCTACACATGTAATGTACGGGATGAGATATTGTAGTTGCTTTGGGACGTAAGAATGTATCACGGCTCTCTCAGTTGCCATAGCAACATTTGCCATGGTCACTTTATGTACGGTTGATATATGAGACATGAGGGTCTATCCTGGTGTGGTACTTAAGGTGACCTGGAACCCCCATAAGGGTAGGGGTAAAAATGATAGATAGGTGGCCCATAGTCTGAAGTTGTGTCTCCTGTCAAAAGTTAATGTCAGAGGTCAAAGGTCACAATAGTGAAAATCTTATTTTCTGTATCTTTTAATACGAACGGTGTACAAGTTTTTATCTAAAAATCATGTTTGAATGTGTTGTAAGGTCAAAGGTCAAGTTCTAAGTCAAATGTCAAATTTTACACCGAAAAGTTTGCGTCCGCAATTTCTCCTAGACCACAAAGCTGAGGAGGTTCAAAGTTGGTAGATATGTGACCCAAGGTCTGAAGCTGTGTTTCCCGTCAAAATGTAAGGTCACAAATCAAAGGTCAGAGGTCAAAGGTGAAATTCCTTGTCGTTAAAATGCTTTGACAAAGTGTGTCGCGATTTCCGGCTTGACAGTAAGTCTAATGAATTCAAATTTGGTCGTGAGGTAACAGATTATGATATGTATAGTGTTCAACCGATCGGTGACGTCATAGGTCACTAAGGCGCTTAACACATACGGTAGGTTCTGTTAGTTGAAGGTGCAACATAACTTATTAGATCTTTGCTTTTCCACACAACGTGAACTAATATTTCAACCTTTATTCAACAATCTTTGGACTGAGTGATTATATCTAATAACAATGTCATTTTCCATGCTTTTGGTAATACTCCTACTCAGTAGGCTTTTACTGTTACATGTGTTGTATATACTAGCTAAGAAATTGAGTGGTTTACAGTACGTTTTGGAGGGAAAAGAAATTGAGTTATGCGAATGATTGTAATGGCGCCCTAATTTGAGAAATAAAGGAAATCAAAGGATTACTTTGACGCGATCTGCATGGAATTATGTAATGTGACGCGCACATGACTTCTACATTCACACAACACTTGCGTGTTCCTTACTCATCCATGGCCAAGTGTGCTGCGCGTAGCTATGTGTACTGATACACTTTGCATAATGTAAAGCGCTGGGTGTTCCATCAAACTCTCGATCAACTAAATACATATATGTAAAAGAGCGAATGATTATGGACATTCATAAGGAGGAGATGCAACTACGTGGATTGCCCTCTTGTTCATATAAGCCCGGTTCACACAAGCGTGATTCAACTCTCAACTGAATTAGTGCAAATTGAGTTGATCATAAAAGTTAATCAGAATAAAATAGCGTCATAATTCCTCTTAATCCTGGATTTCGTAAAAGAGAAGAATCGATTTCGTAGTTCCAACTAAGCGTTCATTAATGTAAACGGCAATTCAAGTTGTGCAAATTTAGTTGAAAATTAAATCGCATGTTGAATCACGCTAGCGTGACCCGGGCTTAATGTTTACTCTTGACTCATCTATCTATCTATCCATCTTTCTATCTATCCATCTATCCATCCTTCTATCCATCCATCCATCTATCCATCCATCCATCCATTCATCGATCAATCGATCTGTCCATCTGCCTATCTGTTTATCGGTCTATATATCTATGTATATATATGTATATATATATGTATATATATGAGAAGGTTTTTAAGCCTTGTGTTTATAATGGCCAACTTCTCAGCCGTGCACACACTTGCATTGACCCGAGGAGTTGGGATGTGTGTTGGATTGTGTGATGATCGACCAAGATATAGTGTGTTGTTGTTTCCTATCTTTGAGTGACCAAATGTGCTTTGAGAGTTCAGTCTCATTCGCGTATGCCCTGTGTTTGAAAGATTTCATGTGGTTGTAATACCGCTGCTTGAAGGGGCCTGCTGACATGCCAATGTATGAATGGGTGGTTCCGTCACTCATGACGTCGGCCCTGTAAACAATAGACTTGACCAAGCATTTCCCACCGAGGGGGCATTCATCTTTTACACGGCAGTTGCATGGTCTGTATAGCGATGGTTGGTTTGACCCAGATAGTATTTACTGGTTGTGACTGTGGATTATGGATTTTACATTCTTCATGCAACTGTAGCTGACTTTTAAATTGTTCCTGTTGAATAATGGATGGAACTTATGAGACGTTGGGAAATGCTTGGTCACCAACTAGGAACACCAGATAGGAAACAACAACACACTATATCTTGGTCGATCATCACACAATCCAACACACATCCCAACTCCTCGGGTCAATGCAATCTGTGCAAGGCTGAGAAGTTGGCCATTATAAACACAAGGCTTAAAAACCTTCTCAATAAGAGATCTGACATTGTGTCCACTTGCCGTCATGGTAGAAAACCACTCAGCCATACAAGCCAAAAACACTAGGTCTGTACACAGTACAAATCCCGATTTACGTTTAGTCGCCTGAAGAACCTCAGGGAGAAACCGTCTGTTGCGACATTCACAGGGTTTCGTTATCATGTATATTACATGCTCTACCTTGTATTGAGCTCTCTCGGCCGGTAAAGCTGGTTGTTATCAATATATATATATATATATATATATATATATATATATATATATATATATATATATATATATATATATATATATATATATATATATATATATATTAATGTGATCGTTACGTCTTTTTACTTACATTTTATTGACTTTCACCTATCAGGGACCGTCCATAAAACCTTTTATTCAAAGACTAATCAGATAGAAGATCAAATAGAATGATTAAATGCACGAGGAAGGATAAATATCACACGGAAAAGGATATGATGAGCTATCATGGCTTACCAACTTCCTTAATTGAACTTTCAAAAGATAGACATATGTCAAAACAAATATATTGATGAGGAAGTTGTGTACCAAAACTTCTGAAACAGTGAAAACACAGAAAAAGTGACTAATATGTAAATCAGTAATTTACAAAGCCTATAAGGGCTAAAGGAAAATATCCTTTTAATTCGTAATTACGAAATTATAGTAATTTGTAATAACGATTTAATATTTCGTAATAACGAGTTGATAATTCGTTCTTAAGAATTTATGAATAATTAATTACAATGTTTCAGTCTTAATTACGAAATATTAATTCGAAATATATCAATGTTTATCTTGTGTTTTGAAAAACTAAGACTGATTTAAATTTAAAGGAATTGAAACGTTAGTGAAAAGAAACCTGTTTGAGATAAATGCTGTACGGCATTTTTAAGATCTCAAAGGTATGCAGAATGAATATTATACCACTGCATATCAAGTATGCACATAGGAACCAGGTAGTTCTTTATCAATGATGTATGGTGATAAATATGGGAGCTTCTGTTACAGGAAGAAGTAGTGTTTTCTTACCCGGGAATCCAGTGACAATAAATGTCATACGTGTGTATTCAAACTACAAGCAGGAAGCTGACACGTTGGATAGCTATGTTCAAAGGCTGATCTGATGTTTTTCTGGGAAAAACTGCGGACTTCATTAACACTCTTATCTTTATCTTTAAACATGACGCAGTAAGATATACTATAAGCTGTAGGAATACCCACAGAAATGGCAGCCATTTTATCCTTTTTGTCTGGAGTGCGGAACTTTATTACTGACTTTGGTTTGGTGTCTGCATTACGAAGGTATGATGTAATTATGAAGCTTGCGATGAAGTCGTAATTGAGAGAAAATATACGAAATATTAAGAAAAGAATAAGGTAAATAAAGGACTAACGATCTTATGTAGCTTAAAGAACAAGAGTTAAGCCCATCTGCATTAAAAGTAATTTGATGCAACTCTCAGCCAAAGCTTAGAAATCGTTATTAGCTATACTTGCATACTAAGACTAATCATATAAAAGTCTGTAAAGGAGATCAGAACTTTCATGTGAATGTTTTTCTTTAGACGTATGAAGTGGCCAGATCTAGTGTTATTAAAGACGGTAACCATATATGTAAGATGTTTATCGCTCTACTCACAAATGTATTTAGCGTATATCTTCCTCCCAAAGTATTGCTGGCACAGTTTAAGAGAACTGACAAAGTAGCCAGTATGTGTTCAAATGTTATCTTTATAAATAACAATGTTTTCTTATGAAAGTAATTTATCCAGAAATGGAATTATGAAAGTAGTTTATCTCAAAAGAGTCTAGATGAGTATGAATTTGTAATCGGATAACAAAAGTGTTTGTAGAATATGATTCACATATGGATTTGATACATACAAGCACGAAACTTAATTCGCCGTGTATGTAACAGCGTGTCATAAAAGAAAGTTTAACATGTTCTCCTTTAATTTTTTTTTGTTATAATAACTCCCTTAGAATTTATTGATAAACTGCACGCGCATGTGCCCCCAAAGGTGCTGCGCTCCCAGACAAGACCACATCCCTGTTGGAAATGCGCCTCATACGTTATATCAATGACGTAAAAGCAATACGTCCAACAACTCCCCAATTATTAAACGCTGACGGTGCCCTGATTATTTGTGTAACTATTCTTTACACTTTGACCTTCTGCCTAACCTGTTGCTGTTTATTTCCCTGAGGATTTTGAATCACTCTTCGCTGTAAATTCCATTTTATGTATCATTATTTTCATGAATTTTTTTCAAATTGCAGACATGATATACCTATTTTAAGTCCTCGGTACATGTCTTCTAGAATGAACGGGACAAGCCGTTTCCGAAGATCCCGTGAGTTTGTAAAACCCCAAATTTTCTAGTACGCTACGCCCCAACTCATGGCGGCTCCCCGTTTAGATAGCAATCCCGCTAGATAGTAACAAACAAAATTCGGGCAAAAAACGATTTCTAGACACCCGTACGCCAATGTCTTCAGCCTCTAAATATTTGTTAAGTACTCAAAAACAGAAAAAAAAACTAAAACTGAGTATGCGTAATTCATTATGATTCTTGTATCACCTCAACCCACCTGATATGTGTTACCATTTTCATACATTATACATTATTTTCTACTTTCATACAAATTGAGGAATTGCGGACATGATACCCTATTTAAGGCTGGGAACATGCAGCCTAGAATATTCTGAAGACGCAGTTTTCGGCCATCTAGGGAGTCTGTAACACACAAAAAAAAGTTTGTAATACGCTAATCGTCAATCATAGTGGCGATCCTCTTAGATTTTAGTCTCGCTAGTCAGTACCTTAAACTAAAAAAAATCTTCCCCCACATTTCTAGGCCCCCGCAGGCTTATGTGTTCATTCCCCATGTACTCGATAAGTGCTCAAAGAAAAAAAAAAACTGAAAAATTTGCGTAATTCATTATGATTCTTTTATCACCTAAACGCATCTGATGTGTATTACCATTTTTCCCACATTGAGTTTTCTTCATAAGAATTGAGGATATATGCAGACATAATATCCTTATTGCAAGGCCGGGTACATTCAGCTCAAGTATACTACACTTGTTTCGTTTCCTGCCATCTGGAGGGTTTGAAAAGCCAAATCTGTCTTGTTGTCTGGACGCCACTTAATGGTGACACTCAGCTTAAATAATCCCACCATTGCTCAACCCCCCTTTCCGTCGAGCCTTATAGTGCATTTTTCGTGAACCCCCTCCCTATAACCCTCTCCCCCACCCACATCTTTTTAATTCTGGATCAAAGCAATCGTAGTGTTCGAAACATCCAGCTAGTAGCAATTTTTGACCTTCACACCCCCTCCCTAAATATGTGACCTACGGACCTGTTGGCAATCTTGTCATACTTCACATATAAGGTTACGTGTCATATTATTATTATATATCATTATTATTATATATATTAATGTTATTATATAATATATGTTGCATATTATTATATAATATATGTTACATATTATTATATAATATTATATAGATGTATAATATGTGACATATTATGTCATATTATATATCAAGGAAAGCATCACGTGTAGCTTAAAGGTAATAGGTCGTTTGTTTAAGAAAAGACTTCCATATTTTTGAAACCAATGTTTGTGGATGCAGAATGATAGATTACTCAAAATAAGAAAGGGCAGTAGCCGGCTCTTCAAGCATTAAGCTCCCCACAGATAGAAATTCAGTTATTTGTTGCTCAACACTAATTTGTTCAACCAAACTTTCAAATTTTGCAGCTTGCTGTATCATCATGAAATCTCTGAACAGTTGTATATTGTAGCTGACAACGTATGTATTGTTTTATTATTTATTCATCAATTACGGTAACAACCCCTGATTGTGTTTCTGAATGCCGAGTCACACTATCTCATTAATCGTTTTGCTTTCAGCGAAAGATACAACACAGCAGATGACGGCCATATCGACAACAATGCCAACGGCGCCATTAGCAGACTCAACAATTTATACTGGTTTGTATAGTAGCACATCCCAAACACATGTTCACCTGTGACATTAAAACAAGATGGTACTTTGCAAAGTTCTTAGCATCTCCACAGGGGGTATAAGATAGAACGCCCCGTATCGTGTAGCCTGATTTATTCAAAAACGTTATCACTTATTGTGAGTAACGTATGTATGTTTATCTCATCCCTACACATGTAATGTACGGGATGAGATATTGTAGTTGCTTTGGGACGTAAGAATGTATCACGGCTCTCTCAGTTGCCATAGCAACATTTGCCATGGTCACTTTATGTACGGTTGATATATGAGACATGGGGGTCTATCCTGGTATGGTACTTAAGGTGACCTGGAACCCCCATAAGGGTAGGGGTAAAAAATGATAGATAAGTGATCCGTAGTCTGAAGTTGTGTCTCCTGTCAAAAGTTAATGTCAGAGGTCAAAGGTCACAATAGTGAAAATCTTATTTTCTGTATCTTTTAATACGAACGGTGTACAAGTTTTTATCTAAAAATCATGTTTGAATGTGTTGTAAGGTCAAAAGTCAAGTTCGGGGTCAAATGTCAAATTTTATACCGAAAAGTTTGCGTCCGCAATTTCTCCTAGATCACAAAGCTAAGGAGGTTCAAAGTTGGTAGATATGTGACCCAAGGTCTGAAGCTTTGTTTCCCGTCAAAATGTAAGGTCACAAATCAAAGGTCAGAGGTCAAAGGTGAAATTCCTTGTCGTTAAAATGCTTTGACAAAGTGTGTCGCGATTTCCGGCTTGACAGTAAGTCTAATGAATTCAAATTTGGTCGTGAGGTAACAGATTATGATATGTATAGTGTTCAACCGATCGGTGACGTCATAGGTCACTAAGGCACTCAATACAGTACGGTAGGTTCTGTTAGTTAAAGGTGCAACATAACTTATTAGATTCCTTTTCCACACAACGTGAACTAATATTTCAACCTGCATGCAACCATCTTTGGACTGAGTGATTATATCTAATAACAATGTCATTTTCCATGCTTTTGGTAATACTCCTACTCAGTAGGCTTTTACTGTTACATGTGTTGTATATAGTAGCCAAGAAATTGAGTGGTTTACAGTACGTTTTGGAGGGAAAAGAAATTGAGTTATGCGAATGATTGTAATGGCGCCCTAATTTGAGAAATAAAGGAAATCAAAGGATTACTTTGACGCGATCTGCATGGAATTATGTAATGTGACGCGCACATGACTTCTACATTCACACAACACTTGCGTGTTCCTTACTCATCCATGGCCAAGTGTGCTGCGCGTAGCTATGTGTACTGATATACTTTGCATAATGTAAAGCGCTGGGTGTTCCATCAAACTCTCGATCAACTAAATACATATATGTAAAAGAGCGAATGATTATGGACGTTGATAAGGAGGAGATGCAACTACGTGGATTGCCCTCTTGTTTATCTAAGCCCGGTTCACACAAGCGCGATTCAATACGCAATTCAACTAAATTAGTTGAAATTGAGTTGATCATAAAAGTTAATCAGAATAAAATAGCGTCATAATTCCTCTTAATCCTGGATTTCGTAAAAGAGAAGAATCGATTTCGTCGTTTCCACTAAGCGTTCATTAATGTAAACGGCAATTCAAGTTGTGCAAATTTAGTTGAAAATTAAATCGCATTTTGAATCACGCTAGCGTGACCCGGGCTTAATGTTTACTCTTGACTCATCTATCTATCTGTCTATCTGTCTATCTGTCTATCTGTCTATCAGTCTATCTGTCTATCAGTCTGTCAGTCTAGCTGTCTAGCTGTCTATCTGTCTCTCTGTCTGTCTGTCTATCTGTCTATCTGTCTATCTATCTGTCTGTCTGTCTATCTGTCTATCTGTCTATCTGTCTATCTGTCTATGTGTCTATCTGTCTATCTGTCTATCTATCTATCTATCTATCTATCTATCTATCTATCTGTCTGTCTATCTGTCTATCTGTCTATCGGTCTATCTGTCTATATGTCTATGTGTCTATCTGTCTATCTGTCTGTCTGCCTGTCTGCCTGTCCGCCTATCTGCCTATCTGTGTATCTGTCTATTTGTCTATCTGTCTGTCTATCTATCTATCTATCTATCTATCTATATCTATCTATCTATATCTATCTACATCTATCTACATCTATCTATATCTATCTATATCTATCTATATCTGTCTATATCTATCTATATCTATCTATATCTATCTACATTTATCTATATCTAGCTATATCCATCTGTCTATATCCATCTATCCATCTATTCATTTATCCATCTATCCATTTATCCATGTATCCATCTATCCATCTATCCACCTATCGATCTATCCATTTATCCATCCATACATCCATCCATCCATCTATCCATCTATCCATCCATCCATACATCCATCCATCTATCCATCCATCCATCTATCCATCCATCCATCGATCTGTCTGTCTATCTGTCTATCTGTCTATCTGTCTATCTGTCTATCCGTCTATCCGTCTATCGGTCTATCGGTCTATCTGTCTATCTGTCTGTCCGTCTGTCTGCCTGTCTGCCTATCTGCCTATCTGCCTATCTGTCTGTCTGTCTATTTGTCTATCTGTCTGTCTATCTATCTATATCTATCTATATCTATCTATATCTATTACATCTATCTATATCTATTTATATCTATCTATATCTATCTAAATCTATCTATATCTATCTATATCTGTCTATATCCTATCTATATTCATCTATATCCATCTATATCCATCTACATCTATCTATATCCATCTATCTATATCCATCTATCCATCTATTCATTTATCCATCTATCCATCTATCCATCTATCAATTTATCCATATATCCATCTATCCATCTATCCACCTATCGATCTATCCATCTATCCATCCATCCGTACATCCATCTATCCATCTATCCATCCATCCATACATCCATCCATCTATCCATCCATCCATCTATCCATCCATCCATCCATCGATCTGTCTGTCTATCTGTCTATATGTCTCTCTGTCTATCTGTCTATCCGTCTGTCTGTCTATCCGTCTATCCGTCTATCCGTCTATCCGTCTATCCGTCTATCCGTCTATCCGTCTATCCGTCTATCCGTCTATCCGTCTATCCGTCTATCCGTCTATCCGTCTATCCGTCTATCCGTCTATCCGTCTATCTGTCTATCTGTCTATCTATCTATCTATCTATCTACATCTATCTACATCTATCTACATCTATCTACATCTATCTACATCTATCTACATCTATCTACATCTATCTACATCTATCTACATCTATCTACATCTATCTACATCTATCTACATCTATCTATATCTATCTATATCTATCTATATCTGTCTATATCTATCTATATCTATCTATATCTATCTATATTTATCTATATCTAGCTATATCCATCTGTCTATATCCATCTATCCATCTATTCATTTATCCATCTATCCATTTATCCATGTAACCATCTATCCATCTATATCGTCTATCCATCTATCATCCAGCCATCTATCCATCATCATCCATCCATCATCATCCATCCAATCCATCCATCCATCTATCCATATCTCTCTGTCTGTCCTATCTGTCTATCTGTCTGTCTGTCTATCTGTCTATCTGTCTATCGTATCGTCTCTACTATACGGTCTATGTCTATCTATCTACAGCGGCGGCGACCTAGCGGCGAATCTAGCGATTTCATCATAGCTATCATCATCTATAGATCTATCATATCCATCTAAATCATCCAAAGCTATAGCCATCTATATCCATCTAGATCATCTATATCATTACATCTATCTATATCCATCTATCCATCTATCCATCTATTCATTTATCCATCTATCCATCTATCAATTTATCCATATATCCATCTATCCATCTATCCACCTATCGATCTATCCATCTATCCATCCATCCATACATCCATCTATCCATCTATCCATCCATCCATACATCCATCCATCCATCCATCTATCCATCCATCCATCCATCGATCTGTCTGTCTATCTGTCTATATGTCTCTCTGTCTCTCTGTCTATCCGTCTATCCGTCTATCCGTCTATCCGTCTATCCGTCTATCTGTCTATCTGTCTATCTGTCTATCTGTCTATCTGTCTATCTGTCTATCTGTCTATCTGTCTATCTGTCTATCTGTCTATCTGTCTATCTGTCTATCTGTCTATCTGTCTATCTGTCTATCTGTCTATCTGTCTATCTGTCTATCTGTCTATCTGTCTATCTGTCTATCTGTCTATCTGTCTATCTGTCTATCTGTCTATCTATCTATCTATCTATCTATCTATCTATCTATCTATCTATCTATCTATCTATCTATCTATCTATCTATCTATCTATCTATCTACCTATCCGTCTGTCTATGTGTCTATCTGTCTGTCTATCTATGTATCTATATCTATCTATATCTATCTATATCTATCTCTATCTATCTATATCTATCTATATCTATCTATATCTATCTATATCTATCTACATCTATCTACATCTATCTACATCTATCTACATCTATCTACATCTATCTATATCCATCTATATCCATCTATATCCATCTATATCTATCTATATCCATCTATCTATATCCATCTATCCATCTATTCATTTATCCATCTATCCATCTATCCATTTATCCGTGTATCCATCTATCCACCTATCGATCTGTCCATATATCCATCCATCCATACATCCATCTATCCATCCATCCATCTATCCATCCATCCATCTATCCATCCATCCATCCATCCATCCATCTATCCATCCATCGATCGATCGATCGATCTGTCCATCTGTTCATCTGCCTATCGGTATCTATATATATATATCTGTATATATATATATATATATATATATATATTTTTATATACCGTTCTTAGGTTAATGCATTTAAGCTGCTTTCACTTCATTCTTACCCACCTTCATTAACTACATTGCTTACCATTCACTCATTGTTTGTGGTCATTCTGTTTACTTTATGACAAAAACTTCAATCAGAGAATATGGAGTCATCGATTGCAATCCTAACAACAACATTTAATGACGTCATCACCGACAGAACAGATTCAAGTAGGTAACCCGTTTACGCTCGTGCAACTCTGTTTTTATTAAATGTACGATGTATATTACTATCGCTTCAAATTTTTGTCACTATTATTCCTGTCCAATGTTGACAAAGTAAATTGTAACTTCTTCATGACGTCATGTTTACAGTACTATTTTAAATTCTGTGGAACTATGCAACTTGTACACTTATAAAATTAATAGTAATTGCTTTCATTTAGAGACGACACTTTGTGATTTTATTGAAACTTGTCACATGCAATGACAGATGTTATGATGAGTGCCAAAACATATAGAGATAAAATTTAAAATACAAAATGATGAAAACAAAATATTTCTAAGTTTTTCAACGTCGGTTTTCAATACATCCATCCATCGATCGATCGATCTGTCCATCTGTCTATCGGTATCTATATATCTATATATATAGATATGTTCTACGAAGCACAAGTCCAGATAAAAAAAATCCCATGTAGTCTACCAATTCAATTGCTCAAGCTGTAATGCTTGCTATATCGGGGAAACCCACAGACATTTGGCTACAAGGATCAATGAGCACCTAAAATCCGATAAAAACTCACATGTTTACGAACACTTACACAAATCCCCCTCTTGTAACCCAAAATGCTATCACAACTCTTTCAAAATCATTGACTCGGCACCCACTTAGCTGCAGCTTAAACTCAAGGAATGCCTTCATATCAACTGGAATCTGCCCAATCTCAAAAAACAACTGGAATCCCCATTATTTTCTTTATTCAACTAAGTGTCACTTCTAAATTTTTGTCTTTGACGACCCAGTTGGTAGTACGTTTACCTTTCCTTATTTAGTCTTATCATCAACCTGACGATGGAAGTTGACCTTCCGAAACATGTCGTATTTTTATTATAATCTTTGTGTACACTGTTAATATATTGATGTTTTCCATCAAATCAGTGGTGTATTGTTTCATTTATATATATATATATATATATATATATATATATATATATATATATATATATATATATATATATATATATATATATATATATATATATATATACCGGTCTTAGATTAATGCGTTTAAGCTTCTTTCACTTCATTCTTACCCACCTTCATTAACTACATTGCTTACCATTCACTCATTGTTTGTGGTCATTCTCTTTACTTTATAACAAAAACTTCAATCAGAGAATTTGGAGCCATCGATTGTTATCCTAACAACAGCATTTAATGACGTCATCACCGACAGAACAGATTCAAGTAGGTAACCCGTTTACGCTTGTGCAACTCTATTTTTATTAAATGTACGATGTATATTACTATCGCTTCAAATTTTTGTCACTATTATTCCTGTCCAATGTTGACAAAGTAAATTGTAATTTCTTCATGACGTCAAGTTTACAGTACTATTTTAAATTCTGTGGAACTATGCAACTTGTACACTTATAAAATTAATAATAATTGCTTTCATTTAGAGACGACACTTTGTGATTTTATTGAAACTTGTCACATGCAATGACAGATGTTATGATGAATGCCAAAACATATAGAGATAAAAATTAAAATGCAAAATGATGAAAACAAAATATTTCTAAGTTTTTCAACGTCGGTTTTCAATACCGTGACAATTTCGCACTATGTTTATCAAACAGCAGTCCAGGCGAGCTCCATAACTGATGAATTCAGTCCAAATGCACACTCAGCAGCAGTAACGTAGCCACAGGGGACGCCACCCCCCCCTTCAAAAAACGTAAAAAATCAATGAAAGGTCTTTCATTTTTGGAATACAAAACAGGGATAAGAGATGGAAATCTCGCAATATTTTCATTTGAGAACTCTTGAAAAGTGCAAAAATCTTTTGAAATCTTAGACCACTCCCTAGAGGTCACATTGATGTGCCCTCCCCCCCCCCTTTAAAAAGTAAGTGTTTAGTTTGACTACGGGCCTACTCAGCAGTTTAAAGCAACAGTAAACATCAGAAGGGCACATTGAAGTACATTTCAGTTCGGTATGTTTCTTTCCTAGTTTCTGTCATTTGTAACATCATAACGTGTACTTAGGCCTACTCAATTCTTTTCATGCTCATCAACTGAAGATGGGCTTACTTTTTAGTAGAGGGTGAGAGGATGGGGTTGCCTGTGTCCCGTTGTGTGTGGAGAAATTGTAAAGTTTTGATTTTTTTCCTTGCAGTTTGGATGTTTTCTGCTGTCCTTGGTTTTGCGTTGTTTCTCATTGGAATAATAATGTTGGTTTGCCGTATCAAAAGGAGGTGAGTGACAAACCTTACTTTTGGCTTTGATTGCCGCCTAATGGGCCTAATGACAAAGAATGTCAACTCATGGATTGCTTCTCCGTTATACCTCCATCTTCAACTTGGCTGTTTTCTTGACTCGCTGCTCTAATATGTTTAAGTTGTTGTTTCTTATCGATGCTTTGCATATACACTGTTAGTGGTTTGGGTGAGCTTTATTTTCCCTGAAGCTTGTCCTCCCATAAAGCAGACAATCTTCCATATTTAAGTACCAAGCACACTTTGTCTCTCGGTAAGGATTTGATTTGCTGTGCTACGTTCGCTTCCAAGCTGCCAAATAGACGAAAACATTATGATGATCCCAAGTATATCCTTGTGGGGACCTCACAATTTAGTTCGATTCTGATAATTATGTCGGTGTCAGGCTGGTTGCTACTGGTACTATTGTAAGTGTGAGAGTAGGACGACTAAGTAAACTTAAGGGGATATGTTATTCTTTGTTCTCCTTCAATGACCAACATCCACAATTATTCTGCGCAGGAATTAATTGATCTCATTTTAGATTAATACACCAACGACGATTAATTCCTCATTGCTTAAAATTTGCTTTTCTCACAGACGAACACGGCAGACGGTCACGACCAATTACAACAAAACTGTCCATCTTAACACTGTGGACATTAACGATCCAACGGTTACGGGTACTATAATTAATACTTATCAAGCAGCTGACAACTTTATAGCAGGTAATAGTCACTCGTCAGGACAATCAAACAGTGATAAATCAACCGTCTCTTATTCCAAAACCCACCAAAATACAAAGCGGCATGTTTCTCCAGATGCAGCGAGTGAGATTACATCTCTTGTTTATCAGAATACCAGTGATGGCGTCAATGCCGGTGAATACACCTCTGTAGGCGAGAATAACGGAAAACATGTCTATCAAATGGCTGAAATAAATGCAAGCCTATACGTAGGCACAACCAGTCCGGTATCAGAAAGTTACGAATCACCGGACATGATCGGACAATACGAGTACCCATCAGTGATAGGTCGACGCGAAGACGCAACCATTGTTCCAAATTCACCAAATTCTGAAAACCATGTCAGATTTCACAACAGTCCACAGTCCTTCCAAGACCTTCAACCACTAAATATTTCATCGGGATCATTGTCTGGAACAGTTGATACATCGAAGAAAAACAATGGAAAAACTGATAAGAAACAATCCCAGCCACTAACTTTTAAAACGTCGGATAGGGAGGTTGTTGCCCATGACAACGACATGTACTCACGAGATAGTATTTATCTTCAGCCTGATGTATTTCCTGATGTCAGAAAAAATTCTGATAAACACGAGTATGACCTAGTACATACTGATGATTATCAGAAAATAACTGAAGAAGATGCCTTAAAGAATGACACTCTTACCCAAGCTGAACATAGCAGCGACACTTATGACGAAGTACTCCTCAACCTCACAGATCGACAGAAGAGTAGAACGGCGGCACTGGGGAGAGATTCAGGGTGGTACGAATCCGTTGGTGTTCTAAAATCAGAAGAAGTTACCCCTGCCATTGATGAATCATGGTACACCAACTACAACGCGGAAGGCGACCATGGGATATATCAAGACTTAGAACCAAAAGAGAACCTTCCATTTGGAGACCGTTAGCGTAATAGACAAAAACATATCCAGTCATATGGAAAACATTATGACATGTATTTTCATATGACATAAATTAGAACGTCTATACTTTGAATTTTATAGTATGCGCTTCCTGAAACATGTATATACCTATTCGCTTTTTAAACTGTTATGCATTTAATTTGTGCCCGTAACTGAAAGCTTACAAACAGTAGTGACTGTAAAAATGCGGTAACCATGCCTATTTGTATATAGAAAGTTAGTCTTGTGATAAGACGATGGTAGTTCTTTTCTTTCAGTAACTTGTAAGGTTCAAATCATACACAAGTTGCATATGTTGTACATACAGAGCGCCTTTACCCAATATCCAAACTGTCAGAGAAAATACAGGTCAGAGGAGTGGCGCCCTCAAATTTTGTCATTATTGTACTGCGGGCATATATGTGGTAGTGGATTGTGGGAGTAGGGCCGGAAAGATACACTAAGTCTTGACCAAGACTAATAGAAAGTATGAGATCAGTGAGCTAAAAGCAGCCATGTGAACACTACAAATTACAGCTTTCTTAATCTCATTCTTTAGAGGTATACTATCCGTTCCAAAATCGCGATAAAGTGCCTATAAAACATATATATATATATATATATATATGAATATTGACATATGAATATTTCAGGTAAATCTCGCGTTGCAACCACTCCATAACATGATATAATACATATATGTATTGACAAGTCTAAAAAGTTGTATCCCTTAACCTTTACTAATGTCTGCTATCATATATACTAACCTTATCAGGTATATCAGGTATTAATGATATACTGTCTTGCGACACGAATGTGAAACCTAACACAACAAAACTATGGATTTGATGGCTTGCTTTTGACATTCAAACTTAGCACTGAGTATTCGTACGTTTGATTGATATGCAAACCGAATTGAACTGTGCTCTTGAAATTACCAACGAGACTAGAGGATTATTTGTATCTTAACCTAGCTAGTGTTTGGGTTGCTCATAGACCTAAATATCATCACTAAATGCGTGAATTTGAAACAAATTGGTGCACGATTGTGATAAGTACAAAAGAAGTGGGGTATGTGTTAAGGTTGTATTGTGAAGTGTAAGTGGACAAATTGAAGTGAAGTGAAATAAGTGTTCTAAGAATAATTGCTGCTTTATGGAATAGAAGGGAGTCATTAAGGTTGACATATTTTTTTTTTTTTTTGCAAATAAACTATGGCAATTGCATTCGTCCATATTTCACCATATTTACTAAATCTGCTGCGTTTTACCTCACATATATTCTCTTAAGATGGTGAAGAGGAAATATTTAGTTAGTTAGATATGACATATCCTAGCAAAGCCACTTCAATATGATTTATCGCTATCATGAGTAAAAGCGTTCTTTTTTTTTTTACAAAAGAGTTCACCATTAAAAGCTGGCTTCGAGGTCTCTTCTGCATTTTTGTCTTCTCTCCAAATTTAATATCACACATTGCATGTGCTGGCACGCACCTGGCTGGTGTTACGTCGTTGCCTGTTTTAGACAAGTTGAATTATAAACGATCTGGTATGGCGCTGTCGGACAGAGACGCTATCCGTTATTGTAGTGAACGGTTGACACAGTTGTGTGTGTGATGAAGGAAAAGGGGGGGGGGGCAGGCAAAAGTTAACCCCCTCGAGTTTGACATCGTGTACTATCAGGTGTGTACTTTATACTGTTCAAAGTAATGCGGAAGAAGCGGTAGCGAAATACTAACTACCCGAAAGCCGGCCGTGGAGTAATTGGGCCGGAAGTCTTGTCTCTTCTGCAACTTGAATATGGAGTAGAGCTTTTAGTGTCGCCTTGGTGTACCTACCTGTTGAGCTGTCTGTCTCCTTGATGTACCTATATCCGGTGAGCTGTCTCCTAGGTGTGTAGGTGTTGAACTGTCGCTTCGGTGTACTTACTTAATCAGGTTGTTTTGTTATACTTATACATACCTCGCCACGAGATAGGATCCATACCCAATTACTTAAGTTCATACCGTCTAATGAATGGTCGTGCTAACCTTCGTCTACAAAAGTTATACGAGCTGTAGTATTCTTTGTAGCTGGACATAACTGTGTATTTCTCCCGACATTGGGAGCAGTGTTGAAAACCGATTTTTCATTTCTCGGCCTTGGCCTAAGAGGGCGATGACTCGGTTACGGTCTCGTTCCATGTGGCCTGGGTAATGTTTTCCAGACTGGTGTGACAGGAGATCCGTGAGTCCTACGGGCAGTAATTCACTGGGGATGTGTCCGTAGGACGTTTACGTCAGGTGGAATTGTGTCCGGTGAACACTATTTCCTGCCTGACAGGACACTCTAAAACAGGAAAATTTGTGGGTATCTAGTAATTTTTGTCCACCTGCGCGTACGGGGCAAAATGTACGATGGTGAAATACATTGCGATACGAATATTAACATAGCAACATCTGTCTCTGAGTTTTTCGTTTCCCTGCTTGAAGTGTGTAATGATGTCAATCACAATATATGATATTACAAAACATGGCTACACATTTACACATTGCTACTGTATGCATAGAAAGAAGATTTAACCTCAGTTCATCTTTGATTCGCCTTCGTAAACATTCACCAACTAAAATATCACAGCACCAACTTAAAGCAAATGATATTATTATCTCCATATTATCTTCAGTTTTTTCTTTTATTACAGTTGACAAGACATGACAAATTCATTTTCCCTTTCTTTACAGTTATGTTTTTCGCGCATTGTTCAAGAAGGGCTTCTACTTGAAAGATTCACACGAAAACATTGATCTCAATATGGGGGTACGAGTGTCTATGTGAAACAGTAACGAGAAGAGCGACAGTGAGGTGTCTGTGACATAACATTAATTTACGGCACAATAGATCAATTTCTGAAAGTTTGTGGTGCCCGTGCACCCACTCTCCCCTCCCCTATCCACCTTTTCCTCCCCACTTTTCACTGTTGGGTTTCTGCAAATTGTACTGTGATATTGTAAAACAACCTCCCTGGGCGATCATTTTTCTCCCATCACCATGAAGTTCATACAACTGTCGCTATGAACTGAAAAAAATGAAGAGCGCTGGCCTTTCTCCAACATTTTCTTATATCTACACCGTTTATAGATTCAACTGCTTTCACAATGCCAAGAAGATACGTGTCTGGAATTTTTCATGAACAGATCAAACTGACTTGTGACACAATTACCTTCATCGATATCCATAAATACACCCAGGTTTGGATACAAAACAATTTCGTTTACATAAGCATGAAATTACTGATGGACTAAAGGTTAACAAAATGTCTTTAATGATAAGTTTCATTCATACTATTCCCTCATCGTAGGAGCATTGAGCTGCACTTGTCCAAGTGGTAGCTCCCTAGTGGTAGCTATACCCTTCGATTGTGGGTCACAAAAGCTGTCCTATAATGACTGCATCGGCAGCCAAATTCACAAGTTTACTTAAAATTGTTTTATTTGTTTTATTTCAACTCGCTGCCCACTGTTATGAAGACCGCATTCTCACCGTACAAAAAAAAAAAAAAACAACAAACACCACAATCAAAAACAACAACAAGAAATAACAAGAAAATAACTAAAAATGACTGGTTACCTGTGTAACTAGATGATCCCATTATTACACATATTTCTTTATGTGGTGTTTTTATTTAACCATACTGGATGAAACTATTGAATTTTCTGGTAATGTTTGTAATGCTTTTCAACGTCCGCCTTATCATCGTACTTATTCCTAGATGCTTTGTAAGCTAGCTGAGCTATACGTTTGTATTTATTCTTGTCATGTGTTATAAAGAATTAGTGCTCATACACAGAAAAGACGCTGTTTTAGTATTGCATTTTTTTTTAAACAAAAGTGTCTGTTCTGGTAGAATATCCGTCCTTAAGACAAAAGACAACATTTACTCCCACACCTGTCTTGACGCTGTTACCTTGTCTGGTCTCAGTCTTTGTACACGATCTTTCAGCAGATTAATTTCCTTTGGGGACTATTCAAACACCACACACACTCATCAAGGTTCCATCATTTGGCTTAAATATCCAATGTTCACAGCTCCTCCAGGGTTAATATTTGTTACCAGCTCATTCATCAAGGTTAATGGCCGTTGGCTTGACATACGCAAACTCGTAACATATATAGATAACTGGTTCTGTTTTCCCTTTTGGCATATTTTTCTTTCAGCTATCGATCATCAAGGGTACTGAAAAGTGACTTGGAAGAGACTTAAGAGACATCCGCGGCAAATAACATTATAGATATTTAAATTGTGTAACCTTCAAAGATGGTGCGGGTATGTACATGTACTGTTTTTCTAACTTATACATACATACCCTTGTAAAACAAATGCAGCCAACCGCTGCTTAAATACTAGACGTCCGCTGTGCGGGCAAATCACTAGGTGATCTTCTAGATCTAGGACACAATCTACTGTGACATGAAAGGTTGGAGAAAGTGTCCGCAGGACCGGCATTCCTCAACGTGGACAGGCACGCCTTAGGAAGGATTGTCACGGAGTATTGGCTGCCACACCGGTACGAGAACGGAAGCAGTCTGTAAACTGCCGTTTTTTTTGTTATTTTGGGAGCATATTTTTTTCATCCTTTTAGATATCTTGGAAGGCCTACACACTGCTCTGCGTTACCTTGTAAACTGCTGTTGTACTAGCTGGTTGTCATTGTTTTGGTGTTGATTCAGCCAATTGATGGCGCCAATCATTTTTAGAAGGGTTCAGAAAGGAAAAGAATATGGCGTCGCCCATTGCGACTACATTCGTAATTTAGTCCAAAGTTTTCGATCGAGTTATTGCTGTTGCGGTTCATGTAGAAAGGCCACAAAACTTTGGTGAGTACAATAGCCCCTCGTAGCGATTCGTCTTTACTGTGATCTTGTTTAGCCTAGGATAAACTGACGAATCTTGGGGTTCCGTGTGCAGTGGTTTTTGCATTTTTTAGCCTAACGCTTACTGGGTCCCACCGATGTGTACTGCCTTTCGTATAGGCCATTACGTAATCGTTCTATGTGGGTTTGACGCGTTACGGGTTTGGAACATCATGTTCTAATGTTCTAATTGCATCACCATGTGACAGTTGTCTGAATTATTACTAGTGCTTTACTGTTCTGAGTACTCTGGTCTCTGGATTGTTTATTTAGTGATTCCACCAATTTCTTTGCTGGGTGTCGCATACGTGGGCCTACGAGCTAAATTTTTCCTTTGGCGATGCCTTATCTGTTCTATCTCTCTAGTACAGGAACTTAGTTTCTTGCTACCTATGTAACCTTGCCCGTCATTTCACTCCTTATTCCGTTTGTTTCCTTTTGTCTAGTGAATCAACAACAATACATACGATACACAGACCAAGCCAGTACGGTGTTTGTCTTGATTCCTCTGGTGGCGTGCTTTAAGTTTAAGAAAAACGAATACCGCACACAACGTCATTCACAAAGTTTTCCAAGTTTCTGTCTCTCAAGCGTTAAGAATACCGGAATACCGAAGTAAGCCAGTAAGCTTACCTGATGCCACTAGTAAGGTGACTCCTGTTCATGAAGTCAGACAAAAGGCCAGCTCCTGCACTGCTAACATAGGGAAGCGTTCAACCCAAGGGTCTGTAAAGAGCAGCAAGTATTCTACTCACACGTCAAGGAAGAGTGAGAAGCTCGCGTTGGAACGACCGCTAGCAATGCAGAAAATAGAGCTGGAGTTTAAAGAGAGGGAGCTCCAGTTAGAGATGGAAAGATTAAAACTCGAAAAGAAAATGAAGAAGACCAAGGCACTCTTGAAAGTGGCAGAAGAAAGTGAAGAAGATGAATTAGGGGAAGAAGAAAGTACAACGCCACCCATACAAGCTCTCGGTGACATACCTGTGGATGACCCCAATGACGGTGTGGCCAGATTCTTTAACGACATGCCAGAACCTGCTGCTGTGGATGAAGACCGATATTCAATAAGGGAATTGGTCAACTCATTCCGACTGTCCCCCATCCAGATAGATAAGTTCAAGGGGGACCCTCTGAAATATCCGATGTGGGTCAGTACATTCGACAACCTCATCGCAACGAGAGCGGCCACCGTTGCCGAGAAGCTTAATCTCCTAAGCCAACACCTTGAAGGGGAACCGCTCAACATGATAAGAGGCTACCTACTAATGCAAGACGGTACTGCGTATGAGAAGGCAAGGGAGAAATTGCATTACTGGTATGGAGGAGACGCTGTTATTAGCCGTGCATTTTTAGAAAGGCTAGAAAACTGGCCGAAGATCAGTCGAAAGGACTCCATTGGTCTAAGGAAGCTGTCCAATTTCGTGGACGAAATAAGTGCTGCCAAATGCTCTATCCGTGACTTGGGAATCCTAGACTACCCCCAAGAGAACCACAAGATAATTGCCAAGCTACCTGCATACATAGAGGGCAAGTGGAGGGCAGTAACTATGAGACACCAAAATGAGGAAGGCCACTTCCCCTCCTTCGAAGTATTTGCCAAATTCATGGTTGAAAGAGCACATGAGGCTAACATCCCAACATTTGACTGCCATGCAAATACGACAACTATGCACCAGCACCAGAACCCCCTGGTAAGAGGACCTGTGCCACAGTACAGTTGAAGTCCATGTCATGTGAATTGTGCGAAGGAGAGCACAAATCCATTACATGCAAGAAGTTCCAAGAAGCAGCTGTAGATCGAAGGGTGAAGTGGGTGCAAAAGTGGGGACTTTGCTTTGGGTGTCTCAAGTCAGGGCATAGATCAAGATCCTGTCAGAATCGTTTGAAATGCTGCAAATGTGAAAAGCGTCATCCCACTGAGCTTCACGGAGAAGACCCTATTGCTGCGCCCGTCGCAGAGCCAGAAGTAAGTCAACCCAAAGACGTTGTGTCAGCATGTACCAGCGAGGAAGGCTTGTGTACCATGGCCATAATTCCAGTGGTCGTTAAGTCATTAAGGAACGGCCGTGCTCTTTATACATATGCTTTCTTGGATCCAGGCTAGAGCATATCCTTTTGTACAGAACGGCTTCGACAACGATTGGGTGTCGGTGGGCGAAGAGTGAGAATACCCATTGACACAATAGCACCATTATATGCTTTTGATACCAGCATAATATCCAACTTAGCGATCAGTAGTTTAGATGGAGACAGGGAGATCAAGCTTCCTGGAGTGTATACAATGAATCGACTCCCAGTCCAGAGAGAACACATACCGACCCAGCAAGATGTTGATGCCTGGGATCATCTACGGGGCAAAGTTGTCCTGAGACAAATCGATGCAGATATTGGGCTAATGATCGGAAATGCTGCTGCAGATGCGTATGCACCCCTTGAGACAGTCGCAGGCCCCCCTGGTTCGCCGTTCACTGTTCGGTCTATTCTTGGTTGGATTCCATGGAGTGTTGTGAGACCAGGTTTGTCAACAAACGCTCCTGTCGTGGACAGAGTTGAAGTGAAGGCAGCCAAGCACCATTACCATTTAAGTTTCTCAAGATTGTTGATGAGGGCACGAAGTTGGTTGACGGCCGCTATGAAATTCCCCTGCCATGGGTAGATCCAACGTTCTACCTGATAACAGGGCACAGGCGATGAGAAGATTCGAATCTCTGGAAATACGATTTCAACGAGACCCAGACCTAAGGGTGAAGTACGTCGAAGTCATGAAGCAAATGCTTCACTGTGGTTACATGGAACCGGCTGACGAGATTACACCAATCAGAGAGTGGTACCTCCCTCACCACCCTGTCTTCAGTAATAAAAAACCAGGCAAGATTAGAGTCGTCTTTGACTGCGCTGCTAAACATGCTGGCATCGCTATCAACGATCTGCTTCCACAGGGGCCGGACATAACGAACAGCCTGGTGGGTGTCCTCCTCAGGTTTAGAGAGGAGAAAGTTGCTGTCATGGCTGACATTGAAGGAATGTTTCTTCAAGTGGCTGATCCATCGAAAGACCGAGATGCCCTTCGATTCCTGTGGCGGAGTAGTGAATGGGAAGAAGTGAAGGTCTACAGAATGACCCGCCACATCTTTGGTGCGATCTCATCATCCGCCATTGCAAACAAAGCCCTCCAAAAGACTGGCGAAGACAATGGACATAATTACAATTCGGATGTGCAGAAGGCTATCCGTAACTCATTCTATGTAGATGACTGTCTGGCCACCGTTGCAGACACTCCTAGGGCTAAAGTGTTCATAAAGGGTCTAACCGAGCTGTGTGCAAAAGGAGGGTTCAGGTTGACAAAATGGATTTCCAATGATAAAGAAGTGCTGGAGACCATTCCTCATGACGAAAGAGCTCCCGATCTGAAGTCACTTGACCTTAGTCAGCAAGGTATTCCAGTCAGCCATGCCCTTGGGGTGCAGTGGTCGCCACAAAATGACACTCTGCAGTTCGAAATAACTCCTGTCAAGAGAAGTCCGACAAGGAGAGGGTTGTTGTCTGTTGTTAGTTCACTTTTCGACCCTCTTGGATATGTATCTCCCTTTGTGTTGCCAGCAAAGATCCTCCTACAAGATATGTGCAGAAGGGGTTTGGCCTGGGATGAACACATTGATGAGGCGTCCCTACAGATCTGGCAGCGTTGGCTGAGTGAGCTGGATCAGTTGAAAGAGTGGAGTATACAGAGATGCACTAAATCCAACTTATCTGCTGAAGTCATCAACAAGCATCTCCACACCTTCTGTGATGCCAGTGACAAGGGCTATGGAATGTGCACTTACTTTCGCCAAGAAGACAAAGAGGGGAATCTGCAGGTGTCATTAATATTTGCCAGAAGTAGAGTCGCCCCACTGAAGTACACCTCAATTCCCAGCCTTGAGTTAACAGCTGCCATGATGGCCGCTCGACTTACCAGTATGCTATTGTTAGAGCTGGACATTACAGAAGCTTTCTACTGGTCTGACAGCCAGACTGTACTCAGATACCTAAATAACGATACTCGAAGATACAAAACATTCGTGGCCAACAGGGTCTCAGTGATCCTTGATCTTACAGATGCCAGTCAGTGGTCCTACGTCAGAACACACGACAATCCGGCAGACGAGGCCTCCCGTGGCCAGTGTATTGACGATTTCCTGAAAAATAAGAGATGGGTATTAGACCCTGATTTTCTACATCATTCGCGTATGGAGTGGTGCAGTCCGAAGGTCACCTTCATCTCGACTGACCCCGAGGATCCTGAGGTAAAGATATGCAACATGGCCATTGAGACCAAATCCGCCGGGTTTGTTGATGGCTTGATGACCAGATGTTCAAGTCTCACCAAACTCATAAGAGTTGTTGCGACAGTCATTAAATTCACAAAGAAACTGAGTGGAACGAACAAGGACAAGATGGAGGGTCATTTAACGGTTAATGATTTGACAGCAGCCGAACATCTCATCCTCTCCCACGAGCAGATAAAGTATTTCAACACAGAATAGAAAGCCTTAACAAGTGGTTCTGCAAAGCAACTTTGCTCGGTTATGAGGAAGAGCACATTGCGTACATTGGATGCCATGTTGCGAGACGGTCTCATCGTCGTAGGAGGTAGATTAAGGAGAGCCGATTTACCTGATGAAGCCAAGCATCAGATAATTATACCCAAGACCTCGCCTGTTGCCTACCTTATTGTGCTAGAAGCTCACAAATCCTCATGTCACATGGGCAAATCCACCATACTCACAAGATTGTGGAAGAAATACTGGGTCGTCGGTGCAGGAACTATTATCCGGAGCATCGCCAGCCGATGTGCAACTTGTAGGAAGTATCGTTCGAAACGAGGGGAACAACAAATGGCTTCTCTACCAGTTGAAAGAGTCATCGACGATAAACCACCTTTTGACAACACCGGCATGGACATGTTTGGTCCCTTCGAGATTAAAAGAGGGAGAAGTGTGATGAAGAGATATGGCCTCATATTTACCTGTCTGGCTACAAGGGCCATACACCTGGAGGTCCTTCACTCAGCTGATGCCGACAGCTGCTTAAGTGCCTTGAGGAGGTTCCTATGCAGAAGGGGATCTGTAACTACCATTCGAAGTGACAATGGCACTAATTTTGTAGGTGCGGACCGTACGTTGAAAGAGGCAATGAAGGCTTGGAACGACTCCAACCTTCCCACTTGGTTGGCACAACGAGACATCACCTGGGAGGTTAACCCACCTGCAGCCTCTCATTTTGGTGGAGTTTGGGAGGCCATGATAAGAATCGTGAGAAAGGTTATGAATGGTGTCATGAAGGAACAGACCATTCGACTTGACGATGAAGGTCTCGCCACGCTCATGTGTGAGATAGAAAATATAGTTAACGAGAGACCCCTGACAACAGTCACCATGGATCCGAAGGACACTGAACCACTGACGCCGAACATGATCCTGACGATGAGGAGCCGGACGATGTTGCCACCAGGTGTCTTCGATAAGAAAGATGTTTATGTTCGCCGACGTTGGCGCCAGGCCCAATACCTAACCGACCTATTTTGGTCCAGATGGCGACGAGAATATCTCCCGTTATTACAAAAGAGACAAAAGTGGCTCTTTCCTAAGAGGAACATCCAGGAAGGAGACATCGTTGTGTTCGTAGACGAATCCCTCCCACGGAATGTCTAGTTGATGGGACGTGTCCTGGAGACCAAGGTGGACAGCAAGGGCCACGTGAGATCCCGTTCCATCAAGACTCGCCACTCGACACTGGAAAGGCCGATCCATAAGCTGTGTTTGATGCTGAAAGGCGATGGGTCCGACGTTATGTCCTGTAAACCTGAAGGGAACTAATTTGACTGTTTCCATTTAGTAGTGAACTTAACTTTGCTGCTGAGTTCTTGTTGTTAGCTAACAGGTTGTTTTCCTCCTTTTGCTTTATCTGGCCTATACTTTGAGCTTTTAGAGACTGTTTAGCATCGTTGGGTAATTGACACGGCAATTAAGGGGCCGGGGTGTTTTGGTGTTGATTCAGCCAAGTGATGGCGCCAATCATTTTTAGAAGGGTTCAGAAAGGAAAAGAATATGGCGTCGCCCATTGCGACTACATTCGTAATTTAGTCCAAAGTTTTCGATCGAGTTATTGCTGTTGCGGTTCATGTAGAAAGGCCACAAAACTTTGGTGAGTACAATAGCCCCTCGTAGCGATTCGTCTTTACTGTGATCTTGTTTAGCCTAGGATAAACTGACGAATCTTGGGGTTCCGTGTGCAGTGGTTTTTGCATTTTTTAACCTAACGCTTACTGGGTCCCACCGATGTGTACTGCCTTTCGTATAGGGCCTTACGTAATCGTACTATGTGGGTTTGATGCGTTACGGGTTTGGAACATCATGTTCTAATGTTCTAATTGCATCACCATGTGACAGTTGTCTGAATTATTACTAGTGCTTTACTGTTCTGAGTACTCTGGTCTCTGGATTGTTTATTTAGTGATTCCACCAATTTCTTTGCTGGGTGTCGCATACGTGGGCCTACGAGCTAAATTTTTCCTTTGGCGATGCCTTATCTGTTCTATCTCTCTAGTACAGGAACTTAGTTTCTTGCTACCTATGTAACCTTGCCCGTCATTTCACTCCTTATTCCGTTTGTTTCCTTTTGTCTATTGAATCAACAACAATACATGCGATACACAGACCAAGCCAGTACGGTGTTTGTCTTGATTCCTCTGGTGGCGTGCTTTAAGTTTTAGAAAAACGAATACCGCATACAACAGTCATCGTCTCTAGATTCGATATGCTGAGTTCGTATAGTGGCGCGATAAGCAATATGACGTCACATGTCAAACGTTCATTCCAAAGCTTTACTTAAATTTTTAGGATTCAAACTCATATTATTACTGCCATGCTGTTCGGTCTGTGTTAACACACAAGCATAACAACCTTTTTAGAACCAATGATCAATTTGTGCCGTCGATGGTATGCAGTGTTATGTATGTCCAGATCATAATGGGTGGGCTTGTTTTTTAGGGGTTTTCAGTCGTGGTATGACTGTCCAAGCGACCGATATTTAGATGTTAACAACGCAGAAAGTTCCCGATACAGTACATACAGGGAGAGAGACATTTGAACAGAAAATCGAGGGGGAGGGAGAAAGATCCAGTTTGATTTGATCGTTCAGAGTTACATTTATTTGTTGACTCGACTGGCAGACACACATTTGATAGATTAACTCGACGGAGATGATGAACGAAAATCGATGAAATAGTTTCATGACAAACGGAAAGAGAGAAACAGGAACGGGGAGAGAGCATAATCAGTGACACGGGACTACATTGTTACAACTCAATTTACAGGTTGACGACATGATTACCAGCTAAGACAATAGAGCGCCGAAGGCGGAAGACCGGTTACTCTACTTATAAAGACGTAGTACATCCACGGGGCAACCGCCATTTTAGTGAGCAAACTTAACAATTTCGTGTGAGTAACCAGTCTTGCGCCTTCGTCGCTCTATTGTCTTTGATTACCAGTGCCGGGAGCCTCGTGGCTCAGACGCTTCCAGGGGTAGAAAGTAACGACATCTACGATGACGTTGAATTACATAATTGTATACATCACTGTATCTAAATCGTTGCTACCTATGAATTGACCAATCACGTCATAGTTCCTTCCGAGAAACGGTGTTTTGCCCTTTCCATCTCTAATGTGTTTCTTTATTTATGCTGACTGAAGGAAGGGAATAAAGAAAATGCTAATAAATTCGGGTAAACACAGGAAACTGAACTTTGTATGACCCTTGAGTACCATAGAGCGTAACGTTCACCATATACAACAGTAGAATGGTAAGCAAATGGTCATCTTTGCTGACATGTAATGAGAGGCAATTAGTGAAAAGCAACTTTAATTTGGCTTAGAACATTTTGTAGTCCTGGTGGTATTTTAACATTTGTAGGCCTGTCCTTACCGTTAACACAAGTGTAACCAAATGCACTGTACCGTAACATAGACGAGTGCGGGGTTACGCGAACTTGAAAAATTAAGTTCTATAACTAGTATGAGCTACGTCATGCAGATAGTAATGAAGAATAAGTTACTTTCCGAGGATCGTGACTTTCTTCTTTACTTCATGAGGTTTTCTCTCCCAAAGGATGCGTTTTGGTTTCTAGGTTTTGAGAGAGGATTATCATTACAGAGTAGGTGACTTGCTTAACACAAACTTTGCGAACTTTTAATTTGAATAGCTATAAATCTAGGATAGGCTACCTGATAAACATATTGTAAAACTCGGATGGGCCTGCAGCTACCTAACATTCTGAAAGGACATTGAAGAAGACGATAGATGCTAACACAGACACGGTCACTGATATCCAGTGGGGGGGGGGGGAGGAGGGGGGATGAAGGGGCACAGCAATTAAGGCGTTTGACTAGTGGTGACTGGGAGCTTACCCTCCTACCACCAATCCTGATTACTCACTTATTTTAGGCTTAACACGCTAGGCCTAACGTAGGTCAGGTGACTAAAAATGTACATAGACTAAGGGAGCAGTGTAACCTGTAGACTCACTAGACCATCAAACTATAAGAAAGCAACAAAGCACTAATGAACTACAACAGATTTTCATATCTGTCTATCTCATTGTGGTTTGCTTCAAGCACAGGAGCACAGCAGCAATAAACCTAACAAGCAACATGCCAAACCACCTTCTGAACAAAAGAACCATTTTATGAAAATTCCTTTAGATGTATGTTCACAAACCAGATGGTCCATAACATGTATTTTCTGACAACTGTTTTTTTCTTCTTACAGTTTGTACCCACTTATAGATTGTTTTTGACAGTATCAGGTTTTGAACAGTATTTTATCTTTAAAGGGAAATAGGGCATTTAGAATACACCAACATGACAAACAGAAGAAAATAGTGGTAATCATATAAAACCATTCAGTCTCATCAATAAACCTATACAAAAGCTTCATCTCCTCACAACATTGTGCATATGATGAGTGATGGAAGATGCATCATTTGAATTTTGAAAAGTTTGGGTGAACAAATTAGTGTTGAGTAAGAAATACCTGAATTTCTATCCGTGAGAAGCTTATGTCTTGAAAAGAAGGCTTCTGTCCTTCCTAATTTTGAATAATTTATCATTCTACGTCCACAAACATTGGTTTAAAAAATATGGATGTTTCCTCTAACACAAACGCCCTATTTCCCTTTAACTAATTACCGTATCCATTGTATCCATCAGGCTGTACACAGAGCACTTATTTATTGTAAGGCCGATTTTCGATCAGTAAGATAGCGTGGGGACCTTATACAAACTTCGTAGTCCGAGCGGAAAAAATTAGGACGAAATACTTGGAAAAAGGAAGAGAGAGTTCCTTGACGGTGAACACTATTTATTATCTGCTTGACTTCACCCTCTAACAGGATACTGGAGCAATTAACTAAATCTTAGACAGTTAGAAGAAACACTATCCTGTAAGGGAAAAAGTGCGATTTAGGCTTAAAGGGGGGGGGGGGTGTCTAGATGAGTTGATGCCTACAAACCAACTGAATTCAAACTATGCTTCCTCGCAAATATACAGAAGTCAAGCAGCTACGCAGCTGTATACGCTGAACCCGATTGGTCCACACGACGAGTGGTAACATCATATATTATATGAACCAACATTGCGCGCACATCTTCTGATTGTTTTACATAAAGGGCAATACAGTAGATTATAACACATACCAATGCAACTGTTATAATTGGTCTAAACAATAATATATCATAAGTAAGTGTACTCTGTGAATGACTAAGTACAAGAATTCATGCAATAACAACACGCACTAAGCATACGCACCATCAAAATAACAATCTGACGCGTGATAAAATTGACAACAAGCCAAGTCCAGACAATGACAGAGGTCAGAATATTTTCATTAATTTCATCAATATTTTTTCATTAATTTACTTGTCACGATGTGTACTCGGCCACAGTACACATCGTAACAAGTAAATGGTGTAGGGCTCAATACAATTACAAAGCACATATGAAAAACACTTGAGTGTGAATCTTGTTAAGACATTAATAACACATCTCATATTATGTTGAGAATCGTAAAACAATATTTGCACAACTATTGTTTTTTGTAGAAAAGCAATCATATTGGGACCAGAATCACAAATGCTATGTGAGACTTGGTTGTGGAAAATGAAATTTTCGTCGTCCTCTGCTACATTTGTCGCGAGTATAGTATCGATAATATGAGAATTATCAAATTTAAAAAGAAAACCATTGCAGTACACAAAACATCATGCTTAATGATAATTCCCATAACGCAATGTACTTTTCTGATTGCCACTCATTATTTAGTGACACATTTGGGCAGTGTTCATGTGACTGTTATTAAGTTACCATAGAGATATATACGTAAACCATGACTAACCTGTAGCTGGTGATTGAGAAAAGAGTCAATTACCTGGTCAAACGAAAGAAATTGCAAAGACGACATCTCCTTTTCACATTGTAGAGGCATCTCAGCGAAAGGGCGGCGAGAGTACGGCAGGAATGTAATATGGCTTGTATACTTATGCTTAAGCGTGCAATGTTTTGTTAGTGCCTTGCTGTGAGTAGTTCATTCGTTGTGTAAGTCTTTGGTAACTGGCATTATCATGTATCCACAATCCACATCGAGCACAGTCATCCGTACCTACTGTATGTTGGGGACTCGTGTTCCTCAACATAGAGATCAACAAAGCAACATAGAGGTCATCAAACTATGCTTAAGTTTCAAGTTGCACAGCATTGTAGCAAGTATGACGATGAACTGAATGTTGAATAGAAGTTTATATACTGTTTTCAGTTGAAGATTTGTTTCACATTCTTCAAGAAAGATATCTATTAATTAGCTCAACCCACTTAGTGTGGGTAGAGCTTCTGTGGTACTGTAGGGGGAGAAAATGTCTGTCTCTCTGTTCAAAAGCCTACTTCTTCTGCAGTTACTGGTGGATTTTTCTGAAATTTGCAGTGAAGGTGCCACATTGGGATGGCAATACAAGTTGTTCCTAACTATATGACTGGACAAAGGGAAGTCATAATTTTTGGCTATTTTGATCATTTTTCCTTGTGCTTTAGATCCTTTTGAAGTCTCACTCCCTTGATTTGTGTGGTTATATTATGTGGTAGTGAGTTGAAGTGAGCTTTATCTGGAGGGGCATGCTCACCACCTTAAATGAATAGCCTCAAGCTAAAGCTTGTGTAAGACAGTTTTCAGTTACTTTGTTTTGACTGTTATTCTTGGGCATTACTTGTACTCCCTGTAGTATCCAGTGTCCACTGTGTACACAACTAATGTACCATGATGGCAAAGTTCCCTGACAGCTAATTTTAGAATCTATTACATAGCCCCCCTTGCTGGTTGTGTGGACATTGCATACAGAGGGGTTATTGTTCTTCACCAGTTGTTTGCCTGGTCTAGCTGGAATGGTTATCAGAGAATGTTAGGGAGTTGAGGTTTGGTCTTGGCTTGGTCAAGGCCCTGCACCAGTGGCATAACCAGACTTTTTATTTAAGGGGGGGGGGGGGGAGACAAGTGATTATTGCACTTTCTAAGTGTAGTGTAGCATATACCACTAAAATTTTTGCCAAAAGTTCCTCTCATAGTGCAGGAATTGGCAGTTCCCAACCTACCAGACCTTGTGAATTGTGGCCAAATATTCTTCATTTTTGACAAACCACATTCAGAAATTTACACTTCCAAAAGGTCAGTCTCTGCAAGGGTTGTGAGTGAAAGCCACAAAAAGAAATTGTTGATTAATTTTTGATAACATCAATAGTGCTAGTTTAGTTCAGTTTAAATTAATGTATTCAGGCACTTACAGGGGGGATCACTAAGTAGAGATGCAACATTCTTATTTGTCAACAAAAGCCGACATATTTCATCATACTAGATTCTTTTCTTTTCATTAATTTGTTTTTTACGGAATCAATATTAGACTCCACACGACTTAGCAGCATTTACTTAAAGGAACTCATTGAGTTGACATCAATAAAGTTTGTGGTGGTTTTGAAGGATATAAACACATGACAATACTTACAATTAGCATAAGTAGTCAAGTTTCACATCCAATAGTTATGAAAACTCAAAATTTTCAAATTTTTGGCTGTTAGTTGCACTGGTTGTGTGCGTGTGAATGTAGTACTAGTATGAAAAGTGTATGGTCACGAATTTTCATAAACCAAATTAAATCATTAATTACTTACTCATTAGTGTTCCATTGTATGTGAAACATTGGGATCTTCTTTGTTTGACCATTTGTCACTTGTATGTGAAGGAAACTTGATGGGTGTAGATAAATTTAGTGAATTTCAGGAAACAACTCAATGAGCCTCTTTAAAAAATGCATGGTGTGGTTGTCATCCAATATTTTTTTTACTCACCAATTTCATTGGGGGTAGTGGGAGGGGACAATCAGACATTTGACAGCCCCCTCTGGTTATGCCACTGCCCTGCACAAACTGGTGGCATGTACTAGAAGTCTACTTTCTGATCCCCGTCCCCTGTGGGCAGTGTTATATAGCTAAGATTTATCCCTGAAACCAACTTTGCTATTTGTCAAATAGCAACTCCCTGCTGAAATGGTTCAGCTGCGAAAGTTAATTGCTAGGTCAACAGTGTTTATGTGCTGGCCTGCCCAACATGACTTTGTTTACAGTATGAACGATGTTAGGACCATAGATGTGTTCCAAATTTTCAACTGGACACTTCCTAACATCAGAAGGGTTGAGCAACTGCAGCATCGCTGCTCTAGTTGATTTGTGTATCTTACACAGTTCCAGGACAAATGTTCCTTGTGTTGATAATACAAGCACCGTGTGATGATAAACTGATCCACGTGAGTGGTTATTGTGCCTTTGAAAGTGTTGCAGATTTAGCATTAGCCAGCAGACCAGTCAAAAAAAAAGAAGACAAATACTGGTATCTACACTACAGTAGACCTATAAATCATATGATATCGTAAACACTTTAGGAGCTTTGAAACATGGTGACTCGGACTCGGATGGTAGTGCCTTGGACTAGGTCTCGGTCTCAAGGGGTGGTGACTCTACTGCAACATTGATTGGGAGTAAAAGTTACATTTCCTTTTTGTGCAGGAAGTACTTCATAAATATATTTTTTTTAAATAACAGGTGTGATTTAATAGTTTGTAAAGTGAAGCTTCATAGTCAATACAAATACTTTATATGTTATGAGTAACTTAAGAAGATTTAATGCAAAAATGTAATTTAATTATTCTTTTCATTTGAGTCTCCTTGTCCCAGCTATTTGCAATAATCCAGGGGTGTCGTGCACAAAACGGTGTGGCAAAAGACTGTCTGCCTTTGTTTCTGAGGGGTGTAGGCAGGATTTTTCTTAAAGTTGGTTTTTTTTTTCCAGAACATAGCAGGTGCTGCATCAGAGTCCCTCCACAAAAGGCTAACCCAAATTAAGGGAGGGACCATAAGAGAGAGGGACCATAAGAGAGAGGGTGTGTATTACATTTGCCCAAATAAAGGAGTGTCATTCTAGTACTACTGCCTTTGATTTTACTGTGGTGCATTATTGCACTGGTAATGTTAAGAGAATGCATCTACACTTCTTGTATTGTAATGTTTGCCACAATATCTATGGGGTCAGAGGGGATGGGTCCTACGACCAAATCGATTCATCCCTGGCTATACCCCACTTGTTTGTTAGGTTGGCATTTTCACTTATGAGATCTAACTCTTTAAGCTATTTTCCCAGATAGATTCCCGAAAGACACTGAACAAGCAGTTTGCAGTATTTGTGTACATTAGCATAGCGGTATATTTAAATTATGTTCACTAAGAAAACAGCATGTGACTTCAAGTCATAACACAGATATGTAACACAGAAATGATACCGCCAAACGAAGCCTTGAGGTAAAACAACAAACGCTTTTCAAAGGCGACAAGCTGTTTACCTTTGACGTAGCCATCAAGAAACAACTGTAATTTCTATCAAGTATGATTTCTATCAGCACTACTTTAGGCGTAGTGCTGAATCCAACTCGGCCAGTTCCACCGATACCTGAAACACTTTAATGCAAACAGTAACGTTCATGAGATACCCAAGACCCACAGAAGACAATAATATTATTACTAATTATTAGTAATTAAAAAAAGCAATATGGTCAAAGCAGTGCAACGAGTTGGTTAAAAAAATATGCTCTACGACTTAGACCATTCTGAGAATTCTCACCTAATGAGTAAGAATACAACGTAGTAAGTCTATCCAACGGCGTGCTAAGCAATGTGTACAATGAGTTTGTAAGCCACAGTGGTAAGACTGACTTACTGTCGGTTACTTCTTATCCACTTTAATGAGATTCACTTAACGGTCAGGGACCACCTTTAATTTTTCCAGATACAAATTAGATAGTCGGTCCCAAAGAAAGATTGGATGCATGAGGGAGGATAAATACCACAGAAACCAGTATCTCCCGAGAAATCAGGGCTGACAAATTTCCACGTGACAAAATAGGACAGAATTCAAAGCAAATATATCCTTGAAGACGCTGCGGACCAAGTATATGGACCGAAGAACAGACACAACCACTTCTAACAGAATGCCGATCACATAAATGTCCAACGGTGACTGTGAACTTTTCAAACCTTACATGTGAACTTTCACTTATCACATCTTTTCCTGAGGCAACTCTACATCTCTTAAAGTGATAGCGTGAACCTACATCATGATGAGAAATTACCAAAGAAAAAAAAAGAACCAGCTATATTTTACTACGTGTCATTCAGTCAAGGAATGCTTGGCTATATGGGAGAAGAATTTTGCTACTTTTGTTTTAATCAAGACTTAAAATTCATGGGGCTCATCTTCAGCATTTGAATCTTCAATTCCAACATTACTTACGCAGGAACTAATAGTATCATTGGTCGTTAAATTTGCACACTTAAAGGCACTCATTTAGTTCATAGTGATTATAGTTTGTTGAGGTTTTGAAGGTTAGCACATGCCAATGGTTATATTGGCCTAATTAGGTAAGTTTCACATCCAACAGGTATGAAAAACTTTCAGATTTGTTTTTTATTAACTTTTGACTCTGACTTGTACTGGCTGTGTGCATATGAGTAATCCAAATGTGAAAATGTCTGGTCACAAATTTTCAACAACTTAACTCAAACTTTAATTGCTCTCTCACTAGAGTTCCTTTGTATATGACACACGGTGATCATGTTAGATTGACCATTCGTCATGAGTATGTGAAGGACTGCCTATATTACTAGTACTGCTAATAATAAGACTTTTAAATGTTATAATCGGGATATTTCTTGTAGCTCGCAATGGGTTGTTTACGTTATTCAATGTCCTGTTTGCAGTTTGCAATATGTAGGCCAAAGTAATAACTTTAGATCCCGCATGAATGGCCATAAAAGTGATTTCCGTCTCTATGCGGCTGGTAAACTTAGTAAAATGGACAACAAACTCTTATATGATCACTTAATTCATCATAATTTAGATTATTTCCATGTGTATATTGTTGACTATGTGCATGTTGCTAATAGTAGTAGTAGGCAACAACTTCGTCAATTACCTAATAGAAAGGAGAGAAAATGGATTTGGGATCTGGGTTCCACTGCTCCAAATGGTTTGAACCAAGATGATGGGTATTTTAGTCAAAACAAAAGGTGCAGGTTGCTTTGATTTTCAACTATCTTTTTCAGCTTGGTTTTCTGGTCGGGTTCTCTGCAGCAGTAAATTTTTTTCTATCTTCGTGCGGGTGTTGGGCCGATGCTGCCTTTTGTTTTACTTTTTACTTTGAAAGTTTTTACATACTTTTCTCTTTCAGGTTTTTAGCTTTGTATGTTTTTGTTTTACATTTTAGTCTTGTGTTGTACATTCCTTTCTAGTGTATTCCTAAATTAAACGAGACATAAGTTGAAGTTTGATAGGGATTCTACCGAAACTTCACACGAACGGAGGGATTACATGAGATTGCACAATTGACTAGCTTCAGTTTTTAAAGTGGTTATGAACGAACACGCAATAGGGAGGGTTGAACTGGGAGGGCATGTAATCCCTCCGTTCGTGTGAAGTTTCGGTAGAATCCCTATCAAACTTCAACTTATGTCTCGCTTAATTTAGGATTCTACCTCTCCTTCACACTCCACTTCGGAATTACATGAGATTTCAAAGTATTGTGTTCATGAATAACAAGGAAGAAAGGAACATATTGAACATGCATATAACTGTCTGCTATGATTTAATTTCCGATCGTCTTTCTTTCTTTTTTTTTTTGATACATTCGAATTTTCGTTTACTTTTCCCATATTTTTCAACATAAGAAAACATTTGTTCCACCATAATCAATATAACGTATGTTTTTGCGTCTTTAATGTTTTTCATACTTTCCTACTTTCTTTCCTTTTAGGCTCCTTAAAGTGGCAACACGCCAAACTTAGTAACTCAATAGAACATATGACCAAACTGGTTTCACAATACTGAACTACAAAGAAGATCTGGCCAGTATAGAGTCAGCAAATCTATTGGCCTGAGTTACTGGTTTATTGTAAAACCTGGCAAATGTCTTTTCCGAGTGCCAACCAGCTGCTCGAAGAATGTCGTCTGTTGGTACACTAGCAGCGTGAGCTGCCGAAGCTGCCGCTGACCTTGCACTGTGTGCTGTGTAGCAAGCTATATCTATCCCAGAATTCGCCATCACAATTTTCAACCACCGCGACATAGTATCTCTTGAAACTGCCTTGTGTGGTTTAGCGTAACAAATGAAAAGCTTAGTTTCTTTCCCTCTGAGACTACTCGTTACCTTCAGATAATGACGTAAGACTTTGAAAACATTGATGCTTTCATCAGTAGTATAATTTTTTAGAACTATTACTAGAGGCAAAGATCCAGGCCGAGACTGCTTTATGTGCGCAGTAACTCGAAAAGTAATACTATCTTCATAGATATACATGGACTCGGTATCCAAAAGCTGCGAAGTCTGGAGACGTTGGGGGGACACAAGTGCTATAAGCATTGCTAGCTTAAGCGTAAGCTCCTTTAATGTAATAGAACTTAACGGGTTCAGGGATCTTAAATAGTTCAGTACAAGGGAAACATCCCAAATCTTTTTATATTTTGGGAATCTGGGGTCGAAGTTCATAAACTCCCTTGAGGAATCTTTTAACAAGAGGATGCTCTCCAAAAGTGCTTCTATATTCGGGATTAAGTAACACCGATAATGCGGATCTAGCAGTGTTAAGCGAACTGTAGCCCAGACCTGATCTGTATAACATAGTGAGAAAATCTAAAACGTGCCTCACAGATGGTCGAAAAACACTAATCTTTTTGTCTCTGCAGAATTGGGTCCACTTGTCATGATAACTGCGGTATTGCTTTTGGGTGGCTTGTCTCCATGAAGCCATGATAATAGAGGTAGCTTCTCCTGAAATACCTGACATTTGGGGGGATTGCCGGATAAGCGGCAAGCCAGTAACTCGAACTTGTGATACAGTGGGTGTGGCTCGACTCTTCCTGGGATGCTTAGTAGCTGCCTTCCCCTGGGCAAAAGTTTTGGTGTAGCAATGGTCATGTGTAATAACTGAGAGTACCAGGTTTGGGTCGGCCAGTTTAGCACCACAATGACACCCGTCGCCTTTTCTTCCTGAATCTTTTTCAGACATTGACCAATTAAGCTGAAAGGAGGAAAGGCGTAAAAGTAATATGTTTGCCAACTAAAAGAAAAAGCATCAATAAAAGTGGCATCTGGATCTGGTTTCCACGACGCAAACGTATCTACTTGTACATTTAATCGGGATGCAAATAACTGACATCGGACTCTAAGTTTACCTTTTGACAGAGCATATTTACTTGAGCTTGCATGGCTATAAAAGCCTTCTTGACATCAAAGGAGTCCTGACATGAGCCTGATGGTCCCTCTCCTGAAGGAGAAGGGATATCATGACAACTTAAATCCTCCGTAAAATCTAGCTCAATATTTTCTTCCATTGCTCAGACTGAAAGCCGAACGTTTTCTTTTCTTTAATTAAAATTAAAAAATACTCTAAAGAGCTAATATAAACACACAACCAAATGTTCTATGACTCGGCAAAATACCGGTGTTACTGTCACAACGGAGTTCTTATGGTGTACACGGCCGCGAAAATAGGATATACACACAGCTTAAACTGGATCACTAGGCAAAATACCAGTGCAAAACGGCAAAATACCATTTCAAGGTGTACACAGCCGAGTAAAGGAACACACTGACAGCCAAATGCTGTGTAAAACGGCAAAATACCGTTTATGTACGAAACAAGGTTCCTGTTACAATTTCCAACCCCATCTAGCCACAAGTGTACAAGGTAAACTCACTCTCATTTCTCCTGTAGAGACTTCTCTGTGTAGAAGTGGCCGGGTTGCACTGAAGCATTGAACAACAATAAGTAAGAAGCAAGAAAGACTTGCCAAATACTTAAGTCATTCAAGCGTGAGGAGAGGAACGCCAAATACGTCCTCACCTCACAAAATCAAAAAGTGCACTGATGCTAGTCAATTGTGCAATCTCATGTAATTCCGAAGTGGAGTGTGAAGGAGAGGTAGAATGAGTCTGTGCTCTCATGTCTATTTTATCATTCAGTTCTGTTCGTTCCTTACGAAGGCAGCTTGCTGCCGAAATATAGAGTTAGTTCTTCACCTAACTTGTTTTGCTTTTATATTTTGTGTTATGGTGTGATACTTCTTTTACTGTTTATATATATATATATATATATATATATAAATATATATATATATATATATATATATATATATATATATATATATATATATATATATATATATAAGTATATATATAAGTATATATATATATATGTAGTTGCAAGATTACTAAACAAAAACACGTGACCATCCACATCGCATCCACACACACAATACATATCATTGCTACTCACGTCATCCTCAGACAAAGATCACGCAACAACTTCTACACTCGTAAGTTACCTCTTTCTTTACTCTTAAAGACATGACTTTCTACTTTCTAAGCTAAGTAACACGTAATATCTAAGTAACTTAACTTATATATATATCTGTCAAAGTTATTCCATTCCGTAACTTATATTTATCTATCTTCTCTCTCTATTTTTCTGTATATAGTATCCTGAAGAAGGCCAATGAGGCCGAAAGCTTGACAATACACTTTATAATTGAGAAGCAACGTCTGCCGGGTTTTTATTTAGTAATCTTGCAACTATACAGTCATGACCAGGCACCATCTACGTTCGGGATCCAAAGCAATTTCTTACTCATATATATATATATATATATATATATATATATATATATATATATATATATATATATATATATATATATATATATATATATATATATATATATATATATATATATATATATATATATATATATATATATATATCTGTTACAGGAGGAAATGGCGTTTTACCGGGAATCCAGTGTGTAGTGGCATAACTCTGGGTTGCAAGTACAAGCAGGAAGTTCACGCGTTGAATTGCTACTGACTGATGTTTGGTGGAAACTGCGGACTTCATTCATACTCTAATATTTAATGTCAACAGCATACGAGACGACGACACAATAAGGTATACTAGCTGTGGAAATACCCAAAGAAATGGCAGCCATTTTATCCTGCTCGTCTGGAGTGTGGAAATTTACTTTATTACTTGCTTGGGTTTGGTGTCAACATTGCGAAGGTATGCCGTAATTATGACGCTTAGGATAAAGTTGCATTTAAGATATCGAAATATAGAGGAACGATAATGTATATATAAGACTAACTACCCTATAGCCTTAGCTTATAGACCAAGAGCATATTTGCATTGAAACTAAATTGATGGAACTTGCAGCGAAAGTGTTGAAAACGTTACAAGCTGCTTGCATATTAAGACTCAATTAAAAGTCTAATTATAGAAATTTAACCTTTCACCTGAAGGTCGCTTTTCTCTGTAGTCCTCTTAAGTTGTTGGCCTTGTATTACTAAACATGTAACCTCATAGTTAAGATGTGCAATGCTCGTCACAAATGAATTTATTCTACAATTACCATACATCTTCAATCCAAGTGTATTGCTGGCAAAGTTTAAGAAAAGTGACGAAGTAGTCTAGGTGTTCACAGTTTATCTACAAGTTACATTTTTTCCTATGAATTCGAAATCAGTTCACCAGAGATGGAAGTTATGAAAGTAATGTATTCCAAGATAGTCTAAAAGAGGTTGAGTTTATAATCGGGTAACAAACTGGATGGAGATTACAGGTTACAAATGGATTTGATTGATGCAAGCACGAACGTTAATTCGCTGTAAATGAAACAGCATGCCAATAGAAAGTTTTATGAGTTTCCCTTTAATTTTCCTATGTTATAATAACTCCCTTACACGTTACTGATGAACAGTACTAAGGCTGTTAAGTGTGAAGGACCTACGTATTCCTCATAATATTATGTACTCATGCATCTCGTTGTTATGCCTGATGGGAGGGAACTTCCACCACAGTGCAATCAGTCTGTAAACATGAAATCATAATACGGGTAACATATGGATTAATGTCATTGTGATAGGCAAGCCATAGTCATAACATGTTTTCTATTTTGTCGGTGATGATGTCATGTATACTAATGAGTAGGCGGGGCTTTGTAAAAGAAGGAAGAAGATGATGATGATCATATATATTCAGTGTTGTTCGTGTAACAACTGGGATGTGTAAATACACATACAAGGATGCTGACATTGTAATACACTTCCACGCTTTTCATATCAAAACTTGAAGATAGCTACCTGTTTTGAAATCACGGAACCATTGTCATTAATGTGTACACAAGAGGTCATTATAAAATCAAGTGCCATAAAGATACCGTGTTCGAATCTAAAGCAGTGGTTCGTTTATTGAAAGGATATTTTTACTTGATTATGCAACTCTATGAATCTCAATTGTCAGCTTAACTTGCATTGATAATCAGAAGAAACGACTCACCAGATGATATGGAACCTAGTCTTCTTTTCCATTAATGCAAATGTGTCTGGACAAAAAAAAGAAAATTAAGCAAACCTTAGCAAATATACAATCAATGTAGTTCACTTATTAAAAATAACTCAAATACTTATGACTTTGCATGACTTTTGGCTGTTGCAAACATGATGGAGACCATATCTTACCACAAAGAAAGTAGGCATACACAAGAAAATAGGTACACTAAACAGAGATAATAATAAAGAAGAGAGGGCCGAGATAAGCAGCAAAGCTTATATGGAGTCAGGATACCCAATACGCTTGGAAAGGAAAAAGTTAACAAGAAGGAGAAAAAAACACACACACAAACAGACCCCCCACAAAAAGGAATAACATCAGCCACACAACATACAATACTTCACATTGACTGTAAATGAAGGCTGTACACTGATCCCCCTCGGGTCACCTCGAAGTGATAAATTGTTTTATGTTACACAACAAAACATTTCTGGCTCATATTATTATTAAAAAAAAAGTTAATACACGAAATGTTTCAATTGGCATAAGTCTATGTAAATGCAGCAACATGTTGATAAAGTAAGAATATCATGTAAACAATTAAGTTTCTGCTGATCAACGTTTCAAAGTTCTGTCTCGAAAGATCATTTATTGTTCTTTTTGCTTGCAGTTGGTGAAATCTGGCTGTGTTTTGCAAAGTAAAGTAACCATGTATCTTATGTATTTCAGAGTGTTGTCCAAATAACAATTTTGTTAATCACAGTACATCCACAGATCCCAACATACCGCACGTTATCGGTGTTATCATGAGAATGGCGTTAAAAGGTCCTCAGCAGCAGAGTATTCCTCTTCTGTACTGTACCAAGATACATATCTGTGAAGCTGAAGATAAAGCAAAAAATAAAACCCTTAACATTATTCACAACAAGAAAAATGCCAAAAATTTCAGCAATTTACCAAACTGGGAGGAGTTTAGGAGTTTAGCAACTGTGGCCTAGAATCTTCTGAACGTGTGAAAAGAGTAAGTTTACGCAAGACGTGCATTTCCATAAGGTTGCCATGTCATTGGTTTCTCCAAATGACACAGATCCCTCTCAAGTGGACTTGCAATAGTTGATAATATGTCACGCGACAATGCAGCTCTATACCACTTCGGAAGAGCTATGACAAAATTAAAGTTATTGAATGTTCACTGAAAAGCCATAAGGATAAAATTATGCTTGATCTTAACTTGTTCGTTATTTTTAATTGTACACGCGAGGTTGTACGTGGACGGTCTACGTCTTTCAATGAAGGAAAATGAAGGTAACTAATTTGAAAAGCAAAGACCTTGGCATAAAAACAGTAAAAAACCGAAAATATATTTGAAAATTAACGGGTCTTACTATATTTACCTACATAATGACTATGCAACAGTGCAGATCTCACTGATGTATCAAAAACATACTGATCAAGTCGTCGCTCCTTGGTCGGTATCGGCAGTTGTAAGTAGTTGGTGAAAGGGAGCACTGTATATACAAATACCATACAAACTGACCACAACATTCCGACGTCAGTGATCCTTGGCCATGAGTTGTTTTGATTAAAGGTTGTATTGCATCACCCTAAGCTGTATTTTTACCTCCCTGAAAGGAAAATTCTCAACTGGTTCTAAGTTACAGTACTCTTAGACTGCCAGCAAATTCGAAAGATGCAGAGCAGCTCGTATTACACAGCGCACACAGGGATCCATTGTTTTGATTACGCATGTGGAGGAATGTAAGACAGGCTGAGGGAGGGACTAGAGGTAGGTGGTTGGGAGAATGTAAACTGTCTGGGGTGATGCATTACAGCCTTTAACTGAATATTCAATGCTAGTATGCTTCCCATTGGCTTGCTCAAAGAAGCACGCATTTTGATTTGAATGAAAACTGTCAACCACTAAATTCTTCTTCTACCTCCTTACTGTGCCACATCCGCAAGGACATAAACTCATTGTGCATGCTTCGAAAGGCTAAAAAATCTAAAACTGCTTAGGTAAAAAGTAACAGTGTCCTTGTGGAAAACAGCATCACAAGCAAAACTGACAGGCAGACTGTTCCAATCATGATCCGTAATCGTTTGAGATAGGAAGCTAAACTTATAACAATTTGTCCTTGCACACAGATAGCAGTAATGCAGGTCATGCGTTAAACTGGTCCAGTTAAGCTAACACTGAATACAGCTTGGCCTAGGCCTATCTACATTCATTTAGAAGTGTAAACTACGTTACCAACTTGGTTACTGCACTTAAAATTATTTTCAACCTAGCCAATACAAAAGTATAGTATCATTGTTTTATGCAATTGCTTTAATGTGTTAGGATGCACGATTCTCGCCGTTCATTAACTGAATTTCAAAAAGTAAAATAAAAAAGTGTCAAAAGGTCGAACAAGTTTATCACCTGAAAATATATTTTGTTGATATTTGTTTTTTGCATTTGACGGCAAATTACTGTTAAAAACCAAGTGCAGTCAAACGTTGACAACTAGTCTCAGTTTTGGTCGATAAGGGTGCTACAATTCACGTTTTCCCCTGTCCAAAAGAAAAATTTTACCTGAAACTTCAGGATTCAGATCTTTAATATATGCCATTTCAATAGATCATCCCAGTCTGAAGGAATAAATTAATATGAATATTCAGCAGGGCGAGAAATTCCGAGGGTAGATTTTGACTAACGTTCGAAGAAAAAAGGTTCCACAATTCGTCTAGGGTGCACTTCCGTAAAGGCCACGCTTTAATAAATTAAGCTGTAACGGCTGAAATCCGAGGTCAGACGCCCTACTGCAGACTCTATGATAAGTAAACAATTTAGCTACACCCATGGTAACTCACTTCGAGTCTGTCAACCCCCCTGCAAACAATCACTGTGACTCCACTATCCAATAAAAGAAGTGTGGGAGTAAAGATGTGGTTCATTCTCACCTAAAAATATGCCGTGGGCTCCAAGAATATATGAAAGAAGATGCATATTTTATGATTCCTGCATCGTCGTCACCCCATCTGATATGTATTGGCATCTTCATAGATTTAAGTTTGAGCTAATTAATAGAGAAATTGCAAACATGAAATCCCAGTTTCAGGAACTGAGTATATGCAGCTAATAACACCAGGAAGTGCCGTTTCCAGCCATCTGGAGGCTTCGAAAAGCCAATATTTTCTTTTACGCTCCGCCCCAACCGATCGTGGCGCTCCGCTTAGTCCTTTGGGTTCTTAATGGGGAGGGTTGCGACAGCTGGTCAATCGACTCGACTAACCTACATGTACGTACGTACAATAGGAAGCCTAATGTCATGCCGACACCCAGACTTCACTGATATCTCCAAAGAACACTGGGTATTTCGATTATACAACGCCACTAAAAAGTACATATTCGCCCCCTTTGACTGAAAGTGCTAGCTCCGCCACCGAGTAAAGGTCATTGTGTAAACTGATTTTGTGTAATGTAATCGTCTCATGAACTGAGGCACTGTTAGTTGCAAAATAATCAAGAAAGATCCATTTCGTTTCTACACGCATAGGAAGAGATTGTTCATGCGGTACTACATCCTACGGAGGTAACGAGTGGTATGGTGACCTCACCAAACTATCCAAATCATTATCCCAACGACTGCAATTGCACCTACAACATCACGGTTAACAGCGCCTACCGTATTACGATACAATTCAACGAATTCTCGATGTGGGGAGCATGCATCGAAGATTACATGAGGGTAAGATGTCACAAGTTTTGGTAATGTTCATGACGTCATGGACAGCACAGTAGTTCGCCATTTGTAAAAACAGGTAAACTATACACGAGGTTAGCGTTTCCCCTTAGCCTATGTTGTAATGCCGCCAATGGAACAGCAGTACTGACACTGTGACACTATACACATCACACCCCATTAGACTCTATACACATTACATCCCCATTAAAACCCAGTTTGCACCTGGTAAAAAATCCGGATCCAGGGTACCTGGGCGACTTCCGTGGTCGGTTGGGTCCTTCGTTAATAAAACAACATGCATCTTAGGTACGAGCATGGCAATGACCTATAGTTTGTCAGATATATTCAGAATAATGTCACACGTACCATGTGGTGAAAAATCGGACCCGGATACCAATTTCAGACCCGGATACTGACATGTTGATGCAAAACAGTAGTTAAACCACAGGGCTTGTATCTCTGGTTTTGGCTCTCTTCACGCAGTCACATAATGGTAATACCATTCAGTCACATGACGGAAATATATATGATTTTAATTTTTGACAATGTTCAAATCAATTAAGCAACTGTGAAAAAAAAAGCAATGTTCTGAGAAGAAGAAACTACTTTAATACTGAATCCTGTGGAGAAAATCTAGAAATGAATACAGTTTACAATCATAATTTTCACTTCAAGGTCAGTTGAAAATCTTTAATGAAAAGCTTAAAACTTTTCAAGAACATGTGATCACGTCACACACTATCTACTGTGATCCCGAGAGGGATCCAGGGACTCAGAAGGCACCGAGGTCTCTCTGAGGTCACTGTTGGACAAAACAACAGCATTTTCAAAGGGAATATACGCTGTTTTGAGAAGAATTTGACAAAGCTTTCTTACAATTTTCCAAATGAAGCTTTAGAGGTGAGCAATCAAAGCTATAGAGGTCTAATAATCTAGAGTCATTCTGTACGTCGAATGATTATATTGAAATGTCGACTTGATTAAAAGTACAGATCGGGCAAAATAAATTTAGTAACGAGACTTCTGTGTCTTGCCACTACACAGCAATGTTAATCCCGTCAATGCAATTATTGTCGCCACAGTTTTGTAGGTTATTGACCAATATTGTTATTTCCTTTTTAAGTTGCTGTAAATGCACTACTAATAGATGTTTACAATTTCTTCTCATAAGGTTTACGATGCCGGAGGGAACGGTACAGGTAGGCCGCTATGTGGGACGCTTGAGACTGCGATGACATGGACGTCACGAAGCCATACTTTATTAATCACTTTCGTCTCAAACCACAGAGGGACATCGAAAGGGTTTAATGCAAGTTACTTCATTAGTAAGTGAGCGAATATACAAGATAGTGACGAGGCACTCGATCAAGATGTATCAGCCATCTCAGATAGTGCACTCTCAAAAAACAAAAGAGTAAAAACTCACTCAAGAAAAAATGTGTTCAAGGCAAACTCGTAGTAAGATCTAATTTTAAACTGAATGAAGTAATGGAGAAAATACAGTCAGTCCGAATGGAACAATATTCATGAACATGAAATTAAATATCGCTTTGTTTGGTGGAAAATTTCACTCTATATGGGATAAAACTCACTCTTACTACAAGTGGAGACTGTACACATTCTTTTTTGAGTAGGTTTTCGCTCTTTTTTCCCCTTTCTTTTTGACAGTTAGCCGCTCTCTTTCAAGTACCAAGAGTATCCTTAAGATTCAATTTTGCTTTCATGTTAAGAGTTCCGTCCCCTTGAAGCGATTGATTAAAACCATACAAACGCATGCACGAACCAAATGGATATACCCATGACCGTCGGAAACACATAAGCCTTTCCCTGTGCCGATATATCTTCCCTAGGGTCCGATGATCATACATACTTGGGAAGAATCATCAACTCCTATCGGTTCAATTCTGTCAGGTGACCGTGCATTATCTACTACATATTCGTAAAATTGACCGGATAAAGCACTATCGATTTTAGAGTGAAGTCACCTGAGAATGAACGGACACGATGAAAACGTTGACAGACAGTGTTTGGGACAAATCGGTTTTTCAACAATCTTAATATATCTTGATATCAGGGTTAGGCCTATGAAAATGGCTAGGGTTATTTGGCCAGTTCTTTCATAATATTCAGTCAGAATTACACAAAAAGTAAACAGATCCGTCATTTTGGAATTAGGGGTGTGGTCCTACTTCCAAGTTGGTGATTCTCCCATTGGCATGATGTACCCTCATTCGCCCTGGCAAAACAATCATGGTTGCTGTTTACGTCTATCATACAAGAGACAATGGCGTTGAATTTGTCCATCGCGAACTAACATTGTCGATATGTTGTGAATCTTGGTAACCCTTCTCGCTGTTTGTTTTCACTAAAAATGCGGCTATTTAAAAAACCCCAAAACCCAAACCTTCTCTTTGTTTACTTCTCTTTTATCAACATCTCGTTTTGTATGTATGAACAAGGTAAATCAAATGTGGACTTGTACGGTACATTAGTTGTGGGATAATGCACTGTCTGGGTTAGTGCTATCTCTAGATGAACTCGAGATGCTCCCTCGTGCATCGCTTGCATTAACTCCCGACAGTGCATTATCCCATGGTTAATGCACGGCCTCACGTTGATAAATCTTTAATTAAGATATCTTCTATAATAATCAATTCATTAACCAAAAGTGGAAGTCTCTCTTTTTGACGATGTTTGCAAACGTTTTCATTAGAGAAAGTTTGGAACAAAGTACAGATTTTACCAGTCAAGCGTTATTTTGAGTACGAGTGATCAGTGATACTTAGTAAAGGCCTACATAAATTAATTAAAGTCTGAACTGAGGTTTGAAATATGAATAGTTGCTGTGACAACTTACACTCCATTATGTTTTCAATGTTCACTGTGAATTACTCTTAATGATTTTCGCTGTTTCGTTAACCTTCTAGAAACCCCATATTTAAGCGGAATCAAACCATCACTAACATGTATGTCTTGTCTTTTCTTAAAGTCTTGTCTTTTCTTAAATTTATTACCTCGAGTTTCATCTTTTGTGGCTTCCCTCTTTGTATGCAGCGGAATATGCAACTCAGCAGATGACAACGATATCGACAACAACTCCAACGACGCCATCAGTAACACATTCATCAAGGCATATTGGTTTGTATTATGACCACCCACATATATGTTTAAACAAGATGGTAACTTGCAAAGTTATAGCATCTTAACTGAGTGTACGAGCTAGAACGTACCCCGTCCTCCATGGAGCAGTCTGTTTTACTTATGAAATCTCTGAACAGTTACCTATTGTTGTTGACAATGCATGTGTATTTTTTTATTATTGATTCATCGTTTACCCCCGATGGTCTTTCTTAATGTCCAAGTCACACTAACGCGATTGAACAAGCCTTTCATTTTTTAATTTAAATCACATTACAATTTAAATTGCTGTTTTCGTGCATTGGTGCATGCAAGATATCAACTTGAAAACAGATTTATTGATTTATTGATTGATTTATTGATATATTTATACCGATTGTAAAGTAATACATCTCAGCTTCTTCTCCTTCATCCTTACCCCCTTTTATTAAATATATTCCAAATCATTCAATCATTGGTTGTGGTTGATATTTGTTTACTTCATAACACAGACGCTTTATTAGAAACTTCGACATCATCGATTGTACTGGTAACAACCAAATTTAAAGACGCCATCACTTACAGAACAGACGCAAGTAAGTAACAGGTCTATGTAGATGCTAGGCCACTTTCAATTTTCGATGTCTTTATACTTATACTTAAATTTTGTGTCACCATCGTTTCTGTCCATTGTTAACTATAACACTAATTGCAATTTCGTCATGACTTATATTTCAGGGGCACCATTTCAAATGCTGTGGAACTATGTAACCTGTATAACTTATCATAGGCATACCTATGAAATTACTCATAATGTGTTCTTATTTACAGAAGATATTTTGTGACTTTTTGAAACTTGCCTTATGTGATGATGTTAAGATGTGCAAGAGTACATACATACCTAAAATTAAAAATGAAAAATGTTGCAAAAATATTTTTTTTGGCTTTTGATAGTTCAGTTTTCAATACATTGACTTTTTATGTAATGTTTATCAACAGCAGTCCAGACTAACTGGATAACTAATGACTCCAGTCCACATGCACACTCAGGAGTTGAAAGCTACAGTAAGTACCAGTATGTCACAACAAAATCTACATACTGCAGTTCAGAATGTTCCTTTCCTAGTCTCTGTATTTTGTAACATCATAACGTGTACGTAGGCCTACTCAATTCTCCACATGATCATCAACTGAAGACGGCCTAACTTTGTAATAGAGGGTGAGAGGGGGGACTTGCCTTTGTCCGATCTCTGTACAGAAATTGTAAAATATTAATTCTCTCCTTGCAGTTTGGATGGTTTTTGCTGTACTTGGTGTTGCGTTGTTGTTGCTTCTCAGTGGCACCATATTGATTGGATGCATCAAAAGGAGGTGAGTGACATTTAAGTTTTTTTTATTTCATTGTTGTAAGCCTAGTAACAAAGATAGTCAGCTTGACCGTACTCGTGAGTCACTCCTCTGATATGTTTGTCGTTTCTTGTTGATTTGTTTGCATATACACTGTTAGAACTTTGAGTAAACGATACTTTCCGTGAATCGTGTTCTTCAATAACGCAGACAATCTTCCATATCTTAGTCGCACGCACACTGTGTCCCCTCGGAAACGGATTTGTTTGTGGAACGCTGCGCTACGTTCGCTAACCAAGCTGCCTAATCGATGAAAGTGTCACAAAAAAACCTTAATTTGAGGGATCCCTGTATGCACCAGAGGTCCCCTAAGTTTCTCTTCATTGAAGTACACTACATGGTACATAAAAAAATCTGGACTGAGTTTTGGTAACTCGGCAATAATCGAAAAATGACGTAACGAGCAACTCCCATGCATACGCTCAGGCTCTATTTGAACAAACATATTCAATGGTAGAGGAAACTTAAATCACTGTACCTTTAGAAGTGTACGCCACACAACAAACAACTACCCCAGAAAATGTGTGTTTATTAGCATTCTATTCATTTAAATAATCCGCTTGCAAATTAGTATGATAATGACGTCATCAACGGTCAAAAGGTAAAAGAAAAACGAGCTGAAGTAAAAAGTTGATCTTTGCGAAAAAATAATCTGTCAAATGATGTATTCATCTCATGCTATTTTGATATTTGTGAGGGATGGGAATGTTAGATCCGTTGCTAATGATGGCTTTGATATGAATTTCAGGCTATTTAATGCCTAATAACATATCATAATATTAATTGAAAAAAAAAGAAGCATTAATCCTAGAGGTGAGTAAGGCATTAGAGTGCATGTAGTATACTACCTACAAATACGTAAGGCAGCAAAGTTTGACAATGTTTCAATTCTACTAACAGTTATAAAGCCATTGGGAAGTAAGACATAAGCGTATGATCTTCCCTCTCATAAAGGAGGGGGGAGGGAGACCGAACCTGCTCGAAAAAAAGATTAAAGACATCTTTCTGAATTTCCTCACATGACGACACTACAAGTTCGAGCAAAAACGAATTAAATGAGATGGAGATACTATCCGGAGGGACCTAATTTAACAACATATTAGAGATAAAATACCTAGGCTTGTTATATAAAATCATAAAGACACATTCATCCCTCAAATTACTTCAAGATAGTCTGCAAGGACCACTTTTTCTTTCTACTACCCATGCAACCCACAAATTGCTACTTAGAAGCTCGCTGTGGATAGGCACACTAGTCAAACAACTGCATACTGCATATGAAGAGGGGGAAAGAAGTTGAGTTGGGGGGGGGGGCAGGATTATCTAAGGAAAGCGTTATCATCGTTTGCCGCGGAGCGCAGAAGTACATGTTTGGATTTATTAAGTCCCAGATGGTAGGAAACGGCACCCCCGAATGTTCTTAGCTGAATGTACCCAGCCTTGAACATGGGAGTCTGCAGGAAAAATATAAAGGGGAGCACACTTTCAATAGACCAGATCAGGGAAAGAACTGTGATGCAGTGATGTAACTAGCTGTTACCATCAAGTAGTGGAGGGCTGACTGCAGCGTAGGGTTTAACTGGGGGACAATCGGTAATTACACTGTCTAAGGGAAGTGTCACAATTATTGCCTCCTGAAAATACTTTTAGACATTAATACTCCTCAGATTGCAGAAAATGGTGGTGTATTGAAAATATTGGTAAGCCTACATTCCCCACATTGTTTTCCCTAGTTCTGTCTCCGCTATCACAGTCAAAGTACTAATGATAACAAGTATACTCTTGTGGGGACCTAACCATTCAGTACATTTCTGATAGTTCTGTCGATAGAGAAATGTGCCAGTGTCAGATTAGTCGCTACTGGTAACATTAAAGGTGTGAGAGCACCTTCACAAGTAAGTTAATTGAGAGTATATGTTACTACTATACATTCTTTTGCCAAATGACCACCCACCGCATACGGTACATCCCGGAAACATTTTAAGCAGAATTTAACTAATATTGTGAGGAAAAACCGTTGAACAGAAGTTAACAGTTTGAAATTGCCGGTGAGGTAAGTTCTTGGGAGTGGGAGACACCCCTAAATGCATTCTTAATGGTATTGTATGCAAATGATGTTGTATGTAACAGTGGTACGTGTTACGTCGTTTGTTACTCATTTATCTTCCGAATACAGAGTTATAAGTCATTAGAGACAGAATGTAGAATGTTAAGTAAAATTATCATTCACAACCACTGTCCTTACTCGTGAAATCGATCACATTTCAGATTAATACACCAACGATTCATTGTCCATTGCTTAAAATATGCTTCTCTCACAGACGACCACGAAAGATGGTCACTACCAATGACAACAAGATCACCCATCTTAATGCTTTGGACATTAACGATCCAACGGTTACGGTAAATCAGATATACCAACCATCTGACGACTTTATGGCAAGCAGTATTCATTCGTCAGGGCAATCAATCAGTGATAAACCAACCGTCTCTTATTCCAAAACGGACCGAAATACCGCTGTGTATAATTTTCCAGATGCTCCCAGTAAGATTGATTCTCCCCTTTATCAGATTGCCGATGATGCCGGTATTGCCCTTGAATACTCCCCTGTAGAAAAGAATCACAAATACGCTAAAGTTTCAGCAGGCAGTGACGGAGAACATGTCTATCAAACCCCTGAAATAACTACAAGTTATGAATACGCCGATATAAGCAGTCCGCCATCGTCAAGTTACCAATCGCCGGACATGGTCGGACAATACGAGTACCCATCAGTGATAGGTCGACGGGAAGGCCTATCCAGTGTTCCAAATTCACCTATCTCTGACGATCAAGGCAAGGTTTATAACATACCGACATTTTACCAAGAACTTCAACCACGGGAATCAAAGGGTTCATCAGGAAGACTGCCTGAAGCTGTTGATGAATCGAAGAAGAACAGTAAAAAACCTGATAAGAATCAAAGCGAATCGCTAACTATTAAAACTCCAATCGGAGAGGAAGAATACTTTGAAGCTGTTGCCCATTGCAACGAAACTGTAGATGTCATCCCTAACAAGAGAAAAGATTCTGATAATTACGAGTATGATCTAGTACATACTGATGGTTATCAGAAAATTACCGAACAAAGTCAAGTTGAACCTAGCAACAATACCATCGACATGGAGAAAGTCAAACTAAAAGATCAACAGAAGAGTAACAGCAGGGAACTGAGGAGGGAGCCAGCAATGTGCGAGTCCTGTGGTGTTCTGAAATCGCAAGAAGCTACTTCTGCCATTGATGAATCAGGGTACACCGCATACAATGCCGAAGGCTTTCAGGGGACATATCAAGAATTAAAACCCAATGAAAATCAACTTCTGGGAGGACATTAGCTTAGATGAGAAACTAGAAATCCTCCACTCGACCAACATAATCAATAAGCGCACCGAGTTAATTTCTACTTGCCGCCACCAACCCAAGCCCCCCCCCCCCCCAATCGTTCTAAGAAGAGATAATGCACGTTGTATATAGTTGTATGCCAGTTGTCTGATCATCGTCCTGTCGTTAGGCTCGTACGAGCGGTTAGGCTCGTGTTTTCTCATTTGTCCAGAACGTATTCGGCTCTCATGTATCATATGCTCGAAAGACTTGCAGAAATGAGATGGACGTTGCTTAATATGTCTGCTTTAAAGTTTACCACAAGGGTACCCTTTCTTTGCCTTTTGCAGTACCTGTATATATGTATATACATGTATCTGTATATAAGACCTGTACCTGTATATAAGACCAAGGTCTTTGTGCAGTCCAGTGCGGGGTATTTCAAGCTTCATTATCCTTATTAGTTCCGCCGGCTTACGGCTTTCTGTACAGGCAAAGTTGCCAGCTTAGAGTTACTTTAAGATTACTAATGGAGTTATGAATTTTATTATAGTGTAGAGCGAATGGACTTTTTGTGATTGCTAAATCGAAGACTAAGCGAAGTACCTGTCTTGCCAACGTAGATACCGTCTAAGCACAAGTTACAATGAAGTAAATAAACTACATTACAAGAATCACAATTAAGATGAGGTGGTTTTCATGAAAATGGTAACGGGCTCTCCTTCATTGGTATGTTTACAGATTTGGCATCTTTGTTTATTACAACACGTATTTTCTTTGGTGACAAAATTAGAGGTCTGCAGTTTGGACGGATCGACTGCCAGTCTCCTAAGATTGGGGGGGGGGGGGACTGGTCAGGAGACACAAAGGTCTACTTGACAACCAACCAATATTCCTTTCAGAAAATTAGAATGGCTCAATTTTCCCCTTCACACTTCTCGATAACTTATTTGTTTCAAAGACATCCCCTGGTAGTAATTGCAATAAATAAATCAAAAGGGCATTATCCATAACCATCCTTTGAACCATAACGATCCAATGACTACTAACCGCTACTATGGCAGGGTCAACTAGAGCACTGCCCCGCCAAAGCACCCCCAAGCTTCCAAAGAGTACACAGAATAAAATAATGCCGGTGAGGGCATGATAACACTGCTTGGTACAGGATTTACAAGTACGAACGTGGTTGTGCTAATACATGAAAACACATTGGTACAACCGTCAGGTTCAAATCACTTTCCAGTGAGCAGGCAATTCCACATCCACATACAAAATACGTGTAAGTAATGGCCTGTCAATCTCAAGTAGCCTAATGCAGTTTACAAATTCATTTACCTCGAGGGTCCAAAAATTCCAGTAATTATTAAATTACACCACTTACAGTTTCATCCGAGGACGCATCTGAAGTGATTTGGACATTAAACCAAAACCACTTGACAATCTAATGAGAAGAAGACTGTGAGGCTATTAGGGCATAAAGCATGCAAACGCAGGGACCAAGTACCAATTTTACAAAGCAGCTTAAAAGCATAGCAAAGACTTAATTGAGTGACGGTATCTTCCTTCCGAGATTTTTTTTCATCGTGTGAAGAAATAGAAAACCTCCAGAACAATTACAGAAAGCCCTCTCAATTACCAAACATTTAAGGAACAACGTGGTGCATGAATACGACTCATCAAACTTAGGTTGCATCGACAATTAAAATGATAGTGTTAATTTTAATATGGTCTACAACTGAGTAGCATGTGGTCAACTGGAAATGGACTCACCACACATTATGTTGCCTTGATTTGAAATCATGAACTTTAAACTTACCGTTTTTAAGGTTCCAAGGTTTCACTGAATATAACACGGAGACGTTTAAAGGTCATTCGATAGAATTAATCAGAAAATAAACATCGTGTTTAGGGTAAAAAAGTATCAAAAATCAAATACGTTCCTAAATTGATCAATTTATCTTTAGGTCATCTTCAACGGAAAAAAAAATTCCTCGAGATAGGTCGCCAGTTATATCGATACTACGTCTATTATAAGATGTGTACATTAAGTAGAACTAAATCTCTATTAACAATAAATAAATGTCTATGCACAATAAATGCACTTTGCCTAATTATAACATTATCAATTTATAGAACATAAAAAGAATCTTCCTAGATCTACATATCTAACGAACTGTCAAATCAAAAGTATTAATTAGAAACGTTAGACAGACTTCAGTTTCTGTCACTTGTTTCAACTGTGGATTTTTACTCTAGGCTTTACTGATTCAGCTTTTCCTTTTTAGACTCACACTTATTCGAGTTACCAGGTGTAGCTAACTGGGTTCCTTAAGGGTCGTTTAATAGGGGAAAGTATTACGTATGTTCTTGATGTAATTGATTATGCTTTTGACGAAGGGATTTTTGGTTTCATTTTTAGTGTAGATTTTGAAAAAGCCTTTGACAAGCATGAGTGGGATTTTATGCATAAGTGTCTTTGCTTGTTGAAAGTATTAAGAAGTGGGTAAAAGTGTTTTATAAAGGTAGCAGTACATGTACATTGGACGAAGGTAATTCATCAGGTTATTTTTCATTACAGTGTGGGGTAAGGCAGGGATGTCCACTAAGCCCTTATCTTTTTATATTAGCAGTTGAAACTACACAATAATCTTATTAAAGGAATTTCAATTAATAGCAAGGAAGTGAAGATTTTGCAATGTGCAGATGACACTAATTTGTTTTTAGATCGTTCAGAGCAATCGCTTGCGCAGAAGTCCTTCGTACTCTCAATTCATTGAAAGACGCTTCTGGTCTTGTAATTAACTTGAATGTAATTTGTTCCCTTGTGTCCGTTTGTTTCACATATACATTACTTTGGTAATGGTTTTGGGGTTAATGTTACTCCTGGGCAGATTCAAATGCTTGGTATGGTATTTACTTCAAATAGAAATGACATTTTTCGCCTCAGTTACCTCCCAAAGCTCTCAAGGCTAGAAGCAAATTTAAGACTCTTCGCATTAAGAGATTTAACACCAGTTGGTAGAAATATAATTGTAAAGAGTTTTGCACTATTCCAGCTAAGTTTTCTTTTTCTTATCCTTCCTGATCCCCAAAAAGAGTTAGAAAGCATCACGTCTTATTTTATATGGGAAGGGAACCCTAAAAAGATTAAGCGCTCTGTACGGTTAAATCAGTGAGGGATGGAGGTCTAAAAGTTTATACACATATATCCACCTTTATGAAAAGCTTAAAGTGTACCTGGGTTAAAAGGTACTGTATTAGTAAAGATAATCCTTGGAAAATCTTTTTTGATATCTCTTTGAGGTCTATGAGTAAAAAGTTTTTCTTTCAATGTAATTGTCGTAACAGCGATGTCCCAAATATTCAGAATACATTTGCTAAAGACGTTGTTGATGCATGGTGTGTATTTTCTTTTTGTCTTCTTGTGGAGAACTTTTTTAATGAAATCATCTGGAACAATTCTTTTATTCGGATAAATAATAAACCTATTATGAACTACGAGTTACTTAAAAAAGTATAAAGTATGTGAGAGACTTATTTGATGACAAGGGTACACCGTTTACCTATCGTGATTTTATGGTTCGTTTTCATATCAATAGATTCCCCTTTTCATTATACTTTGGTGTGATCAATGGTATTCCTCGAGGGTGGAGACCGAGGAGGGGGATGCTGTTGTTAACGGTAGCTGTTTGTTTGAAAAAGGTTATGGAACCTACTTCTACCTCACAGTTTATTTACAATTATGTTACTAAAAATTTTACTTGTCGTCCGACTGCATTGTACAAGTGTGTCCAGAGCCTCGGTAACCTCACAGATCTTGATTGGCACAATATTGTTGATTTGAATTAATACGAACAAAACAAAATTACACTACCAGTTTAGATTTATACATAGAATTGTAGCTACTAATAAGCTTCTCTATGCTATAGGTAAGGAAGATAGTGATAAGTGTTCTTTCTGTCACACACAAAGCGAAAGCACTGAACATTTATTTTGGGAATGTAGTATGGTTTCAGGTTTTATTTTAGATGTAGAAAGGCCGGTTCTACAAAAGCAATTTTTATTTACCAAACAATATGTGTTTCTTGGTTTCAATTAGGGGAAAAAACACCCATTTAATTTTCTAGTTTTACATATGAAAAACTATATTTATCAAAATAAATGCAAGAAGGCACAACTCTCAGTTCAAAAATTTCTGTACAAATTTAAGTTTGCGATTAATGTAGAAAGGTTTAATGCAAAGAGAATATCTATTAAATCCAAAAAGCAGATCAGTTATTATGATTTATGTGATGCTTTTTGTGACTATATTAATATTTGGCAGCAATGTTTGTATTTGTTTAATTTGTGTATTTAGTTTAATTGCAATTTTACTCCTGCTTTGTTTTGACATAATTCTCGTAATTGCTTTTGTGCGATCAGAAATACTGTATATGTCAATGTGTATATGAATATTTCTTGAATAGAAAAGAGTAACTCATGACATGTTTTACCAGCCTGATTTTACCAACATCAACCAATTGACCTCGAGACATTACGCTGGTACCCACCACCCACTCCTCATGAAAATTCAGTAGTTTTTTGTTCTTATAAAAATCGTACACTTACGAGAAACTACAGATTCCGCGAAAGTTTCGAAAAGATTCATCACATGCACTGATACTCCCTTTTTCTTATTAGTGGATCATTTGTGCATTTTAGTCTAAATTGACTCTTGAAAAGACCTTAGGAAATACAAAAATCGCCAGGATTAATTAAGCATCGGAGATAATCGCACAGATGAACAGCATTAAATCGTACGTATAGCTAGACATTGGAATTCACATTTCAACTGCGTGGAAAATCTCTGAAGGTGACGAGACTGAAACACAGCCACTCACAATATGGCGATGGAAACCCCTCTGATCCTTTTAGAATCAAATGATTCAGGAGTAACCCTACCTGTAGGGATCATGTTAAGAAACAATCACGGACTTACACTTTGGATCGCTATACTATTTTTTGTACTGATTCTTGGATTTGTAGCAATTTTGTTTAATCTGTCCTTTCTCTTCGTGATCGTCAAACAGCCATCTCTGAGGAGGACACCACTGGTTGTCTACCTCGTTGATTTATCCTGTATCGATTCCTTCACTGCAATCATTTACGTTTCAATGGCAGTGACCAAAGTGGTTGTTTTAATGGGCAGCCACGAAGCACGCTTTCATTTTCAGAGATATTTTCTAATAAGTGTTCTAATTTTTCGCCCCACAATGTATATTCTTTCATGCCTGGTGATGATTTGCATTTCGTGGGAACGTTATAAAGCTGTCTGCAGACCGATGCAAACGGTGACATCGCCAACAAACGTACGGAAACTTGGAATCGTAACAGCTGTATGGACGTTAGTATTTTTTGTGATTATTAATTTTGTTGTCGCCTTCTATCTTTCGATCAGCGGGACAGTTTATGCATATAGTGCGTCTGCCTGTACAGGCGATGTGTGTCAGCATGGAGATCCTACTATAGTCCTGATAAAAGTTCCAATCATCAACTACTTTTTTCTTTTCTTGGATTTCATCACCATGGCTATATCTTTTGCAGTATTCTTCTTCATCATCCAAAAACTGAGGCAAACACCACCAGTCTTGGGACAAGTTCATCAACAAAGTCATCAAGATAAACAACGGAAACTAACCAAAATGGCGATGGTCAACAACGTGGCCTTCATTGTGTTTGTATTTCTACAAGATATCACTTTTATTCTCGTCGTATGGTTCTTCAGTCACTCTTATACCTTACATGAAGAAGGTGAAATAGTTTACTTTTTGCAGGGAATTTGGAGTTTGATGAACTCTGCTGCTAACCCCGTGATATATAATATATTTGGAACCCAATTTCGTAGAGGTTTTCGTGATTCATTCCACCTTTCAAAAAGGGAATCTAAAACAAGCACTTCAGGATACACCTCGATTCCTCTAGCCACGGAGAGTAAGGCTGACATCGAAGAACGAGAGACCAAGATAGCCTGAGCGACCTTATCCTCACAGAGACAGATCTGGAAAGGGTCCTCATGCCAATACGTCAAGCATTAATAGGCCTAACACATCTAAATAAGTATATGGGAGAGGTTGTGTATGTTGACTTTAGGATAAAAGAAAGCAGTCATCTTATCAACCAGTTTTTGTCCTATAATCAGTAGGTCCCTAATTAGTTTGTATAAGTATTTGTAACACCAAATACCACACGGCAACGACAACTTCGATATCATATGTTGTGAAAATTGAATCGATGGAGTCATCGGTGAAAACTTTTTGTCTGAGAAATTGTGAATATTTTTCAGCAGGTAATTTTTATTAAAAGGAAAGAAATTTGACAGTTGACAGTCAGGAGTGCGGTAGATCAGAGAGATGATAAAGGAGAAACCAGCTAAAGTATAGGCAATTTAGATACACAGGAAGTATTTAGTCTGCATTGTTGCATTGCATGTGATGTGCCAGAGGTGGCCGAATAGCTCTTAGAAGGACTTCTGTAAGAGGAGTACAGACTGGAAAAGAGAGGGATGATACTACGACATCACAGACAGAAAAGCGCTCTTTCGTTGTTCAGCTCACAACGATTGCGGGTTGGCCGGTAACTCATTGTACATAAATGAACGATGATGAGTACTAAATGGACAGATGGACTACTGACTAGTGAGACATTACATTCAATCTGTTGTATTATATGTAATAACTTCTTGTGTGAATCTCATGAAGTTGTCATCACTCAACTTTATCATGAGAAGCGAGCTTGTTGCTTGACGAAGAAATAGCTTCTTGACGAGATATTACAACAATCTTTTCAAAGGAAAGACAATGCATTCATTCTGTAGAAATGTTCATTTTTTTTTAAACTAATAATTGTTTATGAGATAAGGGACATTTCTGATTAGAAGCGATATTTTATATTTTGTTGGACTTCTGATGGACTATTTAATCTACATGAAAGGGTAATGCATGCTTTTGAGAAATAATATTTTATATTTTGGTGAACTTATGATGGACTATTTAATTCTAAATGAAAGGGTAATGAAAGCTTTTCAAAAAAAAAAACTTGGTCTCCGGTCTTTTCATACTACTTTGAGTATCCTCCATGTAATAGATATTTAGATGTAGAAAGAACACTTTGAAGGAAGGTTTGCACACACAATGTAACATAGTAAGCTGTCCTTTGTGTAGTTCTCGGCAATTCTATAGTTATTACATAAATTATATTAAAGAGTAAACACAATATGGTATTTGTCGTTACCTTGGGACTGCGGGGGCAATTTGTTTACTGTCAAAGCTAGTGTTGCTAGTTGTCAGGCGAAATATCATTATTCTGCGTAGATTTCGCATATGACAGTATTGCATTTTGGTTTGAAAAAGACTCCAAATTTGCCTATTTCAGGGAATATCTGGCCGGAAACTTCTAATCCAATTGTCAAAGTTACACTCCTTCTTGTCCAGTTAATTTGGATGCTGTTCCTCGTACAGGTCAGGGAGGCTAATAGCATTTATTTATCTCAAATGAACATTCGTATCACAGTTCTATGCCACCTTCTCTGACAATGTTGTGAGGGAAAACCTAAATTTCGCATCAAAGCATTGGTAGGACTAGCCAGTTATATTTGTTGAATTATTTGTTGACTCAAAATATGTTGCTCAGTGAATACTATGGAAGTGGAACCTCCGAATAAAGTAAAGGAGATTCCTTCGAGCTAACCGCTTACCTTTGCTGATTTGATGTGTCTTAAAGTATTAACATTATTTCCGTTCCCACCTCCATCAAAGTTCCCTGATAGAGAATCCTCAATTTATAAAGTATAAACACTTATTTGATTTATGAACACAAATACAAATAAACATGAGCTTCTTTAAGTAAACCTCAAACTAAATTGAACTCTTGTGTTATTGTGTATTCCACAAAGGAAATACCAAAACTCGTGGATATCGTAATATTTCAATCTTCAAACAAAGAAGGCACGTGATGAAAATAATTCTTTAATGCATTAAATTTTCTTAATTTCTTTTGGGATGTATCAGGTTTTGAATTTATGTAAGCTTCCACTTTCAACGCAAATTTCAGTTTGTACCAAAACTCATTACAACTTGGTAACTTTTCACTTAATTTACAATTATAGATATAATATTTCAAATGCAAAATAAAGTAATTCATCGGATTATCTAACAGTAAATTATACCAAAAGATATAATCTTGCTTTGTTAATATAAACTGATTGCCAAAAAATAATTGCTCAGAATCCAAAAGGAAACTGGACGTCTTCGGACACTCCCAAAACAAATGTTCTAAGATTTCAGGATCCCTATTGCAAAATATAGAAATCTGACTACTCTTCTTTTCCATTAAAAACAAAAGTCTATTTATTAGTGGCAAGTAAGCGATGAAGGAATTTAAACTAAAAATACTGAATCTTTGTTTCACTAAGGGTAACAAAGGGGATTTTAAAAATAATGCACCAGCTGTCATTGCCAAAATTGAATAAACGGTTCCACTTACACAGGCAAGAGGAGGGAGAGTTAAAGGAGCTGTTAGTAAAGGATAGGCCAACGTAGAAGTACTTTTGACATTAAAAATGTCTTGAATAAAGTGAAAGTCTGGAAGACTTTCAGTTTCACTGGGAAGTGAAATTTTCCAGTCGCGAGGAAGTGCAGAAATAATGCCAAAATATAAAGTAAATGGTATTCCTCTTGCCTTAAATTTTTCGCAAAACTGAAAGTAGGATATTGGGGTTCCGTTGGCATGAAATATATCCTTAACATACATAAGTCCCTCTTTATGAATCGTTTTATTGTAACAGATTGAATTATTAATTCTTACAGAATTGTTATTCCAAATAATCTGATGTGCGAATTTTTTTAACAGTATGTCAAACGATACTCTGGCCCAAGCCATGCAAACTTCTTTAATGAAAATATTGTTAATATTGTGAACGTCATCTTCACTATAATTACAATTAAATAAAAGTTCCTTCCTTTAAGGGGAGAGAAAGGCATTAAAGAAAATCTTCCAATAACCAGCATTGGACTTGACCAAATAACGCTTTACCCACGCAATTTTTAAGGCATTAGCAAAACACTCTACCTGAATAACTTTTAGCCCACCTTGATCGATGGGGTTGATCATAGGTTTCCCCTTAATTTTGTCAGGAGCTCCATGCCAAATGAAATCAAATATTAGACATGGAACATCATCCAGAAAATGTTTAGGAGGGTTTGGGAGAATCTGAAAAAGATAAACTAATTGACTAATATCAAAGGACTGAACTATAATATTACGGCTAATAGGGGTGAGATCTCTTGTTTACCACAGATTCAATTGATTTTTGAGCCTTGACAGTTTCTGCAAATAATTCAAATGGAACAGATCATTACGATCATGGGAAAAACAAAGTTCCAGGAACTCTATAGGACCATTGTTGAGGCTAAGGTTAAGGTAGGTAAGGAAATTGGGAGGGGATGCAACGATGGGCCCAAGGGAAAACCTGAGTTTTCTTTAAATTTACCTTAAGTCCAGAAGACAACGTAAAGTCATTGAGGGTATTGAACAATTCAGTGGAAGAGTTTACAGGTCCGTCTAAAAGAACAACCGTATCATCAGCATATTGTATCAACTTAACTTAAAAAAAAAAAGACTATTGATACCTTTAATATTATTGTTATCATAGCTCTTGACAATATATCAGCACACCCCTTGTTTGGTTTTTTTTTTGTTTGGTTTTTTGTCGAGTTCAACTCGTTTGTATTTGTGTCAATAATTTGTAAGCTACTGTTATCTTTTGCCTCCTACATCTCTTTCATGTGATTGTAAATATTGAGAAATAAATGGAGATGGAAAAAAAGTTCCCTGATAGTGGTAATATAGTTTGCTGATTTCAAAGTCTTTCCTTTTGACAAACAACAATTTGTGACAATCAGTAATAATGGTTGTCACACGTACAATGTGAGTGCTAGTTAATTGCTAGAACTAGCCAATGCGTCTCCTCCTAGACCTATGAAATTTACATAACACTATTTTAAGCGTAATTTCCTCTATTTTCTTTCGTTGTGTATGTATATTTTATTCACCCACGCTGAGTGTTTGTTCAGTACGGTAGGCTACTGTCTCTAGCGCTATGTATAAACCTGCAGTAGGATATACTTTAACATAACTTGTGTGTGTGGTATGATTTCAGTGCATTTCGTAATTCGGGGATGGCAATTCTCAAAATCAGCTTGAAATAATTATTTGGGGGCTTAATTCATGATCAAATGGAATCTTGCGTGTTGGAAGTTGTGAGTTTCTTACTGAAGTACTTTTTTCTGAAGTTTGATCATGTTAGTGCCTGAAGCCATCCATTTTAGGCTTGGTGCCGGTCGACGAAAGCTGTAGTACCCGCCATGCCTGACCGGTGCGAGCTCGAGAGGCCCCCAAAGTATTTCACGGCAGATGTTCCTGTGGCAAATATTCGCAAAAGGCGTGGAAGGCCCAAAGTTGTTCGCGGCAGGGGCTTCTGTGGCGAATATTCGATCAAAGTGCACAGGAGACCCTAAGTTACATGGTTCGCGGCTGGGGATTCCAAGCATCAGATAACATTCCAATTCTTATCTAGGTTACCATGGCTACCCTTCGTCACTTCCAAAGGTTTTCCATGATGTGCTGTTTTTGCCGCAGCTTTAGCCAATCAAATGCCTTGTTTAGTTACTATGGCTCAACTCTCTAACAGCTCCTTGTTTGAATTTAATAAACTGTAGGAAAGCAATAAATGCTGCAGCAGTTGGTTCTGTACAGTAGATGACGCTAACAGGATATTGGTGGAGCTGAATACAGAGTATCCTTCAAGCTTATACTGTATCATAATTCTTGAAGTGTAAACATTTACTTTAATGAGAAACTTATGAACATAACCTCCAGACATAACTCCACAGCATGTATATGCCTTGGAGTAATGCTAATTCTCAGTTTTAGTGTTACTGTTTGGTGCATAGCCTTAGTGCATATTGTCCATTACTATGCATGTGATGGTGCAGTAATGTAGGCTTAATATGCCTAGTGTAAAACGATGTGATGCTGGGATAAGTTTACGCAAAATTATGCCACTGTATAAGTTTGTAGAGTGGACTACACATGATTAATATATAGAGTTATGTTAATTGGCTCTATTATATAGTATGTAGATATGACTCATGAATACAGCATATAAAGTGAATGACAATGAATCATATACATATATACTGATGGTGTATTAATCAATCACAATGCAATTGTAGAAAAATTACCTACAGTGTACAGATACATTCATTTTGACATTATAATTCTGAGTAGGCTCTAATTAAATCAATTCCAGCAACATAGGATTAGGAACTGTATTAGTGCCCCACAACTAGCTGCGTTGATGCAAATTTCTGCCTGGCAGTTTCCAAACCTGACAAGCATATACTGAATTCTTCTAGTCACATGTACTTTCCACCATTGGTTCCCATTTTATAGAAGTGTTTTGTTGAAGATTCGTTTGGATTTAAGTTATGATGTGGTTACTTTTATTTCTCTTTAGCAGTCTTCGTACAGTGAAAATGTTTTTTTTTTTTTTTAGAAAGTATATGTTATGAAATGATTAGGGTAATGTAAGCTTACAGCATACATAGGTTTGACTGTTAGTCAGGTTATGTATAACGATACAAAGCCATTCAATCTGCTTCTCTGCGGTACTTTGATATCATTTAAAGATACGTTTTGCTTTGCAGGGTGAACCATCAAGAGCAACATATGGTGCATGACATCCTTGTAATTATCTGTGCAAATTCAACTTTGGAATTATGAATTCTGGAGACTAATTTGCCAATTAAACCACATGTACCGGATTTACGTTCCATTGTGTATAAAAAATTTACAGGGACACAGACATACAGTGTGGATCTGTTGCTGCTGCCAGTCATTTGCAGGAGCAAAGAACGAACACCAGGGATCCCACACTGTGAATTAGCGAGAGCACGTACAAATGTGCAGCATTCAGATGGTTATGCAGATGCACAGCAGCGCTAACGAGTGGAATGAGTCTGCTCGTGCATATTCGCCAAACTTTGTCCAAACGTGCAGCAGAAAAAGCTGCGAATTTGCTGGGACGCTAACATGCAACAGACACAGTTTCCACTAATTAAAAAAAAGACACATTCGTGACAGAGTTCCTTTGCATGTGAAATTCCGAATTCGCGGTAAATGTTTAGCGAATTTGCTGAGCATGTGTGCCAAATTTTCAGGGTTTTTTTTTTTTTTTTTGCAGGTGTGTCGTAACATTGCATGTATTGTAAAAAAGTACCACTGTGGTGGAAAATATTTTTGATTGACTTCACTACACAAAGGGAAATACACGTATAATATGTCGGACAACTAACGTTGGAACTGGCCATTAGAAGACACATGCGTCCAATGTATCTACTTAAGCGATCAACTGAGGAAGAAATTTGTTTGAAAAAGTTAAGGAAAAAAATTGAATTGAGAGAATTACATTAACAAAGTATAAATTGTAACACAAAGTATCTCATAGTTAGGATTTTGAGTTTTTGTTCCCCTTACGCCCACTGATGGCCGGGATTCTCTCCACTTGGAGATTACCTCTCAGCAGGGAGTTGTCAGATAGCAACTCACTGCTCTCAGGGAGTAGATCATGTTCGCTCACTTTGCTAGTATCACCATGTTTTTACTTCAAACTTCAGAATGTTCGTTACGTCAGTCGCTCTACGTGTTTTTAAAAACACCTTCCCTCTCATAGTCATTGTTTTTTAATACTTCCACCGACGCAGACCTGACGACTTTCGTTTTTATACGACTAAATGATATCTTGGATAGCTTAGAATTTTACTGGTATCTTTTCTGATTGCTTTGTTGTTGTTGTTGTTGTTGTTGTTGTTGTTGTTGTTGTTGTTTGCTTCTTTGTGTTTATTTCTCTGTTGAGTTCTTTCTTCAATGATGTCGGTACCTGCGCATACACATATCGTCGCATGCGTTTTCTGTAGGATGCACTACAGGCCTATGTAATTTACTTTGTATTTATATAGACGTATTCCAAATATTGTCAGTAAGGTTGTCAATCCTACCATGACCGTTAGAATAACTAGCAGCCCATTGCTAGCGATTTTCGGTATTATCAACCTGGCGTTCTGGGAACTAGAATGTAAAGTCACTTTATCTCACCTTAGACAAAATTTTCCAGATTGCGGTAATCCTATGAGTGTAGTTTCCATTAATAATGATAAGAAAATCCTGTTTGCAAGTTGTAAAGCAGTTAAGAGATGTTGAACCTTAATCTGCTACCATATATGAGTAACTTCTATTTCTGTCTAATAGAAATCATTAGTAATTTTGCAATGGAGAATGCGAAACTTGAATCATTCAGATGTCAAACTGAGTGGAATTGGGGCTCATGAATACTGCTAATGAAGAAACTTCTGATATCTTTTATCATCGATGACCATTGGCGTCAATCCAAACTGAAATGGTGGGGGGGGACTTGTTTGACTAACTGACAGGTTTGAATTGTTAAAGCTGACCCGGTAGGGGTCTAGGCACTGCACTTTTTAAGGCTTTGAGTATATTAGACAGGTTCAAAAGGTTCTCCCCTGGGGTCTTGGATAACGGCCATTAACGTGATCAGAAGAACCCCCGAAGTTCTAAGTTATTTACAGAATTGTAAGTTTTGCAATGAAGGACTTCTGTATCTTTGAATGTTATTGAAAGGGCAAACTGGTCAGACATTGCATATTTTGAGATAAACGATAAATTTGATGATTGACAGGCTGGTGACACGCCGGATCTAGTGATTGAAGACACATATTGTCGAAAGTATATGAAAGGAAAATGTGGGCTCGTGCCCACGATTTTTAACCGGGGACGCAGGCTGGCCTGACGGCATGTGTGGCAGGACTATATAAGCGCAGCGCCACAATCAGTCGGAGAGTACAAGAAATTTGGGGGGTTTTGAAACTTCCCAGATGGCCGGAAGGGCATTTCCCGGCCGTCCTAAGCTGCATATACCCAGCCTTGAAATAGGAATATCATGTCTGCAATTTCTAAATCATGTAAATGAAAACATCAATCTATGAAAACTGGTACGGTACACGCATCAGATGGGGTTGGGATGATACACTTTTTTTCATTTTCTTTGAGTACTCTGCAAATTTTTGGGGATGAGCACATAGGCGTTCGAACTCTTTGATTGTTTTGTGGGGGAGGGATTTTTGCCCGAATTTGTTTGTTACTTTTTACGTATTACTTACAACTTACTACTTATTAGTACTTAGTATTTATTACTTATTACTGAGGGGGATTACTGCGGGGAGGGGAGGGTCACAGTGAGTTAGCTCATAGCGTACAAGAAAAATGGAGTTTTGCAAACTCCCTAGGCAGTCAAAACGGCGTTTCTCGCCCTTTCTAGGCTGCATATGCCCATCCTTAAAAGAAGGATATCATAGCTACAATTTGAAAAACGATTTATGAGAAACGGTTATATGTATATGGGAATTTCCAGCGAAACGTCTCACGGGAAGGGGTTCAAAACCCTCTGAGAAATTTCGAAAAAAAAGAAAACATTACGTCTGTTAGGCAGAAGATGAACATGAATAGAAAGCAAACAGAAATTACAATAACACCGGAAGCGTCTAATGATTAGTTGCATATTTTGCTTGTACCCCATCGATATGACATATGAAGAACCTGGTCCAGGGATTTTATCATGAGTGGAGAACTTAATCCTATGCGCACACTGCGGACAGTGCTATTTGAGCGGAGCGCCACAATCGATTGGCGAGGCGCGTACCTGGAAATTTTGGGCTTTACAAACCCCAGGCACTTCCCGGGTGTCCTTGGCTTTATGTACCTAGCCTTGAAATAAAACTCACATGTCCGCAATTTCTCAATTAATTTCTATGGAAAGAGGGTAATAATTTGGGTTTCTCTGGTCTAGAATATTTATGCTGTCGTTATTTTCTGAAAAGTTAATTCAATACTCTTCACTTTCAAACGTTTACGATAACTTGTTCTTTTTTTTTCTTTTTTAGAAAGTTTCAACCAGCAGATGACCTTAGACAAAATCTGGTGTAATATTTTGCAACTATTTCAGTCAATATTTCTCCCGAGAAATTATTTATTCACTTACACTTGTTGTCAATTGGCTGAATGACAAAGTACCGATACCTTTTGAAAATGATAGCCACATTGAAGAGAAGAAAGATTTGTTGAACAAACTTGTACAACAGGATTGACATAGATGGGGGAAGCATGAGAAGAGTGAAGGGTGGTCTAGATCTGTGAGAGGGTTGTAAGGGAGGAGGTGCCCCTACCCTCCCCCCTTTTCAGAAATTTTATACCTACAAGAAAAACTTAGATGCACATCTAATGCAATAGTCGGCTTTTTTCAAGTCATAAAATGTGCCAGATTGACATATGACAACTTTCCAAGTAGTACATCAGACTTTCTGACTATCCTCACTCCTAGACCGAAAAATGAGAAGTTCAAACAGAATTTCAGGTTACTGAGAAATGTCTTTAATTACCAGGTTACCCCACAATCTGGTGCAATATTTGGCATATCTTTCTTTACGTCACAAAACTTTGCTAGGCTGAGATATGAAAAATTCAACCTGGTATTTCAGATTTCCGACTGTTGCCGCTCTGAGTTGTTTTTTTTTTTGGGGGGGGGGGGAGGCCTCACCCGGTAGCGACGGTAGTGAATATATATATATATTAATTTAATACTGGTGGGACGTGATACATTCACAAATTTAAATTTGAGAAGACTGTCAAAAATGCTGAAAACCCCTTTCCAGAGAAAACACCCTATATAGTGGTCTGTTTAGTTTCTAAAAACAATTCTTTGAGTAGGCCTACATATATCAGTATTCCAATCAATGATATAGAAGGCCACCAAAAGAAAACAGTTTATATCCCTCGGACATTTCGATTGCACGTGTTTAATTGATACCCTTAATTGTAAGCTAATCAATTTCACCAAGTGGTGAAAACTTACCTCTAAGTGAGGTGAGATGACTGTTGAATTAGCTTCGTTAGGAGTAAGTATCTTCGATAGGGTACTCTGAATATTTGATTAACTTCATTCCAAGGTGTAAGTATCTTCGTTACTTCGAATATTTCGACTGGTACGTATTATGCTCCAACCGGAGAGTTATTAAATAAGAAGGAGATACTTCTAAATTTCAGCGCCCTGGAGATGCAATATGCTTTAAAGTCCGTGTACAGCCGCCAAGGTCACACATTAGTCTGTCTATTATATCGTTCTTGACATTTGTATAGGACGTATACCTAATTTAAAAGTATACACAATGTGATATTTATTGTATTTATTTATTATTTTGGGGAAACTACCATTTAGTTGTCAAAATATCAGACTTCTGCCTCACCATCTCATTTGCATTCAACGCCTTGTTAAAAAGGGACTAAATGTATTAATTTGTCTTAATGAAACAGCCGTTTTGAGTTTTGTACCACCTGCCCTGAAAAGAGTTGGCGGCTACACGACTTGGATCAAAACATTGTTCTGAGCGAGCTAATTGTTTTAGGAGTAGTTGACTTCAATGATTTTGCTCTGTGAATTGAACTGGTAACACTGCACAAAGGAAAGAATTACTGTTAACTGAACCTACTGCACAGCTTATCTTCCCTTGATATCTTCCCTTGATGGTTTCACAGTATCAACAGTAATTACTTTAAAGTGTTGTGTCTCCTTCACGATAACTAACCTCTAGCTGTTCCAACCACGAAAATACCGTTAATGAAAATATGTTATTGGAAGTTAATAGAGCCGTCTCTGGAAGAACAAATGAACAGAGCTATTTCAACATCCCAATATGAAAACGATTTAACTCTGATTCTAGTTTTCCGCACTTCGGATTGACATTGAATGTCGGTCCATGAAAAAGTTATATCATTGCAATTACGTAATAATGCAGGCGTTGGAGGGCAGTCATTTGACGCTACTAAGCAACAACATATTTAAGAGGAGGAATTAACGTGACTTATTTATTACAAGTTCTAGTCCGCAGTGTTATAATGACTCGAGTCACTGAATCGACTCGAGTCGGACTCGAGTCACGATGTTTGAAGACTCGACTTGACTAGAATCACTTGCGTCAAAAGACTCGACTCGACTCCAGTCAGTATGTGGATGGGACTCGACTCGAGTCACTACGCTGGATGACTCTACTTGACTCAAGTCATTTACAATGATTAGAGTCAAACTATCAGCAAACGATGTGATATTAAATACTGTTTTGGTGTACATTTCAAGAAATGAAGTACCAGTTGATTAATTGGAAACGGCAATAGAAACAGCTGACCCGTTGTAATCAGAATTTGTCTAGATTCTCTATCTATTGTATTCTTACACCTACGGCTTCAATCAGCCTCTTGGTCACAGATTATGTACGTTAATATTACATTTACAGTAGCTTTACAGTTGTGTTTAAATGCAAATTGCGTGCGTAGGATGTTCATGTTTGATGTGTATTTTCCTTTTTTTGTGTGAGAGGGGTGATACATGTCCATATTTGGGTATTGTTTGATAAACATTCATGTTACTCATGACTGGGGGAAGGACAGATTTTCGAATTTTACTGATTACAGGGGACTGTGAATGCCAGTGTGTTGGTCTATTTTCGTTTAGTGAAGAATGTCGTTTTGTTCAGTCAGTGCCATGGTTGGTCGTTTGTTAAATGATGGCTCTAGCCTGAAGTGACTATCTCGATTACTTTCCACATGTTCTTGAACAGATTGAGTAAAAAACACTAACAAAAACAAACGAAAGTGGAATCAAGCATAATGGCATATATGTCTTACTTCCTTGAACAGCTACAAAATTTTATATAGATCATATTGCTGTAGTCATTTTCTGGGTGTAAAGAACAAACGATTTATTGTAAGAATGGTTAATTTGGTTATTCTCACCAAATACAAGTCTGTCCAGCGAACAGGGTTACATTTTGAATTGTGGTTAATAGAAGAAATCATTTCTGTGTGTGGCACATGGTTTGTACAAAAACTTTGTTTTTACTGATTTTTTTTTTCATTTTGCTACATGAACACTTTTGTTAAAACCGTGCAGTGTGCCATCAACACGACCTTCTGATGAAAAATAGAAACGTCACGTAATTCTTGAAAAAGGAAAGAAAAACAACTAGATGGGTAATTTAAGTGATATGGAGTGTGAAAGTGAGCTGTGCAAAGTGAAAAGGTTGCAAAAACTGTAATGGTACAATTCTCCTTATTTCGATACTCGCTGACGTATGGATGAAAGGAGGGGGCACATTTCACATTCCAACAACGCTTTCAGTATCTGGGGTGACCAAGTCAGCACGTTTAACAATTGTCTACATCACGTACTTGTCTGATCTAGTATTATAGGTCAATTGTAGGTCAATGTGCTCAAGTGCTATAGAGATGACTCGAATAGACACAGTGACTCTACTCGAGTGTGGTTGGGGACTACACTCGACTCATGTTCAGTTTGATGACTCGAATCGACTCGAGATGACTAGTGAAAGACTCTGACTCGACTTGTAGGAGACTTGACTCGAACTTTAGTGACTCGATTACAACAATGCAAGTCGGGGAACTACTAACTTAACAATTGTGCATCAAATTTAGTGTCTTTTTAACAAGGTCGGTTCAAATGGAATAACAGTACATTAGCCTTGGAGGAAAAATCTAACTTATCGTGACCCGGCCAGGGATCAAACCCCGAAGCTTCCGGTTGCTGGTCTCCATTGATCCAGAGGCAACCACCGTTATCACTCTACCACAGTACAAAAAAAATGAAAACAATTTCACTCTAGTTTCTAGTTTTGGCTTCGAATTGAAGTTCCAAACCCAGTAATTATTCAAGGTCCCTCATTAGCATTACTCGAAAAAATGATCAGTTATCATTCAGCTAACTGACTAATGCCATATACTTACCGATCTAAATGGGACCCAAATGAGAGCATGGTCCCTGCATCCAAATGTGAGGAGAGATGTTTCTCAGAATTCACTGAAATGAGGAAATACGCAGCATTATACTAAAAAACTTTTTCTTCAAAACTTAACAATTGAGTATTTTCATTGCACCCTGACTAAGGAGAATCTGAGGGCATCCAGTTGAGAAAAACATGCAGATAAGTGGGAGATAACGTATGCGGCTTTTCATCAGGTGGCCTAATTCTGCCCCCAATTGGAACATTTCAGCCGCCAACCGTGAGGGGCCGATAACTAGGAATCTGAAGGCGCAGGGTATGAAGCGGTCCCAATTCACGTCGTTTGTTTTTGCTATTGAAAAAAAAAATGAATTTACATTTTGCTCTGAAAGTAATTTGTTTGAACATAATTTTTTCATCGTTAATTGTCTAAGTTTTTGAAGTAAACAAGCAATTAATTCTTCGCGTATATCATTTCAGTATACCCAAACAAAAGAAAAAAAAAAACAAACATTACGACGGTTTTGTAAGCTGGGCGGCACTACTCAAAATACCACTCACCACCTGGGGTCGATGATACAGTACCGCACCAACAAATTGTTCTAAAAAAAAACGATGAAAATGACAATTTCCCATAAATACGTACCTTCTTTGGCATATTTTTAAAGCTGCCATGAAAAATTAATCATCATGATATTATTTCCCATAACGGAAAAACTCAATAGTGTTGCTGGTAAAGCAATCATGTAAAACAAAAAGGAAAAAGAAGAAGCAAGTCCAGTTGTTATCTAAACTAGGCCTGTACACAACTCAAGTTAGAGACAATACCATATAAAACCAATTTAAGCCACAAAAGGGCAAAAACGGTCTCGGGGTATACCCCCTCGACGCCCATCATTGAGACTTGACCCTGGGCCCCTGTTCCTGCGTTCGTGATGTATAATTGTCACCACTTTATGGTATAATAATTAATTTCAGTAACAACATTTCAGTACGTCTTGGAAGTATAAAAGGATGTTACAGATATCGCAAACATGACAAAATGAGAATAGTTTACCTGCAAAATCCACAGAACCTTATGTGACACTTATTAACCGTTATCATGTTTTAAAATATACATTTAATGCACGATATTACATAACATTCCTAAACCATGCTGTAGTGGGAAAAGAGTAATCACAGTCAATGTAGTGAGTAAACAAGAACAATCGAATTGTCAAAGATTTACTTCCAATTTGAACCAAAAGGCAAGTGAGGGGGGGGGGGGGATAGCTTTGGCCTATTCTGGATAAAGTAAACATATATCATGTTCTGAATTATTACTATCACTAGTGTAAACTACATGCCCCTCATAGTACTGTTAGCTTTTTCAGCGAGCCTCTTCATTATCTAGTGTACAGATTTTGTGTCGCTTAAGTACAGGTTAGATAATTTTAACTTTGCCTTCTACTAAATTAGTTTGTCTAGTGTTGCTCAGTGCTTTGACCATGCTAGATTATTTAGCTGTAGTGTTAGCTTTGCTATTGCTGGAATATTTTGTTTGTGTTAGCTTTGATCCTGCTAGATTGCTTTTAGCTATCTTAAACTTTGAACACATGATGGAATATTTACATTTACTGCAGTGTTAACCTTGCCACTACTGTGGTGATATTACTTTAACTAATGTTAGCTTTAACCATGCTGGAACATGCAGATACTGTTAGCTTTGCCCAGCGACGTACTAATTTAACTACAGTGTTAGCTCTTCTGTCAATGACTCGATTAGCTCAAAATTAAATCGGTATCAAAGACCACCATCACCTACGCTGTGTTATCACTATAACATCACACTATACTAAATTGCATATATGGCCGGTCCACTTTTAAACAAACATTGTTGACATTAAAAGGTGATATTTCACACTTCCCTAGATTACAAGAAAAAAAAAACAGGCAAATAAAAACAGGCAAATAGACAAGCAAACCAAAAACTTGCTGGTATGGTGGGCGAACATAAAGGTGTAAATCTCATATGGTGACTTAAAATTCACGACCACTTTACAGACAAGATCTATTCTTTAAGTGTTCTTTAGTTCTAGTACTCACTATCTTTTTGTAATTGTTTTATCAGTGTGGGGACTGTAAAGAACAAGAGATTGAATATCACTTGGCCTTTGACAAGAAGTTGGCATGGCCTCTATCAGGATCTACCTTGAAAACGTCATGGTATGTAGACACGTGTACAATGCATGAATACACGTCTAATATGGTGTCATACCACGTCATACAGAAAAAGGAAGATTTTTAAAAGTCGAGCTTCTAATTGTGACACCTAAAACTTTGATTGCATAACATTGCATCACGTTACAAGTTCACCAAATGTAGTAATGGAAACCAAAAAAAAAAGATTTTTCCATGGCGTTTTAGTCTACGTGTCGTGACCTCGTTAAGAGAAGACAACCAGTAACCTGGCCTACGTTCCACAAAGAATTCAGAACAATCTAAGTTTGAATCCTGTATGCCTGCCATGTGATAAATCAAACTTAAGATTGTGCGCAACTCTTTTTGGGAGGAACTCCTGGTTGCAATTACGTGTTTTTCACTGGTTAGGCCTATGAGAATTTATTTGTTTATAGATTAATTCTAGTAAAGGTAAACATCTTGGAAAAGAAACATGTATGATGAATGATTTTCGAGTCAGCAATCCTTTGGGATTTAAAGAGAACTCACTAAACATTATAAATCATACCTCTTTGTCTCATTTTTTTTTATTAGTTTCCAGGTGTTCATTTTCTCTTATGATACCATAGAGTTATGACTTAGAGACTGAAAGTAGAGAGAGACAAACCTTTAAATTTCGATTTGTTCATATAGTGCTATCGTATCGATAGACCTACTTATATCCGCGGTTATGTGATTTAAGTCTCTCCATATCTACGAATGCACGTGGAACGTTGTCTGATCAAAGGTCATCACTGTTTACCTGCAGAGTTCAGTTACTATCTATGAGATGCCAACATGGACAAAAAAATATTTAAGTTCACGAATCCATCTGTCTATCCCGTAAGTTAGACCTTCATCAGCTCAACATATTTTGTACATGATGAATTTGTCTCATAAAATAGTCCGAAAATCTTTCTGTCTTTTTTGCCTATGGTCATGCAAGGTCTACTACCATAATATGAAATACATCTTAAGAAAACATACGCATGTGACGTCAATTTCACGGTAATATAGTTTGCTACCTCAGTAGGACAGAATTACCATGGGGTGAGAAAAATGACCTAACGTAGTGAGGTTGGTAACAAGATGTACCACACTTACCTTTTTTGTTAGTGTAGTAGGAAAACGCGATTTTAAGCATCTTAATGCAGCATGTTCGTCAGAACACCAACGAGGTGTTCCTATAGGGAAATCACAGGCTAAATAGTAAAAACAGTGAAACTGTGTGTACGCCCTACATATATAATTTTTGTTTTGCAACACCACTTTTACTTTTCGCTGTATGACAAACTACCATTGACAATGGCATAAAGTCACAACGATCTCCAAGATTTGCGCAGTAACTCTACATGAGGCATACTACACCGCTGTCAAACACTGGAGTCAAAGTATTTTCACTCACTGCTCATATCACGTGGCCGAAAACTCACTCTAAATGTATATCTATTAAACATGCATTCTACAATGTAACATTTAATTTGCAATATTACCTGTAATGACTACCACGAGGACCCACTTATAAATGTGCCAAAGTGAGTATCCGAAAACTTTCAAACAAATGGCTAATGTAAAAGGAATAGTTTTCTCCTCAACCGCAACTAGCTTACCCTGAAATCCAAAATGAAGTCAGAGTGACCCTTAAAACAGAGTCCAGTCACTTATGATTCTATGTATTAAATCTAGGATGGAACAGGTGACTTTCGTGTGGGGTCCTAAACGTTCAAACGTGAATTATGCTATTTATAGTTAAAAAGGCGTATAAGGGATTGATATGTCCCATAATTGGAGAGTCATTTAATGGATTCGTCGGAGATAGATGATTCCCTTCTTATTATTATTTGACCCCATACATTGGAGTGTATAATAACCAACAACTGACTCTATTATGCTAACCGTATAATCTATGGTATTCGCGTTACATTGTAACTGTTATTCATTTTGAAATAGATGGATACGTTTAACAACAACATAAAAAAAGTTAACTTGAAATAATTCGAAGCGACATAATTATAATTGAAAGCCTAGTTCTTTTACGAAGCTAAGCATCGTTTGTGGCTTTTATATTTCAAATTCCTGTCTGGTGATTACCAGCTCAACGTTTGATTTTTAGACCAACTTTGTGTCCTTTTCTCTCACAAAGTCAGATTTCTCAATATTGCTCGAAATGAGACCACCTTCATCCACATGCATATGTTGCTATTTTGGGATGATTATTGTATTGTTCTGTAGAGAGCAATCATTAAAGAAAGTAAACGTTACCTAGGAATTAATGTTACTTTATGGATTCATACGGTGTGGTCTACTGTAGATGATTTCCCTTATCCGAGTGAAAATGTTTCAGCCAATATACAATGTCATGAATTGTCAAGTGGGTAAGGGCATCCTAAAACGTTGTAGAGCATTACTTTACAATTAAAGTGGATGGGTCAGTTAAAAAGAGTTATGGCCCCGTCGCCTTTAATTTCTAACATTGGTTCATACAGAGGAATCTTTTGTTGATTGTGATCATTAACGGTATTTAACAAGAGAGGAGAAATGATGTCAAGTGTTCTATTCAGACGATTTCTGCTGGTAACTTCAGGTCACAAGCTGTGGCCATATTTCTTTCAAGATAAGGGCATTGCACGTCAACAACGTCTAAGAATAAATAGATAGGCCTATCTACATGGAGGCCTATCTATTATGGGCAAGCGCAGTAGGCGGCTTCATGGGACAATACGATGACAAGAGTTCCATTCAAAACCGGACTTCACTTCGACCGTGTCAGAAATTAAACGAGTGAATAGAGACAGAAGTTAGTTTGAGTATTAACTGATAAGGTTATTTCATCTAATTCCTAATGGGTTTCGCTTCCGTACCGCCAAATGTGTCGCTGGTATTTCTGTCGGATGCAAACGGTTCTGGCGTTTCCGTACCTCAAACTGACAGGGATGACATTATGATTCTGCGGATTTCGATGACAATTATAGTCCTGATTCTTGGGTTTGTAGCACTTTTGCTTAACTTTTCATTTCTCTTCGTCATCGCCAAACAACCTTCGTTAAGGAGGACACCGTTGGTCGTCTACCTCGTTGATTTATCCTGCATCGACATCGTCACCGCTATCATGTACAATACACTAATAGTGATTAAAGTCTGTAGGTCGACGGGTGCAGTCCAGTTTTCAAATTCCGACTTTGTCACCGCGTTAGCATCCTTTGCAATTCTCAACAGAAATTCTTTGCACATTCTCTCATGTCTGGTCATGATCTGCATCTCGTGGGAACGTTACAAGGCGGTTTGTAGGCCGATTCAGACGATTGCCTCACAACCGAAGATATGGAGACTCGCTCTGGAAACCGCGACGTGGACGGTGGCACTTTTCCTGGTATTGGATGTTTCCATCGGCTTCTCATTGATGTTCCAGCCTCCTCTTTACGTCGGAGACAGGACGGACGATTGCATCGAGGATGCATGTGAGCAGAGAGACACAAGGCTTTGTCTCGACAGGGTTCCATTGATCAACTACTTCTTGCTTCTAATGGATGGTATCACCACGGTGACGTCATTCGCCATGTTTCACTCCATCATCAGAGGACTGCAGGTGCCAAACTTAGGGGAAGAAGCCCAACAGATTCACCGAAAGGAACAACGGATACTGACAAAAATGGCGAAGGTAAACAACGCAGCGTTCATTGTATTTGTTTTCATACAGGATATAAATTTCTGCCTCGTTGGCTGGTGGTTCAGTAGTTCCAAAGCACTTCAATGTGAATTTGAAATAGTCTACTTTTTACAGGGAACTTGGAATTTAGTTAACTCAGCAGCTAATCCTGTGATATATAATATCTTCGGTTCACAGTTTCGCAAAGGCTTTCGGGATTCGTTTCGCTCTGTCGCTTGCAATAGATTCGGCTAAAAAAAACACGGTGCACGCATTTCCTTTGGAGAATGACCAGCTCAGACCAATGATACTGCATTACCTTGGAAGGCCCAGTAAGCCGTTTATAACAGCTCCCTGGAAGACCTAAAACCAGTGCCAAAAGAGTTTCCCAAAGACCCAAACACCACAATACCACGTGAACTAGGAGAAACAGTGAAATGGAATCTTTTTCGATATCATAGGAAACCAAACGGATTATAAATACGCTGGTGCTTCATAGCCGAAAAACTCAAAATCCAGTTTATACCGACGGTAAAGCTTCTGTAAAGTTGCCTTCGGGAGGGAGTCATAATACTTTCGCATTATCTTTTCGTCTGAGCTTCCTGTCCAATGAAGGTTTTCTGATGAATTCATAAAATAAATTTTGGAACTGTCTGTAGTGACGTTGATGACGTTGTCTAGAACGTATCGCGCATCGCGGTCTATCGATTCCAATTTGCCGATAAAATCGTATCCGATGGAACAAGGTTCACATAATCGATACATTTCCCTCCAGTGTTCTTCAGGACCAAAGTTTAAAGAATTTCTTCTGTTTTGTAAATAGTCCACAAACTCCTTGAAGGAGACATTATAGTTTGAGATCTTCCTCAATTTCGGAAACCACGTCCTCTTCATGACGGGAGCAAATTCTCGTCTGAAAGGAGACGTTTTCCTTTCCAGTTTATTTCGATACGCAGAGAGCAGCCTGGAGAGAGGATTCCTAACGAAGACAAACTTTTTATAATTTCGCAATTTGTACAAAATGTGATTAAGAGAATAATCGCTGAGCAGTTTACTTCTGGTGGCAATAGTTCTATGGATGTTATATTGATTGATTGATTTGACGTCATCGATTGCTCCTGTTAGGGACAGCAGTATCCTCTTCCAATTTGATGAACCAGCCTTCGGTATGGAACAAAACATCAGCTTTAGTTCGTCTATGACGTAAATGTGGCTTAAATGGAGTCGCATGACGTCATATGCATGTAACTGCCTCTTCCCGTATGGGAGATGATACCCCATTTCCGAACAACGTTCAGTTAAGGTGTCTTTGCGATATTGTTGCACCTGCCTCTGACAACTATAATCGCACTCGTTCTGAAAGGAATATCAAAGAACACATTAATTTCTATTTGATTTATCTTGAAAAGAAAGGAAGAGACTAAATACAAGTAAAACATAGTTTTATTTATGTTTTGTATGGCATGACGTTATTTGTAAAATGTGATAGATCCTCAGAATAATTAGGATTAGAATAACTCATAAATACTTGGACCCACCGTGAACAATAAATATTCGCAAATGAACAGTTTGCTAAAGATTTTTGTTATTTTCTCAACAGTGTCAAAAGGAGACAAACATGATGCAAAGTACAAATTCCTCAGGTGGGCTATCTCATTGAACTATCAGTCTCTGGCAACAACAAAGAAAACAAAAACGAAATACTGAATACCCCCACCCCGGGGCGTTTAGAAGTTTCATGTGGGCGCTATAAAGTGTACGAGCGATAGGGCGGGGCTTTGGCAATGATTTAGGGGTCCCCGGCTATTAACATACATCGCTGCGACGAGATAGGGCACAGGAAGGCCAGACTGGAAAGTTTTCCCGGGGGGATTTATCCACCGCCCAAAAATATGAGTCTCGAAGTGTCTAGCCGCGCAATTCAACTGACAACTGCAGTCGCGCAACGCAAGTTTGACAACTCGTTCGCAATTTAACCGCACAAAAGTTAGGCCTACCTCACCCGAAAATCTTAAAACCGAATCTCAGAAAAGTCTAAACTCCGTACATTCTGGATCCTCCTGCAGGCTGCAGATTGTATTGTATTTGCCGTGCCACTGTTCGCGAAACTCACATTTACCGTAGCTGTATCTGGTTCTTGTTGTAACCACGTAAAAGTCGTTGCGTCATGCCAAGACGACAAAAGGGGGCGGTAGTTGGAAAAAGTTTGAGAAACACTGAGTTAAGTATTTTTTGTTCAGTGGCAGAAACAACCCCCGTTTTCGCCCTTTGTTCGGCGCTATCCCGTATTTTTTCTAGTTATGCGAAGGCAAGAATGTTTGCTGGAAAGGGAGGTGGTTGGGGGGGGGGGTTAACTCTACAGACGCAATCTGGTGCAACATTTATCATCATTCAAAGGCATTGCTTTTTCTACAACAAAAGAAAAACTTATAGTAAATTGCTCTGAAAAAGATAGCTGCGTATACACACTTCCCTGGATTTTCACTTCCTTCAGGTGTGTAGGCCTATAGGTAATGTCTATAAGTGTATTTTTCTAAGAAATGGATTCGAGGGCCATGACCCCTCTGGTTTCCACTCTTGTTACGCCAATTATCACGTAATAACCTGTGAGCAAAACAGCATCAATCTTAACTTGTTTACTGTTGCATAATAATAGGTGGATGGAATTGTCGAAAACGGTTTGCAATTGACGGTGCCAAAGCCAGGGAGAGCAAAATTGCTCATATTTTCAGAATATATGTAACTTTTCCCTTTTCTGGTAATTTGTAATTTGGTTGGTGCATCGTTGGGAAGGAGAACGTGCCACACTCTTTTTGTTCACCATGAGGATGCGGAGGACGTTCCCCGCTTTTTGGAGCAAATTTCACCTCGACGAGATTTTTTTCGTTCCGAAATATAATGTTATGCCACGAAATTAACACTTAATCTCTTAAAGAAATGTGAAGAAGCTAATGTAATTGTAAGATCATTCACGGTTTGTAGGAAAATATGCCTACTTTAACTTTCAAAATTTAAATTTACGCAAACTTAAAATTTAAATAACTTGATAATTATACATTCGAATCGTCACCGTTACTCCAAGTAAAGTACATGAGGCCGGGGGGGGGGGGGGGGGAAGGGGTATATTCTTCATTTCAGTTCGAGCTGATTCGAAAGGAACAACAAGACCGCAATCAAAGGATGCATGCCTCGTAACTTAAAAGAAAAACTATAGATTGGCAAGGTAAGTCAGTCAGTCTATTACCTTGTTTTGTACACTAACACTACATGGTAAACAGAACACTGCGCGCTAAGCCAGAGGAAGATTTGGACATTCCAAAGTGTCGATGAGTCTAACGTTGGAAAATGGAAACCTAAACTCGTCACACTAGTCACTCAACAACGTTGTGGGGCTGTGTTTATTGAAATGTCCCCAAACCGTTAAAAAAACGGAACCTTAACATTTCTCTTTTACAAATTGTTGGGGACATTTCATATTGTTCCCCATCCACAGAAATGTGGGTGGAAGTGACCCCCCCCCCTCCTCCCAGAATTGACGCCCATCCACTTGCCATCCTAGTACAATGGTTTAAAATCGGCTGGTAATTGTATTATAACTTTTTCCTCACTGCAGGGCCCCTTTTCAGAGTCTTTTCTGTTTGCCCTCAAATTGATAGTTTTTGCCCATATTCTTTAAATTATAATGAGTTTGATGATACATTTTTCTTCCTGGCTTTCTTTGATGCATAGAATAAACTTTATTTTGTCTTTTAGTGTTTTATATGTTCCATCGTTGTTGTCATTGTTATTTTATCAATGACTTTCGTCTTCTTTTCATCGTTAAGTCCTTTCACCTTTTTGGTCTGTTTTTTTTTTTTCTAATTTGTAGATACGTTACCCAGATGGCCTCCCAAAATTGATATTTCTGGACGCCAAAGCATTTTTGTTGGACAGTCTTTCAAACAATTTCTTAAGTACTTACCCTTTTTGAGAGGTCGTATACTGCATAAGCATTCTTTGGTCCAGGTGGAATTCTTTTCCTTAAAGTCTTATCTGTTGAAATTTCAAAATGACGAAAAGCAATAAAATGTTGTAATTACCGAAATTAATCTGATAAATCCTGTTGTGAAGTGGCACACAGGCGTATACAGGAACACTGTCTATTTTTTTCTTTCTTTTACGTATATTTTACTGGGGAAAGAAAAAAGTCTATATTCCAACTCTTTTGTAATAAGGCTGTGAAGATGGGCTCTTAATTGATACAGTGGCTATAAATACTACCTCCACGTTTGAGTGAGTATCTGTCTACCTAAAATTAATCAATATAGTTGGCATTTTTTTTTATTCCGATTATCTTAGTAGTATTCATAAGGTATCTGCCAATATGGTATTTTTCTTCAAACCGGGTGGGGCTGGGAGGGGGATTGCCTATGTGAACTAGCAACGACTGAGGTTAAAGATTGGCGTCGGGGAATTTAGACTTTGTTTGAATCAAGTTTGAATCAATCATGAGTGATGTGAATCGTGAGTGATGATTACGTTTGCATTCTACAAGAAAACTTTTAATCTTCCCCGATCTTCTAAGATCGTATTACAGTTAAAGCAGGATGTGCTGTTATTCCTGCATTTTCCAAAGTACACCAAAGGACTCCTTATACTTCTTATAGTTGCAGAAAGTTATAAAAAAGTACAGAGGTATATTTGTTCACGTGTAGCCTAATTTCTAAAGGAAATGCTTTTGCGTAGGCGTTCCGTCGTAGCAGTGTTAACCGACATGGGAGTGCCGCACATGAACCACAGGGTCCAGTTCCGCTAACTTTTTACCCGAAAGAACTAAATCGCTCTTCTTTCTACCGTAATTAACACTCTAATTAATGAAAGTTTTAGTGAAAGAAACCTGGCATGGCATGTTATTATCCACATTGGTATAAAATGACAGAACTGAATGATAGAAGATCGACCGTAAAGGCTATTTTTATTCCTTCAGACAGCATATCCTACTTTAATGTTAATTTTTCATGTATCAGTATTGAGTTATACTTCACAAATTTTCCAGGTTGCGATTCGAGTGAGAGCAATTTCATCCAAAATCTTTGGAGGTTTTCGACGCCCAATTTGTCACTATATCACGTTTAAATTTTGTCCTAAAATTATCTCAAGTATAAACTGAGCAACATATATTGTCTGATACATTGAATAAATATTGATGGTATATCGCGCCCTTACATATCAAGGGGGGGGGGGGGGGACGGTTGTAGATCTACAACATGTGGCCTTTTGGAACATCCGTGGTTTTATGATTTTATAAATTAGGCTTATCGTTTCAAATGACGGAGGACAAAGCTAACACAATATTTGCAATCATGAAATATTTCTGGTACTAATTACAACATGCGCAGAAAGTGAGGGCGCCTTGGATTAGGCCCACCGCGCAACTATATCGTATAACCTGCCTTGTAAGGGCGCTAGAAAGAGAAAGGTCCTGTCTGTGAGGAATTTTGGCACGTAGAATGAACAAGAACATGTATGAGGCATGTACTGGTTGATATCCCCACTAAGATGCTATTTCCTAGCTTAAACCTGATATAGGTGCATTTGCCTTACAACTTTCTTTGCTATATTTTATCGAGATAACTCCTCGCGGGTTCACCGGTTAGTTTTCCTTAACATTCACAAGTTTTTAACTTGACTGTACTTGATCTAGTATGTGACGTCGACATAGGCGTGGTCATAATGAGTATTAAATTTTTACTATACCAACTCATCCATTCAATCTACGTTTCTATCAAAGATACTATAGCGCCGCAAGGCGCAAGACCGGTTACTCACTCGAAAGTGTACACAATTGGAGCAGAGCGTCGGCCATTTTAGTAAGCAGCTTAAATTTGATGTAGGGCTTATGGTATGATATGGCTTATAAAGCATCTTCATACCTCTCCTTGTTATTGAGGAATCAGAAAAATGATAATTTAGGTCTTTTACTTTGGCGAATTCGTCAATTTATTGAAGAACAGTGAGCTAAACTCTTCTTCCCCAACGCCATATCGTGAAAATCGATAACAACCCGATCGTATACGTACACACAGTTCATCGTATCACATCAGCGCCGATGTTTAGTTTGCTCACTAAAGTGGCGGTTGCTTCGCCCCATGGATGTACTACGGCTTTTTAAGTAGACCGGTCTTCCGCCTTACGGCGCTATACTGTCTTTGGTTTCTATTACTTCTAGTTTTATATACCGTGACAGCTATACGCAGTCGATGAATGGCTTGTAACAGCTCTTTGCCGGGTTAACTGTACCGTCAACAATGACCATAATTCTTGAATCAAGTGATTCGAGAAATCCCATGAACTTCTTGACTAGTACAGTTTCCGCATAAAAATTCATTGATGCGTAAAATCAGTAAAATAACATAACAGAAAAAAGGGCCATGATTATGTATCATGTACGCTATATGATGAGTCAAAGATAAAGGTGAATGCATATCAGTCGGACCCGGGGAAAAAAAAAACAACTTAGTGGTTCTTCTGTAAGTTGACGATTTTTTTCATTACGGGTAACAGTTTACTAACAAGCGATTTAATCAACTTCCATCCAACTTTAGTTACAAGACTGTCGATCAGCAATAGGCTTTTGTAGGGACATTTCGTTGCTCAGTTACACACTATAGTGGAATTGCTAACAGTATATAGGCCTAATATTAAACAGTAGTAGGCCTAATATCTACGAGACTGCTCAGGTTTATCACATTCGAAGACTACTAGAAGGGTGGGTCTGCGCGCTACAGTCATGACTGCCACAGCTGTTCTCAACATGTTACTACGGGCAAACTAAAAGACGTTTAAAGCACGTCGGCAACCGGCCACCACAGCAGGGACATTGACCGGGCGCAGACTGAGCAGAACTGTTGTCAATCAGTACTGTGTGTGACGTGTAGGCCTACTACAACAGATGGTTAATTTAATCATGATTGAGCTAGGCCTATTACGTAATAGTTCCCTGATTTAATCATATACTCATAGCAAACATCGGACACTACGTACCTGGTAAATAAGAATACACAAGAATACAGCAAAATATATTCAACGTCAAAAACGCGCATAATTTACGAGAAAACTTCTTAACTGTCTTCATGGCTGGGTGTAGATATATATAATCACTTGTGCATATCGACGGCAACGCAATCTCCATTGTGTACTCAGTTATCAAAATCTTGAGCTCTCTGGAGTTTAAGTTCAAAGTACAGAATTAGAGACTACGGGTTTGTTATTATAGTGTAGATGATTACTCTAGACGTGTCTTCACTGGTTGACATGCATAGCACCAGACTCAGTCTCCTGTGTTTTATTTGGTTACTGGTTCACACAGAGAAAGCGGATGCACGCATCCAACTTACGAGATGTCGCAGACTAGCTGATACTGTTTAGTTTACAATTATTAAAGCTGACTCGGGACGAGAAGACAGATGTAGACCTATAATTAAGATAATTTACAGTCGTTTACAAGTAAGCTAACTTTAGCCTACTGTCAAATTCACCTCGTTCACGGTACTCTGTTGGCACTCTGATTAACAAGCGGCCTTTTATTCAGTCACGTCACGGGAAACGCAAAAAAAAAAAAACATAGTGCAGGCCTACCTCCTAGTTGAGATTGCCGGAGAGGGGTAAGCTAAATGCAGCGACAGCAGGATGGATCCAATTAAGAGGGGTGGGCTGGATCAACTCATTGTGGGAGGGTGTCTCCCAGGCTGAAGAATTTACATAAAATAGTGGCTGTCAATTTGGTGTAAAATTTTCTCTAGGCCTACAGTGGCAAGGCAACAACACTGACATATCTGCGATTAGAATATTGAAGGGACAAATTCAAGGTACACCAGGGTGCATTTAAAAAAAAGGGGAAAACACCAGTCTTGGTAATTGTTTGGGGGTGCATGTTCACCTACCATACCCACCTTCCCGATCCACCCTCGGGAGATGGTGACAACACCTTTACAGGAAATGTTCCTGAGAGATCTGGAGAGTTGGACCAACAACCTGGTAGTGACCATGTATCAATAAACTTTCAAATACAACTATAGTGAGTGTTTGGAGTGAAAAGTGGATGGGGTGGTACAGTGACCTCCAATAGGGGTGGGAGAATGACATCACAACGTAGTCTCTATGACAGCTGTGGAACCAGGTGGTCATTCAAAATATGGAGGGCATGACAGTCCTTCACGTTAAACCTGCAAAAAGTTTCAAGCTGAACTAATTTGGGTATCCCCAAATCATTGCATCATTAGAACCAGAAAGCCAAAAGGCATTGTGATTTAGATGATTCATTATGAGCAGTAAATCTGAATCTGGCATATTGCATAAGGTTAAGATATATTGACCCAAAATGACCCTTGATCTCCACCACTCCACCAAAAGAAAAGGCTTCTTGTACTCAATAAGGTACACCTACATACCAAATATGATATTTTCTCAACTTTCCTTCTGAAGATAATGCATTTACAAGTTTTTCACAACTTGACCCCTGTTGACCCCAAATGAACTTTGACCTCGACTGAAAACAACAGGCTTCTTGTACTCGATGAGGCACACCTACATAACAAATATGAGATCTGTCCAAGATTCCCTTCTTGAGATATTGTGTTTACAAGGTTTTCACAATGTGACCCCTGTTGACCCCAAATGACCTTTGACCTCCACCAAAACAACAGAATCTTCTACTCAATGTGTTACACCTACATACCAAATATGAGGTCTGGCCAAGCCTTTCTTTTTGAGATATCGTGTTTACAAGTAGGGAGTGAGACACACACATACACACACACACAAATATCTAGGATTACGAAGGTTACTATTATCATCAAAACCAAGAAGGGCCCATGATCTAACTGTGTGCATGGTTGTCATCTTGTTAAAGTATGCTAAGTTGGCAATTAACTCTTAAAGTAGATCAACAAATAGATGAATAATGTAAACAAAAGAAGCTGATACGATTAGCAAACTGTCTATTATGCAAATGACAGTATTGCACAACTTTTACTTTAAAACTCTCTTTAGTACAGTTCCATGTAGGACTAATATTTTTAACATGCCCCTGATATATATACCAATAAAGTTACCTCCTATTGGCCATGCTCATCATATCATGTTTTAAATTAGTCCAATCTTTTCTAAGAGACCTCAGGTTTTACAAGCAATACCTTTAAATTGCTTGCAATACCTGAGGCAGGGAAAAATACGGAAAAATACATACCGTTACAAAAAAGCATTTTTTGACACCCCCCTTTACATCATTATCCACGCCTGCATGGGCCATTAAAACAAACACGTAGCTCAACTTATGTGTAATATCATCACTCTGATATTACTTGCATATATGAAGCAGGAGTCTTGCCAGCATACATCAAAAGAGGCTATCATCAATTGCAGGAAATTGTTATATTTCATTTAAATATGTGAAACATCAGAAGAAGAACACATATCATCAAGTAATTTCCAGGAAGATTTTGAGACCTCCTTCAGGTTTAACTGGACTTGAATGAACAAGGGGGATGATAAAATAGATTTGAAAAAAAAAAGGAAATCCATCAAAATATTTTTCATATCCGTCTATCCCATTTTAATATCCCTGGGTAGTTTTTCTACTTGACCAATGAGACTTGGATGGAAAATGAAATGGTCTCAGAAGCCCGAGTAGTGTTTACGTCCAAACAAAGGGTACCTCCAAACACTTGAGACATTCAAAAGGGGAAAGCAAATGAAACTTCACTCCCAAGTAACTTTTTTTGCCAGGTTTAATTAAATTACATGGAGCAACATTCAAGACTGAGGATGTTAATGAACCTGACTGGAACGATACACCAAGGTACTTGCTAATTCTCTACAGAATTCTACAAGTAGGCCTAATTTTTGACATCTCTCTATGGTTCTTTGGTATAATTATGAAATGTTACCCCGAGATGACATTGCATTTCAAACAATCCCCAATGTGTACATTGCAGTTAGACAGATGTGTACTAGAACAGTCTAGATGAAATCACAAACTGATGAAGCCCAGAATGTTTGTATGTAAGGGCTGCATAGCAGCATAAAAAGCCTGTTAAGGACTACATATGGTAGGTGTGGTTAAACAGTGTATGTATAAGCTGTACATAGACTTACAGCAGATGAAGACCACATACTATCAAGCATCAATTATTTTAAAAACCTTCAATGTAGCATGTCGAGCAGCAGAAGCGCCCAAGCCTGATTTGATGACAAGCAACCATGGCAACAAGTTAGGCCTGTTCATACGGAGAAGTCGGACATATTTATCCATGTCAGTGTAACATTTACATCCGTGTATTGACATAACCCATTTACTGCCATATACGTCACCCTCAACAGGATAATACTGTACAGCTGTTAAATACACAATGGCCACTATTTAAGTGGAAAGTATTGTTTCAACTTCGTCTCATTTCGAACGTAGAAGATCGCGTGTTTTTTACGACCAAGAGAAAATTATTCATACAACCTGGATGAAATTAATGACGATTTCTAATTTGTGCAATTGCATATTTCTGAGTTCTGACGAACTGAGGATTATTCCCTCCATGTTAACAATAGTCTTCCTTAAATATTAAGTTAAAATAAAGAATGACCAACAAATGGAAGAAAGGAAAATACAACTGGCAAAAAAAAAAAGACAGAAGGCAAAGAAAATTTGGATTTTAGGCTCCTCGTTGCCAAGTTTTTGAAACACAACCATAAAAGCCACTAAAATAGTCGAATGAATTGCTAAATTCATGATTCATAAGATGACAAGAAACAGGGAAGCTGTTTAACTCATACAAGAGAGATGAAATGAAGAAAGTATGGTCCGACAGCAAAAGGACAATTTTTTTCATGTACTCTGGTCTTTACAAACTGAAGACATGCATGAACCATGTCAGAGGACCTGATGTTAGCTCTTTCACAGCGAGTGTCCGTTACTTGGAAATGACCCTTTTAAGTCAACTTCATGCAGTGGAACATTGAAATTTTACGTAATAGTACGTACATGGCTGTAAACGGAAACTTTTCAGGGTGCATAATATTACACAAGAGGCTGCGATAGGTTTAACCCAATCATCAAAGCAAAAGAGAAGTCCAAAGGGGGACACAATTAAAATACTGGATGGGGGAGGAGGGGCTAGAGTGACGCTGGTATTTCAATAAGCTTAAAAAATTCCCATTGCCAGAAATAAAATGTGAGGGGAGGGGGAACATAATGAAAGGGCTGGCAGAATTGAATGGAATGAAAAAAGAAGGCATAAATGGAAAGGAAAATATGAAAAAAAGAAAAGAGAAACAGGTCACTCTGACCACAAATCAAAAACCTGCTGACATCATACTGTAGAGGTACAGCAAACATTTTGATAAATATCAGTTATATACTTTGGCAACCTTTAAATGCGAGACCTGGACTGTATGTATGTTTTCCAAAAAAATTAATCATTCATTTTGTGATGCACTGGATTTCTCGATGACACAGAATTGATGGCACAGAATTAGTACACTGGTGTTTCAGAGGAGAAAATAAAACAAAGACATGATTTAAAAATTAATGTCGTGTCATGCCACGACGCTCCCAAACAACAATTTGCCCACTGAAAATGTAACTGCAGACAAATTTCAAGGGCCTGGTGTTTGAATTTACTTACTGAGCAAAATAATGTTTTACGTAGATTTGCTAACAGTGTTGCTAGAACGACAGTGACAAAGCATCAAGATAGCAGGATTTTCAAGGGTCCAGCTGGGGTCTACATACAAGGCGTCGCTCATTTAGCAGAGACTTAAAAGTTTTAACTGTCGGTAATTTTTACCCCTAACAGGAGCAATGCAAATTATATTTATTATGCAAGATGCCATGTTCTTGATTATTTAAAAAAAAAATTGAATAAAACACAACCTAACATTAAGAGAATAAACTAACATAACATTGACAAACAGGTGGTTCCACATTTGCAGTTCCAATAAGGAATAAATATATTTACGACAAAATACCCCCACTGTCTAGCCCCCTCCCCTACTTCATAGACCTCCCTTCAATTGTAATCCTCTTTCCAATCATTTCATGGTTTGTGTCACTTGACCAGCATTGCTCCCATAGCCTTCCCTTTCGTGGTATTACAGTACTGTCTTTAATGCTTGTAACTGTTTGCTATGCATCCTTGGTCAAATGTTCATTTACATAAATAACTTTAAAATAATACAATCATCAACCTTAAAGGGACTTACAAAAATAATTTTTCAATCGCAAATCCAGAAATAATGTTTGCCGTCGTTTCACTCACGACAAAATATGACCACCATCTGCTCCTGCCATGATTTCATAAAGATCATTTGCTAGCAACGTCTGTACGTTCTGTTGACACCAAGAGTCACTTGGAGTTAGTCGTTACTGCTAAAACAATCTAGATGATTTCTATGAGTTACCAAGAGTGACACCACAAATAGGCTGGTGCCTTGCAAGAACAGACAATTTCCAGGTAATAACGGATAATACACAGGCAAGATTCATTGAATTCTGGTATCCTGGGGAAGGTTTAAAATAGTTTTTCCAGCAACATGGGGGACAGAATCTCCTTCACTTGCATTTCATTCATGAGTCTTTTATCTGCAGGAAATAAAGGAAAGGAAAAATTAAAGATAAGGAGAAACTGAGAGCTGTAGAAGGAGAAGGAGGACTACTGATGATAAAAGACAACAGGTTTGTGAACTATAAAGATGCTGTTATTTTACTATGTACTACACACTTACAATATTGACAGTATATTGAATATTAAGTAATCTACATAGCCAATAAATGGCAAATAGACAAAGTACTAGACAAGAGGACAAAAACTAGGGAAGTAGATGTAAAATTACCACACACTACACAATGACAGGATGACTAGTGGACAACACAGAGCACAACGATACACAATAAGATGGGAAGAAGAAATACTTAAAAAAAATCAATTAACATTATCTAATTGTACAAGTACATAGATAGTTATTTGTAAAATAATAATCCTATGATAAGTAGAAAACAACCTGACTGTCATAATGACACAACACACACTACGCACTAAAGTATTTACAAACTAGGTAGCAGAATAAAATTTTGTCAATCTAGAAACTTTGTAACCTATGTTTCAATCGGTCTAATAATCTGACAGGATCATGCGAATGGTAATTACTTCGACGACGTTTTGCAAAACTTGTAACTTTATTAAATGTAGAGTAAGAAAATATCTATCAAGCATTAACAGCTCTGAAAGTATGTATAATACGTGTCATGGGTACTCATCATTATTATGATGATGATGATGATCTTCATGATCATGATTATTGTCACAATCATTATCATCATTGCCATCATTATCATTATCACCACACCATCATTATCATCATCATAATCATTATCATCATCAGTATTATCATCATCACCATCATCATTATCATCATCATCATCATCGTCATCATCATCATCATCATCATCATCATCATCATCATCGTCATCATCATCATCATGATCATCACCATCACTTTCACCATCATCATCATCACCATCATCATCAATACAGAGTTCTGGCTATGTGCTTACCAACGTAACAAGGCCTGCTGCTATTGTAGCACCAGAATACCTCAACATAAATCGTCCAAGGTCCTTATGATCTTTGTACAGTTCTATACAAATAGGTCGGCTTGTCTCAATCTCCACCACAGCATTGCTGTTCTTTGTAAGACACCTGGTGTACAAAAGAAATATCAACAAAACATCATCCTTTATCACTGACATGAGGGTAAAATGTGATAACATTTAACAGCATCACAGGCTATCAAGTGGACCCATGCAAAAAGTGAGATAGAACTTGGTTCACAATTTTCAAAAATTAGGATTATGCAGGTCAAAAGTAGGACAAAAGTAGGTCTTCTTCAGGGTTGCAATACCTACACCCAGTGCTGACAATGCGTTATGACACCAAGTTTTCCACAACCACAAAGTCGACCAAAATCTAACATCTAATTGTTATGACTGACAGTTTTGTACTACCTGAATAATAAGAGTGTTGGACAGAACAATAAACTGTTTTGAAGTATGAACTTCTGTAATAGTCCAACTTTTGGGGAAATACAGGGTATGAAGCCTTACTTTGGTTTCTTTTGCAGGACTTCTCCCGTGCTTTTATGTAAAATGCTGATGAGACGTTTAACGACGGCTGGCTCGCTCACTGCTTGGTAGTGAAGCAACACCTGGATTTGAGGCAATTATCATATTATGAAATTAGAGTAATGCAAAAGACTTAGGGCAAAATGAAATGTAAAATTTTTACTTGAGGTTCTCCAAGGTTCATGGTAAACTTAGCAGCTTCAAACTGCTGATGCATAAAATGCATAAATTTTCAGTTTAATGTCAACAAAAATTGACCGTAATCAGCAAATAATTGGATCAGGATATAAACAATCAGTTTGATACTAAATGGAATTTCACTGGACTTAAACTTTGTCTACACGTCAATTCAGGAATACGAGGGTATTATCTTTGGCATGGTGTACAGAGAAAACAATGTCGTTACCATCAAGTTAATTATAAATGAATCCACATAAGGACAAGTTATTTAATTTGCATTCAATTTACATAATGAAACAATCACTCACACTGAAAAAAAGACTTTAACATAGTGTAAGATACATTAGCACTTGGGCATGCATAGGTAACGTGAGGAAGATAAATTCCCCAAGACTAATTGTGTAAATTAAGCAAGGTATTCAGAAACGTTTTATAGGTTATGCTCACCATAAATCCTTTCGTGATGGGGACAGCAATATCAAAGACTATGATTCTGGCTTGAAAACAGGTCGTAGTTCTGATAGGATCGATTCTGCTTGAGAGCACACTGCCGACGCTAGAAACCAGGAAAGAGAAAACAAACGTAGTGTATAGAAGGAAGTCGATATAAAGATAAAGAAAATAATTGCAAAAGGAATAAACTTGAAAAAAAAATTAAGATAATAAGAGTGTCCAACAATATCTGATAATGTAATACAGTCATTCTTTTACTTTTGACATATTTAAAACCGCAAACTGTCATAAGGCATCTCCTCAAATACGTTGCAATTTTGAACCTTCTCAGAAAAGTTGTTGCTACTGTTCCTTTCTTCAGATGTGACATTTCTCACAACAACCGTAGAATGTTGAAATTGACGAAATTACACAGATCTACCACACCAAATCATGAAATCACGTTGAACTTGATACAATAAAATTATTCACATATTTATGTCCGAATGACAGAAGGGACGCAAGGGGTACTATGCTCACTTGACTTTCATTTGATCAATTCCAGTAACGACTAATACCGCTTGATCTCCTGCACAAGACCATTTGGATTCCTCATCGTGAACTGAGATACCTAAACGATAAAAACAAAAGAAAAGTTCATCCTTGTAAATAAGGCCATAATTGATTTGCTTCTTACGAATTTTCCATTTGGTCGTTTTTATTTGGTCCCAATTAAATAACCTTTCACAATGTTCCAAGACCATGCCATCATAACTTTTAGCAATCAGCACATTACTTAACTGTTATCTTCCTTTGCAATTACAGACATGTGATTACAGTTTAGGCAAGTTTCAAGGCTTTTTTCAAAAGCTGGAATGCAAAAATGTAAATTTTGTCAATTCCTCAAATCTGGAATGTAATTTTAATGACTTTCCCAGTTTCTGCATACCACATCAGCACTGACAGACTTAAAGCCTCTCTACAACAAAAAACTATTTGAAATATATTTTTGAACTATTTGAAATGTAGTTACAAAGAAACAGAATATGCATATGAAATCTGTGGAACCACTAGCTTTCTCTGCATATCTGGTAAGGGTAGGATATCAAGTATTGGGAAAGAGAGAAGTCATACAAGGCAAAAGGAAAATACCTTTAACAACACCACCCTCTCCGGCTGGCATCGCCACGATTTTATCGCCAATCACGATACTGCCAGATTCGATCCTTCCACATATGCTAATCCCAGCACCGATACCTGCAGCACAACCAAAAGGAAGGAAAAGAAATGACCTTCTGAAAGAAAATGTCATTCATGAATGTTTTTGGCAGGAAAAACAGGTAGAGGCTTTTTCTTGAATGAGTATTACCACAGAGAGAGACATGTCTGTTTCAAAAAGTATTTTGAATTATTGTATGATTAGAGCTAAATAACTCAATGTCTGCTTTTAAAATGTTATCAAACTAAAGTTTCTGTTATATTTGCTGGTTTTGTATTTGATTGTGGTTTGTGATAGGGAGGATGTGGGGAAACGCTGATCAAAACTCTTCACAGGTACAGTTATTTTAATGGCCAACACACCGCAGGAATTTACCCGCAAAAGAAAAGGGTTGGTAGCTGGGCACCAAGAAAGAAGGACAGGCCTTGTGGAGCACAATGCTTATATAAAAGCTAATGGACGATGTTACGTATGTTTTATGACTCCAAAGCATTTGTACAGGAAACAACAATGTAGTGAGAATAATCAAATTTGTTACACTTTTGCAAAACCCTTGACAATTAAATAACTTATTACCTAATTGATATCAGTAACGCAATGTGATGATACAAAACTTGACCAACAAAACAAGAGAAGTCTCACAGCTATCCTGATCAGCCTCCAGGAGCTGATGGATGGCCTTACCTTTGAATACGTCAGAAACACACATCCTGAACGGACGGTCGATGGGTCTCTGTGGTGGTTTGAACACATCTACAAACAAAAAGGACAAAAATCTGTTAACCACTGCAAAATACAGAGTAACGCAACTAATTTATAAACTCATTCTGGATGAGTTAACAAACTGGAAAGCTATGACAGGTCAATTGAGAATGCAAAAGGTCCTGATAGATGCAGACCAAAATGAGGTTCAGGTCTTTTTCCCCCCACTAATCTCATTCACAAGGTCCTGAAATGTTGCATGCTGAATTTATTGCTTTTGAAAGTATATATTTTATCAGATTACAAAATCGTTTGTAGAGTCTGAAGGAATGAAAATATTTGAATGTGGAAACATGTCATGTACTGACTGGAAAATAAGTTGGCATAAGCATTTTGACCAATTTGGGGTGACAATATTAAACATCCAGCATATTAGGGGTGGAGGTGGCACTAAAGAATCTTGGGTACCTATCTGTTCTAAGAGGCACCTTCCTTTGAACCACATGATAAGTTGAGGGTTCTCAGCCTTCTTCACCAAGTTTTCACCGCCAAGGCCACTGCAAGGTATATATTCAACATCTGAGTCCTACAAAGTAAAGCAGCAGTGATAAAGAAATTGAGTTAGTATCAGACAAATAGAATGAAGAGGAAAAGTTTTTTTACATTGTTATTATCAAATGTACTTGAAATGTGAGCTACATTGTGTTCATGCTAGGCATATTTATTTCACAAACCACCATTGTTTGACATTCTATAATAAACATTGACAATTGTCTGGAGTCTAACACCTTCTACATAAGTAGGTGTCTATTTGCCAGAACAGTTCAAGTAAATAGGACTTAGTTATTGACACGACCAAATATTAGTCACTCAACGATTGTTATTGGAGTTGGGTTAAGGTTTACGTTCGTTGCAATGATGGAGGTTATTCTCCCATCTTTGCATGCAAACTAGATACAACCTTTGCACAAGGTGTAGTAAACACTGATCAGTGCTTTAGTTCTACAACCATCGAGACCGACCACACATCAGAATGTCCGCTTTTGACACTTAAAAGGAAATAAGGCGTTTGTTTCACAGAAGACAATCATGTTTCTAAAAACAATGTTTGTGGTCATAGAAGGATAGATTATTCAAAATGAGGAAGGACAGTAGTCTTCTTTTCAAGAAGTTTCTCATAGATAGAAATTTAGTTATTTGTTGCTCAACAATAATTTGTTAACCCAAACTTTTCAAAATTCCAATGATGCATCTTGCGTTACTCATCACGTGCATAATGTTTTGAGGAAATAAAGTTTCTGCAAATGTTCATTGATGAGACTGCATAGTTTAAGAATAATTAAAGCTATTTTCTTTGTACTCGATGTTGGTATATTCAAAAAGGCCCTATTTCCCTTTGAAGGGAAACCATTGTACAGCCTCCACGATAGTCCTCATACTTCAAATATAGTTTTTCAAACAATAGAACACCATTCTGTAGTACAACAAATTCACGTCCACAGAAATATGAAGTTTTTATGAATACACAATTTATCCACTCACAAGTCGCCACGTTGTTTCAAAATTACGTGATTCGTGACGTCACACATGCGCCTGTACATGTCACACAGTAGTGCCACTGCATGTGATACGTCATACATTTCGGAAATGGCGATGCCCTGTACAACAACCGCGGAAAGTTTGAAGTTTTATTTGGAAAGAAGTTATTGCAAACATAAAACCAACACTGTCGTGACTGTTTGTAAAAAGATGTTCGCTAAGTGTAGGCTGAAACTGAAACGCCCACTACGGTTCCTCTTTAACTGAGTTTTCCATAACACTGATATCTTTACGCTATCCGCAAACTGCGTTCCAGTCTGCAAATGAACACTTCACACTCATAATCAGCTGAGCACAAGACGGTGCAAAACTAAAGGTAACCCCTGAGGTTTCTTCCCCCCTCTGTGCATCAACCAGTCTGGAGGGGGGCACTCCCCTCCACCCCTCCTTATCAGGTCCCTCATGTCTCTTTCACAACATCTTGTTATGATAATTAGACTTTTGCAGATCAAAATAATCTTCATGACCTTTTTGCAAGCCAACTAAGCTTCGACAAATGAAACCAAAATCCAAATTCTTACTGTAAATCTTCACTACAAGTAAAGATGTGAAAGGTGCAGATTTACGAAAGAAAACTGTACCTTAAATCCAGTCTTCTTCAAAAAAGCTTTAAGTTTCCCAACGATTTCGTCAAACCGCTCCTTGGACCAGTCCACTGTGTCCATCTTATTGACAGCCACAGCCAGCTGCATGACTCCTAGAGACCTGGCAAGGATGGCATGTTCCCTCGTCTGTCCACCAGATTCAAAACCGGTCTCAAATTCTCCCCTGGTGGCATCCACGACAAGTATTGCAACATCAGCCTGCCAATTTAAGTGATACTTGTCAAGGTCAAGCATGCACAAACGTAGCCTACGTAGTGCCTATAATGCCTCTTTGGCAGCCACCCCTATAAGACTGCCACCCCAAATAACCTACTGGCGATGGTCAAACATTCGTTTCACAGAGCCCAAAACTTGATGAACGTAATACTAATGGCCATTGGTCAGTTGGTTGTTGCACACGTTACCATGGAGTACCAGGGACGAGTCTATTTACATCGTAGTTCACAGTTGACCCACTAAGTTACATGGTAGCAATGCTTTTCTTTTAATTAAAAGCCCTCCTTCAGCCAATTGCCTTAGAGCCATGAAAGTGAGGGTCGCAAACAATATTTACAGAACTGAAAAGTTATTTGTCTCCAAAACCCACAGACGTTAGTTTTTCGTAACAGGCTGAACGAAGAGACTCATCAGCTATGCAGGGTAGCACAAACTTGACAATTGAGTTAGAGATGTCTCCAAAGGTACTATTCACATGGATGGGGGCAGGGGAAAGTGCAGAGGTGGAATTGTTGTGTACAGGATACACCGGGTGGGTGAGAATGATGTACCACATCAGAAGAAAAATCCACAGATCAATAACTTTATTTCTGATGGGAAACAGGCTTTAAACAGGACTGAGTGACTGCATTACTTCAAAAGTGAACAGCAAAAGAAACCACTTTGTCCACATATTTTGTTGTAAGCAAACGTACCTGAGCAGTACCACTGATCATGTTGGGTATGAAATCCTTATGTCCTGGGGCATCAAGCAATGTCACAATGCGGTGTTCAGTTTCAAACCTGGTCAAGCCCACGTCCATCGTGATTCCCCTGTGAAATACAGAAAAGCTGATTTATCAAAATCAATGTACAAAATATAGCAGAGAAACTTAAAAAGCTCTTTTAAAGATACAAAATATTACCTTGAGATTGTATACAGAAATTCATTTGGACATTGTTATAAATCTGTGACTGCTTTCACCAAAATCCTGCTTACATTTTAGAATCAGGTAAAATAAGAATAAAAACAATCAACACTAATAAAAAAATATGGGTGATGACACTTTTTCAACTGTTCACTAAGATGTGGCATTGCCATTTGATACCTTGTCAACACTGAATGCCAGATTCAGGATAAAAAATACTTTTTAGCAGCTACACTATACATTTCTCTAATGTATTGGCTTTGGTAAAACTTCTGTTTAAAATAATGAGACGATTATTCAAAATGATACTTTTACCTTTCTCTTTCTTCTCCCGTCTCATCTAACACCCATGCATATGCAAATGACGCCTTGCCCTGTTTCTTGGATTCGGTTTCATACTTGTGCATTTGCCTCTTGTTGACTTGACCGAGCAGGTACAGTAGGTGACCCATCAAGGTCGATTTACCGGCGTCCACGTGGCCAATCACAACCATGTTCAAGAGTTCTTTGCCAGCTTGCCTCTCCAAATACTCCTTAGGTACATCAATGTCCTGTCAAGATTTAAAGAAAGAGAAACTCAACCAAACTGAGGGCAGTATTCATGAGAGGTATGCTACACCTACAGTAGGAATGGCAGCAATAATGCTTTTGAATTTTTATCCAACTGATCCCTCCTTTGTTGATCTTGGTTCTGAAAAGTATTTGCTCTACATGTTTATTTACACCCAATGGTAACTTTATGGTAAGTAAACAAGCTACACAAATTTTGAAAAAAGCTGCGCTGAAGGGGCATTCATCAGGAGTGACAGCTAATAGCTGAAACGTATCCTTACATGATGGAACCAACCATGAATCTTTACCAACAGAAAAATACATGTTTGAACATCCATGAAGACAAAACTGGTAATTTGTGGATTTCTGGCAAATATATGTTTTTCATAACATTGCAAACCCTTTGAATTTTTAACACTGCATTTTCGGCTTCCATTTAATACTTTCCTAAAAATGTAGATAAACAGGTTGAAAACATTCTTAACAGAAATTCCTTTCGTTTATTTCATTTCAAAAGACTGCCACATATGAAGTAGAACAATTAGTACGAATAGCTTGATGAAACTTCACTTAAGACGGAAGAGTCCTGCAAATTACTTTAAATTATAACTCACTTGATACCATTCACTGACTTGTTATCACTATGGACTTGATATCATTCCTGACTTGAATATTTTCATTGTCAGTGACATCAGAAAACAGTAACCTGACATACAGTGTCTGAGTTAATATTGTATGTGTAAATGTATTATCATCAATTAGTACTTGATATCGCTATGGACCTGATATTACTGACAGTTACCTCATATCATTCCTGACTTAACATCATCACTGAATGATACTTCACAAAATTGGTGACATGCGATATAGTTCCATATCATTACTAATTTCATATTATCAATACCTTGATATCATCACTTACACTACATAAAATCGATGTAATTACTGATCTAGCAAACACTACTGACTTGACATCATGAAACATACAACTGATATGACGTAATTCTACAAAGGAAATTACCTGATTGCAAATGTCGACACACACTGGGCAGCTTTGATACTCTTCATTTAAGAAGAAGAAACAACAAGAGCTGATTCGGGAGGAAGTTGGAACTGAGACTTATGTCGACTGATTTCACAAAGTTCCTCTCATCTTGCTCATACACCGATGTGATTCTCCGTCACAAAAGATGGGATCTTTCTTTGAAAGATTGAGAATGAATTGACTTACCAATGGTTTTGTTTTTGATTCCTTCCTGCTCGGTGTTGATGTCAGTGCATTCAGATCAGAAGAGCTGCTGACCTTCGGCATCGAACCCCTGAAGAATTAAAAACATGTTTCCATACATTTCAAAGAATGGATCAATCTTTACTGAGGTAAGAATTTGTCACACCTCAAAATTTTCAAAAAAAAAAAAAACCACAGGGACGTTTAAATTATAACAGCTTTCTCGGTGCTTTTCCATGTTTAAGTCCCATCAACTTTGCTTTTGTCAGTGATGACAATGAATTCCAAAATTTCAAAATTAGAGAAGACATATGAACCACCACTTGCTGCAGCATAAAATAACCATAAACCAAACAGAACACTAATAGTGTATTTGAATCTGCAGATTACAACATATGTTGAGTATTAAAAAAAAAGACAGAGAAAGCAGGCTTTGAAATTTCACAAAAAGTCCTGTTTGTCACAAAATGTTACTGACCACTTTGTCAAATATTGTCACAGAATCTTTAAAATCTAACAAAATGTCACATAATTTCAGGCAAGCAAGTTTTGTCACAGAATGTCACGGGGACCCCATTCTCTGATACTTGTTTTTATACAAATTATTATTATACAAATTTCTTCTGTTTCCTCCCTTTTTATTTCCATTTTGTCATATTTTTTATCATATTAGCAGCATCACTGTATGTCACCTACTTGTTGTCTTAAAATTTCATTCTTCATTTCATTTGTTATCTTCACAAATTTAAATTACAATATAGACTACAATAACAAATGGATGTGTACAAAGAAAATGTGAAAGGAAGCTCTCTAAGAAACCAAAGAGGGCTTGTCAAGTAGAATACTTCCCGAGAAAGGAAGTCAGCCCCCTCCCAAAAAAAAAAGGAAATGATGTTACGCTTGAATTCATTTTATGTAAACCGCCCTACTCCTCTCCCACAGGATTCCTTTCCCACACTAACCCATTCCACTCGTGAAAAAAAATAAGGCATTATACAGTAGTCAAAATATTATCATGCCCATGGGAGATATGCCTTACCCATACATCTTGAGGAGTGACTGTCAATGGGGCCTGCAGTATATGGCTCATTGATCCCTGGTTAAATTGTCAGTGATGGTATTAAAGTTTGCTTCAAATAAAATAGCAATATTCCAGTATTAGAATTTTAATTTGCCACATCCTACGGAGCAGATCATATATTCAGTCAGTTCTCTAAAAGGAATAAACTGCTGACTCTTTATTTAACGCAATGATCTTTCTGAATGTTGCATTTTTACCTTCTGTCTGGAGAGGCAGCACCGGCAGGAGTGAGAGACTCCTGAACTTTGACCTTTGGCGGTGGTTCTTTGACCTCAAAGCCAACTTTGGGATCTGACTGGCCGGCAAAGCTCAGCTTGGTGGTCACTCGATTGGTCAGTTCTGCAGCCTCTTCTTCCCGGAGTCGCTTCTGAAGTGGATCCTCGACATGGAGGGCAGGAGGAACTTTAAGAAAGCACCAAAGAGGGTTTTATCCTTTAGAGCAGAATAAAGGCACTTTATTGGGGGACAAAGATTCATTCTAAGAGGGGAACTAATACCCTAAACAGGAAAAATACTGCTTTGGTTCCATGGTACAATTGATACTTGAAAGTTTCAGACATTCCATCGCAATGAAGTGGAGTGGCTACATGGCTGGGGTGGGGGAGGGGACCATGGCCACAGTATGGTTGCAGCAACATACAAATTTGAAAGCAAACAAAGGTGATGATGTTATCCTCACTAATGTGCTTGCTAGCATGTAAGGAGATGTGTTCCCCTTGAGTCTGACCCCCCTCCCATGAAAGATGAATAGGGCATAGCAAATGACCCCACTATTAAGAGCACTTCCACATTATGAGAGTAACAATAACTGTATGTTACATATTAATCAAATTCATCAACAGTACAAAATTAAACACCCCAACTTAATAAGCAAACAATGAAAGAACGAGGGGCAATGTTTCTTTCTCTTAATTTGATTACCATTACACACTGGTGCTATGACCTTGGAATGTGCAAAGTAAGGAAACAACGTTCTATGTGAATTCAAACACATTCCCTACCTTGAGAAATATCTTAAATCAAAGGGGAAAAAGTTGCAAATGACATTGTGATTTCTTGCTAGTTGCCAACATACTGTAACATACAATTGCAAAACTGCCAAAACATGATCATGTTGCAAGTATTGCATTTGCATGTGGATATATGGTTAAAATAATTAACACCCACTCACTCTCTACTTCAGAAATGAAGTTGAAAATGAGACTTTAACCTTTACTTTGATTTCCAGTGAACATTTGAACTTTGTGAAAATCCAACGCTGATCATGAACTCATGAAAAAGCTGATAACAGAGCTAGCCTACCACATGGAAACATCATGCAACTATCACTTCATGTGAGATTGTATTTGTTGGAAACATGAGTAGAGTTTTTGGCAATTTGCCGACTTCAATGAATTTGAAACGACCCGATAAGAGAGCAACGAGACTGACACACTGTACCCTAAAGCGAACAGCGGGCATCCCACCAACAAACACAGGGGCACAAGGCAACTATACGACAACGATGACGGCGTGTGGGAAGGTGGTTATCACCACTGTGTGGGTGCTTAAGGCATTCAAAGAGGAATAAAACATCAAAGAAAGTGGTTTTCATAGCAAAAGGTTAAAGGACAGATTTGATGGTTTCTGGAAAAAAAAGAAAAGAAAAAAAGGATGAACAGATGCTTACCTGACTTTACCAGCCAAGAATATCACCATGGTGATGGAGGGAAGAGGAGATAACTAAAACCTTTTGAATAAGGAAACTGCTAAAGCTTCTGTTATCACGACAGCTGTTATGGTATGTTATCCCAATAGCTTTAAAGTCTTGCATGTAGTAATTATGATGAGCAATTTGAGTCAATGACAGTAAATTTGTAAATTTCTTTCACTATAGAGAGAGGACTGACGACCTCCACAAAAAAAGAAGAAAATTAGCAATTTGCCCCAATCAAGTGGAGCCAACTGTTGGTGTTTGCTGAGGCTTTTTTGCAGCGGGTTTTTTCTTTTTCTAACTGACATTTTTTTTTTCACAATGCAAATTTAACATCAAATTATTGTGTGAGGAACTTATGTGAATTTGGCTGAATTTTAGCTATTAAATGAAATGTGACGAGCTTCTTTAACAGAATGTTAATAAAATACAGGTTCAATTGCAAAAAAAAAAGGTTGATTGCAAAAAAAAAAGGTTGTAGAGTATTTACAGACATTCAACATTAAAAATAATATCACCTGAATAGCATTAAACTCAAACATATTCTATCTGCAAATTCCAAAACAAACAGGGAAAACCTTCGCTTAGATCGCTTCCCTGTAGTGGTATTCACGCTTCAGTGACAAATCACTACAGTGGCCACTCAGAATCCTCTCTTTAGAACACTGCTAGTAACTACTAGTACTTAGTTGAATGTGGAATACCGTCCTCTCTCTAGAACACTGCTAGTAACTACTAGTACTTAGTTGAATGTGGAATACTGTCCTCTCTCTAGAACACTGCTAGTAACTGCTAACTACTAGTACTTAGTTGAATGTAGAATACGATCCTCCCTCCTCTCTAGAACACTGCTAGTAACTACTAATACTTAGTTGAATGTGGCACACAATCCTCTATCTGGAATACTGCTAGTATCTACAAGTACTTAGTTGATTGTAGAATACAATCCTCTCTCTAGAACACTGGTAGTAACTACTAGTGCTTAGTTGAATGTGGAACATAATCCTCTCTCTAGATCACTGTAAGTAAATACTACAATACTTACTTGAATATGGAACAAAATCCTCTCTCTAGAACACTGCTAGTAACTACTAGTACTTAGTTGAATGTGAAACATGTTTCAACTTCACAAGCAGCAACTGGAGCCAATGCGCTAAGTTGTATTAGTGTTGGCATATGAGTGTTTGGTCCAATGGAACTTTGTGATGTTTTATAAATCAATGTAACAGTAACTTCAGTAAAATTTTGGCTGAATGATGAATAATAACCAGATGGTTTCACAAATGTATGACTTTGTAACAGTGAGGAGCTGTTTGCCAAGTTGTACCAAAGAATGGAACTCTTGGATGTGAGATCATCATGACCGATTGAAAGTGGAATCTGGTTGAATGCAAAACCATGGTGCAACAGACTGTGAATGTGGTTTGCAAGATAAATGCTATTGTTTATTAATTGAAACCAAGATTGGTAGCGAAACAGTTGATCCCAGTGGGAAATTACTTTAAACTACAACCATCTAGCATGGGATGAAGCTTACAGAGTTGTCACTTTATGGTAATTGAAATAAATCTTGATGTGTACTGTTGCCTTTTATCAAAATGCACTTTTTCTTTATTAACTTACCTGTGACTGGGACAAACAATAACTAAGGTAAATCCCTTTAAGAAGGAGAGTAGCCACATTCCAGCAGCTGTGTGATTGGTTGAGACATCGCATACAGTAATAGTAAATTGTGCAGGGTAACACTATGCCACATATTTCATATTTTTTTTACATCTATAGTTAGAAGCGCTATAAATTGTGACATTAAAAGAACACATGGAGTGATTGCTGCACATTGTATTAACAAAACATTACTGTACAAGTATACAAATCATTTTCATTAATAACAAAATATGTTCAATGCATCATGTTAATCGTTATAATCTTATTTGCATGTTCATCCACAAGATCAAATATAAATGGAATAAAAATGGAATAGTGACAGTGAACTTATGCCTAAAATCAGAAATTTCAAACGTATATGTCACAAAACTTGGAAAATGAATCCAAAGGGTCCATCTCCCATCTTCACAGGACATTCCTGAGCTGATCGAGAAATAAAAATGTTGAAGCTTATCCACTTGATTGAAACTGGTGTGCAATAATTTATAACATTATTCTTGAACTTTACAAATTACTCCCTTTTACCTTGTCATGAAATGTGATCACTGCCTCACTGCTATGGGGCTACTTGAATACACAAGCCCTCTCCATACAGCATGCTATGCAAGTAAACAGACACTTTTCAACGTTACGTTAGATTTTAATTTTAAAAGGAAACTATAGCAGGTAATCTGAGTTGTGTGAGTAGGACATCACTAATTATTGCTAATTGACTATTTTAAGGGAGATGAATATCTTTCAACATTTTATATCTCAGCTGTGGAGCAAGCTATCAAGCTGTGAGATGGATCAACAGGATTATTTTCCAACCTGTAAAATATGCTTGTCTTGAAATGCTAAACTTAAGGTACACATTAAACTTTCCCATCTTTCCCTATCCACCTAAAAAAGAAAATGTTGGCTGAAATATAAGGCACCAAGGTGTGAAGAAGAACCACTGTATTTTACTTTCATCACTAACATACAGTGTAATGTACTTCACAAACATTGTCTTTCAGCTCACAACCTAAAAGCAAATACACATTACAAGGTGTGGTTGAGTTGATGAGGCCTTTACAGACCAAATCCATCTTAGTAATTTGTGCGCAATTTTCATGCAAATTTCTCAGTTACATTTATGATACTGAACTACATCTAGACAATCCTCAATGTCGGCACCATGAACGATAGTCTATTAGGTTTCGTCTTCAACATAGACTTCACAAACCTCTATAACATAGCCTTCACACTTTTGGTATAATTATAGTTGTTCATAATGACTGTTCTGCTCAATGCCTGAGTGAATTAACGTCCTGCATCCACTGATGGCTACTTGGTAACCATGAAGAGACACAAAAACAAACAAGGTATCACTTTCAACTTACACGTACACAGCAATGAGCAATATGGATGACCAAGTCACATGTCAAGTTTCAAGTTAATGTATACTTCATGACTGTCTTACAACCAAGCATTTGATCTCATTTTAAAGAATGCAAGGATTTTCTGCAGCCATCTTGATCTTGCAATGATACACTAATGAAATACACACTACAACAGTCAGTGGGGAATACTTAATCATCTTTGGTGGGGTACAAAAGTCAAAACAGACACCACTGCATTGAAGTTCCTGTATTTTGAATAACGATGTGACAATGATCCGTCTAAGATTTTAAGAAGCTCCACTCATGAGATTGTCCTTTTCCACTTTCACTTAGGGAAGCCTCACGAATCTAACCTAAGATCATCTTAGAGCATGTTGTTGCTGCCCTTTGTAATGAGGATAACAACCAGACAGTAATAAGTCACACTCCAGTACGTGCACATATCTCCTGGCCTCCAGAGTCCATGTACAGGCTGTGTGCACTCAAGCATGTGGGATAGGTAGGCTGCATGATGAGCAGCAGTGTGAACCTTTTGTTGGACCTACAGTGATCTAATGTTAGATTTGTGAGGCTTCCCTTACTTGCAGGTTGCTTTAAGTTCCTTTATTAAGGTATACTTCATACAAAGACCACAACACCAGAGAATGCTACCCATTTTCTGGATGAGACTTGGTCTCAGATGGTGTTCTTCGGAACGCCCACTTCTGCCTCTGGGTGACGACGTCATCGGGAGAAGGTGTAGAAAAGTCAAATGGTGTAATGTCGCTTTTGTAATCTACTTCCTGGTATTTACTTAAGCTAGCCTGCCTCTGAAATCTAAACCTTTTACAAGATCCACAGCCTGATAATTGTGTGTCTGCTTGTTTTCTCTTGGAGGGTAAATAGGTCAAGCAAATTGACCGAGCAAACTTAGAGGGCTCGGCTAATAAGCTTACAGAATTTGAAAACGATTGAGAAGGCAAGAATGCCAACTCTTGGTTTGGGGACAAAATGTGTGCACGGAGTTCTTGATCCGGAGATAAGTCTACAGAATGTCCACTGCTCATGGATCCCTGAGAACTGATAATGTATGACTGCTTATTGATATTCAGCATTTTGCCAGTTTTGTTCTTCTTTTTAGATTGCTTTGTGATGGCGGCTGGGCCAGGATCACGGTTGTTATGTTGTTTACTGTGCTGGATCCCTGTGCCATTGCCAACAACTCCAGAATGTCCTAGAGACATGGGTACACTATCATTTGCTTTGGAGAGATGAAGGTCAGCTAACTTGGACAGGGAAAGACTGCCCGGTGAGCCAGGGACACCGTGGTTATGCTCCTCCCTGACATTTGGTTTTAATGTTGGCAGCTGCTTGGTTGTTCCATGGTTTACATTTTCCACTTTCAAATGTTTTTCTGCTAGATCAGAAAGAGTATTAACATCCTTCCCAAGGTTTATTTTGTGAGCACCGGTGTTTCCAACACCTTCAGACACTGACATTTTTTCCACGACTGGTACCAAACGGCCCAAGGACAATGAGACTGCACCAGATACTTTGTGAGCACCTTCTCCTTGTCTCTTATGCTCCTGAGCCAGGTGGGCCAAATCAAGCCCAGAATGAGGCATGCTTGTAGCTTCCAATACACAACTGCTGAGTACAGCTGGCGGTTCCTTAATGAGTCCCTCTGAATTAACACGTTCTTGCTGTCCGTAGGGGTGTACTAATTTATCACGTCTTGCACTGCCTTCAGAGATGTGCCTTACCTTCTCGTCAGTCATGGCAAGATGGCTTAGGGATTGTTTACAACTGTCTGAACCTGATTCCCTAATACTTTGTAGCAAACCAAGAGGTGGGTTCTGCAGTGCATGCTCCTTAGCCAATTGAGCTAGACATGACCCAGATCGAAGATTCTCTGTGGCATTAAGTTGAGCCAAACGACTCAGTGACTGATTACTTCCAATGTCCTTCAAAGCTGATGCCATTTGAAGGGAACCATGCCTACATTTCTGCTGATGGTAATTCTTAGACAAGTTAACTAAACCTGAATTATCATGTTTCTTAGAATCTACACTGTGTACATCTGACAACAGAAGCATATTCCTAGAATGCTCTGACATGAATCTGATATCTTTACTATCTACATTAGGAGGGACATAGGGTCCATCAGACACGTCGGAATGTGAAAAATATGAGCGGACACCAGAGTGAGAGGGGTGACCAGTCCTCTGTGTCGCTCCTTACCTTACAGAGGCGGGACCGAAGAAACATCAAGGAGCAATGAGAACCCACAGAAAGAATAAACGGACAGACAGATGGACAGCAACGGAAAGCATGAAAAAGAAAACAAACCATAGGCACAAAATTAGAGAAGATAGAAACGTTTTGGAAAAAAACAGACCAAAACTGCAAGAATATCTCAAAGCCGGTTCAAAATAGTAAACAACAAATAATTGCTGTCCTGATAAAACAACTATATATAAAGCAAAACATAAGACATATGGTGCACAGTGATGGCTTCTACAGATGGAATGTCAGAAAAAATGTTTTCAAATGACAAGTCTTAAAGTTACATCCTCCACAAAGTCTACACAATAACACCAATACTATTACAACATCAAGCAAAGGAAGTAAGACAAAATCATAAACTGCTAAATGAAAAAAATTGCAGCAAAAGTAAATTCAGCAGTATCTACTACATACCTTAGAATTGAGTTGAGCAAGAAAATTAGCCATACGAAAGACAGGAATGTAAAAACACTAATCGCGAAAATTGGCCCTCCTGATTAAAGAGGACCAATCCTGTTGACTGCTAGAAAGCAATGTCTTTTTAGTCCTTGTTGCACAGTTGATTACCAAGAATATTATCAGATAATATTCCAAGATATCGACTCTTCGTTTTGCTTCACTAGTGGCAGATAATTTACAATCACCCCTTCTTATTACATTATAAATGAAGTACTTCCACGACAGTGGTGTATAATTCTTCTGTAAGGTTCAAATGAGCTAGTACTGTAACACCCCTTCTATGTTAACATGCAAACATTCATTGGCACTTCTTAAGAATTTCCTTCTGGACTTACAGCAGGTCAAATTGCTATACTGCTGCTACTGGTTGTGAGCAAAGGAATTGCTCCTCAGGTATAATGGAAAGTAATCTAACAAGACTGCAAAAAAGATGTCACTACTGACTATCTACTAGTTCTGAAGAGAACTCGTCTTCCTGTTTTTCATTGTACGTTTCAGTTAGTGTTGAAATAGATCTATGCTGAAACTAGAGATGCAAGTCTTTTATCGACTGTGGACTAAAGCAATCTTTTAAACAGGTCACTCCTGACTGACTGGAGTAGACAAAAGAAACAGTGACTGGAAAGAGGCAATGGAATGATGACTGACATTGCACATTTAAATGTGGAGAGTGGCCATGTCTAGAGATAGATTGTAATGTCTACCTTTTGTGTTTCTGGTGACAGTCGGGGGATTGTCTGCTTTCCTTCGATGAGATGCGTCCTCCTGGTAATTCAGAACGGCATCTAAGGCTGTTTCAAATTTGAAGTCGCTGTCCAACACCTTGGTAATAATGACATGCTCTGGAACTGTTTCTCCCACGATGCTCCGTATTTCATCGAGACACGACTGGAGTCGAGCTGTAAACAAGAGCAAACATTCCAAAGTGCACTTTCATTAGAACAGCTTTTGTTTCAAAATTTTTATTCAACCATTCCTCTTATTATGATGGTAATTATGGCAAAAAAATAAACTACTGCTTTTGTTGCTAATAAAGGTATAATCAGGATTGTTGACAGCTCAATTTAAATGCGGGATAATAGTGTGAACTGTCATATGTACATTACCCTACCCCTTTGAATTCACCCTGTTACCCCTATGGAATCCCCCTATCCCTATGGAATCACCCTTCCCCTATGAGATCACCATACCCCCGTGGAATCTACATTTTCAGTCGTTAATTTTTTTACTCTCCCCTCTTTGATATATTTTTTTTTTCTTGTCTTCTCCATGCTGAACTCACAGTAGGCTACTGCAGGTGTGTTTGTGATAAGAATAGGCCTGAAGTAGGATTATACTGCTACTTTAATTGTGTGTGTGTTAGGATTGCAGGTCATTAAATAATTCCACAATCACCATGCTCAAATCAGATTCACATGATGATTGGCAGGTAAAATTCATGGTCAATGGTGTGTTGTAAGTTGTGATTTTACTTTTTATCTGAAGTTGATCATTTTAGTGCAGGTCGGAAGCCAGCAAGTTTAGGCTCTGTGCCCGTCAGCAAGAGCAAGTGCCGGTTAGGTCCAATTGATGCCGTGACATCAGCCCTGCGTAACCAAAGTGGAAGAAAGAAAGAAGAAGACCCCAAGGGTGCTATGGTTCCTTGTACTTGGAACTTGGAATATACATACTGTAACATGATATGCTGGAGTTCATAACTATCAAAGAAGCCATTTCAATTAATGCAATAAAATTGAAGATGTTGAGTCCTACAACGAAAAGCAATAGGAGTTCAAACTACAAAACAGAGATTAACAGTGCACTATGCGATAAGATAGCCTAACAGTATTTGTTTGTTCCAACTGGTACTGTAACTTAAACTTCATTTATCCCATTCATTTAACAAAGCACAAGCAGCTGTGAATCTTTCATTTAAAGCCGGGGATTCTGCAAATTTCAATAAGACTTATTGCATCTACCCTCCTTTAAAGTCTACCACCCAACACTGACAGCATACCCAGGAGAGGACTTGCTAGAGTCTAGTTTCCACTGGTAAGAACACCAAGTGACTTATTTTTTTTCATTGTTTATTGTCCACCTTAAATTAAAAGTCATTTACATCAATGCACATATCACCACTGAAGCAAGAGCATGTAAAGTGATCCAGCTAGACTTGTCTGGTATGACCAATGGTGTCGCTATGTATTTGCTTGCAAAATTCTCTGTCTGTAATGGATTTTGGTGGAATTTGCAGCTACTTTTCAACAGTTTCAATGATCAATGCACCCAATACCCCAAAATGTTATTTTCATGTCACATGACCTTTAGCTTGAACTCTTACATCACACAGTAAAGTGTTAATCAACCATGCTAGATTTTAAAAAGCGACATATATAATAGCGAGATGGAAGACTGAACCCATGAAAATTTTGTGACTCTGATAAAACATGCTCAACATGATTTACAACTTGTTGAGTTTCATCCTCTTTTTTTTTTATGCACCTTCATCTGTAGCACTGAGCTTTGGCTTCTGGAAGCTTCCAGAGTCTGCCAATGGCTGTTGCATGTCCTGCCTCTCATCTTCCTCCTCGCCGATATTCTCCAGGTATGACGAAAGTTGGTGACCTCGATGGCTGCCACCATACATGAACTGTTCAGCTAGAAGAATTAAAATAATTTCAAGACTGCTGTTGACATTGTAGTACTGTACATAATATGATCTTGCAAAATAAATGTAAAGCCAAAGATAGACCTTATCTATAGGCTTCATATATCATGGATTTGACTGGGAGTTGTCAGAAATTACAGACCACTAACAAATAACCTACATGTAAATTGCAAAATAAAACACCCACATGCAGAAGTAACAACACTGACCTACACTCTGTCAATACAAAACAAAATCGTTAAGTTTCATCCACTGTATGTAACACATCTTCAATCAATGACACTTCTTCTATTCTATTACAACAAATGAAAATTTTATCTTTAGGCATTACAGAAAAACTGATTTATAAAGCACTCATTGAAAACTGTCTTATAACAGAGATGACATATACTTGGTTTACACACTGGAATCGACACAAACGATGCGATGTTATCTCCAGTAATGATGATATTGTTTCTTCTGCAAGCACCGTTAAAATGCAATTCCAAAGGAAATGACCATAATTTCATTGAGGTACTGCACGTTACCTGTAGATGTAGAATTCCATGACTTTGTGAATAATGTAACAAATTTTGGGTAACTACATGTTTACAGAAATACACTAATCCTCATGACCAAAAGATACAACAAACACATACAGCAGAGTGGTCTGAGACCAGAGTTTGGTTGCCATTATCTGTTCACTCTCCTTAAATGTGGTACACAAATTACATAACTCTTCAGGTAAGTGCACTAACATTGCAAATATCAAAGCTATTAGGAAAAGAACCATTGCAAACGATGAAAAAGCCCCGATGAACACATTTATCAGGGCCTTTTTTACCTTTTAAGATGGAAAATAGCCCTTATAGGGCATTTCTTACTTCTAACAGTACAATGGTTCTGGAATTAAAATGTGTTCCTTGAAGCAATTCTTCAAGGGATAATGTGTCCGTCCAGCAATTTTGTTTTCAGGCTGCCAAACACAGGCAAACATGGCAAATGGAACATGTTAAGTTTTGCAGAACCAATGTTGCCCTAATGGTGGTAAAATTGGCCTGATTCAAGACCACGATCAGATCATAGGGTGATCCCTAAAATTGCAACATTTGCAAATTTATTTAACTAAATATTAAACAGGGATTAAGCTTTTCAATTAATTTCACATTTTTAACTGCACTGATGTAATGCAGCTAATGCACCCTATAGTAGATTTACATCCACAGATTGCACATACGAACTGACAAAGCACTTTACCTGTGGCTGGGGATACACCGTAATCGTCTTCAACTGAATGGCCATATAGATCTTCGTCGTACCCATCGAATTCTGAAAAAGGCAAGTTATTTGCAAAGGAGTTCTCAAGATTTTGCATAATATCCTTTAAATATAATGCACAACCAAGTTTGCAGTTTATAATGAAAGGTTAATCAGTGCTGGAACATGCATTAACTGCAAGATGATGCACAATCGAGGGTGGATGCAAGCAACGCACTAGGGCGCAGTCCAAGTGCATCCTACAACAGCATTAACCCCCGAGAGTGCATTATTCTACAGTTAATGCACAGGTCCAAAGTTGATCAACCTGGTTCATACACACAAAACAAGATTTCGATAAAAATGATGAAAACAAAGGGAAGTTTTGCTGAAAATGACCCCCAAGAAAAGGTAAAGTTAAAGAAACCCTTATTGCCAAGGGATCATTGACCATAAAGAAGCTACAGTATTTGTTGGTCATAATTTGAGGTGGGGAAATCCAGTTCACTGCTGTCCATAATAACATACAACACAACTCCTCAAAAATACTACTATTTTTCATTCCATAGGAATGACTGTTTCCCGTTAAGAATTTCTGATCGTCTTGTTAGCATTGCGCAATGCACAGGTAATCAACAAATCTGCAGTATATTGAAAACATACGTCAACTTACATACGTCCACTTGGCTGTGTTAATCTATTGTTGGAAGGCCTTGCTCAGCTTCCCCGCAAACACTATGGAGAAAGTTTCCATTTCCCGCTAGCGTTTGTGTATCCTAACGAACATGCAGAGCGTGAAGAAATTGGCGTAGGTACAATAAGGCTAGGCCTAACCCTATGGTGTTAATTCTCCATAGTCAGTATTCGTTACTAAATTGAAAGTAGCTTATAAGTTCAGCACATTGTCAGCCCCTTAGCTATTTTGCTAATATTTTGCTGATAACTGAGGATATGTTTAATAGTTTTTCAGGAGAAAACAGAAGTACTGTACATCCATAGCAACACTGGTTTGTAAGAGTGTATTGCCAGTTTCATTTATCCTAGCACCTTTACCCACATTGAACTTAAGACCACCTGAAAGAGTTGGTAAATATCAAAATACAATGTGCCTTTGATATTTAGTGGAAAATCAAATCCTACAATTTCCACAAACTCCAGTACAAGTACGTAAGTTTCCAGTATTATACAAAATTAACAAAATGTTAAGATGCTGTAGATGCTTAAGTTGCAGCCTTCACAAATGTGTGAATCGCAAAACACTAGATGCAACATGAACAAAGTAGCTGAATATCAACCTGCCACCGGCAGCATTTCAAAAACATCTAGACCGAGTTATTTCAACAGCTGGGCTAGTTAGCGCCAATTGAACAGTCTAGCAATGATAAACAGAATCGAAACGTCAAAGTATCTTGTGACTGCCATCGTACTGTATATTATGAGCTTGTCCAAGATGGGACAGCAAGAATTTTGGAAAGCGGAACCATTAATGTCCAACAATACACCCGCACCGGCCTTTAGATGCACTGTGCATGCACCTGTGACCAACACCCAGTACTTGATGCTTATTGAATGTTGTGTAGATGCTTGTTTGGGGCCAGAGAAATGCAAATTGCACCATAACCTGAACTGGGTAAATTTTGTATGTTGAAAAACATGGTCAATGAAATCTCGGCCCCAAGACATCTCAGCTCAAGACGTCTCGGCCCCAATTGCAAAACAACATCATGAAATAAGTACAATGAAATGAAAGAGTGATATTGATGTGATATCGTCTAAGTACATCCAGTGATCGGACACAATACGGTGCAAATCCTCTGCACTAATCGGGGTACTAGGCTTGCAAATCGTCAAAATTAGTGATCTGCCATATTCCTTACAACTAATTTGGTAAACATTTTCAAGGTTCTGCAATTACTTATTGTTCTTAAAGCAGCCATTTATTGATCCTTATTTCACTGACAGCAAGCCAAGACCTTCTCCATGACTTTATGGTTTCTTGAGTCCTACAGTACTGATTTCGCTTAGTTCCCGATAACGCTCGTTGACCAAAAATTCAACTAAATCAATGCATTTTCCCACGAAAGTTATCTAAATCTATCTATTTTTATCAAATCACCAATTAGTGACTACCGAACCGTATTTTGTCGAAGTTGCAACGAAGTTTGTCGAACAAATTCCAAACGATGTTCATCGATGGAACAGGGTTCGATAACGAGCGATATTGGGCGTAGAAAACCTAAAAGATAGACGTGAAACGGTCGTTTGTTATAAATATTACCATAGTGAGACCCAATGAAGTGTTATCTTATGGACATCGAAACAGATCGACTTTTTTGCATGTAGTTAAACCATAATCGACCCGATATTTTTTTAGTTCTTCCGTAGCATTTTTTTGTTTGCACAGTAGCCTATTAGGAAAAGCCACTCACTGTGCTGCACGGTGTAGTATGCAGTGTACGTAATTGAACAGCATGTGTATAGGCTTGTGCAACACAGGTCAGGGTTTGTGATACCTTTGAACAATCACGGTTTGTGATACGTTTGAAATACCTCTCTTAGCGTGGAGATCTCTGCAGCGTACGGTACCCAGGCAGCTTGCGCAGGGACTAAGTTGACCTAACAGGTGTAAAACCAAGAAGCCACACCAAACACGCTCAAATGAAAATTTTCAGTGCATGTCATTCAAGGGTTAAGTTATCACAGACAGACAGTTCCCAAATTTTTAATATAATGATCTTGGTGTCGTCTGATTTCTTTTTTTCAAATGTTGGAAACTTTTTCATAGTTTCACGAAGATAAGAGGGGATTAGTTGCGTGATCTTCAACCATTAAATGAGGCAGCTTAAAACATCGTAAGGCTTTCAAGAACAAGTGAAGAAAAGAGGCTGCAATTCAGTTTTGAGTATCTTTTCCTTATTAAGAAAACACTTTTTGAACGTGCAAAAACCATTGAAATTCATTTCGCACGTTCGGAAATCTTTAAGTGCGTTTGAATTTTTTTCTGTTTCAAATATTCGAAAGTTTATCACAACGCCCGAAAATGCTTTCGTAGCTTCAAAAATCTTTCCGCGGGTTCGGAAATGACTTTGCGAGTCTTTTCGTAACGTACGTTTTTTTTTTCTTTTTCAAATGTTCAAAAAATGATCACACGTTCAAAACAAGAAACAACAAATGATTTATAGCGTGTCCTTTGAAAATTACAGTCATCAATACACTTGAATCTCTTAATTATGAAAAAAATCTGACTTCATAAACATTCTGGCGCGTCGGGAATGCTTCGGAAATACTGTGTGTTTGAAAAGCTTCCCGTAGGTTAAATACAAGTCTTTGTACATATGTTCGTACACTTTTCGCACGTTCAAAACAAAAACCAAAAAATGACTTGATTAGCCTACTTGATAACGAGTTCTCCTAGTTCAAAGTGCAACTGAATTTTCAAGGATCAATACTGGGATTGCCGAATTTATTTATTCATAAATGTAACGAAGACAAATGTGATAAATGTATCAAAAAGCCTTAGTTATAATTTCAGAATTTTCCTAACGGTATTGTGGAAAATAAATGTTTATTTCCATCAAATCCTGCGGTTACGAGATGACAATTATGTCGTTTTCCTCCCACAGAAATAAAAAATGTTCATGATTCAGTAAAAAGAAAAAAAAAACACCGCACCTGTTGGCTCCATAAGATAAAAAAAGGCTTTAACTCACCTAAGTATGCATTGTCCATAATTGAAAATTGAAATAAATCCATGTTGATTTCCAACGTTTTTTTAATTCCATTAAATCTCGAGATTGCAAGGCGTGCGCACTTCAGTACCGATCTGATAAAACATTGTAGTTACATTAATAATAGTTTCTTGATAATCTCTAGTTTTTTATTCCTTTCACAGCTCATGAATCTGTTTACTTCGATTTCATTGAAATTCATTTACGTACGTGTACTAACTGTTAATTGTTTTGTAACAATCTCATATACCGGTACCGAACAAATCAATCACATGGTTTCTTTTGTATAAAGAAGAGATTTGACAACATTTTCAAATTCGGACAGCTAAGCGGGCACTGCAAAATTATCAGGCGTTTACCGTGTTTTTCTTTTTACCGAATCGCAATTAAAAGCAAAGGCTAGTCCAGTCTGTTATCTTCCCGTTACATTTCTTTTAGTTTTGAAAAGTGGCTGGGAATAGTCTGCCAACTTTTGTCAACTCTGGACCACCCTCCCCTATTCTCTTTACCGCGACTGCACACCTGTTTGTTCCATTTTTTCCCTTTAAAAGGAATGGCTGTGTAACTTTTTTCCACCTTTTACTTTCTTTAAGAAATATCTGGGTCAACACCTGGTCGTACGCCGACCCGGAATTTTTCAAACACCTGTTAGATAAGGGTAAGGCTGCATAATGAGCTCAGTGCTCATACCTCGTGCGGGAGATCCCTTAGTAGTGAAAGAATCTGGAAAGGAACCTTTACACTATTAGCAGCACCCAATACCAACTGGGTATAGAGAAAAACATTCATGTGTAACGTTATACAAGCATACGAGCATTCATCAGGCTTAAAAGAAAAAGTACCTTTGTTCAAATGGACTCTTCTTTGAGGATACGGATAAATTTGAAATTGTACAAAATATTTTTTTCCACTGAAAAAACAGGTTTGATACTACAATGTAATTAAATCATCTGACTCGTTCAAAAACATTTCGTAATATGTTCGATAATCGTTTTTTTTTTTCTGTTATGTACAGGTTTTCTACCAATATTTGAAAACTTTTTGCAACTTTCTTTTGTGGTGCTAGCCTACTTGGCACTTGCATACTGCAAATTGTTAGCAATCAGTACAGCAGTCTCATGAAGGAACAGTTTTATTTTACTCTTTATCGGTTTTATGAAATAAAAAGCTAGTCGCTTTTTGTTTTGCTCAGGCTGAGGAGCACTGGACATAAAAGCGATCATTTGTCATCACAAAGAATTGTGCTCACTGATTGGCTACAAATGTTTATGAATGAAGACCGTCGTTTGTAAAATTTTGGGGATTTCCCGCATATTACGTATTTTCACGGGAGGATGTCACGCTATTGCCAATTGAAGTACACCCTGTTTTAATCATACACGTGGATGAGCCAACGGAGTGTGTATAGTAGAGCATGCGCGCAGTGCTAATATAGTGGCCATGGGTGTCAATGAAATTATAAACCAAAGCGTGGGGTTTCATTTGGGGACATTTCCTGCCGTGTACATTTTGTTCGGTTCCGGTTTTGTTGCAGTAACATAAATTCGTCTGTTTGGAAAACACTAAAAAAAAAAAATATCCAACCTGGGTTTTGGTGTAAAAAATAAAAAACATTGTTCAACTCAAAATTGCTCCGTACTCTCAAAGGAGAGTCCACTTAAAAGCAGGTACTTTTTATTTCCCATGCTAGTGAACGGTAGTATAACGTTAATGTAACCTTACACATAAATGTTTTGTCTATACCCAGTTGGCATTGGATGCTGCTTGCAGTTGGTTTCTTTGCATGGGGGGGGGGGGGGGCATTATGCAGCTGTAAGCTACGCTTGCAGGTGGTTTGAGAAATTCTGGGACGCGCGTGACAAGGGTCGTGACCCAGATATTGTAAAAAAATAAAAGGTAGAAAAAGTTTCCAGGCCATTCTTTACCAGGAAAAAAAGTAATTGGAACAAAGTACACCTGTGAAAGTTGGGGGAGAGTGGCCCAATGTTGACAAAAGTTGGCGGACTATTCCCAGTCATTTTTCAAAAAGAAAAAAGGAAAGGTAGCGGGGAGATAACGGACTGAAGTAACGGTGTACACTGGTACACAGTGTGGTGCGCTACCTCAGTAAAAGGACCATCATCTGGCTTTGCAGTGGCCGCATATTGGTCGCATTGCGCGAAGGCATCTCTTTCTTGTTCAGACTTTTTTACCCTTTCTTTTGACGCCATCCAAATTTCATTCGAAATTTGATTATTTCCACAAGGATTTACCGGAGACACATATGTGCAAGTAAAAACAGAATCGAGTAGCTGTGGTCACTATGGGCATTGTATGCGCTATTTGCCTCTTAACAAGGATAGCCTACATTTCACACTTAAACAAAATAAGGCGATTGAATCCTTCAGAATTTGGTCTAAATTACAGTACATGGAGATTTCATATCAAACAGACCTAAATAATTATAAAGTAGATTATATTTTAATTTAAAGTCATCAAACTATGCCCTTTTTCATAAAAAAACTTAAGATGTAATTGATTAGATTATTTCACAATTTTTCAACAATTATTCAATTTACTGTCAAAGTGAATAATGTGAGCTGTTAATGAAAGAGAGAGGGGGGGGGGGGGGTACGACAGACTATCACGTAGCCGCTGTCCAATGTATCTTATCAAATCTGTAAATGGAGTTCGTAAGCCTCCCAATCTGGAAATTTAATGGAATTAATAATGAAAACTTTGACCTCAAATGGATTATTTTGTTTACGGACACTGCATGTTTCGGTGAGTTATTTCTTTTATGTATTATATGGAGCCAACTTAAGTGTTAGACTAGGTAGAACAAGGTTTAGACCTGCTTCTAATATTTAAATTGGAACGCTGCAATTCCGAGAAACTGAATTATATCGCTCTGAATTGGTGGAAGTTTTTTTTTTTTCTATTCTTTTCTGAACGCGGACATGAGTTTCAAAAGGAATTTCGTTTACGCCAACTCGGAAAATCATTTAAAGTGACCGAAGTATAAAGTCCTCAGCCTTTTGTCTTACATCCTATATCACAAGCGTTGGCTTTTGCTGCAAATTGTAAGGTCACTGTGATATGAGTCATAAGATTTTGTAGTTGTTTTCGCTGCACCGGCCAACTAGCGTCAGTGTTGGTTTGGTCAATATGATCATACACTCATTTGCCTTAAATCATGAGAATCGTGTCGCAGACGTACGCATTTTTAACTTCGTTTTCAGCAATTTCTGCACAAATTAAATGTCCAGTTATGCGAAAGCTGTACTGTATGTCACGGAAAAAAAAGTGTGCTGCCAAAAAAAATGTGGGCTGCCAATGGGACTTTCAGGTACGGTTCCCCAGTGTGGGTGAAAAAGGCCTGCACTCACCACTATTTTCTATTTGGTCTTCTTGCTGTCGCGTTGGTTTCTTTTACGAAAGTTGCAAAGCATAGATGTGCTACAGTTTACAGTCTGATCTTTAGATAGCACTATAAGGCTACTACAAAGTATCAAACGCGCATTGACATGGCCTTGCATACATCTGTGATACTTTTTTATCAAACGTCGGACTCTACCCTCCATGCGAAGTCAATAAAAAAAAACGGCTGTGTGGCGAGGACTACAGTTTCAACGAAACCCTCCTTCTGGTAAACATTTGCGGTTTGGTGTCGATAGGTGTCGATAGGCGTCGTTGAAACTTCCAAGAGATTTCGTTGACAAATGCAACCTTTGCGGTGAAAATTTTGTCAACGAACTTTATCATTTGCGTACGAATTTTATCTTTTTTTATCGTTTTTTAAATAGTTTTAAACGATGGTTATCTTTCAACGAATTTTTTTCAACGGGAACTAAGCGAAATCAGTACTGTACCTCACTTTCTGTACGCTGATCCAAAACATTCACCTGTACTGTAGGTCATAAGAATGTAAATCTGATGGTAGACAGGGAAGGGAGCCAAACAAGACTCATACTGTAATATCCAAAAAAAACATCATCAGTCTGTCCTTCGTGAGAAAAGCTTGGAAGGCATTTACGGAAGCGCCTGTGGAGTTGACTCCTTCAGTTGAGAGGCTACTCCAGGGATTCAAAATACAAAATGAAATTTTTCCTAACGTAACATGAAGGAAAAATCAAGTTTTTTTAAATCAATTTTTTCTGAAGGTTGTACAGACCTACTTTTATTTGTCTATCAGCAGTGTAAACTTGTCGAGATGTCTCAATTCTAAGATGTCCCTGGGCCGAGTTACCTTAGGGCGGAGTTGTCCCAGAGGCCAAGTTGTCCATAAACTGCATAAAATTTTGAATATATCTTTCTTCGTATTGTTTGGCTAGACTTAGGTCCAAGAAAGAAATTAAGTTTAAACATGTGTGCCAGTTATGGTAAGCCTACCGTGGATGTTTCACGTAACGTAAGGTTGAAACTAATCGTTTAGGGACTAGAGAGCAGGGTCTTACAAATACTGTACAACTTACAAGTAACCGTCAAATGACGTTAGACCTAACGTTAGCCTATGCAACGTTGTCTTGAAGACTCTGGCTAAGTTAGGCCTTCAATGAAACTGATCAACTTTGGCAAAGTGCGTACCTTCGTCATAAGTCATTCCGCGAACACTTCTGTGTCGCGACATTTTGGAGAGTTAGTTTACCCTTCTGAAGATGATTCATTGGAAAAGCCCAGACAAATGTTGCTAGTCTTCACGACATTCGAAGACTTCGCATATGCAACTGCTGCTGGCTGATCGGCACGTCACCTCAATTAGCCTAACAGGCTGTGTGCACGTACTGACTCACATTGTGCCAAAACGGATGGAGCTCCGTACAGTGCGTGAACGTTGGTAAACTTTGAACTTAGTCAAGTCGCTTACCGAGTACAGTATGTCAAGGCTCTCCAGGTTACGTACCTTTAAGTTTCTAGTTCTACCAACTACCGAAAGCAAGGACGGACTCCGGACAACACACACACGGTACATTGCTGTTGACTGTCTCAGAGATTTTGTCAAATCTGTTTGTATCATTGTAAGCGTAGTTCCAAACACGTAGAGTGCTAGTGAATGTCAATGTTATCGTTAGGTTTCGTTCGTACAATATGTTGCTCTGCCGGTGGAAACACCCCCCTCGAATTTGTTGAGACTGACACTGCACAGTAGCCTACTGTATTGACGTGTGTACCTGTACTGTAGAACTAACTACAGTGATCGACCGCAGGCCATTAAAGCTACAGTGTTCCCATTGTAGTCTCTATGTGGCTAAGAAGCAGTGAACAACTGTATGGCTTACTCTACATTCTAACCTCAGATTTACCATACCTTGAGTTACCCTGATTGCCATTCTCAATTACAGCCTGGCAATTACACATTTACACCGAGATAAAGTAGGCCTAAACTGCATACGCCAAACTACGCTACTGCCAAACTTCACGCACCCCTTCAAAATAAGTGCAAAAATGCAATGGTCTAAGCAGCTTGACAAAGTGTTTACACGTTATTCAGTCTGAAAAAAATACACATTTTCAGATCCAAAATGAAGTACACGTTTTCAGTGCGAAAAATATTCAGAATATAAAATACACTTCTTCAGTCCGAAAGTGAAATATGCCTTTTCAGTCCGAAACTGAAATACTTTACAGGTTTTCAGCTCCGAAAAAGAAATACATGTCAGTCTGAAAATGAATTTTTTATCAATTTGTAACACTTTATAAACAAAAATGGGAAACAAATGGGCATTCCATAATATTACCTTTTATACCAGAACAGAACTGTTATCTGCTGTTTCTGCTTCAACAGTTAAAGAAGTTTTCAGTGCCTCTGGATACTGTAGCTCTTATTAATCATCAATAGTGAATTAGAAATTAAGGAGAATAAGTTTTAATAAAGTTGAGAAAATAAAGTGGCTTGATAATAATATTATCATCATAAGGGTCCTTCACTCTAACGATACCTTGATTATGTAAGTTTCCATAAAAAAACTTGTACATTAAATTTGATGTGCAAGTTGAACCAAATATGCTGGTTCCTGAAATTTCCTTCAGGAGTAGGGTGAGAAACTTCACCCCAGGCTTCACTAACTTGTGAAATAATAGCACTGTACCTTAAAGGCTGTATTGCATCACCCTAAGCTATATTTTTACCTCCCTGAAAGGAAAATTCTCAACTGGTTCTAAGTTACAGTACTCTTAGATTGACAGCAAATTCGAAAGATGCAGAGCCGCTCGTATTACACAGCGTACACAGGGATCCATTGTTTTGATTACACATGTGGAGGAATGTAAGACAGGCTGAGGGAGGGACTAGAGGTAGGTGGTTGGGAGAATTGAAACTGTCTGGGGTGATGCATTACAGCCTTTAAATACGTAAACGTATGTCACTTTTGCGACAGGTACATTGTAAAAGTAAATCAGAACTGAAAGATATTTGGATCTTGTCAAACAAAATTTTCCAAGAACTTACAGTACATAATCTTTAAGATATCTTCGGACTCCAAGAGCATTTGAAAGATTTAGTAACTACAGTATATACAGTATGTCTCTATATTTCTCACGTAATTTACATATTTTGGCATTTTGATATTTTCAGATATTACAGTCTTAAAAATTCAACATGTCCTTCAGAAGCACCGTTAAGAAGATTCCTTTCCACTCAGAGGAAGGCCAAAAGATTCTGGAGGAGTCTTTGTCTCAGCCACTGCTAATAAAGTTGTTCAAAAAACAACAAAATAATACGTTTTGTGGTATTCATAGCTGTGCCTTGGTCATGAGTGCACAACACGTAGGCAACTTAGGTAAAAAAAGTGGAGGAATGGAACTAACTGACCCTCCTTTTACAGAGGCAAACATGTTCCAATTTAAAGAAACACAGGAGGCCATTAGTTTTGAAGCAGCGGACAACGATGGCTTAACGTTAGACCAACTAAATAATCTCTTTCTGGCACATGGGAAAAAGACTCAGTGCAGGTTTGCATCCCATTGCAGTGTGGAAGAATTTCGTTCAATGGCTTCAGAGGCCATGAGCAATGGCAACTCTACATGTGGCCTAGTTGTAAACTATGACGAATTCGAGCTCGGGCAAGATGAAGTTGTTCGTGGACATTTCAGCCCAATAGCTGCCTTTCACAAAGGAAAAGATATGGTTCTGTTATTGGACACATGGTTTGAAACCACTGATGTCTGGGTTGGTGTCAAGGATCTCTTTCACACTATGAATACAATTGACTCAGATAGTAAAAAGTCAAGGGGATGGATTGTTTTGCTATGATTGTTTAAATGTTAATTGTTGCTGACAATTAGATCATTCATTTGTTGGTATAACAGGTTGCATGGTTTCGAAAGTGTTGCACATTATAAGGTTCCCAGAGTCTGTCTTTCAAAATTAAACCCTCTGTGGCAGCATACAGTAATTGTAGACTGTAGATGCATTTCAGCAAGATAAAAATTACCATAATGGTCTAAAGATTAGTGCGAAGAACATCATGTACTATAGGCCTACTCAGCACTTGCAATATGTATCTTAAAAGTTGAATAGCGATTGCTTCCTCTAGGAGTTATATTTACTTGCAATCATGTACAGTATGTTTCGAGCTGCCGCAAGCCCCTTACAAGGTGACTTAAACCTGACTTAGAATGCAAAAATTCATTTGAAGAAGAAATATTTGTTTTATTGTGATTGGTAGGAGGTTTGCCAAACTTTTTTCAGGAGCTGCATGAACAAAATTGAGAGAACCATTTCTTGAAAAGCAATTGAATGTCATCCTGAGTGAGGAAAGTTGGTGGACATGCATGAATATATTTTGAAGCCTGCATTTGTAGGCTTAGTTGGGTACCTTTCTTTCCCTTGCCCCTCCCCCTCACCCCACTTTTTCTTGTCTTTTTTTTTGTGTGGGTGACCACGAAAAGTATCTTTAAAAGTTATATAGTAATTGTAACTGCATTAAGTTGGTAGTAATTCAATTGGTTTTTATTGAGACACTTATTTTGTATTATTATACAATCTGTTTTTGAACATGCTGCCATCATAACATCAACATGCTCATGAAATTCTGTTTGCAGATTTGTGTTTCAGTAAACATTTTGTGGTTTGCACTTCTTTTTCTGAGATTCTGTTGAGGAACTTAGCATGCAGCTACAATGTTTTTTTGTTTTTTTTTTCAATCCTGTAGTATTGGTGGTGATCCCCATTTAGCAGACAACCCTCACTGAAATCTAAATGTTAAATACAGTGTGACAGTCCTGATATATCACTTCAAACCCAATGCTTTCCATACACAGCTGCAGGACAAACCAGAAAATGGTTGGCAGGTTGATGAACTGTGTGTTATGTAAGGTAAGCAGACCTCTACTGCCAATGTGATGAGCATGACTTACATTGCAAACCATGAGGCCACTGTGGATATTGCTGACTACAGTACCACGTACATAATGTGGAATATTTGTGTCTGAGTGAAACGTCCCAAAATACTACCTGTGAAACAGAGAATTTCTGATTTCATTTGATTTTAGGGTTATCAGGACGACAAGACTTAAGTGGGTCCCTAGCTCTTGTAACAACTTTGTCCCATCCAAAGGAGTGTTGGTGCACCTTAATGATACTGTCCATTTAACACAACAGAATACCTGTGCCGGTTCTTTTTCATCGAAATCTGCGATTGTTCAATACATATCAACCACTTGAGTTAAATGAGCAAAGTCACACAATAAGTGTACATTAAACACAAAAGCATGTAGAACAGTACATACTGTACCCTCCCAGTTACTGTACTCAATCTTGATAGGCATTTACCGCATGGCTTCCATGACATTTTATTTGTATGTCAATGGCTACTATGTCTCCATAGTGATGCCTCTAATCTGCCTGGGCCCTTTGCAAGCAATATGAGGGAAAAAATAAAATTAAAGTCAAGTCTTCTACTGTATCTTAACGTTTATTAGCATAATTGCACAACGAAAATTTTTCTTAAATGTGTACATGCATTCAGTTAAAAATATTTAATAGTTTAATGACACAAATAGAAAACTAAATCACTAAGGTTGTGCTTATATTCTTTTGTGTTTCTTTTGTACAACTACTGGAATCATACACGTGCAAAGCAAGTCATTAGACTAATGCTATTGTGTACTGCAACTTCTGTATTATGCAGTGAATCTCTTTTCTCTCTCTTCACTGGGAATGTGAAACATAGCACTAACAGCATCAACATAAAGAGTGGGTTATTGGTCTAGGGACGTACCGTCACAGATCCATTCACTTATCACAACAGTAATGTGACAATGTGTGTTCCAATTATTTAATGTGACATTGAATTTGAGATTTACCTCAGTTTTCCCAGATCTGTAAAGAGATGCACATACACTGAATATGTAAATACAGCTAAACCACATCACACAGGGATTTGGAGGATCAGATAAGTTTCATACTGGAAAAATATCTGTCCTTCAAGAAAATCACCCATGTACACCCATGTATTATTTAATTTTATCACTGGTGTGATGGTGATTGCCCTATGTTCCAACACCCGTTTCAAAACACACCTGTGTTCTGACACCCTTACATTCCAACATCACCTCAGAGGCTTAGTAAGACCCTCTGAGTCACATGGACACAAGGAGCAGTGTTTGGCCCCAAAGCCAATGGTATTGCAATCGCAATTGTCGAGCTCTCTCTGGCCATTAGCGCACACGTTTACAAATTAGGAACTAATGTATGGTTCAGTGCTATATATTGTGTAATATTTCATGCTGTTTCAGTGGTGCAGTTAACACTCGAGTCTTATTACACTTGTGTTGAAACTTAAAAGTGTAAGCCCTGCATAATATGACTAATGCATCATTACTTCTCCCAGCATCATAGCAAATGATGTCTGATGTAATGGACGTGTTGGAACATAGGGATGTAACCGGTATGCTAATCACCATAGCCATTGCTTCACGTGACTGCACTGCAAGACAAGGGAGTGGCTATCAAGATTCTCATATTAAATGTGTTTAATTGATTCACTCTTGCAGACAACGTTTCTTTGTATCTAACCAGAAAAACATGCAACATCATTGAGGTTCTCTAGGACTAAGAGCCCATTTCAAACTTCGATGGCCTTAGAAATACTTGGATCAGACAAAAACTGAAATAATTCCAGAAGGGTCTACAACCTGTGAATACCTGTTCTGTTATGTGCAAGTTACAAATGAAGATGAGATACTGGAAAAATTAAAAAAAAAGTATCACAAAGATACTGCATCAGCGATGACGTTTGCACAAATCATTTTTATGATTGTTCTTTTAAGCATTACTTTGTCCTGTTTTTCCCTATCAAAAGTCGTAACACCCTTCACATCGAAAAATAGAATACACATCCCTTGTCATCTAAGTTCCAAAAAAGTTCTGGTTACGAAAATGATCAATCATGCACGTTACACACACCTTAAGTGGCTTCCAACAGTGTTAAACACCAAAATTGTTATACAGTGTATTTATAATAGTTTAGAAATATCTTGCTGAATTTAATTTGTTGGCTTTGAATATCTGAAAATTGCTACTTACTTGAAAAATGCAGCAAAGTAAGGTCTATCAATTGAAAGTCACTTTCATGTGCCCATCATATTGTACATTTTAATAATGTCTTTCCTTGAGTACAACTCTCTGTCTCTAGTCTGTCCTGTCAATGAGGATACTTTAAAGACTACTATGCTATTATTGCGTCTGTTTACCGACGAATGATGAATGTCTGGACTGTCAAAATATGATTCCCAGACACACAAAATTCTTGGTGAATAGCAAACCAAAGGAGGACAGGCTGTTGTAATAATCTGCAGACAACGGAAAGACGCAAAAGCACTTCAGTTATCATTTTCTTCATTTGATTCTACAAAATGAGATAATTTCCTTTGAAACAATTGATAGGAATGATTGTTAACAAAAATTCAACTAGCAGGTACTTGCACCAATGATAAAACCTCCGATTTAAGTCTCAGCAAACTGTGACACTTCCTCTTCATTTATTGCAGTAGATGCTGGCTGGTTTGCAAGGAATGAAACACAACACATAATCTGGAAACTTTGTCACAAACAATTCTCCTTTAAAACTCTCAAACTAAATGTCCTTCTTTCACATGCATACAAAAGGAGCAACTTTTGACTGATTATAGTTTCCTTTCACACAATCAGCCAAGCTTGGCTTACACTTCACTTGCGTCCATCCCTGCTGTGTGAAGGAAACTCCAAAGAAGTGTTCTATTGGATGAATCCAATGTAAGGAGTCTCCATGTGGCTGACTTCAGCATCATTTACTGACAGTTACTCTTAAATTCATCAAAAATATAGGCTGGGATGTGGGCTTCTACCATCTGTAAAAAAAAGAAACAGAAACAAAATGTCGGTCATGATTCTTATGTGTTACCCGGGGTAATAAATTCATGATGGATTTTCCCACAACCACATATCCTCCTGTTATGTCTCTCTAAAAACTATCCTATCCTGCTAATTAGGTGAAGTCTTTTTCACAACTACTTATCCTTCTAGTAAAGACTTTCTCGCAAGTACATACCCTCCTCATGAAGTCTTTCTCACAAATATCCTTTCCTACTGGTCAATTATCTATCCTACTTTTAAGTCTTTTTCACAACTTGCTATCCTCCTGGTTAACACTTTTGCAAAACTACCTACCTAGTAAAGATTTTCTCACAACTATCTATCCTCATGGTAAAGACTTTCTTACAACTTCCATACTGTACATATCCTCCAGGTAAAGACTTTCTCACAAGTACATATCCTCCTGGTTGAGTCTTTGTCACAACTACCTATTGTCATGGTTTAGTCGTTCTCACAACTATCCTACTTTCTCACAACTATCCTATCTTCTTTTGCGTAACTTTGATTCATGAACTGACCTGTCTTGGGAGAGATGCATAATGAACAAAGTCATCCAGGTAAGCCAGGGTTGAAATGACCTCCTGTGGAAGTTCAGAAGCCTTAGCACTGCAGAATGGAGTAAGAAAGTAACAGAAATATAATTAGAAGGTGACTGCCCTTTATATACAAGTATGCACTCTGAAATGTACAAATGAAGTGCATTAATGTGAAAGTGTGAAATTGTAATACATAAGCCACAAGCTTCCTACAGACACATATGGTTACTTAGCATCAGTAAATGAATGCCATTCAAGGGTTGAATTATTCACTCATGGCCTGAATTAGGTGAACTTACTGATCATCGGACAACGGTTCCCTTAGGTAGCAATTGTCAATCAAATGTGTTGACAAGTCGCTATTAGTCCAATTCAACAATTCACAGTGACTGTGGTTGTCCATCCTCCATAATTTATTATTTGTGGCAAAGTTACGATGAATTGCTATGAAAATTATCACCAAAATGAGAAATAACACACTTTTGAAGAGTTTACTGCAGTCATTTCATATCAGTATTGACCAATTTTCACTATGGGTTGGTTTACATGCAGTCTAGCAGATGTATCCCCCCAACAAGTTTTCATTTCATATATCTTGCATGTAACTGAACGGCAGATTGAGGTCTTCTTGACAAACCTGGAAGCAGCTGCCTCTACAGTAGACTTGACATACTGCCCGAGGAGAGCAAGAAACTGATCCGTGTTCTCTGAGTGGAACTGTTTCAGTAAGGTAAGGGTCCCACAGACGAATGGAGGACCGTCTAAGGGATCCTTGGGAATCTTCCCGACGATGCTCCCTGAGGACATAAAAGGAGAAATAAATTGGAGAGAAATGCAGATAAATATTTAAGGGCACGGTAACAAACCTGTCACGTTTTCAACGACATACGGACATACTATGAGAACGACTCAACAATTTCTTGTGACTGGATGGTGAAAAACATTAAACAGGCCTCACAATGACACTGTAAGCATGTACAATATTCATTGCAGAAAACAAGACTTCCACAAAATAAAGCAGAGGAGTTGGTGGGGGAGGGAGGGTGGTCTGGTGTACATGCCCTAGGGTCCTGGTATGCGCAGGAGACTAATATATGGGATCATGGCAAATGAAGACACAAAATGCCTTGTTCTTTTCTATTTGATATCAACAAACTGATAAATTAAGAGATGTCTTTAAAAAAATACATAATATTTGTCAGTGCTACATCCTATTTGAGTTCACTGAATCCTCAAAGGATGGGGAAACAGAAAACTTGAATTGATGGCATGAACTTGAAGTCACACAATGGCCCCCTACAGAACATTCTACAAAAGCTAAAGTAATGCTGTGTATGGAGATGACCCTAGCATTAAGCTGCACCAACAATACACTGCACTAACTTAATCAATTAACGTTCTGCTTACCGACACTCTTGATGTAATCCAATTTTGGCAGCTGAGTGATCACAAACAAGAATGTAAACAGAGAGAAGTAAGGAAGACGTTTGGGGGTGATGTAAATCTGAAAAAGAAAAATGTTCAACAAATGCAGTGGGTGCACATCTAATATACCAACTGTAACATTTTGATTCACATTGAAGGCAGCTGTATTTTAAGTAGCAATGCAAAAAACAATACAACATTTTCCAAATTGATTGTCTACAAAGATATAGTCAGACTATCAGTCAGCGGAGAATGAAATCAACCATCTTATCTTGAACTCTTTTTAATTATTGCCTACTTTGCTGCTCTTACTAGCACTCACATCTGTCACTTACTAATAAGTTACATCAGAGTGTATTTTTGTCATAAATTGTACAGTACTGACTTCTGACAGTTGTAGTTGTTAAACCACCAAAATGTTTAAGATCACATTTACATGTCTCAGACTCCATATTGTTGGTCCTTTTGTGATATATGTGGTACTTCTAGCAAAATATCTAAATTTTATTGCATTTCACCGATGTTATCTTTTCACCAGAACTGAAAAGTTACTGTTGTTATGATGAACGCATGATTTTGCCTCAAGGAAAAACAGTATTGTCATCAGAAACTGGGTGACAATAACAGGAGAAACTTCACTGAACGAAATCACCCACAAGTACCTTACTTGTACTTAGTACAACTGCACAACTGAACGATTGGATGCAAAAAAAAAAAAACAACTTGGAAATGAGCCTGTATCACAAAACTATAACTTTTTTTGCAATTAAAGATATCTGCCTTCAAAGGAGGACATGATGGTGAGGGGAAACACAAATAAACGAAATACTGTATAGAATGATGTTCCTTTCCCTTTCAATTTTGATCTCATATTCTTGTCAAGGCTGGTACCAGAGTATCTGGTAAAATTTCAAATTGTATGTCAGCCATTTATGTGAAACAATTCCGGCAGAGTTTGCCAAGCTTGCATCTTTACCACACTGACATCAAAGATTTCAAACAAATTGAAATAGAGTTGATACAAATTATGTCATTACAGGCATTATGCCCTGTGCACATTATATCAAGTTATGTACATTTTATTGGCAATGGTAGCAGGGAGCACACAAACCTTTTTCCACTGCAATTGAACTGACAGTTAAAAATCAATTATCTGTGAGACATCTGTCATCCATGAAAAACAATTACTTGATTGCGGTTTCTCAAGTAACAAATTAGGCCGAAATAGATATTTAATTACCTTTCGGCTGACTGGAGGGCATTAAATTTTACAATGCTTAGCAACCACACAGGTATGGATGAAAGCTGTACCTTAAATATAACAACCTCGTAGTAGGTGAATACCAACTTAACAAGTTTTTTCAAGGATCAGTACAGATGGGAAAAACTTAGATTACAATGAAATGATTGACCCGTCATTCTGTAACCAGGCCACTGACCAAACAAAGACTGCACAGCTTCACTGGTCAAGCAACATCACTTTCTCAACAGTACAGAGCTCCTTTAAAACTTACATTTGATCTTAATTTTTATCACTTAGTTGTAAATCATGATTCTGAACTGTCCAGCTGAAGTTTATGTCATCATGTACATGAAAAGTGACTCACCTTAGCCAGGGGATCAGTAATACCAGCACACTCCAGATAAGATGTGAGTTCGAACATGAGAGGATTATCCTCTGATGGGTAAGGCTTAGTTGGGTCCTGGTAGTGGGCCTCGATATCAGCCATCAGACCCCTGAAGGGATAACATGAGACAGAATCAGAAAGTGATCATGCTCATCGGCCCTCTCACAAATGCATAAGCTTAATAGTGATTGGTGGTAAGCAATATGTTCCATCACAGGTACCACAAGGTACGGTATGCAGAAAAACCAAAATGGAAGAGCAAGCCATTGTCAATGAAATCTAGAGATGCAGAGAAAGGCTAAAATGTCAATACTTGACCCTGAAGAGTACCTCTGTTCTTGTACCATTCAAGAGCGTCCATGTGACACTTAAGCAAATGAAATGAAATCCTTAACAACTGACATCAGATTATCGAAACTGTTCTAACATTCATTCAGCAGTTCATATCACAGGCAATTTCAAGGTTCACTTTTAATTTAATTACTTAGGTAATGTTCAATCATGCAGCCTGCCATGCTTTCAGTCCAGAACATGAAAGCTGTACAGAGAAATAATTTCTGATTTGCTAAAAAATTTTCAATTTGTTGTCAAAGTGGACTTTATGTGGTCAATCACATCTATGAACATGCCACTTAGGTATCCTTCTGTTAAATAGAATGTCATGGAAACTATAAATGGGGGTCACCCAGATCTTAGAACCATCCCTACACTACTCACTCATTCATCGTTTGCAGAGCACTCGCCAAGAACTTGGAATCAAACTTGCAGGTGAAGTTGAGCTCGTTTGCAATTTGCCGGCGTAACAGTTGCATTTGACCCACCTTCATGACAGAGAAGATAAACGGAGAACAGAGATAAATACTGTATGCTGGTCCCAACTTTCAAACTCTTAATAGAAATGTCTAAAACAAGAGGGATGTTATTCAACACAACACAAAACTGAAGTAACTCAAACTTAAGGTGAGTTATGAAGACCTTTCCATGAAAGTAAGATGGAGTATCTTAATTATTTAACTTAAATGGAGATTCCTATGCCACGAAAAGAAATGGTAGGGGTCTCCTCCCATTTGTGGGTAATTTGATGCACTGCAGCAAAGAAATTTAGTTGCAGTAGTTTTCTTCAAGAGGAACATGTCAACTATCCGGATCATGAGGCCTCAATTCCAGTTTCTTTTTTTGTCACCCCTCCTCTGTCCCCTTGTCCTTGCTCCAAGCCTACAATTTACCAACAGGACCCAATCTGCATGGGTAATCCAGAACTTGAGAGAAGATTTCTATGAAGTGAGAGATGGAGACTGTGAAAGGGATAGGACTGTTGAGAAATTTACCTTCAATACAACATTACTGAAAGGTTGCCATAATTTGGTGGCCTTGGTCTGGTAGTAGCTGTACAGCTTTGTTGGGTTTGCTATGAAAAGGAAAACACAAGCAGCAACTGTTATAAGCAAACTGCTAAACAAATTTTGCATATAAATCATGTTTACAACAAACTAAAAAAAATATTGACATTAGTTCATAACACAAACAGCTGATGCAATGGTGCAAGACAAATTGCTTGGTTAATTAAAAACTTCAACTCGTTTACTACTAATGATCGTAAACCACACAAACTTTCTTCATGATAATTGTTGTGGCAAACACCTGCGTTTTCAACTTTCATCTTGGTGGATACCTCTCTCACACAAGAAACCTGCGAATGTTGTACAGTATTATCACAACTCTGAAAGATGAGCAAAGTGCTCATCTGCTTTCGTCTTGAGGAGCAATCCGTCTCCGATAGAAATTTCAAACTTACAGATGAGTCCCTTGACTGGATTCAGAGACTTCATGAAGCTTCCAAACATTTCTAGCCAGGCTTTGTCTTTCAGAACACCTCTTTCCATGATGGAGAGAAAATTCTGGAGTTCTCGGACCATCATGAAACAGAGGAGGCGGTCCACACCCGTCAGTCCACAGGTCCCCATACTTTGCTGTGTAATAAAGAAAGAGTGCACCTCACTTGAATCATGTGTCCCCTTTAGTCAGCCATAATGATGGTAACCAACCTCTAAAGTTAGCATTAAACTTTTCGTTATGTTGGAATTTGAAAATATGTCACACAGCATTTCTTGCATATTTACATGACAGAAAGTGGGGAAGCAGAACCACTTCAACTAAAGCAGACATGAAAATATTATTTGAAAGAATGCAAATATAAGAATAATGCTTAGAGGTGAATAGAGTGTTTGTTTTACAGAAAAGAATCATAGCATTAAAGCCAATATTTGTGGACACAGAATGAAAGATTATTCAAAATAAGGGAGAATGGTAGCCTTCTTCTCTCAAGAAGTAAGTTTTTCACAGGTAGAAATTCAGTTATTTGTTGCTCAAAAATAATTTCTGCACCCAAACTGCCCAAATTTGAAACAGTGCATCTTCTGTAACTCATTGTGTGCATAATCTTTTGTAAATATGAAGCTATTGCTGATGTTTATTGGTGAAAGTGAATGCCATATTGGTGCATTATAAACGCCCTATTTCCCTTTAATGACGCTTTTAAAATAAAAAAAAAAATCAGGTAATGCACCACAAACTGAGAACGTCAATTCATAATAGGATGGCAATGAGTCAACGAGGTGATAGGCTTTTCTTAAATCATGGAGAATCAAAGTGTAATTGAATATTTATTTGAAAATAGAAATACAAATCACCAGAAAGGAAAAACAACTAGAGAAAGAGAAAAAAAGAACAAACAAAGAGAAAGAGGAAAAAAAACACACACACAATGACCATATTCAAACTGAAAATGTAAAGCATAATCTCACTTGTATTTTTGAGAAGATCTTGCTGTCCAATACTTCCTGTTTGGTTTTATTGTCATACCAGGTATTCATTTGGTCTATGTAAGTGGTAACCCTGTGAAAGATAAAATAGTCAATCGACATTTTAAAGAAAAATTACAAAGTCATCCAACATGACCATAACAACAGTTTCGATTAGGCTGTTTTTTACAAGATGATTAAGGTATCTGGCTGTGTACATATCCTCAAGCACAGGGATGTACGAGATGGTGTTACCGACATTACTGAAGAATATAATTTTAAAACTTTTTAAACCAAACACCAAATACTGTTACAGTCACAAAGCTGACTTTGTAAACAATTTGTAGATGAGAGAAAGGAGATTTATATTATCATTGAACAGGCTATTTTTTCCTTTTCTTTGGGTCTCTGAGGTATCTCAACTTTGTATTGCTGATATCGGCAAACTGGACTTGAAACATGGCTGCCCATACATTTTTGGCAAATGTCTTAGAAGTGAAAACTCATTCAGAATGAGAAAAGTCATCATAAATTTTAAAAAAAAAAAAAATCTTCCTTCAAATTTTGCATTTTTATAAAATGTAACATAAATTCATTAAATGATACACAAAGCTCACATTAAATCTCACAGATATTTCCCCTTACCGTGGATCAGTTATTCGAAGGATTTCACGGACCAACCGTCCCATAAAGTTGATGGAGCCATCTACTGGAGGGAATTTTGGAATTGGAATCGTGGTAGATTGATAAAGACTCTGCCAATCATGAACCTAAAATGTCAAATAAGTTGGAAAAACAAGACAAGGTCAACATGGAAAGAAGACGATAAGTATGTTACAATAACATTAATACAACAGAAACCTACAAAGATTGAAGTACTATGAGTATCTCTACCTTTACCACCCTCTTAGCTTCAGGTGATACTGTAAGCAACTGATTCAGGACAAAATGATCACTTGCACCATCCTCCTAAATACATACTTCTGTGAAATTTGTAATTCAAGTTATCTCAATGCAAGACTAAAACTTCACAATCTATCACTGGTGTTAGTCAGAAGGAAAGCAAAATCCCTCATTTTATTTTAAACACACATGCATGAATATTTATGTTAATATCGTTTCAGTTGTCCTTGAACATCATCTGCATAACAATGTAGATTTTCCTTCTTCTGTACATTGATGTGAATTACTCTCAAGCATTAATCCTTGATTGTAATTGCATACCATATATTCCTTCTTGTCCTCTTATTGTCACCTGTATAGTTCTACAATGGTGTAACATTTCTGTCGCATATAATTTGCATATCATTATACTTTCTTTTTCCCCTATTCTTTACCTTTGTCCTAAGGAAGCTGTTACATTCTTGTTCCATGTTGTAATTAATGATCCTCGTAACCTCTTCCTGCCATATCTTCAGGCCATGGATGTCCACGTAATCTTGGATGTACTCAAATGAACGGATGAATCCGTCCATCCTGGCACCAAGGGACTCCAGTTTTGGTAGCAATTCATTGGTCTGTTTGAAAGTGAGAGAGAAATTCAGGAGATAAAAAGAAAGTATGAAACTTGGAAATAACATGAAATGAAAGCAGCTAAGGGAATGCTATATCATTTTAACAGGAAACCAGATTCAGTGACAACGATTTTGCAGATGTCTTCAATGTTTGATTCAAAACATTTCCAACAGACAACAACACCAGGCTCATGTGACCATGTGGTATAGTACCAACCTATGAATGAAGGTTTACTAACTCTATGAAATGACAAAAACATTTTGATGGACAACTTAATGGTAACAGGGAAACAAACTTTTGCATGTTTTAGTTTGTCCATCTGACAACTAGCTGAAAATTTCTAACATTAAAATAGGCAGTCTACGAAAGAGAATACAATGTTCAGGAAATACTAAAACTACTTTTGATGCACTCAGTTCCAGTCGTGGCTTATTTTATTTCTTTCTTTAAGTGCAAATGATGTACTTGCTCAGAGAAAGAAAAGTGAACACCATCTGAGTGCAATATTGAGAAAATAAACTCGGTAAACTAGGAAGGAACCTTTGTGATACTAACAGTGAAGACAACAAGAAACAGAAAATTAATTTTAGGTAGATCTACAAAGAATTCCTTTCTGAAGAGGAGCAAGGGGAAGGTGGATGGATGGACTGATATATGAGATGTGCTGCTAAGGAAAAGGACTAAAAGGGGGCTCACCTTAGCCTTGGGATTAAAGATAAGACCGTTATGCAATGCAGCTGCAACCTGCTGGACTAACTCTTTTCTGATACCATCTTCAAGCAGCTGTTTTGGGTCAATCTTTGAGGAGAAACAAGAAGAAATGATTAGATTAGTTAAGATTGGTAACAACATGGATTATGATACATTTCATAACCAAGGGGATCAAGAGGGGGGGGTAAGGAGAGGAAAAACTGGGGGCTATAAATACATGCAAATTGCAGTATAGTAATATGCTAAACTAACTTTTTACGGGCATGATCATGTCGTATAACAACAAAACAGGTAGCTAAAAGAGTGAAATTCTGTCCGTTTTCTCTTAGCAAAGTCCGAACATCAAATATTCAAGGCATGGTAGTTCAAATCACCATGCCAACATCCTATTTGAAGGAATACATGTAACATCTACATGCTTAGTATGAAGAAGATTTATTAACTGTCGTCATTTTCATCTGAAAAGCATATACTAAGGACAAGGAATATACATCACACAGCAGCAGAGGTCAAAAAGCAACATTTGCCTGTTCACCTTTATTATTCCCACCAGAGTTGTCTTCATCATCAAGATACCCTCAGTGAACACTGAGATAGAATGGGTAAGTCGTGCAACCTGTTAAAGTGACAAGAACAAAAATATGTGGTGTTAACCACTTAAAAAAACGGAAGAAAAATTTAATATTGTAAAACAGTTTACTTTATTGTACCTTCTTTAGATCTGGAGGGAAGTTGATTAGAAGCTGAAGCATGTACAAGCTATTGTAAATGGTAACCTGCTGTCGAGGTACATAGAGCTTTCCATGCTAGTACACTGAGGTCTCTGGCCTATAATGTGCTATGTGGATGCCATAATGGCTACTTGCCATGGATGGCTCTAATGTGATCACAGAAAACATATCATTGAAAAAAGAAAATAAGTCACACTTGGTTACAACAAAATAAAAACACAGCAAAATGGCAAATTTTGTAATGGTGTCATTGTCAGCATTATCTGTGGATCCTGTAAGAGGAATCTCAAATCGCATTTACTTCATATCTCTGATCTAGCTGTGCGTAGTCCCTGAGTTTATCCTTCTCTAGTCTCGTTGGGACTTCTTTGATGCTATGTGTCTGGAGCTGAATGATCTGGAAGAGCAGACTGAACATTGTCTGCGGAATAATCTGCAAGACCTACGAATCAGAGCAAAGAAAAAGGAATAACGACATCAGAAAGAGTGACTGACAAACATCTTGTGTGGGATCATCGTGCAGTTGAGAAAATAAATTGATGAATATCGGGTGAATGACAAAAGACCAGCCACACATATTCTCAGTCTAAATTGTTACAGGAGTACAAAGTGAAGAGACAAATAAGCATTATTTGACAGTGTCAAATATCAGTGAAAAATTGTTCAAGTTGAATATTAACAATTGAAATACCCCAAACTCAGGGAATTTTACAGAAACTGCTCATAAAAAATTTTGACAAAATTTTGTAAAGTATTTAAAAAACACTGAATGAGTGTTGATCCATTTCTCATGAGTCCAGCATCACTACAAAGCTTCACAATTTACTTTTTAAAGAAAAACCATTGTACAGCCTTCCAGATAGTCCTGATTCTTGAAATATACTTTTTTTCAAACAATGAGACACAACATTCTGTAGTACAATAAATGCACATCGAAGAAAATACGAAGTTTTTATGAATGTACATATTATTCACTTGCAAGTCGCCACATTGTTGCAAAACTACGTGATTTGTGACGTCACACATGCACCTGTACATGTCACATAGTATTGTCGGTGCATGTTGTAATATAGTTACTTTGATTTATGGTTAATCTGTCAACCGACCCAGATAAGATACCCCATTTAGTCCGCCCCTGGTTTATCCCTGGTTTTGATCAAGTACACTGCTCTGGTCAGTCATGACAGCTCATTGATAAATATGGTGATTATGGTGCTTGCTTCCCCTGTATATAAAAGCTAATGTATTACTTTATCGTAAGTCAGAGAGTTAGAGATAGAGAGAAATAAACAAGTAGTCCCGTATACTGTGTGTATTCGAGTCCTGTACTGTGTGTCTGTGTGTCTGTGGATATTACACATGTGATGTGTCATACATTTCCAAAATGGCGATACGCTGTACAACAGCAGCGGGAAGTTTGAAGTTATATTTGGAAAGAAGTAATTATGAAAATAAAACCAATGCTGTCGTGACTGTTTGTAAATAGATCTGCACTAAGTGTACGTTGAAAATGAAACACCCACTACAGTTCCTCGTTAAGTATTCAATACTACAGGTGGAAGATTGAGATCTGACACAATCTTTTTCACATCAGATCGATAGGGCAAAAGCAACGAAACAAACAATTCTGTCACCTCTCGGACGTAGGAGACCAGCTCACTGGAGTAATACTGTGACACACTGACAAGATCAGGGCTGTTAGCCTGCAGGATGCGGATGAGAGGCAGATCTAGAGCAGATGCGAGCTAGATGAGGAGAAAATTGAAATATAAATAAGAGATGACTTGAACATTTTTTGCACCGTGTGTAATTAAATTGATGTAGAATTCACTGATTATGTATAGTTTTCTTGGGTGCTTATAGAAGTAATTTCACAACTTATAAAGTTAACAGTGGAGAGTGAGACTTGGAATGGGTATGGGGGGTGGGTGATTCTTAACAGGGGAAGAGACAATCCTTAGAATGAAACTTACCTTGAGGAATGTGGCTCTCAGCTTAATAACCAATCCTGGATTTGTCTTTATACCCTGCTGCATAAACTTTGTGAAGCTGAGAAAGGAAAAGATAAAAGAAAAAAAAATTAAAATCAAATTGAGTTGATTATGAAAGTCTACCATACTATGCAAGAGGGTGTACAAATAATAGACAAATCTAAAATATTTTCGGCAGAAATTAATGAAAAATGACAAATTTTGAACTCTCTGGTAAGAGAAATCAAGCCAAACTGGTCTCTAATCTGTAAGAAATGTATCTATCCCGTCAACAATGAATTCTGACAATTATTTTGGATTCTCTTTTCTAATTTAAGAAAACTGACTGACCAGTAAGTAATGTGTGACTTACCATCCTTAAAAAATTCCTTGAATGTGTGGTCAACATTGAACCTTGTATGCTTTCCTCAACAAAGTGTTCCAATTTGGCATGTATGACGGTAGAATCAGCAATGATTTATATCTTTTCATACACAATGATATACAACAAAGAAGTTACTAAACCTAGTTCATATTGAGGTAACAATTTAAGTTTTTGAATATAGGTTATGTAGAGGATAGTTTGGCAATGGTATAACTATTGGTGAACACTTATGATTTCAGGTTTATAGGTATTTCTATTTTGGACTATTTACTGTGTATAGTACGTAAAATTTGGCAAATCTGATGCAATGTGTTCACACACTGGTTGTGTCGTTTTCACTTTATGAAGGAAATGCTTACTAATTTTGGATCCAGGTAGTAAAATGCTGTGCAGATACCCAGTTAACCAAAGAACACTAATTCATATGATAGCTGAGTTGCGATAGCACGTACATGTTTAAAGGCACCTCCTACCCAATGTGCACGGTTCATATAATACCTGATTACCAAGGCTATGACACATACCTGTCGATCATTATCCAAGCATACGATAGGTCGGCTACAATTTGCATATTAATGAGCACCTCCTCCTTGATGTTGATAGTTCTGATCATCTGATGGAGGAATTTCCTGGTCTCTGCAAGAAACTGACGGACTTGAAGGTTGCTCTCCAGCTGGTGAAATTCTTGAACCTGACGAGAGTGAGGGTTTTCATGATTATTCACAAAGAAACATTCATTTAATAGTTTGAAAGCAATGAAGGCGGTAATCTAGCTGTGAATTTTTATTTTCTTTTGAATTAGGTTTTGAACACTTGGGCTATCAAGATTTTTGAACCTATGAAATCTTGTATTAATGTTATAACATGAAAGAGAGATGTAATCAGAAAGATAGATGTAATATCAGGAGGCTCCTCACTCACTTCTCACATAATTGCTTGATTGCAGAAAACTTTCAGTCACAACCAAACAGGATAAATAAATGAATGAACACATTTCCAATATGAGTGATCAAATGAATGCTTAAATTTGAAGTAGGTGAATGTAGGGATGCCCACCTCCTCCAGGGCTTGAATCAGCTGGACAATCTTCCGACCGGCAGCGGTCGAGTCCTCATAGTTCAGAGATGTTATCTGCTGCGACATTTCCTTGAACCATGCTTGAAGATTATCTGTGTCAGAAAAATGAAAACAATACAGCATTCCAGTTTACAGTATATTGTGGAAATCAAAATTGCTATCAGCCAATTACAATGATATACTGGTCTAAAAAGCTTTGACAGTCAATGATGCTTGTACCACATGAGTAACAAGAAGCCTTTTACAAAGACAGAAATAGACAATGACTGTGGGCAGCAAACCTCCATGCATCTCCAAGTTCAAAAACTAACATAAATAAGGAGTACCAACTCTTCTTACCACAGAAGCAATCCCAATACATCCAACCTCTCCCCATCTCTCTCAAACCCAAGGCTTACTCATTGGACGAAATTGACACTAAAACACCTCATTCATAGCTTTTCGTTTCAGAAAACCATTGTGACTTTATTATGAGAAGATAAATACAGTAAACAAAAGCCTTTGGCTGGGGATACCAACATTCTCTCAGTTCGGATGTCTGTCATTGCATAAAGAATTTGAAGGAAGGCTTCTATTTTAAAGGAATTCTCCACCATATCTTCTCATTGCCACCTAAAAAGATACACACTTTTTTGTGTGCAAATCATTGTTCCTATTTTCAGGAAATATCTCACAAAATTAGGGAAACGAAATATTTTTTTTAATATTCAAAGTACAAGCTTGGTGCTAGAAATCAATTGGCTGTGACATAGTGCCACCAAATCTGGTTTGAACATTGCTGTGGATGTTCATCTCACACCGAGCCATTGCAGTACTGTCGTGATCTCTAATTTGGTGATGACACCTTAGTTACACCAGGGAGAGGCAGTTAACCTAGTTTCAAAGCATTGTTCTGAGTGAGCTAATTGCTTAAGGAATAGATAATTGACTGATGCTGACACATAACAGTTTGACGAATAAAGGTTAGAAATACCTTTGAGCCAATTACACAGCGTATCTTCATGTGTGACTTGGTATAGTACGTCTTAAAGTATTGGCAGTGAATAAATCTTCTATCCATCTGAACAACAGCTCCCCTAATTTCAGGCACAAAAAGTATCTAACTGAATGTAGACATTCATGAAGTTTTCAAATCGCTGAATTTGAAAGTATTTTTACACTGTGATACTTTGCTACGAACATGAAGATTGCAAAAAATGGGAAGCAGTATTTCTAGGTTCTACATCACGCACTTTCCAGCTCCTGGTGAAGCCCAACTTTCAAAGCCTTATTTCACATCTGTGGAAGCTTCCATTGGTAAAACTGTTATGTTTAACTGATTGAATGGTAAAAAATTCACATGTGATGTTTTGATGTTTTGTTGGTGGACAATTCCTTATGTTTCTCCAATTACCTGCCTCTTCTCCATCTCCTCCTAGTGGAGCTGGGATCAGGTGGGGTGGGACTGTTAAGGAGGTATACTCTTTAAACCAACATAAGTACCAATATAAGACAGTCCTCTCATGGAACAAAGAAAAGTGTCTGATTTTCTCACATACCATTCTTGGTTACCCTTGTGAGGGGTTTGGTCCCTGAGAAGACGTCAGACAGCTCCGTCATCCTCTCTACTCCTTCCAATTTGTATTTCTCCCAGTTGTCCTGTTTCTCAGCCAACATCTTCTTAAACATCTAAAAGTGGAAGAAGAATGGTGAAGATGTTATCCAGAAACAAAACAAATAATGAGGCAAGGAAAATGCCTCTTTCAATCATGTCTCAAAAGTGCCTGAAGATGCTATCACTTTTCATGTTTTGGCCTATGTTTACACATCTTTTCTTCTACTTGAAGGCTGGTACTTTTCTGAGTTAATACAGTACTAGATTGGTGCTGGTTAAATGTCTGAGAAAAATTTGGTAGGTGGAAACCTCCACGAAATAGTTGCTAAATAGTTTGGCACATGACAGCATGCTACACTTTGGATAAAGTAACCAATACAGATTACATTTAAAATACTGGATATGACAGCAAAGAGTAAATCACTTATCCTGAAATTTATTCTTTCAACATAGTTCAGCAACCAGAGTTTTAACTCACCTCCTTCAGTTTGTATTCCAGCTGTCCGGTGTTCAACAACAGCTCAAACAGTCTCTGCGGATTGTATTTAGAGTCTGCCATGACCTGCTCTCGCAGCTGACGGCATCTTTTGTTGATGTCCCATGCTGGTAGTGTAATGTATTAAAAGATTAAACTTTGGAAACTGATGTAACTTGCCATAAAACTGATGGTTCCAAGCAAACACAGATGAAAAATAATCTTTGAAAAAAGCTTCCAAAAAGAGTAGGCAAATTGAACAGAATAATAGGAAGATGGTGATAACCAGAAAGAGAAGAGTATGTTTGAAAAATGCAAGAGTCAGTAGCATGCTAGATAACAAAGCCAGCTGTCAATATTACTACATTTCTGTGAAATACACTGAGAAATTTGAAACTTTCACAGGAGCGCCACAGGTAAAGGTATGAAAACAAATAGGATGAAATATGCCAAAGGTGTTTGCAAGAAAAGGACCCAAGGAAAATGTCATACATTAAAACATGGAAAAAAGAGAAAGGGGCAAAACATACTTACGTCCTTCAGCATTGTGCAAAATTAACCAACGAATCGTTACGTTGCAGTCTCGCAAGCAGCTCATCAGCTTGGGAATGTTGTCAAGGACAAATTCTTCTGACAGAGTGCCCTCTGTCAAGTAATGCTTCGTATCACCGATCAACTTGTCCAGCTTTTTGCAATGTCTTGATGACTGCAGGGTGAAAAAAATGTTGATACCTTCATCAAATGGTTTTCTGTTGCATACTGCTGTGTCTTCCATGTGAAAGAGTGACTGTAACCTATCCATCATCATATGAAGTCAATTTGAGGGTATGTTACTGTTTACAATACTGACAGTTTAACTGCATTAACAAACAGCATGACTGTATTCTTTTTCCAAGAAGATCATTCCAATAATTTGTCTATTCCATACAAATATAGAACATCCTTTCTCATCAAAGACACAACAACTGCTCATTTTCCTTCCACAAGTTTTTCACTGACAAAATGAATAACAAAACTTCACCTTTGTTTATCATATATATGTGGGTGACATGCTTATTGATCTTATTGATAGTGACTGTTTCGTGATGGCTTATTTACGCTTAAGGCACATATCCGACTCAATGAAATAACACACCAACAAGCGAGGTCTACAGTGTTGTAGCCATGTCCCTCTTAGCTCTGCCTGTAAATGTGGCACTCTTTTATTAATCAAACTCATCACCTTACAGTGACCAGACATTCTGATTTTTTTTTTTTTCTAATTTTACAACCTACCTGTAATCGAACATTGTCAGCATTTAAGGTATTATTGAGGGCAGTCTTTGCTGCCTTGTATGGTTCCCAGACATCGACCAGGTTAATCACTATGCCCATGTAGATTGTTGTGACCTTTGGTGAGGAAAAAGAGAGACAATGTAATGAAGAAATGTGATCAGCACTACGTGTCATTACTAAGACCACCTGTGCCAGGTTTTTCTCATTTTTATTAATGCACTTTTTCTTTAACTTTTGCACCTCCTGGTGATCTTGTTTTTTTGTTTTTTGGGGGGTTCTTTATTATGGGGGGTTTGAGCTACAAAGAGGGAGTCTTTCAAGGAAAATTGTCATATTAAGTTATATACCTTGAAAAAGTGACAATTACCAAACTTAAAATATTCAATAAGCCAGTAACAATGTTTCACTGTAACTAAAACAAGTTTGTTTCTTTACTACACATGGTGGATTCTAATAACCAGAGATTGATAAGAGAAAAAAAAAATGACCTCATATGAATATCTTACCCAGTTGTCTGGAAAGTGTTTATCCACAATTTCTCTCATTTTTGCCTGCTGACTGTTGAGAGTTTGCGGTGAGAAGAAAAGGATCACGTAGAGCATTGCAGCTTGGGTGGCCAGAGCTGTGCTCCTCTGCTCTGGCAAAGGGTAAGCAGAGATCTGGACAGAGGGAAGAAGACGACAGATTGTATCTACTGATTGAAGTCATGTGATTGTTACACAAATGATTTTAATCTGGCTTGCTATGTCACTGGAAATCATGATGTTCTTCAGATGTTAATTAAAGGGAATATGTGTTACCTGATTGTACAGGTCATCTGACCTCAATCGTCCAATCAGCATCTCAATGAATGTTGAACTGATGGGAATGCGTCTGAGGAATGAAAACATGTATACTACACAGCGCTTTGATGAAAAGATAACAACAAATATCATGGAAAATTCAGATTATGATTTTTTATCATAATTTAATTATCTGATCACTGGCTACTCAAAAAACACTTTCTTTGATCACTGAGTTACACAAAAAAAGTTGACCGAGTAACTGCCCAAGATTTGTAAATACACTTTTGTTGCACAAGAAAAACCATGCAATGATGTAGTCATAACAACGGATGTGTATTACTCATGCACCAGCTGTGACTGCATTTGCATTACCAACGTCCACAAACTATCACTTGTATTTTGAGTCAATCTGCATGAAGAAAGGACTCACAAATATAGAAGCCTTGGATCTTAGATGAAGCAAATCTGTAATTGCTTGCAGGTGTAACGGTGTGCATGTTGGACTGGTAAATACCAACACCTGCTTGAAAGTTTAGCAATGATGTTTTGAGGTTCAAGGGTTGTTAAAACAACTTTTTCCTCCCAACAGAGGACTAAAACAATATAAAATACCCTACTGTTATGAGAAATAAATGAACCTATGAATCTCTCCCAAAACCTCCTTCCTACTTCCCAACCCCCCTTAACCCCCCCAGTCTTCCCCACTGAAGTATGTTACTAAACAGGCATTTCACCTTTGATAAATGGGAGTGCGTAAGTGACATTGTGTTCAATCAATCACCTGCCATCACTCTGGGTATTATGTTTTATGTGTACTATGCACCTGACAGCAGAGCAGTAACATCATATCTGAATGATGTATTAACTAATGTAGCTAGCACTGTTTTGGAAGTGAAATTAAGTCATGATTCACCTAAATATCACAGCTGGAATTCTTAATTGATCCAAGTTGACCTTTGACCCAAGGTGTCTTTAACATTACAAAATAAAGTAAGATTTTAGAAGTTAAAAGTACGGTCTGGACATGCAGGAACTGAAACATCAACAACTCCAACTAGTCAAGTACTTGCTCTCATTGTTATTCATTTTTGTCTAACTACAAAAACACTTTACCAAAGTGTAACACAATGGAAGTCAAGGACAAAAGTCCAGGACAAAATACATAGTATAAAACCAACAGTGAATAATGTGCATTTCAGTCATATTAAAAAATTGAGCCATTAATTTTCTTACTTAAAGTATTCCTCAGGATAATTTGGGGGTCGTTTTGCACCAACTGCAGATGAATACCCAGTGCTCCTTAGCAGCTTGCACACATCATCCATGTTTGAGTCGACAGCTGCTCTGGAGGCACTAACGACGGAGACAAAAACATGACACTGATATGTTAATCTTCTTTTGCACTGTTCTTGATTAAAATGATTGCAGTACAAACCATATACAAAATCTTTCATCCAAGGTCTATTGTGAGACAAATATTGGCTCAAATTAGCAAAAACCACTGAAGCACTTTCAGTGAAAGCACACTAAATCTTAAAGTTGTGAAGGGCAGTCATGACCAGCCCCATGCTGTGGTAACCACTGACAATTTTTGATTGTGCACGCTCCATCGGCAATTCAGCAGTAAGACCACAACAGTGGTTGGTTTCCTTATATTTCTACCCACATGTATGTGTGTATGTGTGTTGATTGAAGTACATTCCGAGACTCAAAATCTCTGCAATTAGGATTTGTAACCACAATAAAGACCACCCTGCAAAATTCATCTTGTGAGCCTGTCTCATTTCAAATGATGCATAATATCGGCTCCTATCATCTCTCCTTTTATTAATATTCAAAAAGTGCATCACACAGTAGACATTTACAATGGTGATGCTGGCAAGACAGTCAATTGATTCTCAGTCATTCGGTTATGCTGATACATAGCAGTTGCTTCTGAATATTTCCTTTTCCTTCATGTTCATAGTTTGATACTTCAGACTATGCATTGCATTATAAACTTACCAAAGAAAGCAAAGGCAAATGATGTGAGTAATTATGGTGGATATAGTGCTAAATTCCCATAGCCTGTCTATTCAATGGGAAAAAAAGAACTCGGCAGGCAGTGCCAGTGATAAACACATTTTCAAACGTTTCACATTGTGATTCCTTGGTCACATGACACCCAAGATACGGTCAAACTTGACAATAAACGATGTGGTTCTAAGAGGTCAACATCTAGATTACCTATAACGATGGTAGGATACCAGCATCCTCTCTCGGACCCTCCCGTCTATCCTCATGTCAACGACGAGGAGCATGACTCCATAGAGATAGAGGGACTCGCACTGTGAAATTGGAACAAGGAAGCAGCTTCACAATACCAAAAATAATGGCCCACATTTTGCACAATCCTCTTTTTATTTTCCAACTGTGTTACATCATTGTGAAAGAAATGAATAAGTAAAGATGAAGCGACCATTCTGGAGAGATGAACAAAGTGAGGCAATGTGGTTGGGGGGAAGCTGAGAGGTGTGAATCTGTAATTAACTCAGATTATATTTGAATCTTACCATGACATTATCTAGCACTAATTATGCATAGAATATTCAAGAGGACAGCTTTTGATTCCATAAACAAATGCGTTTTATGAATTTAGTTTCCTGATCTGAGTTTGTAATCTACAGCATATCACAACTTTCCTAGTACTTGCAAGAACATTGTTTAAGATTTTCAATGACATGAATATTAGTGTTTTCAAAAGGAATCCGGGTATCCAAATGGCATTTTATTACCTGAATCCAAAATTACTGCCTGATTCCTTCATAAATTTGAAAATAACACAACCTCTGTGTGAACACACCAAGTCACAGTGCCTAACTTCACCTTACCATACACAGCAAAAAGCTCAAAATGGAATTTTCTTCTTTTTCTCAAGGAAAATAAGTGGTCCTATTCATGAGAACATGCAGCCAAGTGTACGTAGTGTACTAGTAAGATTCCTCCGCACAAATGTGATGTACAGTACTGTGGAAATACTAATGATGACAATAAAGCCACGATTTTGGTCGGGTACCAGGGTACCCAACTGGTATGGAGAAAAACACTAATGAATGTATGTACAGCACAAATCAATTCAAGAAAATAAAATGTATTTGCTCACCATGAGTTGTTTTCCATCTTCATTCAGTAAGACTGATTCCAGTGTTTGTTGAATGAAGACACCTTCATCGAGGTCTTCCAAGAATCTAAAAAGAAATGATCACATCGGTTCTAAATGATTACTGCATTTGATAAGCTTGAGTCAAAAGGTGCTTGAATTGAAGAATCATAACACGTGCCTTGGTGAGTTTGTATGGAAATAAGTAACAGTACTACAATGCTTGACTCTTCTATACATTCACTCTGCAACAAAATGGTTTGACAATGCTTCTGGAGAGTAAGCAATAATGTTGAACTACTTTGTACACCTTTGTCTTACACAGGTCACTAGAGTTTAGCTCAGTTATCACTTCCCAACTCCCCTCTCTCATTCCCAAAGGTAAGGTTTACTTTCAGTCCTTGGTTCGCTGTGTGTTTCCTTCCCTTTCTTTCTCACCCCAATTAGAGATTACCTGATCAAGTCCGAGATGTACTTGTGTATACTCTCAAAGGCCAAGTAGAATCTTCGAAGAATATCCATGTGGTTCTCTCTGAAAGCTTCATCTAAATCCTGAAGATCCTAGAGCATCAAACACAAAAGAACAAAGATGAAATGAGATGGAATTTCAATTTATTTTTAATAGTTATCTGTGTAAAACTTAAACATCTGGTCATAGGTGGAAGAAAAAAGATTACTTACAGTACTGTACTCTAGACCAACTAAACTTTGTGGGAAATATGGATAGTATTGACACTGATCATGTAAGGTAGCATTCAAGGTTTGCACAGCAGTCTTTGAATTAGGAATTTAAGGTAGGCTGGTGCAATAAGTCACTTCAATTCTTTTGTATATACGGTGAACATTGGATTTTTTTTTTCTTTTCCTACCGGACTGGAATCAATTTTATGGTCGTAGTAATCAGAGCCTTTGAAGTAGTTGAAGTCGAACAGTATATCTGCATATTTCATCTGGTCATGCTTGGTCTCCAGTCTGAAGACAGGTGGAACAAAATCTGCCAGGCGCAGAAGTTCAGCGATGATGGCATTTCCTCTGGAGACCAACTTGAGGACTGTCTGACCACACAGGTTATTATCCGCAAGAAAGTCGGCCATCTTGAGTCAGGATACCTGATTATATAACAGGGTAATGAATATTTAAAAGGGCAATTCTGCAAAGTAGTAAACCAAAGGCAAAATCACACATTTGGCTATTGATCACTAGATACAGTTTCAACTTAAATTTCTTTTATGTTACCCATTGAATTATTACATGAACATTATTTTTGTGTGGATTTTGTTAAGTACGCATAATACGTGCTGACCTCTATATGCAAAACCCCAAAATTTAGTCAGAAACCCCTATATTTATGCATTATCAACTCAATTGCACAAATGGGTCATACACAATTCTACATACATAGTGCACCTCCATTTGCGAAAGCAATTGTCAACGCTGAAGCACGGCCATATACACAGGCATTTTGTTCAGTTGGGAGGGGACGGCTGCAAAAGTGGAACATCAGGCCCATATGCAGCTTTTTCAGTGGGGGACTTCGATTTTACCACAAGTGGAACATTTTCACAATAACAATGACCAACAACTTAAAACTCATTCTATATGTTGCTAACGTAGGCCTTCTACCATAGGCTGAGCGAATACTCCAGACCTTGTGGGGGTTCGTCCGAACCCCCCCCCCCCCCCCCCCGATACAGGCCAGCACATTGCCAATCTGTGTCCTGGCTGAGAAGTCTGAAAGAAGTGGTTTCCCTATCCTTACAGTAGCCTAGGCAAAAAATTGTAATTTCAGAAGGTTGTAGACCCCAAACGATGCAATACATTTAAGTGAGTTTCAGCTGGAAAATGATGGAGAGAAGTGGTGGTGACAAATTTTTAAATATGCAAAAATAATTATGAGAGTACCTTTAGACACATTTTCATTTTAAGTACTTTGCTTTGGTCCCATGTAATAATAGACGTTGTACTGTATTCTGCAGTTACACGGACACAGAAAGTTGTAAGAGTGCTAAGTTATTGTATATGCTGGGCTCAAGCAAGACTATAGCCTAGTGTACAGTAACTTAGACTACAGTTAGGAAAATATTTTTGGGTGAAGAAACATGGACCATGGAAGGAAATTCTATAGCCTACAGCCTGGGCACACTGCACTTACACTTACACTGTATAGCAACTGAGTGGAGAGGATTTTCCTCATCATGTGACAAAGGGCAATGAAAATAGGCTAGCCTAGGCAGTAAAGAGAACAACAGAACACCTGTACAATTATCGTTGTGATGTTATTGTCCTCGTACCTGTATTACACTACACTAACTTAAGTTAGTGATTGTGAAGGGTATGCAACTTTACAGTGTACATTGGCTTCTTATTACTGCGTAGCACAAATAATAAAATATAAGACTGTAGCCTAACTTGGGGTCTAACTGTTACGATACTGAATGTGTTCTGGCAAGTCACCAGGACACATGAAAATTTAGTTCAGACTGCAACTTACAGCTGTTTATTGCTACCTGTTCTTCATGTACAAGGTATTGCCATTGAAAACAGTACCATTAGCCACGAGCACACGTACAGTGCCAGTTTGGTATTTTCTGCTTCCCGGGGCTATAAAAGTAACTTAGAAATTGAGCCAAGTCATTTTGAGGGGGTGTTCCTCCGCCAGGCCAGACAGTGATACACTATGCATATAGCACGAGTACATGACACACTATTACGGTGAAGTGAATTAGCGAAACCGCAAGTATAGTCACGGGAAATGCCCAATTCTGAGTCTGACTACGGTGCCTTGTAAGTCACCTTCCAGGTCAAAGAAATAGATAAAATCTACGGTTGTTGGTTTTTTTTCCACTATGGCTAACTTATATGGATTTCAGTTCGATCATGTTTGCAATTTGATTAAAGCAATCTTTCATGTATTCTCTCATATATTCTCAGAGCACTTGGCAATATGAGTGGCATAAACATCCCTTTACCCGGCCGTGGTTCCACAGCCACTGCATTGATGTTGCATGGAAATGCCAATTTGCCATGCAGACGGCGGTCACGGTATCATAACGAACGTGAACGTGACATGAGCGATCGAGGTAACTTCGTTTTTTTAATAGAAAATCACCGGGACGATTTATAGGCCGCGATCCTCACTTTTCCGTAAAAGTGGGACAATTTTAGGGGCAGATGGTAGTCCTAGTGTGGAATGGGCATTTTTTTAAGTGTCCAGTTTCCCCTATTGACGTGAGCTAAAGGTGATTTACCTCCCTTTGCATTTTTTCTTTCTTTTTTTCTTAGAATTAAATAACATTGAGATCCAAATAGATGCGATCAACAAGCCTATGACTAGTTTCTAAATGAGTAAAAATCCATTTTCAGAAGTTTGAAAATCAACCAAATTAAGTATAATGTTATAAATGTGCATTAATTCAGTAGACATACCATTGACCTCCACGTAACCCAACTGAAAAGATGGCAACTTTGGAGAGCCACATTATTCTTGATGGTCAGTAATTAACAGCGTTGAATCATAGGGGACATGTCACCAGGGTGGCATAGCCTTGTTTGTAGGAGGGGACACTTGCCTGCTAGTTTTAAATAAAGTTAGTATATGATATGGAAATGACTCTACTGCAATGGTTCCCCTTCTGGATTTGGAACTTTTGACCTGGGTGGGGGTGCATGGGGCTTGACTGAGAATTGTGGGGCTTTTTCTCAGGCAGGCGGTTACCGGCAGCCTACTAGTGGTGTACCCAATGGGCCTTCATCTAGTCCTCTGATGTCTGCTGTTTTTATTACTGACATATTGTCAATTTTAGGAATGAGTAAGAAATTTCCCATGATGTTGTTAAAGCCTCATTCAGAGTTTGTGGTTTAACCTCGTAACCCATAGTTTTCTCAAGATAGCCGGAGATTTACTTCAGAAAGTCCAGCGCATTGCTAATAAGTTGATTAGTGCCTTAAATTAGGGTGTTCTTTATAATATTGTAGGTATTCTCTGATAAATCTTACTTCACTGAGCTGAGCTGATTGCAAAGAATTTATTCAAATTTACAAGACAGGTAATGGTTTTGATAATTCATCCTTTACTGACTTTTTCAAGTCAAGACTTTTGAGTTTGCGATTCCTTTGAAAGAGGTCATCTATTGTCTTAAACTCCACTGAGAAGTTTCATAGAAGGATTGACGGCAATATTCGTCGTTACTTCTTTTCTCAGTGAATCGTGATCTGGACTGCCTGAAAATGTAGTAGCTAGTATACTAGAAAAGTACTTTAAGTTTGTAATCGGGTTTGAGTTTTGTAGATTGTAGATTTATCTATTTATTTTCAGGGTACATCTGACTTACCGTCACCGTGTACTATTGCTTTAAGGTATATTTGTCCTTTTCCTTCGAAAGAAACCACAAATATATCAGTCTATACAACCTCTTTGTGACCGTGACGGACGTACTCACACAAAATGTATTTTTCTTTTCGGATAGAAATTTTGTTTTCAATGTTTCTTGGATACGAAATGGTGTACTCACAATTTGACGGAGTGGAGTATTAACAGCCTTTGCCATCCGAAGAGGGAGAGGGGGTTGAACATGCAAAGGATATGAAAGTGAGGATTAGCGTATTCCATACATCTAAGCTGAATGCCGTTAGCACAAAGGGTCACGGTGCAGAGAAAACGTTTGGATAAAAATGCCCCTCCGCAGGTTGAAGGAAATGGCATGATCATCAGTCCTATTGTCTCTCAGGCTTATGGCCTTGTAATTTTCATGGACGTGTTCTCTTTTTTTTAAGAGCACTGGTTTTGAAATTGACACTTGCACTACAAAGGTTGATGTTATTTTTCTTCATTGTTTTCAAAGTCCTTTGTTTGACTTGTTTGACCCCGGCCCCCTCCCATTTTTTGCAGACGCCACGTCCCGGCGGTGCCCAACTTGATTTTCTTTTAAAGGGAAATAGGGCGTTTAGAATACACCAACATGACATACAAAAGAAAATAGCGGTAATCATTGTTAAACCATTCAGTGTCATCAATAAACATCTACCACAGCTTCATCTCCTCAAACCATTATGCATGTGATGACTAACGGAAGATGCATCATTTGAATTTTGAAAAGTTTGGGTGAACAAATTAGTGTTGGGTAAGAAATAACTGTATTTCTATCTGCGAGGAGCTTTTTTCTTGAAAAGAAGGCTACTGTACTTCCTTATTTTGAATAATCTATCATTCTACGTCCACAAACATTGGTTTCAAAAATATGAATGTTTTCTCTAAAACAAACGCCCTATTTCCCTTTAAGTTCAGTTTATCCCGACTGGCTCATTAAGCCCGCCTACCACACGATTCCATGGGCTACTGGCCATTTTGTATTCAATGGTGGGGGAAGTGGCGCGTTATAATATCTAGGAGAAAGGGCTTGAAATTTGACCAACATCTGTCATTGAATGGCTCATTTTGAATGAGGGTAACATCTGTGATTGCGTAGAAGTAGTCTTTTTTTTTTTCCAGTATGAATGATAAAATATAGCGACGTAAAGAGCTGCCAGTGTAAAGTATTCAACTAGAGGTGCCTTTATATTGGTAGGCCTAAACAACTCCAGATTGCATTTTATGATAAAAAAATAAATATTTGCCAAGATTTTCAGGCATGACTTACTGATAAAGAAGATGCCTTAGATGTAGGACAAAAAAGGAGGGGTGGGATTTGGCCAGACACTTCAACATAATAGGGTTCATTTTCGTCATTTTGGATAGTGGGTCTATCACGTACGTCGCAACACATAGCTAACATTTCGTAATCTGGAGACCCCTCTTCAGTATATTGCGTGCTCTTTGGGAGCTCATTTCACAGGCTCTTTAAGCACGACACTGGATTGCATGAGTGTCAGCTGACAACTGACTCATTCAGGAGCGACATACAGGTAAAAACCTTTTCTTTTGTTTGAAAAAACCTTGTTCGGCCATTTTAATTTGTTCTTTTATAAATCATGAAGAGAAACTGATCGAACCTTACGTAACTTCATGTTGTAACCTTTAACTTTGAACAGGTTGAAAATACCCAGATATCATACACCAGCATCTATGGGAATTGTTCCGCTTTGTTTTGAGACTGCAATGACGCAAATCTTGGGAGTTGGAAGAGGTTAGTAACTGTTTCTTACAGGTAAATTCATCAAAGGAAGACAAAAGTCATAAGAAACAAAGCGAAAGAAAAGGCGAAAACGCTTTTCATGGTTTGTTTAGTAAACCCTGTCTCTTGTTTCCTTTACACGGCCTCCGTAGCCCCCCGCCCATGTTTAGGTTTTCCCACAGACCCTATACTGTTTTCTAAAGGCCGCCCTCCCTTTCCATCTCTCGCGACAACAAAGTAGGGCCGGGCGAGTCTACCGCGCTCTGCAGTATGATTATGAGAATGATGCATGAAATTAAAAGCGCTTGTAAAGTTGCTGCAGCTGAAACAACCATAACTTCTTGACTAACGAATGGCTGCAAAAATCCGGAGTTCACTGAAGAAATATTTGAACTTTCTTTTGAACATCAATGCGATGTAGATGCTCTTTGTAGGAATCTTTTTCGAAATTGCCGTCGGAGAGGAGAGATTACCCTAGCGGAGAAAGTGTTCATCGATGTAAGTTGAAACATGTATTGTTTAGTGTTTACTTGCGCTAATTTATAGCAAAACTGGTACGTGAACAAATTCCTCCAACTGTTAAGAACTAGAACGTACAGCCTACTGATTATTGTGCAGTATTCCTCGACACTGGGCTTTGTCCAGCACCCTATTTATCGTTGCAGAGGCTCAGACTAGGACAATTTCAACGTCCAACTTTGTCAGGTAATTAAGAAGAAATATCCTTCAAAGGTAGTTCAGTGAACACCAAAACTGGCACATTACTGTTATTAAAAAGGAATTTAAAATTATATTGCACCTTAATCAAAAGTGTACACTGTAAGTAAGCATGCGTAGTTTACAGGTTTAGTTAATTGTACAATATATAATGGGGTGACCATTGAATGCGCAGTTTAGGATACCTAGTAGTATGACTATGAGAGTTCCACCTACGAAAGTTGGAATATTTTATCGTGAATCATATTTTCTTAGATGAAGATTTTCTCCGTCAAAATTGTGTCACAGAAATGAGATTGCCATCTTTGTGAATATGATAATGTAAAGTGCGCACGCTGTTGACTACAGCACAGTAGTGCAGATAAGATAGTAATGCCATGTGCTACATTATTTTAATTTGCCTGCCCAAAGCTTTAAAAAGAAATGTGATTGGAATGTTAGGCTAGATGCTCACATGACAGGCCCACACAGTCGATGGACACATTTACATTCACAAAAGTCACAAGTATACGTTGTCTGTGTGCATTATGTGCATGATATATTGTGTTGACAGTTGCAATGCCATCATTTCATGTACTGGATTTACACTGGAAAGTAAAGGTGAACTGAAGGCTAATATACACTGTCAGTTACCAGAGCAGGGTGAGTCACACAAGCTGTGGGTCACAGACTTGACTGATGGCCTGTACATACTGGAATGCCATCTGTCCCAATTAATCTGGATTTCCCCACTTAATTAAAGTGTTCCAACAAGTTGACTCAATTGAGACAAGTTGTCTCAGTTTTCTTGCATTTATAGCTCATGTATTAGGTGTTGTAATCTGTATCATGGTTTTTGCTTGTATAAACAGTAAAAATTAATTTGCCTTTCAATAATGTCTGCATCACATGTACAGTATTGAGCACTTCTCAATTACTGTATCCATTAATGAATGACACAACTATCGTACTAAATTTCCATGCCTGAGGTCTAAAAAAAATGAAGAATACGTAGCTGAAACTCACAAGGCCAGAGAGACTGGGAAGTTTGAGAATGGCCATTTCCTCCGATCTACAAAAAAATATGTTGATGGTGTTGCTCTCCTTGGAGGCACGACTGCCTAACCACCATTGCACCCTAACCACCTTTGCGCCTTTCTCCCAGCCCTCCTGGAGGAAAAAGTGTGGTGGCACACCTACATAGCTGCCAAGTTCGGAGAGGCTAGATGCGGGTCCATCTCTGACCTGTCCGTCTGTCGGTGGACCGCCGACCTGGGGGTTAGGTATAAGGGAAGGGGACCCATTATTTTCAAAAATTTTAGAATTTTAGAAGGGTCTATTTATGCAATTTGGTGGCACTTTTTTTTAGCAAAAAGGTTAGGGTGTTGCGACAACAAACATAGCACTTGAAGGATGCACTGCAGCGTGATCAGTGAAAGTAAGCCTACGATGATATAGTAGAGTTTTTGTGTAGAGTTGGAAGTTTCCGGTAAGTTTACAGCACTGATATTTGTGCGTAGCACTCCCAAGACAGGAAAGATTTGAAATGCGGGTTTTCAGAGGGCTGGGCGGATCAGCAGGGTTGGGTGTTCACATGTGGATCAAACCCACGAAATGAGGGTCACTTGGGAGGTAGGACACTAAGACCCTTCCCCCAGTTCCGTCTCTAAACATTATCTATGTTTAATTTTCTGCCAGCGAAATAAGGTAACCCCAGGGGTACATCAGTGTACTTGTTTGCCAGAGAATGTTCCATGTATGGAAAGATTGATGCTGAAATTTTTCCAAGGTGTCATTCTGTATGCCAACGTAACACAGGTGTTATGTACCTCATACTATAACATTTATATAACATGCTGTAAAATGATTCTTCACACTTGAAGCATACATTTACACACGTTCTTCCTACATGGCATGAATTATATATTTTGTGTCAACTGTACACTTAAAGGGAAAGCTTCATGTCATCAAAACAATATGCATGTGATGAAAAATGGAACTTGGAAGATGTATCATTTGAATTTTGGAAAGTTTTCGTGAGCAGATTACTGTTGAGCAACAAATGACTGAATTTCTATTGGTTAGAATCTTATACGTGTCTTGAAAAAGAAGGCCTCTGTCCTTCCTTATTTTGAATGACCTAGTATTCTGTAAACACAAACATTGGTATTAAATTTGTTTTCTGTACAACAAATGCATTATTTCCATTTGAATCTAGTGGAAGCATACCACCCATACTGTGCGATTTCCTGTCCACTAAACTTGCAATTTCTAGAAAACATGTGCAACCTCCATTGACCGAGCTAAAAAATATACTGCATCTTAAACACAGTTTCCAATGGTTACAAAAATATTGACATTTTTGGCACGGATCATGACAGATGTTCCCATACAATAACTTTAGGCACCAGTTCTGCTGGAATTATTATTTGGCTCAAAAATTTTAGTCATAGGGCTAGTCGCAAGGCTGTGTTAGGTTTAAGGTTTAGGATTACGGTAGGTTAGGAGTTTGGTTAGGGTCAACAACCATGCAGTGATTTTTTATTCCTTGCCGTAGGCAGGGGAATCTATGCAGTCCTGATGTCGTGTGTGTATGTATGTGTGTATGTATTTAAGGGTGTGTGTGTGTGTGTGTGATGGTTGCTCAACACTCTATCTCAAGAAAGGTAACTCTGAGTAATTTTATTTTTAGCATGTAGGTTGCCCATATTGAGTAGATGATCCCTGTTGTTTTTGGTGTCCAAATCTTGCATATTAATGAGGTTATGGGGTAAAACATAAAAAATGTTAAAACTGCCATAGTTCCTTATCCGTGGGTCAGATTTGTTTTAAACTTGATAAGGTTGTCTGTTATTAACAGGTTCACGACCCTGTGAAATTTAATGCTTATCAATAGGGAGGAAGGGATAATTTTTCACTATAAAACAATAATAATAGCCTAAACACCATTATTGTGGTTATTATAAACTACCCTACAAATTCATATGGGGCTACATTGTGCAATGGCAGTTTTTGATTCAGTCGCACACAGTTAACTCAATGGGATTGCTCCCTACAGTTCTGCATTTGTACCTTAGTGAGTAACTTCTAGTGTGAGGGCCCTCCGATGATAAGTTGTCCAGAGAGATAGTCTTGGTATGGGGGGTCATGGGGTCAGATAGACCCCATGCATTGGAATGTTAATGGGTTTATAAAAAAAATGAAGAAAAGAAAAAAAACCATCTGTTCTGTCATTTATTTGGATAATATCAATATCCAGAGGAACAGCTGGTAGCATAACAAGGTTTCTTAACAATCAAATTGGAGTGCTTTCAATCATATTTCACAATGTCGGAAAGGATGGAGGAAGCAAAAATATTGAGGAGGGATCATAACTTAGGGTCAACTTACGAGGACTTTGAGTGTGTTAAAAGCTACTTGTAACAAGGAAGAAATTATCACAGAGTCGATAAAGGAAAATTTGCAAAAGGCAGAGCACCAATTTGAGGCAATGGAAGAGGTTCATGCTGATCTGGATGGGCTGTTGTCTGATGAAGCATTTGAGCAAGCAGAAAGCTGGATGTTGGAATGCCAAAAGCATTATACTGAGGAGTTAGTGAAATTGAGTTTAAAATTAGCGTTGGAAGTACCTAAGGCAGAAATTCCACCATACGATGGAGACCCAAGAACATTCTGGTCGTTTATGAAGAATTTTGAGGTAAATATGGCAGACAAGCTGAGTTCAGATGAGGTAAGGTTGAGTTATTTGATTCAACTAACAACAGGCAAGACTAGAAGCAGCATTGATTACTGTGTGTTTCTTGGAGCTCAGACATAATGTTGACTGATGTCATACTCATGCTGTATTTGATGTGTGGGTTGTATAGCCTGGGTAGGTGATCCCTTTTGCTTTTGGTGGACTTCAAATGTCACGGTCATTTTAGGTCACCAAAATAAAGGTCATTTTGGGTTAAAGGCTTGTGGTGTATCAAGAAAAATAACTGCAGTTGATTTTATACTTGTCATGTGAATAATTCATGTTTGTTGTAATATAACCATGTAGCAAGGAATCACAAAGCCATTTGGCTTTCTGGTTCAGTGTATGTAGTAATTTGCTTGTTCTTTTACTCTTTGCCCAGCCTCTGTGATCCCTCTCCTGTGTTATATGTTTGACATGATATTTGCCAGGCAAATGTCATGTCAAACAGTTGGTGGTGAAAGGTACTTACATGCCAGAAGCATTCTTGGAGCCTTTTGACTTTGTAACCTTAAAAGAGCAAATTTTATAATCTACAAGGCTTTCCATTAACAATAGTCATTACCCTGTCCCATGATCATGACACCCATGAGGCTGGTGCTGTACCTTTATGCTTCACAAATCACATTTAAAAGAGAAACTGGTAGATGTGTTGATGGACTCTTAACTTGGCTTGGACTCTCCTGACTTCGACTTGTTCTGGACTGGAGGCCTCTTGAACTTGGACTTGGCTTGGACTCAAGCCTTGCGAATTTGACTCCAACTCTGAAGTATTGTACTGTATTCTTCAAAGCACTATATTTCTGCTGTTTAGAAATGTTTGCTGAAATTGCTACTTTTTTGGAACCAGTTACAGTACTTTACTGTAGGCCTATACATGGCAATTCTTTAACAAAAAATGTGTGCATACATCAAAAGATATGTTGGCAACTTGAAAAATATTAACAGTACAACCCCAAGCTGTTGGCATACATGCTGAAGGCCACAATTTTCACCACCATCTTTGATCAGATCACCATGGTGTTACAGTAGGCCTATGTAAACAAAGGAACAAATTTGCACTATTTTGTTTTGGTGTACAGCAGGCCTAATTTCTAAATTTGCTTCTGTTTGGAACAAATGCTGTACAGTACATGTCATGTGCTTTTAAACCAATCAGGTGTTTACTTCGCTCCTCACTTGCCTGATAAAGATAACTTGTTTATTGTGTATTACATTTAATAGGAATCGGTTTTTAATTCTCAATAGACATGTTTGTGCATTTCCCCAAGAGTTACATTTGAAATCTAGGTGTACTTACAACTTAGTCAACCTTCAAGTGTGTAACCTGTTAGCTCAGCAACACCTTGATCCTCTTGTTGAAATTTTTGAATCCCTTTGGTAGTTTTTTGACACAATTGATATTCAGACTTTTCTGCTTGTTGAAATTGTATGTTCGTACAGTACGTCACTGAAATACTGTAGCCTGCTAGTGTCTGTGAGCAATTGAAAATAGTAAAACACTTGCATCCCATATACAGTATTCCTTCTCGGTAAATAATTACAAATTACACCTGCCAATCCCCCTTTAAGTGTGTAAACCAGACTGAGATCTCTAATAGAATCATATTCTGTAGGTCTTTATGCCATAGCAGAATACTGTACGGTACATGTGTGCAGTGTGGAAATGCTCTGTACTGTAGGGGCCACTCTACTGGAGTTGGCTGGGAGTCTCCACTCGAATTCCCAGAGTCAATTCAGGTGGCAGTTGTAAAACTAGATACTGTACTGGACACTTGATCACTTTTGTTTGCTTACAGTAGCAGTTTGAAGTAATGGTCTTTTGCAAGTTTCATATTAAAAAGTGATGACTTTCATGTGTTTTCTTGTTTCCCAATAAGACCTACTGTACCCTATGTCTGACAATTCAGATTATTAGCAAGAAGCCCAATTCTAACCCACAAAGACTGTTTGGCACCCTACAGTACATTGTTTTTATGATAAATCGGCCAAAATGTAACGCTCTACATGACGTCATTGACAGTAAGTACATTAGGTAGGAGCCACGAGTACTGTAGCTGCGAGTTGACTCCAAAAGTATTAGAGTCGCCCAAGTCTACTAAAAAACCAACCTTCACTAGATCTCATCGTAACAGACTGTAAATAATATATACGTCTATGGCATGTAACTGACACATCATTTGCCAATAGCACTATACCTGAGACAAGCACTGGAGACTTTTAATGTGCTTCATGGGAAGTATCTTTGAAGTGTTCAGCTAGAACTAGAAGCTACATGTACCTGTGACTGCTGAAATGTGTATACTATTTAATATGTTCTGTAGCTAGATGTATATTTAACAGATGAACCTCTGCTCACTGATCAGTTGAGTGTTTGACTAAATTTGTGAAATCTTCTGTTGGACTGAATACAAGAGTAACTTTTCCTGCATTATGATTTATATTTTTGTTATATTTTTTTTAGCTTTCTACCTCCTCCCAAAAATGATCAGTTTAGAGCTAGATGTGGCTGTCTAATGAATCAATAATGAGATAAGTTTGACGAAAAGACGAGATTCAGTTTTCGTAAAACTTCCCTACCTCTCAATCACAAACCAGTAAAATAAAAGAAGTGAATTCTAGCCAGTCGAGAGTACAGTACAATGCTATTTTACCTTCTTACTGTTTTGCTAACAAAGGAAAGCTCTTCATTGTTTGGCCAGCTTCTTCAAATGAAAGTGTTTCTTCAATGATGTGTAATGTTTGCATGGATTTACACAGATTTGCTTTTAATCATTTTGAGCTTGCCTTATTTATACTGTTGCTGTAAAATGTGTTTAAAATCTTTTCTCTCTAATGAAAAGAGCATGCACCCATCTGCTTTCTGTCTCTGTTGTGGTAAACATCGAGCTTACTGTAAACGAAGCGTGCCGTTGTGCTGGTGGAATTCTCAAAACCCAATACACATTGTCCAACACCCTGCAGCTTGTCGACATCTTCAGATCTTTGCTCGCTTCGTTTAACATGCAAGCTGATTAAATACAGTGATTCATGCCCTGAAAATCAAATCAATTCCTTGAAAGAAAGGAGAATATTCTCAGAATGAATGGGCAGAAAGTTCAAAAGGAGAAAAATGAAGGATAGATTTATTCCAGGGATTTTGCCGTCTTGTGAAATTTTTATGCTGAACTCGACATTTATCTTTACCCTTACAGGCAGGCTTTGTTGATCATGAGTAATTGTAAGGAGTTATAATGAAAGAATTGATAGGAAACAGGTCTGGATGGAAGGATCTTTAATCATTTACTGACTTTACAGAATGATCTAATTGTATTCCACAGCTGTCCCGATCAATGTTTTAACAAATTCATCAGTTGGCAATCTCATCGCAGCCAACTAATATAGAGTACATGGGAATAGATATTAAAAAAAAACACAAGAAGTTGAACAGTTGAAATGCTGTATACATGTGGCCTGAAATTATGTCCTAACTTTGTCAGCCATGTTTTACAGTTCTTTTCTCACTGATCTGTAATCAATTTTCTAAAAATGAAAAGTGCCTAAGTAGTTAACTGTATGATGATTGACACTCCCAGCTTGCACTGCTTCTCCCTTTCTTGAGCGATGCCTCCTCGTGTTCTATAGACCAACCTTACTGCTTCATCACAATTCCATTATCACAAAATAAAATTTCTTTCAACTATACTTTTGATATATGTGCACCTTAGATTTATTCCCTCAAGTGGTCGTTTCCCATTTGTACTGTAAGCATGTACAGTAGATCTGTTCAGTTGTACAAGTTTCAGTAGGATATTGATTACTAGTGTTGCTGTACGATATTTACTGTATGATATCAGTACATGTTTGAATGTTTCTTAGAGCAGATTTGAATACTTCTAGTAAATGACATACATGGAAACAAGGAATCAGGGGGCCTTATCATCTTTTACTTTAATTTTAACTTAGGAGATGAAACCATTAAAACAGCAATATGAGTATTGTGTCAGACGATTTGACTATATAAAGATGTACAGTACTTCACACTCTACATTGCAATTGCCATACCCAGACCAAATTTTTACTGTTGTACACAATTTGTTTGGTTTCAACTTACTGAACCCTTAGAATGCAATACCCAATTTGCAATATACAGTATCATTTGGCAATGGAAATAAAGGTTCTCAAAAGATCAATTACCAAAATTTCATATTGCTACAACAGTATTGATTTCATACAATTCTGAATTTATGTTTTATGAACACAAGATACAAAGTATTTTTTCCCCCCAAAATGGTCAGGCAGATCGGGATGAAGAAACTCTCCACACATCAGTGGACTTGGCTTTACTAACATTCCATCCCCTCATTATCAGGTTGTCCTTTACTGGTATTGTGTTTGTACAGATTGGATCATTCTGTCCCAGATTTTGCCCTGCATTTCCTGGAATCTGCACTGCAGTCATGTACAGTGCAGTGCTAGCTTTTAAAGGTCTTGTGAAGTACATCTAGAAAAGAACTCTGCCTTTATTTTAAAGTTACAGCTCAGCGAAAGGTGAATGAAAATCCGTTGGAACTGTGCTTCTATCCACTGACGGTTGGGTGGTATGACGTTGAACGTTTCTTGAAAATGATGACATGTAGTGTTGCACAGTGCTGGTATGTCTTTGTTGGCCTGTATATGTTATCTTTTAATTACTGTACTCATTTACTGGGTTACAGATTAGTAAGTGATGTCAATATTTGCGAGAAATACATGCTTTCCAAATGAAACCCTCAGGGCATGTAAAATTTTCAACTGTCCTTGAAATAGAGTTTTTGAGTAAACAAATAGGACATATCATGAGAGTCCCTCTCTTGATGTCGTAAATTTGCATACTGATGTACTCAGTCAATGTTTATTCATGACGCATGTATAAGAAAGGAGATTGTAATATTGTCAGCATATAGATTTTGATGAAATTTGTAGCTACAGTATTTTCAACATTTTAATGATTAATATGCACAGCCAGTATTCCAAACCATTTGTCATTTTCATGTCACACAACCTTTTAGTGTGTATGCAGAAGTACTGTATATGACTGAAAATGCATCCTTTCGGTTAGCCTGTCAAGATGTACATACAGCACATGCAATTACAGTTTGCATACAATATTACTACACTGCATGTCCAACATCCATCGTTAATTGATAACAAAATGAGATACAGTAGTATCATGTGTGCTCAATCATAAGCTTTCAGTAGGGTTCAAAATACACTTCTAAGCATCAGTTAAACTGACAGTCACATGCACGATTGTAAATGCTCTATGTAACACTCAGCTTGCAGATATGTTACTCTATCAAAGCTTTAAATGTTTGTTTGAACGGATCATTGGAAGAGTGTCACCATCACTTAATATCAGATTAGCAGCTTGTGCCTCCATGAGACTCCAGCTACACAAATTTAGTGATAAAGTGGAAAACAGTGGAAAGACTACCAAATGTTGCTCTTTGTTTGCTGATGTTCCATATATGTGAACCGCACTGTAGACACATGACTGTGCGATTGTTTAATTCATTTTAAACCAAGGTTAGTAAATGTACAGTACTGTCCATTACTTAATTGTTTCATAGTGATTTCACACCTACTTAAAGCTTTAATTTTGAACTACCATAGAGTAACATTGCTACTGCAAGCAGTTCGATCTTGCTAGTCGTACAGAGTAACAAGATTGTTAATCCCAATTTCATCGTCACCACAATTATGCAAAGTACAATCAGAGTTAAGTCCAAAGGGCCCAACCACCCATGTAGATAAATTGAAGTACATTCCTTTGTCTGCACAGTCATGGTCATTGTGATCCTGTTCCTTATCGTGCAGTACCTCTAGAGGTGGGCCAGTTGGTTAGCCAGATACCTGAATGGTAGACCTGTATAGTGATGGAAAAAATGTTCATTTCCTGGGAAGGGATTCTAAATTTTATACAATTTCTTGTTGCCTTCTGAATATACACAAAGTTCCTGGGGAGGAGCCTCCTGGCTTCCGAACATTTTCCACCCATGGACCTGTGAGGCAATGCATATATTTAGGTACAGTACATGTATATACTGTGCTTACAGTATGTAGGTAGCGCATGTATGTACTACTGTACCTGTCTGACATTTTGGCTACACTGTACCTGTTCGATGCATCATATGCACTGATGTATACATACACGTAAAGTACAGTACTGTATGCTAGACAGTTTTTTATTTCCAAATAGATACAATTGATCGAAGTGACAAAAGTGTATGTTGAAACGTTCTGATTTCATCATAGCAGGGCAATTTATGCGCGTATATACTGTAATTTGCCTTGTATGATTTGTTTTTATAGTCATGTGTCAAAAAGAGGTAAAGCTACATGAAGCACTTTCAAGCAGTCAATCTGTTGAGGCCTGACTCTGCTTTACTATCATTTGGTAATCAAGACATGTTTATTCATAAAGTATTCTAAACAATGAAAACAGCAAACTAGGAAATGAATACAAACCACAAAACAAACACTTTGCATGCAGGCAAAGATATACTGTACACATGCAGATACCGCACATGTTATACTGTAGGCATGTATACATGCAAATTTTACTGGATCTTAGAAGGCAGTCACTAATCACCCCTAGCTACATTTTAGACTGGTGGTAAGCAAAATTATTGTTTGGTTCTGCTTTGTCATTGACAGCAAATTCAAAAGATGCAGAGTACCGTAGCTCATATTGGGCAATATATGTAGGAATTCACAGGGGCCAATTATTATGATGTGGAGGAGTTTAATTAAGACGGGTTGTGGGAGGATCTATAGTAAAAGTACACAGCAAGTGGTTGGGAGAGTTTAAACTATCTGGTGCCTTGAGTCCTTGTCTTTAAAGGAGGATACAGTAGGTACTTGTGAGATCCATTTTACATAACTTTTTGCATGTTCTTCTGCATGTGCAGTGTAGTCATATATTTCTTAACAGATTTGTGGTAAAAAAAATCTACTTTGGCATACTTTGTCATAAAGTGCCTCAGTTGAGAGAAAAGAAAACAGTAATTTTTTAACTTGTGTTACTGTATCTTAACGTCCCCTTGATTCATAAGTATGTGTTTTATGCCTAACCCTGGTCAAAGGTTGTTAATATTTACCTTAACTCTGCTGGTAAGCACTGTTGACCTTCAAGTAACAGTTAACATTCCCTCCCCAAGCAAGGGAGAGTCCTACAACACACACTCATGAATGTTATCTAGTTGACATCAAGATAAGAAGAACTAAAACTGCGGTGGGGAACCTCCGGCCCGCGGGCCGGATCCGGCCCACAAGCCAAATTCATGTGGCCCACGAGACGAGCTACAGAATATAATTTTTAATTTCAAAACAACGGAAATATAACGTAATGGCCACCTGTCCATTCCAAAGTGAGGAAAAATAGCATTTTGAGAGGGTTTCGAATGGGTCCAAATAGAATCGTAGAGGCCATTTCCTGCGATCTGAGGGGGTTTGTGAAACAAAAATTTTCTCGGTACGCTGGGCGCCAACACATGGTGGTGCTCTGCTTAGATTGTCTCCTCATTCGGCCCGCTAGCATTGCTGTGATCATCACAGTGGCCCTTTCTGGGGAAAAGGTTCCCTACCCCTGAACTAAAAGCTTAACCCCTACTGGGGCGCTGTATATCCACATTTGCCATTGGTTTATCACTAACACAAGTCTGTAAAGGAGATACCAGATGTGGAGGAAGAACATGAAAAAAGAGATGTAAAATTTATGTCACAGCTACAGTACCTACAGTATCCTTCTCCATTTGTTCTTGTCCAGAAATTGAACTAAATCTTTTAGAAGAAAGATCTTTAAAGCAAAATCCTTTGGTCATACAGTTATGCTTTTGCCAGAGAAATAATGTTTATAATAACATTCATGACCTTTAAGAGACGTATCATGTGTAAAGGACATTTCCAGTTGATTGGTATAACTGCGCATGAAGGTTATCTAAATCCCTTCAAGGAGAAGTACAGTAGCTGTACACAAAAGGTACACAAATTGTCACCTTCATGCAGTACAGTGAATTCAATAATAAATGAGGACAGCATACTGTGCAACTTAAAAACAATGCTATTCTGAGGTCATTCTTCTATCTCAATTCGGTTGCAGTACATTGTTTTATGATCTTGAAGAAAATGACTCACATTTACTTGAGGACACTTTCAATGTCGGAACTTTGTGGATTGTCGGTCACTCATCGTCGTGATGAGATCATGAAACCTCATTGAGGTTCCGTATTTAACTGTAAAAGAATGGAGGTTAGTAATTAAGGGTACAGACTATCATCGGATTGCCAGATGTCTTAAAATTTGTCATGTCTGTGACGATATGTGTCACAAGTGATTAAAATATAAAGAGAGGAATAAGGAGAAAATGGCTTTTCCGTCTTGAGCTTATTTTTTCACTGTTCTCCATACAGTGTTCCGTATGGTAAACAGACTCGACATAGATTCTTCATTTAGCTGGTGATTGTGACTGACTCACTTCATATCGTCTCAGTCATTGCTACCAGCTCTTTTATTTTTTTGTGCGGATTATGACTCACTGCTTGTGTATATCTCTGAGTTTTTGACACATATAGTACCTAGACTTGTAATACACAGTACAGTATCTTCGTCAGACCTCTAACCAACGTTTTATTGATTGTAATTTTCACGGTGGAAAGATCTGTCCTGTCCGATGTGAAATAAATGGATTTGAGCTAGATTGGATCATAAGTCATTTGCTCTGGGCATTCATAAGTGACTGCCTGGAAGAGAAGTTCCCTTCCAAGAATTGAGCCTTAAATAGGATCTAGGTGCAGTATGTATGTACAGTACTATGCTGTACATGACGACTACAACTTACATAAAGGTACAATGTGAATTTCCTGGCACAGTAATTAGAAAGCTGACCTTTTTGAGAAATTGACCATTTGTCACTATATGACTGTTTACTGTACAGAATTGTGTGGCAGGCTGAAAAGTATGCACGACTTAAAAGTGATAGGAATTAACATTGCGTGTGTCATATCTATGAATATTCATTCAGAAGACAAGTGACTTTACAAGTAATGAGTGTCAGTAGCAGGAAAAAAAAAACGAATTGGTTGACAGAGAAAAGTATAGTATTTACTTTATACCCCCAAATCATAACACACAATGTATGATATATTGTACCTTTGATAAAATGTGTACACCTTCAAAAATATTTGATTTAAGTTTGTCAGTTTTTTGGGGGGCATATCACAGTTGATAATTTACATTGAAATTGTGAAAGATGTTCATCATATCAGCATCTCCCAACAGTGTTATTATTTTCTTCTCCATCTCTTCCTTATCCTCATCTCATGTGCAAAGGAAAAAGTTATGATAGTTGTTGGTAAACATGTTTACCATATTGCTATGTCACAGGTCCATAGAAATTTAAGTAGCTATTGTTCATTGTAGTTGTTCTCACTCGCTCTCTGACCACCCCCCTCCTTACTTACTCCTTTCTCCTTTCCTTATGCTGGCAATAACACAGCAACTCTGTAATATTTCTCAGAAAGTGATCTTGCCTGCCATATCATGCCATGCCATACCTGCCTGTTTGCTGCTCTGCCTGCATGCCATATCTAATACAGTACTGTGTTTCTGTTGACTGCCATACACTTTCCAAGACATCTGGGTGATTAGTTAAACTTTTTCGCTTTGCTGTAATTAGTATTAATGAGCATTCCATTCCTGTCCCATGGTACGTACATGTTGGCCCTCAAATCTCAGTGCGTGATTCCCTAGCTGGCAAATGAGAGTGTAACCTTAATTAATAAAGTCACAGAACAACTGAACATCATTCCAGGCGTGTGGTGTATACTGTACATGTCAGTTTCAATACGCAAGTTGAGAGAAATTCGTTCGTGCTTCTTTTCATGGAAGGGGAACAAGATCCTCCTCTCCACCGAGTAGTAAAATGTTAAAGTACCCTGAGTCAGACAGTGTGAAATGTCAGATTCTGTGCTGGTGACCAAACATGGCAAAGGTATACTGTAGGTCTGCTGTAGGTCTATTTGTACACTGTTGGCAGCTGAATGAAACTGCTGAATGTACTAACTGACAGCAACTGAGCACTGTTGTCTCTTGTAAGACAAGAGTTTGCCCAAAGCAAAGCATCTCTCCCACAGCAGATAATTGGGTGGAATGTCTCAACTCTTTGGTAATGTTACGGAGTACAAACAGTAGCCTGGCAATGTCAATTAGCAGATGGAATAGCTATCATGGTGTATTTGTGTCTAAGTTAAATACATCGGCAAGTTTTCCTGCTGCTGTAGGGTGTAAAAATATTGAGGAAGACGATGACAGGGAACAGTAAATTGTTAGTCTTGACAGACTTTGTGTCTAGACAGTTCAAAGAATCTTAAAAACTAAGGAAGACAAATAAAACTCAAAGGATCAGGTTTGTCTACAGTACAGTATGTCAAGATTTTGCAGCATCAAGTTTGTATGTTTTTGAAAGAAATTTCTCAGAAACTTGTAAGAGTATTTTTCTTAATCTCATTGGTATCCAGCCTATTGAATATAAATTAAGTACTACCTCATAAAATTGGTAAGGTTCTGGTTGAATATTCAATCTCATGGCTGTATGAAGCCTATTGTCAGTTTTATGGTGGAGTGGATCTGTGGGGATTGGGACATTTCCTCACAGGTAGTCTCTTTTCAGGGGGCAGTCACTTTCACTTGGGGTGCAGACTCTTTCTCTAAACTGCCAGTGGGGAACTCTTCACTACAAAAGCAACTAAATGAGTTTTTACAGTACCTCAAAACATGGTTTCATGTAAACATGTAAACTTTGCCCTCCCCCCTCCAAAAATGAGTAGATGCATGTAATTTTACGCAAACTGCAGAGATTGCAGTATTTACCATACCTGAGATTTCCACCTTAATCTGTGTCCCAACCTACCCACTCATTAAGTTGGGATCTGACCTGGTAATTGAGAATCTCTGTAATTAGGCAAGTAGGCCTAGTGACCCACTGCAGTAAGTAGACACAGCAACAGTAAAGTACTTCCTGTAGTATTTGATTTGACTGAAGACCCACCAGTGATACTGCCAGCTCTTTGGGTTTTACACTGTAATTCGTACAGGATTTAATACATTAGGTAATTTTATTATCAAAGGGTTTATTACCGTCCAATTGCAATACAGACTACAGAGGAATGTATGTAGTTTGTGCAAGGTCATATGGTACAGGAGAACTAACGTACAGGTAAACTGGTCAGCAACCTGTCTCTTTCACATTTTGGAAACCGCTCATGCCTCATCATGAAATTTCTGTCACTGGGAGACAAAAAAAAAAAAAGTTCTGTAACAAATTCAAGTGAAATTATTGCATAACTTCTTAAAAAATGCTTTGTGTTCAACTAGCTACAGTACCAGCTGCCTGGTTAAACAGTGTCATTCTGAATATTAATTATTACTGCACTTCATTAAAGCTTATTTAAAAGTTTTGTAGAGTAACAGTTTATGCAACCCACAACAATTACCTTTAACATTAAAATCTTGAAATATTCCAGTTTAAGAATGCTTTTGCAGTTACTGCACAATGAAATGGCACAAAATTTGTTGCAGTGTATAAATGTGACGACTGATGCAAATCTACAGAACTTGCAGAAGTTGCTGTGATCTAGGGTACACTGCTTTGAGATATTAAAAGGAAAGTGAAAGATACTGTGAGGTGTTTACTTCTCTCAGCTGGCTTGCTGAGCTACTGTATATTTATAATGATGATCCAGTACCCTGGTATTACCTCGCTTTGCTGTTAGTTTAGGAAGAGCTCAATCTTGGAATGATTACTCATAGCTCAGGCATTGAACTTTCTGCTTCAGCATCTGCTGGAGACAGTGTTCTGAACTTGGAAACTCGAGAGGCAGGCTTTTTCATCTGAGACTGTGCTCCGCAGTAGTGCTGGAGGCTATAAGTCCTCCAATGGAGGAAGTTGTTTGTATTAATCAAGCTTCTCGGTGTAATGTGCTGTTAGTTAATCCAGACTCTTGGATGCATCAAAAGGCAAACAAAGAGAACATACAGTACTCGATAATGTTTACATATATTCAGAAACATGCATGAACCACTTACAAGAAGAAGGACAGATACTGAAATAAATTTGTGCTTCTTGTCATCGTAACAAAAGGGAGTAATCTTTTGTAGGACCAACACTTGACATTGTCAAGGACCATCCTTGATGTCGGATATTCTAATTTTGGCTCCAGTAAGGTAATATTGAATGTCCATCCCATTATTCAGGCTTTGATCTTTTGAGCAGTGGAGTATGACTGATATTAAACATAAAATGAGTCTTTGCCGGCAGTCATAAAATTGGAAGATATAGCAATATTGGTTAATATACTGTGCAGTCACAATTTTGAACAGAACATTGTTGATGTACATAACAGCATCGCAGCACTGTTTTTGTCAAATTATTTTTATCCAGGTCTGTCATACTACCTTGGGTTCATTGACTTCCTCCTGCTTAAAATGTACACATTAAAGGGAAAGAAGGCATTTGTTTTACAGAAAACAACCATATTTTTAAAACAAATGTTTGTGGACAAAGAATAACAATTCAATTTAATCATCGTTAATCCAGTCAGTCTCATCAATAGACATCTACAAAAGCTTCTCATCTCTTTAAAACATTTTGCATGTGATGAGTAACAGAAGATGCATGATTTGAATTTTGAAAAGTTTGGTTGAACAAATTATTGAGAAAAAAATTACTGAATTTCTGTGTGTTAGGAACATATTTCTTGAAAGGAACTATTCTGCTTGTTGTTATTTTGAATAATCTATCATTCTGTGTCCACAAACATTAGTTTTAAAAATATGGTTGTTTTCTGGGAAGCAAATGCCTTGTTTTCCTAATGTTACTTTTCAATGTACAGTAGGCATAGCCAGTAAGGAATGGAGGAAATTTTCACCTGTACCCTCTGCACTATTCCTCACAGTTTGTCTGTGAGTCTCTTTGTAAATCACTTCCAAGTTGTAGACTTATGGCACACAGATAATTATTCTGAGCAATCACCATGAATTAATGTGGTATAGTAGGTTCTGTATCCTGACGTTTGAGAAGTATTTTCATTTGACCATGTGGACAGTATATGATTCAGTTTTAGTATGTACAGTGCTTTACGTAGAACGTATTTTAGTGTGTGGTGCTTTTAAGGAGATACTGCAATGGTGTACAGTAAAGTACGCTGTTGTGAGACTGACTTTTTCCATGCAATGCGACTGCGTTGTATGTACAGCACATAGACTTGACTTGATTTTAATACTCCTTAAAAGTCTATGATTTGCACTAAGTTTCACATGAAGGTACAGCACATGCCCTCAGGGCATGTAAAATTGTAAGTTGTCTTTGAAATAAAGGTTACTGTAAGTAACCAAAGGATAACATACTGTATAAGGCGTATCAGGTATGTCCCTCCCTGGACGTCACAAATTTTCATATTTGGTATATATGTTTATTCATGATGCAATTGTAAAAGAGAAATGTAAATGGTCATTGTTTGGTGGATTTTCATGAAAATTGTGAATATTTTCAACTTTTTTTTAATGATATATTCAGTCAATACTCAAAAATGGGTATTTCATGTCACATGTACAGCACTTTAAGGAAGAAATCAGAGTTAATACATTTTTTGTCAGCAGAATACTGTACTTCAGTCACAAATGCAAGACATAAATATGGCAATGTTTGAAAGATTCATATTTTGCAACAAAAGCTATACTGATGGTCTTCCTAAAAATAAAATTCTGTTGCATCATTGTTTGTTTTTTTACTTGTACTTACCACTTACCATTCAGTCTAAATTTGCCTTTTAATTTCTTTTTAATTTTTCACTGTAGTAAATTGATCTATAATGTGAAACAGAAATGTTTAGTTGTAGCAATATATGTTAAAAGACAAACAAATAGCAAGATAGTGGTTATGAAAGAAGCCCTGGAAATTTGAAAACCCTCCAAAGACTGGTTGTCACTTCAATTGATTCTCTCGATATTGCTTTCCCTAATTACAGGTACAGTAGCAAAATAGCGATTTTACAAGTTGACCTACTTGTACGTTCTGTATATATATCGTTATACCACATGTGTCAATGACAGCTAATGTCAGTGACTTGGAAATTGGAAATGAGTTTTCATAATCCCGAAACTATCATCTAGCTTTAAAACAGGGAGCTTGGAATCCAGATTTACAATACAGTGCTGTATCTCTTTTCTTGTAAGTATGGAAACACTGTGCAGTCAATATTCTGCAGGCTTATTATTCATCTAGGTAGATCGACTTACAATTTGTTAAGAAAGCCATACGGTAGATGAAAAAAGTTACAGCCATGCTTTTTAAATTACTGCATTTACAGTACGTTATTTTACTTTGTACGGTATGAAAGATTGAAACTGTATATCAAATCTGAATCATGCATATTGGTATAGAATTAACATCTTGCTTCTTGTTTCATCACACAGAAGTACAGTATGAAATGTTTTCGCTGGTACATGTCCATGGAAGGAACTGAATGAGAAGATGGCGCCGAAATGTGAAATCTCCATGACTTTCGAAAAAGTTTGACTTAATTGGCAAACTGTGTAAATTGTTTAGAGGTGAGGTTTTTGTTGCATGTGTGGCTAAGTTTAAGTATGTTAGAGTCATACTTATTTAGCACTGTCCTTCTAAAACTCCTATCACTGTCAGTGCTGCGACCGAGCTGCTATGACCTGATTTTCGCACAATGGAAAAAAAGGGGGTTTAACTTGATCCTACAATTGATACCCTCAGAATATGTGCATACTGCACAGTTACAGTAAGTGCTGCTGAATTTTATAGTTAGTCAATTTTTCTCATAATTATTTATTGTGCCCTTGTAGATATTTCATCAGAGGGAACACTGATTCCTTACCCCTCTTCATCTTTCTCCCCATTTCTTACCTTGCTTTTCTCATCATTTCTTTCCCCTCCCAATTGCCCCCTCTTATTATCTCCTGTCCTATGGTCTGCCTTTTATGATTTTCTCCTACTACAATCTCTCCCACAAGCGTTCCCCTCCTATGACTCTCTTTCCCATGCCAATAGAAATTTTGTGCTGATGTGAAAGGTCTGTCACCCTTTTGTTACATGTATCATTGCATACTATCAATAAGTTACAAGCTCGTGTCGAGCCTTTTTCTTTGAAATCTATGGAAAGTGTGATTTGTATAAGTTGAAGGCCCCAACATTATCATGCACTGATCGACCAGGATATTAAAATGCTTTATGTCGTGTATGTACAGTACACACACTTTACTCTAAACTGCACCTCGTACGGGTTCAACAAAGTGGAAAACACATTGCCATAAGTGAACAGGAACTGTGCACTGTGCATGCAATAAATTTACCATAACTTGGGATTTGTTGGCTGTGCACCGTAGTCAGTTTTCCTAAGTCGGTTTGTTGATGTGATATTTATAAATCCAATGTTTTTATCACTATTGTGTGTAAATTTATACAGTGAAGTTGATGTGCTGCCTATTCCTCCGTTGAATTAAGTGGTACTATTAGTACTGTACAACAATATTCAGTAATTGAACCAGATGGGAAGGTATGTGATCACGATTGATAGGTCTTTGCGCATAAGCAGCTATTTTCAAGTCTGTTGCCATAACGACTGTGAAACAAATGGACATGTATGCAAAGCAGCATATCATTTCATCCAGCCTATCACAGGAGAGGGAAGTGGCAGTTAAAGTTAATATCTGATGACGCTGATGTGTGTTGTCTTTTTCAAAGTGGAGATCTCCTTAGCACTTAAAAATCCACCAAGGACACAGAGCTCAAGATAACATTTGTCTCAAAGGCAAGACAGACAGACTATGATTAATATGACTTCCTCCTGTTTGTGTGAAGTACTCGAACTGTTGTAACCTTAAGGCTCAAAAAGTCAATAGGGATGGATGGCAATGTACTTCCTTAATTGTGGTATGTAATGGGGACACATTTGTCTCATTACAAAACAACGATGTGTGACGAAATAGCAAAAACAAAAACATTGTCCAGCTTTTGGTGATCAGTGTACAGTACTTTAGTTGGTCTTGAAAATTGTTACATTACAGAATGCATTCTGTTTTCGGAGGGTTATCAAAAAGCATCCTTGTTTTTTTAGTCAAGATTGTGCTTAAGGCATTCAAATAAAAGAATATGCTATGGTTGTATTTTCAGTGTTTGCAATGTCTTCCACTGATATTGAGATTTTTGGTTGAGATTTAAGTCGTTTGAAGATTAATAATATCACATTCATTTAGACCTGTGTGTGCACCAATTGATACAAGAATAACACATTCTGCTTTTTGTGCAACCTTTTTTGTAATTTTATGAAACTGTTGTGACTTAGAATTTTTAAGTACTTTAAAGTTCCTATATCTGTAGATATATACTTTGCAGTCTTCACTCGAGTCTCACTTACTGTACATGTATCACCATGACAACTGCACTCCAATCTACTCTGCCTAGAGTACTGTACCTGAGTAACCTGTAAGCACTGCCCAGCTCTTGCACCTGGTATAGTACCGGACTAGTACCCCTCTATCCTTCCATCCCTACCATGCCAAGAGTTTTGAGTTTTGAGGAAACTTCTATTCTTCATCATTATCATGTACATTTGTGACCTGCGTTTGGTCTAAGTTCTCTTGTCTGCTACTGTTAATTGAAACCATTTCTGTCTTGAAGTTTCACACTACTCTGCCAAGCAGTATCCTTTACTTTTTTGGAAATAAAATATAAACCAGGTTAGTTTTTTTTTTTTGGGGGGGGGGGAATATAACTTTGCTTAAAGTGTTCAGGCCTACGGACAATTATTTGAGTACATACTGTACATATTGTACTATGTACAGTACTTGTGACTGTGTGACATATAATACAGTACTTGCGACTATGTAACATGTATACACACTAGTCTGTGTAGCTTACCAGCTTCTGTGAATGCAGAGATTTGGCCTATAATTGGTTGCCTTTTGTGCTGAATATCTTCTTTTGGGAATAATTTAGTGTTTAAGTTTTGTATAGCAGTTTGGATGACTTTGTAGGTCTTTGTGAAACAATTGGTGAAAGTGGAATTGATATGCACTGTTACAATTACTTTCATGTGTGTAGCAATTTGGCCAGGGCCTGTTTTTGTTGGAAGTTGTGATGCGATACTGGATATAAAGTGTTCCCTGTACTTTGTACACTGCGTCACAGTTAAGGATCCAGTCATCACCATTCACCATGTTGTGTTTCTGGAAAAGGTGCTGCCAGCGGTAATATTCTACTCACCATTTTCATTTCAACCTTGTTTTAAGAGGGTACTGTAGCTCGGTTAGCCGTGGTTCATCTTACCCAAGGCCCTCTATAAAATAAGTATAAAATAAAGTGCTCAATAAAAGAAAGAAATGATGTAAATCTCATTACAAAGTAATAAACTTCAAAAATGTTAGATAGAACATTGAAACATTGAAGCATTTTAAGAACTTGGAACTACAAACAAATGTATTTTCAAACAAATATACAAACAATAAAATAAAAAGATACAAACAAATTTACATACATACACATATACACATACGTATGTACATATACTCATTACAAATTATTCAAACTCATTACAAACTCATTTACAGATTAAGAAGTCCCCGGAAAACCTGTCTTGCAATTTCTCAACTATTTTGTTACTGTACAGTGCAGTCAAATTGTTGCCATCCCTCAAACAGTCACAACCTGATCTTGTTTAAAAGATTTTTATGAGAAATTATACTCACTTGCCAAGGAAGTGACTTTCACTTTAATGTATAGTTGTTCATTGGTACAGTCATATTCTTCAAAGACAGTGCTACTGTATATACTGTAGGACATTAGTATTTTTCAAATTCCCCACTTGTTGTTTAAAGTGATTCTGTTTTTCTAGTTTAAGCGTAAATATACAGTAATTCTGCAAAATTTTCCATTGTGTCAAACACACAGTGCTTAAGTAGTGGATTTGCATGTATACATGTGTGTACTCTACGACAATGTGAACCATATTCCTTGTCAATAAAATTCCATGTAGAATTGGAACTTAGATCAATATCATTCTGAGCAGTTCATTGTCGCACAAAAGGTCATCAATTGAATTGCAGTGAGAAGCTTTATTAAATCCATTTCAATTTGACGATTTAGAGCGACAATTTCACTATAGATTTCTATTTTTCTTATGTGTTAAGTGCATTTAGTCTGTGTTTTAATGCAGAATACTGTAAAAATGGTGGGTGTAATTTCATTATACATGTACTGTATATACACTGTTACACTGTATAATGATTGCTTAGAAACCTAAATATAGTTTGCCCAATATAGTTGCCCATGGTTTCATCCATGGTACAGTAGTGTGGCTGAATTAGGGGCAGATGGTGTGAGAGCCCCCAGTGCTGCTTTTTTTTTTGGGGGGGGGGGTGCCACAAGAGTGGAAGGGTGCCTGTGTAACTTGGGACAGAAATACTAGCTAGCATAAGTGATGATGGGCACCACTTAAGCCTTGTTCTGCCCCACCCCCACCTAGAAAGATGCCCCCACACCACCACTGCTATGCATTACATACAGATACAATGGAGGCTCTTCAAACAAAAGAGGATCGGAAAAAGACTGAGAAATGGAAGCTGACTTTCAAGGACAGTACCTCATTTTGGCCGACAAATTTCATCACTCACATGAATCATTTTTACACATTTTTAATGTGGCACAAATCATTGCAAACAAATAAACTTTTCCATGTCAGAATCATGTAACAGAAATATGTATTTTCAATTCAGGAAAACAAATTGCCGGTAACCTTGGTTGCATCTGGGAGGAATTAGGAATGTACATATAGTAGTACGTAGCGTACTGTAGATGCTCAGTCGATATTAAACATGCAGTATCATCATTCATAAAGACCCATAACCCTGCAGTGGCCTAAAGGGTTGGCATAAAGTTACGTGTTTGTGTAGTATGTTCAACAAGATGGTCGTCAACAATATATACTCACAGTATCCACCACAGATTTATTTTCGAAAATAATATTTCCAAGACAAAATCGTGCCCAATGATGTATCCGTACTAGTAAAGATGTCTATAACAGATTATGTAGCCAGTTATTACCTACAGTACGGTGGCTAGCAGTGACAGAATGATAGTCAGTTATTGGACTTAAAAATTTATTCAAGTTAATTACCATTAGCATTCAGAGGATCTTCTCAGATTACAGTACCTCTAAAGTCTCCTTTAAGTGCAGTATTATACTAAAGTCTAATTTCGACTTTCACTAAATTATGTAGTATTTGAAAAAAAATTGTGCTATAATGAATCTTTTATTTCGGGTAATATAACCGCGAAGTACTCAAATTGTGATTCATCGACTGAGGACGAGCCTGTTCTACCAATGAGGAGTCTGACTGTCTATGAACAGTTGTAGGAATCAGTTTCATGCATTGAAAATGTCAAAATTAATTTTATTATGCGACACATTTAAAACTAGATCATCATCAGTCAATGATAGTGGTGTGGAGAATTTCTTACTGTACCATGTTGTACAGTATACTTAAAATACACATGGCCTTAAATGATAAATTTGAAACTTTCAGTTTGCTAAATGTAACATGAAACAAAACAGTGGAATTTTAATGTAAGGTACAATTATTCCCCTCTTGTTATACACTGTTACAGTTTACAGAAAGTCACAGTTTATTGTGCACTTGCAAAGTCTGTGTGAGTCTTTTTAGAAGTATTGTTAAATTTTTAGATTTATTGCAAGAGAAATTATATTTCTGTTGGGCATTTTGATCGACTGCCATTTTTATACATTACTCTTTTGTTCTTTTTATGTCCATGGTACTGTTTATAGGCACACTGCACTTACATCTATGGCCATCATGAGTATTCATAGAACAACAGAACAACAATGCTTAAGGTACTGTAATGTATTTAGAGTGTCTCATAAATATTTAACAAAACTGCACTCTGCTCAGACTCATTGATCACAGAGAATATACTATGTGCAGCAGATGACATTTATCTATATGTGTAAGGCACTGTACTGTCATTTGAGCTGCAATACTTAGCAGCCAGTGCAGAAAAAACTTTATAATATTGCTTTTAAAATAACAGAAAAAGTTTCTGGTTATTATCAAAACTAGGTCTATACCCATTTTACAGTAAGCAACTCATGTTTGATACAATAGAAATGTGTTGAAGTCATAAAAGGCTAGTAAAAGACTTGGGCTTTGGCCCACAACCTTCAACAGGAGCCCTTTAGCAGTCATCTGGACCTCTGGGTACAAGGCACGAGACTCTGGTTGCAGTTTGCCTCCTCCATTCGCAGAGGATGATTTGCCACCATTAGAATTGGCTTAGGTGCATACTGTATACATCCCTTGTCATCATTGTGCAACAATTATGTGAACGCCAACATAATTTTGCTTTGTAGAGCTATCTAGATTCCGTACCCATTGTACTCTAAATCTGAGCTGTTACGAATTTCTTGTATCTCATTTCTGACAACTGTGATAAAAATAGCTGATGATGTCATGGTTACGTTACTGCCACCAGCTGCTGTTATGTGCTGTGTTTTTCGTCGTTTATTATCGCTCTGAGCTCTGCATTCACCGATGACGTGGATGTTGGGTAATTTGTTGGAGACTGCTTATACTTTTGGTTGCAGCCTACGAATGATTACACAGTTATTCGTCATAGCTTGACATGTCGACATGTCATTTCGTATTGACTAATGCATCTACATTTATTGTTGCCAACATTCTGGAATATAAGAAACACGTCAGTTTTGCAGGGAAAAAGTTACTAAATGTGAAGTTTTAATAACAACAAGCTCTGTAGTTATTGCATCTTAAACTTTTGTAAATAGTGAGACTGACTTGGAATTAAATGTATTAACTTAAAGGGGCTCATTGAGTTGGTATCAATAAGTTTGTGAGCATTTTGAAGGGCATAAACACATGGCAGTAGTAGTATCATAATTAGTCAAATTTCACAGCAAATTGTTATGAAAACTGTCAAATTTTTAAAAAAAAATTTATCCTTACTGTGCGTGAACTGGTTGAGTTCATATGAATTACAGTAGTACTGATGTGAAAAGTGTCTGGTCACAAATTTTCAAAAAACAAAATTGAATTGTTGATCACTCCTTTGTATTTAGCACATTTGGATCCTTTTGGTTTGACCATTTGTCATTAGTATGTGAAGAAAACTTGACAGGTTTAGGACAATGTTGTAAATTTCACGAAACAACTCAATTAGCGTCTTTTACTTTACGACATGCACAGTATGACACACAACATGTAGCAGGGGAAATGCAGTTAGCATTAAATCAGAATGACAAGTATTCAGTGTTAAAAGGAAATAGGGTGCCCATTTACCTTTTAAAATGTACCAAAATTGCATCCAGAGAAAAGAGCTTTAATTTATTGTTAAACCGTTCAAACTCATCAATAAACATCTGCAAAAAATTCATCTCCTCAAAGCATAAGCATAATAAGATGAGTTCGGAAGATACATTAAATTTTTGCAAGTTTAGGTGAGCAAAGTATTCTTGAGTGACAAATAACTGAAGTTCTATCTGTTAGAGACTTAATTCTTGTGAATGATTCCACCGACCTTCCTTATTACGTATGAACAATTGTCCATTCTGTGTCCACAAGTATTGGTTTTCACAGTATGACTTTTTTCTGTGCAACAAATACCATATTTCCCTTATAGTATATTTTAATGATGTAGTATATCTGTGCAACAATATCTTATGCAGTTGAGACTTAAAGCTAATTTGTGTGATAACATCATTAACTTAATCATATTTTTGTCTTTTATTAATCTAGGTCTGTAGACTTAATGTTGCAACCGGATAATCTCTGGATTTATTTACAAGTAGGGTTTTTGTTTTCAGTTCGATTATTGATCAGCAAATAATTTGGAGAGCAAAGCTCATGATCAAACTTTTATTTAGTAGAACATGAATTTGTCATTTTAAGTTTTTTTTCCAATAGCATTGATATTTCTGAACATGGTGTAAGTTTCCATATCATCAATCAATTTTTAATTAGTCTAAGAACACTTGTGGATCTGTGGTCAAAATGAAGATCATTTATGTATGTGCTTGCCTGTTTTCTTTTAAACTGGCATTATGGTAACTACTGATGAGATAGAACTCAATGTATTGACGATTGTTCCATTAATTTAACTTGATTGCTATCATTTGTATTCTGTTGTATTCCAATGAACATGTAATTAAAGCTAGATTGTTTTAGTCCATTTCATCTACTGATCATCATGTATCTTTGACAAAATTTCACATAACATTGAGGTTAGGCTCAGTGTAACTCTAGTGTGTCTAAGTTTATAATCAGCTCTCAGGTCTAAGTTACACACCACTGTTGCTCCTCCCTTAACTAGATAACCAGCTGTGCCAATTTAATCACAACTTCCCCCTTGGCAACCATGCTCAGCCCCCCCCCCCCCTCCATCTTTGCCTGCTGTGGGACACTGTGGCTCTTCATACCATGCCATTCTATGTTGCCATTTGGCTGGCTTCCACCTTCATGATGAAAATGAAAAAAACTTGAGCAAGCATGCTCTCTTCATTTTCTCCTTATGCCAACAAACTTCAGTTTGTGAATTGCCATACTTGGTGATGATGGTTTTGGAATCAATTCTAAATCCACAACAGAGTTGCAAGTCTCTTAGTTCAGGAGTTTATAGTTTTCTTTTAGATTTTATAGCCTGATTACAGTTAGTCCCACCAATCTAAGTTTCTCTGAAACCATATCAAAAGTCAGCCAAGATTTCATGACACCACCTGGTGAGATGGTGACCTGCTCTAAGGTCAGCCAGAAGGCGCAGGCTGATGGAGTTTGGAACAAAATAGCAAAGGGATGCACAGGGCATGACTAATCTTGACAAGTTGTAAACAGCAGTCTATTTATAGTTTTGGGAGGTTTTATGGCCCAAGAGACATTTAAACTCCCTGATTAAAAAGTTGCAGGCATTAGTGTGTAGTTAGTGTCTAACCACGGATTGTTTGGCTTCCATATTCCTGAAGGTACAGTACACTGTCTCTGGACAATACAAGAACAGATGTCTTATGGCCTTAGTGACTTCTGTTAAATGTCTCTAAACTAAATAAATAATATGTCACCTTTGGAACAACTGGACTTGCTTGAGCTGAACAAGGTCATGAAATGGAGAGGATGGGGTTTGTGCTGATTAGGATGATCATAGAAAGTGCAGGAGGTTGTTGAAGGGAGATGTAATTAAAGTTCTTGAAGCTGTCAGTATTTCCATGGAGACAATTTTGGCTTGTGGTGCAAGTGTGATGATTATGGCCAAATGTTGCTTTTGGCAGTTTTTCTTCCAATTCTTGGAATTTTGTTAAGAAAATACCTCCTGGGAAGCAACAGCAAATTGATAAGAACAAGAATTTAAGGAGACTGCACAGCTGAGCTGTTAATGATGGTAAACTGTCACTTTACTGTGTATGTGGTTGGAACCATTGAGTCATGACAGGAAAGAGTGTGTTTATAACGCAACTCCATGCTGGGATGTAGTTTACATGGTTATCCGCTTTATTAAACCTTCCCGGTTTCAAAAATTTGAAATGTTTACTTACTCCTATGTCTGCAGTAAGTGCAGCAGTTTGGATCGAATACATTACCGGCAGAACTCAACACCTCAAAATCAGGACTTCCACGTAGCCTAGTAGATTTTCCATTCCATTTCAGTAGCGACCACCCGAAGCTTCTTGGTTAACAGCGCCGCTGATATCTATTGTTTCGACCTCGCCAAACTTTCTGGTTTGTGGAACTTTTCAGACAGTTATAATTGGCAGTTCTGTGATCTCCAGTCAACAGTGCAGTGATTATAGCTGTGCTGACTTAAGGTAAAAATAATTTTGTTAATAGGCCTATTACATTGATGGCTCGATCTTTTAAGTCAGGAAAGAATTTTCTCACTTATTGTTGAAATTGACTTTGACTTAATCTCAGTGTCATTATTGTTTTAAAATTAGTAAAGCATGATTAAAAGAATTTCATTTGTGAGGGAGCTAAAACCCTCCTTGCTTCCCTGTAGACGTACAGTAATAAGATTACTGAGCAGCTAACAGCTTACGGTAATTATACTCTGCAGAGCTAAAAGAGGAATTTTCTTTCAAGCTAGAAAATACCATAGATGTGTTCTACAGTATGTACAGTATACTGTATGTCTAGTTTATAGTCAGAGCATTTGTTTGAACTGAGTAGTATACTGTACCATGTGCATGTGTGTGGAAGTGCAATGTGCAGTATTGTATTTAATTATGGTAATGTACTTTACACTTTTTCAAACAGGTACAGCTCTTACCGTGTACAAGTTTATGTCAACTGATGTCAGTTCATTTTTTCCATTTGATAGCTTTGTATAAATTGCGTGCTTTTAAAAAGGAGATTTTAGTAGAAAATTGTGTATTCCTAATTTCCTATTAAAGAGAAATTCTTACCTATTGCTTAACAAGGTGTAAGCTGACTGAATGTAGTGTAGTGGCACAATACTGTACGTTATCTGACTTGGCATGCCACACAGTGAAATATTTAAACCTAAAATCACTCGAAGGGAAGAAGAATTTGAAATTTTTTAGCACAGAATTGAATGTGGACCTAAACACTTGAAGGTGGAAAACAAGTACATATTTGACTTGAAATAAGGCAACAAACATACATGTATGACAAGGTAGCAGCATGAGCTCTGTAGTTCATCACTTCCAAAATCTAGGTCAATTCACTCATACTGTACTTAGATCTCTAGTGATTCAGCATCAGGGCATGTTTATACCAATATTGCCATGGTGCCTCCGCCTCTCAATGTTTACTGTACTTACTGAAAGCTTGGCCAGGGTTATGTAGCTGTTTATCTTTGGGATGCCTGATTTGGTTTGATTTATTTGTTTAATCTTAATGAACTGACAGACTTATAAACAGGATGGAGGGCCCAAGATTAGTACTGGCCATTCTTGTCATGAATGGTTTTGGCCTGTGTTTAGACATTTGATCATTGATGGATCCAATTAGGGAGATCTCTACCTAAGAGAGGATGAGTTGGATGACTATGAGGATGGATTATACCTGTAACCATGGGTGACTTTCATAAATATGGCCATTAATATGTATGGGGGGGAGTCTCTTGTTTAGAGCAAGGAAATACAGGATTACAGAAGTGGTGGTGAACAGTTTTCAAAAACAAGGCCAGGTGACAAAACAAAAGCCAAAGAAGAGAATAAGACGTGTTACCATTCTAAATGAGTGCGGCTGGGCAGTGGATCTTCCAAACTAAATTGCCTTGTTCCAGAGCAGCGTCCTTGTTTGAGTGAGCACAATACAGTAAATCAACATGTTGCATGAAGAAATGCGCAATTTGCGTGAAAGGTCACCGCTGCGCTGTTTACAATTAAGTTACTTGGTTTATACTGCACAAACAAACATGCACAGTTTTACAATATACTGCACAGACACACATGCACATATTATGAGGATTCCCTCTCATGAATCTGACATACTACAGTGTATTAAGTGTGATATTAGCGTAAGATGCTCTGTTATTGTAATGGTGCCTTAACTTATCATGTCACCAATTGAAAAGTACAATGTCATCTGCTAACCTTAGTTGATGACTGATACTGTAGGCATTCATCTGAACATACAGTACACAGCTGCATAGTACAGAGATGCAACCCAAGAGCTTCCCCACGTATGAAATATCAAATCTGTGCAAGGTTCCCTTCTTGAGAAATCGTGTTTACAAGGTTGTCTGGACTTGTCCCCTGTTGACCTTAAGTGACCTTTGGCCTCCCTAAAAGCAATAGGCTTATTTGTGCTCCATAAAGTTTGTCTACATACCTGACAAAGACCTCTACAAGACTGCTTTCTAGAGATCCCCAGTTTACAAGGTCTTCACTATTTAATCCCTATTGACCTTAAGTGACCTTTGGCCTCCACCAAAACAATAGCCTTCTTGTACTTAATAACATACATCCACATACCAAATATGAGATCTATGCAAGCTTCCTTTCTTGAGGTTCTGGAGATACTGTATCATGTTTACAAGGTTTTTATTATTTGACCAATGTTGACACCAAATGACCTTTGACCTTCATCAAGTACATTAGGCTCCTTGTGCTCTGTGAGATAAATCCACTCACTACATATGACACATGTGCAAGTTTCCCCTCTTGAGATAATGTGGTTACAAAGTTTGCACTATTTGACCCCTACTGACCCCCAAATGACCTTAGACCTCCACCAAAATCAAAAGGCCCCTTGTGTTTAGTAAGGTATAGTACATCCACATACCATATGTGTGATCTGCACAAGTTTGCCATCTTAAAATATTTTGTTCACAAGGTTGTCACTATTTGACTCCTGTTGACTCCACATGGCCTTTGAGTTCCATCAAGAACAATTATGCTTCCTGTACTCAACAAAATACTGTACACCCACGTACCAAATGTTAGGTCTGTACAAGTTTCCCATGTGTTTGTAGGCTAATAAGACAGAGATACAGGGACATGGTCAAGTGGCTCTAATGATATTCATATTCACATCACATGTAACTTCCAACCCATGCGTGCATGCACTACTGTAGTTAGTTATTTAACATGTTGATAATTTCAGGGTAGCTAGTGCAGCCATGTGTCTTTTATATGTTATTGCACCTGTGTCTTGTACACACACACCCATTATAATTGGAAATGAAAGAAGCCAATTACGTCGGTTGCTGTTACAACGATTTAATGGTCTTTGTGTGATGCTGTTGACATATTTCATCAGTGTTTCCCTCTGCTTGTCTCTCTCCTCTTCAAATTCCATCCCTGTATGTCTTCTTTGAATTTCAAAATGTGGAAGCCCAGAGCATACATCTGCAAATAAAGTTACCATGTAGTTCACGTATCATATCTTAAGTCTTACAGCAGCTGCAACATATTGACCAGCAGTACACAGAGAGCCACATCACCGGATTGCTATTTCGAGCATGTGGATCTTCGTCGTCCAGGCCTGGCTTGCCTCGATAAACGTCATTATCATCAGCTCTGTTCTCTGTGTAGGAGGATGCATGCAACCTCTCCTTCTCCGCAGTCGTGGTTACATTAGTCGTCCACAGCCAGTTCTCACAGATTGCTGCCTACAATAGCAGTGACGCGCATTCAGGCAATTGTTGCTCATCGCATACTGCATGGCAACTGTGAGGATCACTGATCTAGACCCACAAACTGTATAGAGATTGTTACGAGAGCCGTTAGATGGGTGAGGCTGCGATGCAGATGTGTTTGTGCCAGACACGTGCATGTGTGTTACTGCTCAAGGAGGGTATATTCGTACATGGCATTAGCTACAGTGTACTGTATGCACAAGTGTTATGAAGGATTCAGGAGAAATAAAAATGAAAATAATTAAATGGAAAGCCAACAGGATCTGGTAGGTTCGGGTTGATTGTGCTTGTTGTGGTATGCATATCACTGTGTACGATGTAGTGGTATCTCCATATTTTCAAGGGAGTTTAATTTTTCTTTGTGGATGCCAAGGTATGCAGTGCTATTTCACTCCACATCAATTTGTTGTTAAGGATGGATGAATGTCTGTAAAATTTAAGGTAAGTGTCTGTACTTTACGATCAGTTCTCTGTTAACTTGAGAATCAGTAGACAGTATTCCTTGCACATTATAATTGGTCAGTTTATTGGAGACACCTAAAAGTTCACAACAACAACTAGACCTTTTATGTTAAAAAAAGATAAGGCTAGAGTCATGGAAGGAGACATTATTTAACATATCTAAAACAGAATTTGTGAATATTTAACAATAAATGTATGTCACAATTTGAAGGTTGTATGCCTGAGTGTCTCCCATGCAGCTTACCCAAAACTGTTTTTTTTTATTAAAGTCTGTATTGCTGACATAATCCAGGTCAAGTTTTGTTTTGTTGAAATTTCCAAACATTAGTTTGACCTGGATTTCCCACCTAAGTCAGTGATACAGTTTATAAAGCATCCTCACATTATATGCATAGGTTGTTTATGTTAACCAAACAAAAATGGATTAAACTGATGAAGTACAGTTCAGTAGCTAAATGCTATATAGCTACAGTATCAGCAGTGTATGGATCAGACTTCTACTGTATATGTATGATGGCGGCATGCATTAACTGCATAACTTTGATGAAAACAGTTGTGCATGATTAATTGGTAGTTAATGAAATTGTTAATGATGTGTGACCAAAAGTAAGGTAAATTAGACCACATGAATAATCGTTGATGCTCTCTCATGTAACCTACAAGTCATGCCGGTAGAATCGAAATCAAGCTCATTTAGCCAAAGTTCCTGGCTTGGTAGACACTGGTGACTTTCACATCTGCTACATCATTGTTCGGTAAACAAACGTTGAAGCTAATGCCTGGGAACCCATTAAGCGTGTAGCAGAGTATCTTGTATGGTGTAATGCTTGGCCTGTGAGATTGTTTTACTAAACTGCACTATACAGTGATTACTGTAAGTTTAGTGGGAGTCCTGACATCCGAGGTGCCCAAATTTTCTGCAGGACAACCAAATTTTGGTCCAAGGCTGTGCTTGGGACAACCAAATTCAGTTGTTGCTCAAAACAAATCAAGTATTTACTTTGCAATATCTGAAACATGAGATGAAATATGGTGATGAAGTGCTGACAGCACTTGTAAGGGTGTTTCTGGTACACCAACCTGGAAATAAGTCATGGCATGACTTTTGGCAAGACATCTAAATTTTGAAAAGGACAATCTTACTTTACACATCATACGTTAGTTGTTATTTTGACTACCAAATGAAATACTCAAACTTCAACACTGATTATAGATCCCTGTACTATTTCTTGATCAAACCATCCACTTCTGCCTCAGGTACTTCAGTCATGCAAAGACCGGACATGACATAGTTGCACATACTCTGGCCAACACTCAGACAAGACTGGATAAATGTGGGTGCTAGTGTTCTTCGGAAGAAAGTTTGTTGATCATCATTAACGTTTGTAGTTTTGGCAAATGAATAGAGACATGAAGTATCTCAGGTGCATGGAATATATAGCTATTTTGCTAAGCAGGCCTGTAGCCGCTGGAGGGGGGTCATGGGGCATATATGCAACCAAAAGTTTTCAAATAAAATTTCATTGAAAGGTAATGCTTTTTTGGAATACAAGTACAGGGAGAAAAGATGGAAGTCTTTATACACCATTTTGCGTCTAGAACCCTTGAAAAAGGCAAAAGTTTTTCAAAAGGTAGGCTTTTACCCAGTGCAGCAAAAATCTCCTCTCCCCCAAAAATGGTTAATCTGGCTATGGACCTGTTGCTAAGTGTCAAATTGTCAATTTAGTAATTATCTGCACGGGAAAATTTGTGAGGTCTGGCAATGCTTGACAACTTTGGTAAAACAAAGCCCCCTTTACACGTAAATAGTAGTTGCCTCATGGCCCAACTGTCTTTCCATTTTGATCATGTGTTCTTCTCATGCAATATCTTTGTACAGTGAAGTTTGCTCTTGATATGCTGTAAGGATCCACATGATGGAAATATTTTTATGTGTATGCTATACTTAAACTCAGGTTTGTAATTTGGAGTTCCTTGTTTTGTCATGAACATGCTCGTGGGACTTTCACTCCTACTCTATGTACAGTAATGCTGAATGTAGTGCAAAGAAAGCACTGCAGCACTGTGACTTAATTGGCAGCCTGCAGCTGCTGCACAGTATTACTCTATGCATTGTGCAATGATTCAAGCTACTGCAGTCATAAAGGATATATATGTAAAACTAAGCTACAGCTGTCACATTTGCATTCTCACTGAAAGTTTCGTTAATGTAAAATGTGCTGTAGTTGCATACCTGTAGTATATATGTTTTACAGTATAGTTTATATGGTATGCTGTCTCTCGTGTCAGAGTCAAGCTGACTGAAAGAAAATATTAGAGATGCATTTGGAGCAATTCATAGAATTTATCGGTACGATTTATTCAATAATACATACTGGCTGTTTGAACTCATTTTTAGCTGCTACTGTAGATATTTCTCATTCGTAGAACACTTACAGTAATAAGTACTGGTTCAAAACAGTAATTATTGCATGATCATGGTCTGGTTGTTGAAAGCTGAAATGTTTGTGACCTTGCCAGCTGAAAATACATGACAGATGTCTCCTCAAGGGACAATCTCTTCACCACGAACATGCTAAAACTGCCGTATGTGCTGAGTAACGCTAACTTTGCTCTTACGAAAGCACTAAACTAGTGATTACAGGTATGTACAGTAGCATTTTAATAAAGTTTCTTTATGTTACGTGTACTCCCACTGCCTCTTAAAGGGAAATAAGGCCTTTTTTTTTTTTATAGAAAACATCCATATTTTTAAAACCAATGTTTGTGGATGCAGAATGATAGACTATTCAAAATAAGGAAGGACAGTAGTCTTTTTGTCCAAGAAATAAGTTTCTCACAGATAGAAACTCAGTTATTTGTTGCTCAACACTTATTTGTTCACCCAAAGTTTTCAAAATTCAAATGATGCATGTTCTGTTACACATCACATGCATAATGTTTTGAGAAGTGAAGGTTTGGTGGATGTTTATTGATGAGACTGAATGGTTAAAGCTATTTTCTTTGCATGTCATGTCGGTGTATTCTAAACGCCCTATTTCCCTTCAACTCCTGTGATACTACTAATACTCGATACTCGACACCACTGTATTGATACTACAGTATTTTGTGCCGTATTTTATCAGATATACTTTTAAGTTATTATGCATTCGAAAATATCATGCTCTACAAAATATATTTGTATTATCCTTGCAAGGTGCCCCAATGTAATTCACACATGTGCAGTGTACAGTTTCATGATGTGCTTATGTATCTATCCTGCAGCTGTTTAAGATACGAAGTAACAATTTCCTGGCTTCGTCTTATGGATGTTTGCAGTTCAAGTGTTGTGATCTGTATTACTCTCGGTGATTTAATTGCAAGTTAAATGCGTAAACAAAGTCAAAGTTTGTGTGAAATTAAATTAAACAGTTATAGTCGCATAGAAGACAGTATACATGTACAGTACTGAAAGCACCCGGTTACAGTACTATAGTGGTTGGTCAGTGATCACCAAAAATGTTGGGCATTTCATTAATGTAATGAAGAGCTCTTAGCTTTTCAATTGTAAAATTAAAAAGCAAACTTGTCCTCCATTAGGTCAACAAATTAAATGCTGAAATGGTTGAAATATCCTGTGTAGGTGGATAATTTGTGGTCCCCAAGTAGCTTGCTTGCATCATTCCCTACTTTCCTGTTTATTTGTCAGATGGGCTCGTCCTGTTTGTTATAATGCCATAAAATGGAGTAAAACTGCAAATTGTCTGCATAACCTTCCTGTTCATTTACCCGTTCCACACATGCCCTGTTCATTGTAATGGTATACTGTGGAATGGACAGCTACTGTACAGCATTGAAAACTGCAAATTGTCCACAGTATGTTAGTATTCTGGAAGGGACATTTTCCTAGAGTTTGAACTGTAACTGTCAAGTGGTCTAACAAACTAATATGGTTTCATGGATTTCAAACTTTTCATTTGACGGACAAGTAGCTGGATATCACTTCTGTCTTAACCCCTACAATTTAAAAGCAGAAAGTCGTGATTTGTTGATCAACCTTCCTTTAAAATGTCATTTATCTTCCAAAATGCTTAAGCACAATATGGTTGAATCAAAGGCCTTTCAAGATTCAAGTTTTTCATTTGTTTTTCTGTCTAAACATATGTCAGGTTGCTTTTCTGACTTACCTATCTACTCACAAGCGTGACACTCAATTTCTTCACTCAAATTCAGTTCAGAAAGTTGTTATTCTGCAAAGGTATCAAAACTGTGTCAACAAATTATGACAACAATAGATTTGACATCTTTTCTTATGGATTGTATCTTTTTGCTCATTTCTTTCAGAATTCAGATGCCAATGCAACACAGACTAGTTTTTGATTCCATTTGGATCAAATCAATCAATTTTTCTGGAGACTCTCTGGATGGTAAATCAATGTGTTGAAAACGTTGGTTTTACAGTAAGTAGAGTACCTCGCGAAAAAGAAATGCATAGCTACAATCTTGGACAAAATACCTTGGGACACCCCACGCCCCCGTTCATTGTTGGCTATAGGATTGCTGTTCAAAGGGTACATTCACTTCTATAGCGCAACATTGGAAAGGGCGCTGGGTTTCATGTTATCCTCTCACCTAAAATTCAGTATTATATTTGCAACGTACGACAAAGCGTCCCAACAATTTTGTCCAAGATTGTCTGAGAATTTCGACGGTTTAGAGGCATGCGCGGGGCACAGGATAAATCATCAATTTGAAATAAGTTAAACGTCAAAATGGGGGGGGTGACATTCCTTGCAACAAGCGAACATCAGCAGTTCATGTTTGGCATGTTTTGGGCCTATATTGAAGTGGGTTTACTGTAATAATATTATTGTGTGAATGTTGTCAATGTTATTACGGAGTAAAGGGAACAATAAGTCAGTCAAATCCATGTATTTGCACTAAATGTGCTGAATAAAATGCAGTCATTGGGGACTGGAGGTAACAACATACTGTAACTCCAATGCATCTTGTCGACCAGGAAACTACTTTAAAACATTTTGTATGATACAAATGACGTACTTTCGGCTCAAACTCTGATATTGAGACAGGTACCGAAGAAAAAAAAACAAAAAAAAACAAAAACCACCCCCCCTAAAAAAACAACTAACATGTTAGTCACTGTGGTCCGTTGAAGAAGATCGATGTATATGTGTTATGTATTCAAATTGTTTACAGTGATGACGTGGTGTCTGGTATTAAAGTAACTACGCTTAATGACTGTTATGACTGACTTGCAGGTTAATCTGGGTAGAAAAGTGTACTATTATTATACAAAATAAACCCCTAAAATGCAAATTTAATAAATGTGACGTTTGCTCATATTCACATAACAGTGACATTGTGGCACCCATTCTATTGTACCGTACACGGTGCACTGTAATATGTCAGTCATTTTAAGCAGTTTCAACGGACTTCAGAGTACATATTAGTTGTTAGAGCTATATCATTATATTAATATACATATATGTATTACCTTATGTTATATATAAATGAATGAAAAATGAAAAGTTGACAGACATTTGAGTTTACAAATGGATAATTGAGCAGTAAAAAACACTATGGTCATGCCGTGAATCGAACCCCGGCCTCCCCATCCAAGCTGACTTAGACCTAACAACAGCGTCCGACAGTACAGGTTAATAAAACCCACGTTCTACCAAATGTTTTGACAGGAAAATTTAAGCAACCCGAGGGAAAATTGCGTAGATCACAAGACTGAAGATAACTTATGTTACCAGCTTCATGCAATGTAAAAATTGCAGTCACAAATCTTGATTTAGCGGCCAAAAAATGTAAAAAACCAACCTTTACTAACGTTCTACCATTATTTTAATATTAAGCTGAATCTACAGTTCTGACTTTAACGCATTTTGGTAGAGCGTGGAGCTACTTCAGAATATATTATAACCTGGATTCCTACCAGCACTCTACAATTGCAGTAACACTCCTGTTGCAATGCAATGCAACAGCTGCCCATCAGTGTTATTTCTAAACGCAACTATTTCTGTCCGCATACAAGACCATGAAACAGTCTATCCATTCATGATCACTCCTTTCCAACAAAACATATACAAATAAACCCCCAAAGTTAAAATTAAACTTTTTATGTTCATAGTCGAAATTCAGAATACTTTCATTTGAAAATCCCCAGACCCATGGACCCCGATAACTAATTTTTATGATGCACTTTGTCCAAAACTGTTCAATTTTCTCTCCAAATTTCACTCCAAAATTGCTCCCAAAAAACTCAGACAATCTTGGACAAAATATCTTGGGACACCCCGTGCCCCCGTTCAATGTTGGCTATAGGATTGCTGTTCAAAGGGTACATTCACTTCTATAGCGCAACATTGGAAAGGGCGCTAGGTTTCATGTTATCCTCTCACCTAAAATTCAGTATTATATTTGCAACGTACGACAAAGTGTCCCAACAATTTTGTCCAAGATTGTAGGTTTAACACTGGAACAGTATCTGAACTTTACACTTGACATGACTTTTTTTTAGAAGTTTTAAAACTTGACAACAGTTTATATAATTTTATTTTTCGTAATAATACACTGTTGCATAATCACTTTGAAAACTGCAGAGAATTTCAATGTTTATACATTTATGATTACTATTTTTAAGATTAAGTGGAGTAGAGACACACTGTCATTCGAATTGAACTATTTCTTCTCTTCTACCCATAAACTCTTGCCTATGACTCAAATTACTAACATTCGACTCTTTCTTTTGTTCTTTGTTTCTTATGAAATTTCAGAAGGGGGAGTGCCGTGCAATAGTCAGACGGGATGGGGTGCTGCCAGAGCTGCCGTCGGAAGAAACCACACCCTCCCGAACACGAACCCGGAGGATTCATGTATCCCGACATGCCCATGAACGACGAGAAAAATGTCAGTCCCCTTGGTGAGACGAACATTATCCTGGATTTCAGTACTTGGAACGGTATGATCGGGGACAGGTCCTCCCGAGACTCCGCCATTCTGGTGACCAAGATCGAAGGCTCAAACCTGTCATTGTCCAAGCGAATGTCGCTGGACCGGAGTACCTTTTATCGCTTAAGTCGCTTGGGTAGCCAATATTCCCTAGGAGACAGTATTCACACAGATGGAAGTACTTGGACGGTGGCGTCCTCTGTCAACGAGCACCGTGAGGTAGACGACCCCAATTATGCAGCTGACGTTTTGGTCAAACTGAACCATTTCCGTAACCTGAAGAAGTACGTAGACTTTACCATACATGTGGGAGACCAAAGCTTTGATTGCCATAAGGTAGTTTTAGCAGCGACCAGTAGGTACTTCGCTGTGAACCTCGCTGACGAGATCACAGAGGATGGGAAAAGTATCAAAAAGAGGGAGCTGACTCTCACGGAAGTAGAACCTCGTGTAGTCCAAGCCCTCATAGATTACATTTACACATCAAAACTTACTATAAGTAGTGACAATGCAGCCAAAATGTTAGCAGCCACTAGGATATTTCATTTACAATCCGCAGAGCAGGCATGCCTTGACTTTCTCGAGAGGCAAGATAACCGCCAGAGAGATTCATTCTGTGAATCCGGACAGAACATCTCTGCAGAGTACACCTTCGAACAGCCTTACCATGTACAGGAGATCCTTCTAGGTTTGAACGACATGAGGTTCGATGGCAGGTTCATCGACACCTACTTCACGGTCGAAAACGAAGATCACGAGTCCATCCCCTGCCACAAGGTCGTTGTGGCAACGATAGACCACTTCATGGAAGAGAGGTTGGGACACGTGGACCAGAACTGCAGGATCACGGTCAACGATGTCAAGCTGACAGTGCTCAAGATGATCATCAACTACACGTACACCTCTCGACTGGAAGTCTGCGAAGAGAATGCCAGTGAAGCCCTTATGGTTGCCTGCAAAATGCAACACCAGTCGGCCATCAGGAAGTGCAGCGATTTCATCAAGAAGAAGCTGAATGCCCACAACTGCCTCAGTGTCATGAGGGCAGCAAGGGATCCCAGCTGTGAGTATCTACAGAAAGCAGCCACTAAATTTGCTCTCAAAAATTTCCCGGAGGTCTCCAGATGCCAGGAGTTTTCGGAATTGGCACCCGACGAGATACTGGATTACCTCGGAGATGACAATTTGAACTTACGCAGTGAAATGGAAGCTTTCCACGCTCTGCTGAAATGGCTTAACTATGACCTCACCATTAGAGAATCGTTCTTACAGGATGTGATCAGAGCCATCAGGCTACCGTATGTCGAACCCAAACAGTTGCAGATGGAGATAGAAGGCCACGAGTTGGTACAGCGGAACAACCAGTGCCTAGATATCATTCAAGAGGCCAAAGAGCTGCAAGCTCTCATCAGAGAAAACAAGCACACCAAGGAACCCAGATGCAAACCTCGGAGGGCTTACGCTGATGTCACATTTGTAGTGGGGGGCAAGAACAAGCAGCAGGAATGGGTACAAGAGACATGTTACTATGACAGTGTTCGCAGGAAGTGGTATCCTCTGTCCAGATTTCCCAGTGGCAACATTAACTACAAGGTTGTCTCTCTCCATGGTGATGTTTACGTGATAGGAGGGTGTGATAAAGGTGATAACATCACCGGGGATGTTTGGAGGTACATTGGATTATACGACGAGTGGAAACAGGTTGCGAGCCTGAAAACTCCAAGATTCTCTCATGGGGTTGGCGTCCTACATGACCGCATCTATGTGGTGGGCGGTCGAGAAAAAGCCTCGGGACAACCGTTGAATGCGGTAGAACGATATGGCAGGCAGTCGGATGTCTGGAAGACGGGCGAAGAGATGACCTATGGTGTAGTGGATCCAGTGGTAACTGCCCATAGTAGGAGGTTATATGTTATTGGAGGCTACAGGTCTAATGGGTTTGTAATGGTTCAGTGCTTCCACCTGGAGAAGAATGCCTGGACGGTGATCGACGACGTGTCTCTGACGATTGAACCAAGCGTGGCTGCTACTCTCAAAAGCAAGATCTATTTGGTTGGAGGAAAAACAGAATACAAAGTTGAGGTTAGTTTGTCAGTTGGGTTATCCAGTTACTCATTAAATTATAAATGATTCTTGTGCTTGAAGTTTGTACACAGACAGATAGATAGACAGAAAGAAGGACAGACAGCTTGACAGATAGACAGATAGATAGATCATTTACTATGATGCTTGCTGTATGAACAACAGTTATCATTTGTTTCTTTTTAATTGATATGATTGTTGACATGCCCGCAAGAATTAGTTCATTACGGCTCACAAGTCAAAGAGATTATGGCTTGACAATTGTATGAACTTAGGGTAGTGCAGTTGTGTTGTAAAAGCATGTAATTTTGTCCTGTGTAACGAATTAATGCAAACACTACAGTCACAATTATAAAGTATTAAGAAATTGACTGTTGTGAGATATTAGTCAGACATTTGTCATTTTTTAGATTTTTAAACTAAGGGCAGTCGGTGCTTTTATCTGTTTTTCTAGCTTTCAGTTTGAGGTAGGTGGTGTAAATACCTTATGCATTAATGGCTTTGTTTGAGTTTATCCTCAAAGAAGGATTATAGAAATAACCTCAAGGGATGATTGGACATTCAGTGCAGTAGCTAATGTTGTCCTCACTCAAATGTCGTGCCAGATTGAGGGTGCTAATGTTGGTCTTAATCAGTCCAAGTTGCTGGTGGTAATTTTGGCCTTAAACAGAGGTTTTTCCAGATAGAGGCTTGCTAATGTTGGTTTTAACTGAAGTTTATTCCAGATTAATGTTGCTAATATTGACCTTAATCAGACTTTACGCTTTAGACTGACAGTGCTATACAGTAAATGTTGGTCTGAATCAGAGCCATCCTAGACTGAGTGTGCTAATGTTTCTCTGAATTCACATTTGTGCCAGATAGATGGTGCTAATTAATTAGAATTCTTGTCAGATTAATGGTGCAAATGTTGGTTTTAATCAGAGCCCATGCTTTGACGGTACTACTTTTGAACTTAAACAAAGTTTATGTCAAGTTAATGGTGTTAATTTTGGCTTTAATTAGAGACCATGCCAGATTGAGGGTGCTTATGTTGGCCTGAAGTGGAGTTCATGTTATATAGAGGGTGCTATTGCTAGCCTTGATCAAAGGCGATGCCAGATTGAGACTGCTGTTACAGGTTCCTTTCACTTTTGTTAATGCCTTCTAAAAACCAGCGAGAGACTTTTTACTTCAAGAAGATCGTCAGTGACTGACGTTTAATTTGTATCTACTTTCACGTTGTTTTTATTATATTCATTTGCTCCAAGGTTTACAACCCACACAAGGGTGAAGTTCAGACTGTCGGTGAGATGCCCCATGCAGAGGCCCACACTAGGGAGCTCTACTCCGCAACAGTCACTAACCGTAAGATTAACGTCACCGGTGGCCAGTGGACTGTCGGAATGGAGGATGCACTCACGATATCGACCAACAGCTTCGAACAGTACGATCCGGTGACCAACGAATGGACCGTCCTGGGACCGATGCCGAGGGCGCTCACCTACCACGGCTGTGTAACAATAAAGAAATACATAGGGTTGCCTAGAAGCATGGTACAGAGGGCAAATGGACCTTCGTTTCAGTACAAATGTTGACAAAAGTATTCAGTAAATAGTTTTATGAAGAAAACATACGGTGAGGCGAACCCACGGCGCTGACGACAGTACTAAAATGGGTGTCAGTACTTGTCGTGTGAAGCCGATCAGAGAAAGTGTTGTTGCCATGGAAATGGCCAAAAGTGGAGATAGCAGCTTCCTTAACAATGCAGAGAGCAGATATTCTTTTATAGTTGTGTGTTGGTATTGAAATGGTTTCAGTTACATTAATATAGCACAGGATCTCTGATAATTTTACATCATGCCACTGTGATACCTGTCTATTTTCGTACTCCTCACTCAACTGTCTCTACACAACAAATCCACTCCCACCTAAATGCAGAGAGTACCGGTAATCTTTCTTGAACCACTGCACTCTTAACACATCAGGGTAGCAGAATGCGAGGGAGGTGCTAGTCTGGTGTTACACCGGTCAGTGCTAAAAGGCAGTGTTAAAGGGTACCAGTACTGTTGGCTTGGTAAGTTGGAGTGCATTTGTTGTGTTGAGACAGGTAGGTGAGTTTTTCATAAACAACTAAACCAGCAAACTTTTGGGATAACCTGAACCTGACAAAGTGGACAAAGAATTCAGTTTACCACAGAGGGCTTCAACCTTTGTGAGCTCAGAATGTCCTCATGTGACTTGGGGAAATGTCACCCTTGCCTCTTCTTGATTTCATGGCTACTTATCTACCAGGTGTGTCTCATTCCTTGAAATTTAATATTAAGGCTCATTTCTATCAAGATTAGCCTTGGTGATAAGTTTCAATGCCTACATAAATTCTTAGAAGTTGAAAAAGGAAAACCTCCTCCATTAGACAGGTGCAAGAACTCTTCCAGGGTGAAATTTCATAACAAAGCTTCAGAGACAAATTCCAGGATAGAAAAATCCTTATGTGATATTATTATAGGTTTTACATTCTTTGTAATCTTTGCACCACTTTTGTAAATTATGCTAATTAAATCGTGTCAGCTGTCAACTCGTAGAATGTGTCAAAAGGTGATGTGAGTATACCTCAGTCATCAGGATATAACACTCCTAGACTCAATAGGGTAAAATGCTTTGTGAACAGCCAGTTTTTATTCTCCCCCCCCCCATCTTAAAGAAGTTTACAAGGAAAATTATGTTGCCATCTCAAAAGAGTCAGTATAAAAAAAAATCATGCATTAATGAAATTTTGACTTTGTTGACAGGCAGTGATCATATTAGAGTGTTTCTTTGCTCTTAGGAGGAAATTTACAGATATCATTGAAGAAACCAGTTATTTTTATATCACTGACAGAAAGCATTGATAGCAAGGTCTCATTGATGTGACTGTAATGTGGATGATGTCATTCTTGTATCAAAGCTTTAACAACTTGCCAAAGTCAACCAAAACAAACAATGCCTGTATGGGCAACATCAACCCATAGAATTAATTGACTCTTCTTGAAAGATAGATTTCTTATCAACAATCACAGAGGACAAAAGTAAAACAAAAGAAGACAGAATGGTTCAAACTTCATATTAGTTTGATCCTATCACTGGATTTGTGTTCTTTTCTTGAAGTAAACAAAATTTTAAGCATTACCTGTATGCAGCGCATTTCGTGGAATGCTTTCATATGCAAAAGGTCCTTGATTTCATTGTGGAGACTGATATTCAAAATTTATTAAACCAGATGAAATGGGAACTGCCTCGTCAAAACAAAGAAGGTCAAAGTTTTTGAGCTTAAACACCTGACTAGTGACTCCTAACATTTGACTGTTTCAGTCATTTCATATGAGAGTAGATGGCCATGTCATCAAAATATCAAAAGAAAAACTCTACTATTTTGGGGCGTCGACACAAAATTTGTGCAACTGGTTTTAGACCTCCCTTTTTTGAGCGAATGTACTTAATTAATCTTTGAGCCTTCTTCGCTATCGTGCAATCGGATCATGTTCACCCTCCTCTTAAATATTCTTCTCTTTCTTTATCGCTGGGCATGGAGAAATTTCCAATCAGGATTATTCTCTGTGAGAGTTTATGCGTCGCTGTACAGTCTTGCAATATGTAAATAATGAACTGATATTCTGAAATTGGGATAAAGAAACCTCACTAACGTCGGTGTTTTTTGTTACGACACAAGGATTAAAAAAAAATGGGGAAGGATTCGAAAAAAAAATATTGTACATAACCTCCTGCCTAGTGAATCATGCGGGTCACAACTTGTTTCCTTTTCATCACAATTAGTTGCATTTTTGCTTATCTTATATTCGTTAAATGACTTAGAAGATAGATAGTTTTAATTTATTGAAAGAACAGTAAATATTTTACGCTTCCAACAGTTTGGGAAAGTTACTCAAGAAGGGGATTGGACTTTATTAGATTTAATTTACTATTACATGGAAATGTTTTTCTTTCCTAATATAATTTTAATGATATTTCATAATTTTCAGTTCAAATGGTTTGTATTTTTGTTTCCCACCTAGTCTTACAGTTGGCATTGCTACCTATCTCCTGGGGAGGGGGCAGTCAGGCTTATTATTTTTCATCTTCCTTATATCAACACCACCTGTGACATCCAGTATATGGTCAGTGAAAAAGACTTCTTGGTCCCACTTAATCTCAATTTATTTTCCTTTTTTTTTTCTTTGTGACCTGCACAATTATCAGAGAACTCCTTAACTTGCAGTGGAGTAAGAAGGATCATCCACTGTGAAGAAAAAAAAAAAAAATGTCACTTTTATTTTAACTGATGAGGATTTTGTATTCCTTATCCATCAGTTCTCACACATATGTAATCCATTCACTTTTGAAGCTGATACCGTGTGTCTTTGTACTGTCATTAGAATACCCTGTGCAACCTCCACTGAAATAAGGTACATAAATTGAAATGTTATGACACCATATTGAAATATGAGAAAGATCTATGATGCAGTAACAGGCTACTTTCTTCAGAGCAATGATCTTAAGTGCAAGGTTTGACATGACCCCTTGTTGAACCTCATTCTGTTTGTGTAGGCCTAATTATGGCACGTTTCAAAGATTCAAGAAAGTTAAGCTTCGAATGGTACGAAATTGAGAAAGAGTTTGCGAGACAAGACACAAGCGTACATTTAAATAGCGGTATTTATTGAGCAATCTCTTTACCTTTGTTGGACGTTGTTGATGAAAATTTCTAGTGTTGAAACTGACACCTTGGTTTTTCTAACATTTTCTGTTGCCACAGATATACCAAAGAAATTTTAATCAAATACGGTTGAACCTACTGTGTGTTGAAATAAAGTAGCATGGTATTATTCCTCTCTTTAAGATGGTGCTTTTTGCAAAATTGTTTGTATTTATGGTTAAGTGCCTGAGTTGATTTGGTTTGTTCTGAATATTTTATAAAAAAGTTTATTTCTTAAGCCATTTACAGGTGAAAGTGGACAACATCAGTGCAGCACAACATGTAAGCGTAAAAAAAAATAATGAAATGCTCTGTAGTGATGAGTACTATCTTCTTGCCAATGTATTCTCTCATGTTGTTGTAATGGTCTGTATATCACTTGCAGACCAATGTCATGCATCTGGCATGCATTATCATGTTTTATACTCTATACCATGCACCTATGCAGACCAATGCCACATATTCGTAAATGGACATTACCGACATGTTCTGTACTTAAATGTGTTGACCATGCAAGTCCATACTATGAACAGGCACTGTTGATATGGTCTACACATACTTGCAGTCAAGTTTTAAACTTCATGCCAGTAGTACACACTATCAGTATGGTCTGCAACTGCCAGCAGACTCAGTCATAAGGCTATGACATTCATGCCCATTATCAGTATGGTCTGCAGCAATATGCAGACCAAGTTAATACTAAATGCAAATAATTAGTTTGATATGTTTCTGCAAATTTAAGAATAACTGTGCCATTATTGGTGTGTAGATTTAATCAGACCATGACTTACACCTATGTCACTTCCGTACTTTGTTGCCTAAGGTCTGTATCAACCAAGAGGCTGATTCCCACAATGCCGTGCTTTTCAGTTGTTTCATTTTCACCTTCTCTTTAACGCCAAAGTGTGGAAAACCTCAGAGTGCAGTACATGACTATTGTGACTATTCCAAAGTTTTTTTGTTTTTTTCTTCCTGTATATCGTGAGCTGTAACAAGAGCTTATGAAATTTAGCAAGGTTAGAAATGGACTTGCAACATTGAAATTTCTTACATTAAAGGTATTGCAATAGAATGTATTAATTAGATAAAAGGGTATTTTAAAATGTGTGCACAAAATTATGTCATTGATTGGTGAGCTTTTTTGGTTACTGTAGGTTTCCTTAAAAAGGTCTAAATCAAACGTCAGCCAACGATCACTTCCACCATCATTTGTCACTGAAAGGAAATATTCAGAAATTCAAGGCATTTTGCAAGTCCATGATTGTAACAAAAAGCGATACCTTTAAACTGCCTCTAAAACACTCTTTTCAGCATCTGAATATTTTGACAATATCAGTGTATTTAATGTTTATTTATTTTATTTCATTTTTGTGGTAATGTTCAAATTCATCTTTATTGAAAAACAAAAAAATGTAGCTAATGTGTCTGGTTAGAAAATAAGCACAATAATCACTGAACACAATTCCACAGCTACAGACTATGCATTTAATGTTACCCCTTTAGCGAATATCATCATAACCAAAGGTATCGAACAAACTGAAGTTCAGAACGAACGAATTGAAGCTCAGAGGAGCCAGGCATGATGGCTCTCTTTAAAAACATCCCATTTGCTTTGTCCCTAAGACTGCTGTATAGTCATTTTCTATCAGACATAAAAAAATGCAAAACAATAAAAAATATGCTTTGTTGAAAGATACATTTGTTTTCAACTATTGACACAATATTCTTGGTTTTGCTGTTTCGCTTTTTTTGTGTGTGTGTGCCAATTTGTACTTCTAGTCAGATGTCTATTATCATGGTAAGGAGTGCATGTCCTTACAGTGTTTCCAAATAATGTTCTTCATCCTATCAAGGATTTAGATGTATGGATGAAGAAATAAACCAAGAGGTGTTTATTTAAAGGGTTCTATGTACTTCAGTGACTTTATCTAGTTTATCAATGATGTGAAACAAGAAGCACTGCCAATTTTTAAGTGATGATTAAAATAAAAGTTAGGTTGGATTCTGTGTATGATGATTCACAGAGTAAAGTTGAGTAAATGTCTTCTGCTACTATCTCATTGTTATGTTCTGTTTGAAATGTTTTTAACAGAAATGGGAAAACTATGTCTGTTAATTATAACAGGTGGACTAATTGTATGCAAGTATACTGGAATTATGATTACTTCTATTCGTCAATATTTGGCAACAAACATATTTCTGCACTCATATCACATTAAATGTCATTCACCTGCCCGTATGTGACCTGTTTGGTATGCACACGTTCTATTGTATGCGACACTTTGATTGGTTGTTTGGTTCTCTGTACCTGTGAGTCATGAATTATTCAGTGATGTAAGTCACAGTTGAACTCACTGGATTGTGCCTGTGATCGATGAATATTCACCAGCTGCCAATCACTGCCAGCCTTTATGGAAATTTGTGTCCTGCAAAGTGTGAACAAAAATGATACCTTCACAAAGCACTTTGTTGAAAAAAGAAATGGGGGGGGGGGGAAGTAACACTTACTTACAAACATGGAAACACTGCTGCATGCAATAATTGGTTGCATACTCATCAGTCTTTTGATGTAAGTGATGATACTTGCATTCACCCTTCGGATCTTTTTTAGCAAAGTGCTTACGCTTTGTATTTGATGAAAATTCAGTGGTGGTAAATCGCTGCTGTATTCAACCATTCGTTTATTGTTACTGATCAGTGTGATATGATGAATATTTATCAGCAGAGAATCAAAATCGCATTCCTAATGACAATTGCATTTGAATAACATTGTGTCAGACACAGAATTTTTTAAATGAAGATTCAGCATGTGTCAGTCTCTGCTTTGTTTACACATTTGGTTGAATATGAGTACAGTTGTATGTAATTAATGAATATTCAGTAGAAATGTAAACTACTCTGGTATTTGACAAACTGGCTATTTGTGTCAGTGCTCAGTTTGGGAGGGGAGGGAGAGAAGATGAGATGAAATTGCCAAGAAATTTTCTTGAAAATGAAAAACTGGCAGTTGTCGTTGTTATATCTTTGTTAGTTGCTAGTCAAAGCAGTTGTAAAAATGGAGTTGGCATTCACTGCTCAGTAGATTTGAGTCACACGGTCCATCTAATAACGGTGAAGCTGATATTCCAAGTTACTAATTGGGATGGTTTGCTGTTTTGTGTAAAAGACCTTGTAATATTCATGTCTGCTGCAAGGTACACACTAACAATCATTGGCAAATCAGATCAAGTCATAAGTATTGTGTTTAGATTTATTTTGATGTAGGTTCTTGCCAGGAAACTTCTCTCTGCAGTCACGGGGTAAACAGAATAACTCATAATTTTGCATCTGGCAGTGCCTGTTTCATAGTTGTGTAGCAATCAGAATTTGAATTGGTTGGAATAAAAAATGACAGCATTAGTTTGCTCGCATTCTGAACACACTTATAAAATTGTTGTGTCACATTTCAGTCGCACAGACTGACATCACTGGGCATTCATGTTAAACATTGCATCATGGAAAAAAATAATAAGTCTTCACAAATTTTCATGGCAGCTTATCTTATCTTGACTATTGGCATTTTATCCTTCAAAATCACTTCTCTTACTTGTTACGTCAACAATTTTTGTTTTTTCTGGTGGGTCGGGTGGGCAGATCTTTGTGCTTCAGACAGTCCGATAGCCTATCATTGCTATGGAATAAAATATTTTTTGCCTGCTTGTGATCCATGGCAGTAGATTCAACCCTCCAAATAACATAATTTAAGTTTTTGCTTCCTACAAATAATCAGAAAGTTTCTAGTGTTACAGTCAATGAGAGTCACAGAAAAAGATTTTATAAGCCTTGTTTCTCTGTTTCATGTTAATTACCTTGCCTTTATCACATCAGATATTTTCTCAGAAATGAGCAAACCTTTTATCATCTTTCTCAGTTTGCCAATTTATGCCACTTTTTTTTCATTTCCACATAAATTTTTCCATATTTCTTTGCTTCAGTTTGCTTTTCCATACATTTTTCCTTTCATTTATTGAGTTTTCCAATTCACTTTTGAAACCTTTCTACTTTTTTTTTTTTCTGTATGTGTCTTCCAGGAGCTGTCCCAGTGTAGGAACAGTCACTTTGTGCAATGCTTTACATTTAATCTACAATTTTTTTTGTAACAGTTTATGTTTAAGCATTTTGTTTGTACCCCTAAGGTTTCGGTCATGTGCTTATGTTAAGTGTTCACTCACACGACTTCTTCAAATCCGCCATTTTCACCCGTCCCTCCACCACCCCTCCTCCCTCGCATCCTTTTCGGTGGTTTTATGTTCTGTTGTAACTCTGCAAATTTTGAAATTGCAACTTTACTAGCAGCAGGGCAAATTAACGAAACACAGAATGCATTTAATGTTTGACCAGTTGACATTTCTTGATACTTTCAGTTTGTTTTGCTTAGCACACACATCTGTTCTGTCTGCCTCTGGTGTTACATTTTTAATTTGCATTTGTTTAATTTCTCTTATTTTGGACCAATTTTGACTATCATACATTCAACAGCACCATTTATTATTTGCCTTATTCAGACATATATCAGATTCCCAAACTTAAATCATACCCACTTTGTTAGGTACAATCTGTCATGGTATTAATGTTTTTTTGAGTGACAGATGGCTACATTTGCATTGCAAAAATTATACACATATTCATGATCCATATCCAAAATTATTTTGTTGCTTTTGAGAAGCCATGTGGACAAAGTTCAATTTTCATCAGTAATGTATTCATAACTTAATTTCCATTGATTGTAAACATAAGTCATTGCGTAGCTTATGCATAGGAAGCCAAAACAAAGAAGAGTGTCTTTTAAATTCTTTGCATAGTGCCACAGACACCAGTTGATTTGCATATGTTTTACATCATAAAGAGGTATTCTTAAGAAAAGCCACTTAACTGTTGAAAGGAAAAAAAATGATGAAAACATCTGCTAGAAATAGATAAGAGTTAGTGTGGACATTAAGTCAGACCATATTCACCAACAAAAGTGTACCATAACACACACACATCCACACCCATACACACACATACATCAAAATAAGTAATGGTAAGTCTGTATTAATCATGGCTTGGTTACTATGTGAGTTATGTCATATTGTTTTTCGGTCGAAAATGTGGCTTAGGGTTGCCATGTTAAAAATTAGTATTTATGAATGTAAGTGAATTACCGTCTGTGATTTATATGTTTTTTTTTTTCCATCTTTTCACCAGCACAAACTAATAAATCAACTGTTTTGTTTGACTTTGCCTTATTGGTTACTTTAAGCAAAAAAAAAAAGGAAAGATGACAATATTATTTTGAGATTTCTACTACTATTTAGATTAAAATTTACGAGAGATTAAGAGACGGAAGGTTCGAGCACTTACAGGATGTGTGCTGTAGGCTGAAGTGTGAATATGTATATAAATGTGTGATATTATCATTATTATTATCATTATGGCTGTGTACATGTTTATTTGACTGTGTGAGAACTTTATGTAAATGAGCCCACGATGATCTTTTTATTCAATGTGCAACTCTATTCAGAGGAAAATACAGATGGCGCTTTTTGTGAGAAACTTGCAGAAAAAAAAGGGAATCGCGTATGTTTTGTAGTGATTGTTTCACATTTACATCACAATGAAAATGAGCATTGTTTGGACCTAAGAGGAAATATCCCCAAATAAATGAAGCAAGCATGTGCCGGGGGCGGGGGGCTCGAACACATTCAAACAAGTGTGCAAACACTACCTGCAGTATGAAGTAGCTACAATTCTGGCAACCGTTCCAACTCGAACGCATATACTCCTGCTTCTAATGAGTAAGTTCTCTTCAGGATAGATCGAGGTAGTCTAATTCTGTATTTTAGTGGGTAGTGCCACCAGAGATGCTCGGCAGGATGAGATCTGTTTCCTGTGGTATAGTTTCAAGTAGATAACTCACAATGTCATCACTATAACAGGTTTCCTATGTCCAGTATAGTCACTAACCATGATGATATACCAAGGACTGCCAACCCTTTTCGAATGAAGGGGCCACATTGTCACCTTTGAACTTCGTGAAGGGCCCCACGGGTTGCAAGACCCTCCCTCTATCACCCGTCTCTTTACACTAACCATACAAAAAAAAGAGGAAGAACAAATAACAATCGCCAGAAAGGGCGAATGTCCAAAAACGTGAAAAGTCGGTTATAATATCGGCATATGTATCACACTTATATGGATAATACCTTTTTTACTTAGCCCTTCCATTCTCTTTTCTTCTTTAATTTTTGCTTCTGTTCAAAGGTGTTTGAAAGCCCCATGGTGACTCACACATTTGGCCCGCCCATCGAAGGTTGGTCGTGGTATTTGTATATTTGATTAAGTGATCAATATAACAGATTATTGTGCCTTTGAAGTTTGAGGCCGCATTTCACCTCTTGGATGTAGAATTTGACCGGAAGTTCGGTGTAGGTCAAAAGTAATTTGATATTTCTTTAAGTGATGATTTGGGGAGGGGAGGTCAAAGAGTTGAGCAACAACATGTTTCAACGGTCCCTCCATGACCTGAAATGTTTCTCGCATCAAATTTTGTTTAGGCTTGACTGTCTATAATAGCTGCAGCCATGTAATAATCTTGTCAGGATACTTGTACGGAGGTTTTGTCTATTAATTCTCCTGCCCCACGTAATAGAGGTAAGAAATTCGTTATTCCATTTTTTGTTTTCACTCCTGGAGTCATCAGTTTGGGTTTCCATCATTATCGACATTTCATAACTTAAAACACATTGTCTTACCGCCACGGTGATAATTCGTGCAGTGGAAGAGGGCGTAGTGGAGGAATTCAGAAACGCTTTTTACGCAGTATCCGATTACATTTTAACTAGCACATCATACTGCAGCAAACTTCTTCTTTTTTTTTTTAATTTGAAGCCTAAACTGTATAAAGAAGTCATTTTAAGTCAATTTGAATATTTCAATTACATATAGATCGACATATTGATGTAAAGAGCAAGTAAAGGAGAGCACTTCCAAGACCAAATTTAAAGCAAAATGAGCACAGCGTGCCCCTCTTTCGTCCTCTTTTGTATCCCATCACCACATCTTTACCTGCCATTCGGGTAACCATTCCCTACAGAACACACCTCCAGCTAAACAAGTGGTTCCGTAAGTGGTCTCTAACCCCCTCCCTGGCAGTGGTCTCTAACCTCCTCCCGGGGGAATTGGGAAGTCTTAGGTGGGTGTTACATAGTACACGGGGAATGAGGGAGGGTAGAGAAACTGATTTGCGGTTCCCAGGCGATTTTGACACATCACTGGAGCTTTTCAGGGCACTGGACTATGATCGATAGGTTGAGGTTCGATCATAGGGGAGGGGTATAGGGAGGGGATAGGGGAGGGGATATGGGACATCATGTTTAGGAGATGAGCACTGGGACAGTTCAAGACGGTTAAAGGGGACGGAAGCTTATAAAAAGTTATACTACCACGGTAGTAAGCGTTTATCACGAAAGGAGAAAATTAAATTGAACAAACTCTCCGAAAGGGTCAAGTGACAGACGGCGCTATTAAGCTTCTGTTTTCCGTGTTCTTCTGTGTCTACTTGAAGTTCCGTTTTCTTCGATACTTTTCTCTTTTCTTTTCTATCTTGTTTTAGTTTTGTTCGTTTCATTTTGAGGGGTGATTTATCCTGAAAAGCATTTCAAAGCTTCTTGTAATCACTCCTCCTTCTTTTTTAACTAAGTTCATTGTTTTAAATTCTCCAACACTGCCCATTTGATAAAAAAGATTGAGATAGAGGTATATATATACAACTGAACTACGACAAGCCTTGCGATGGCAAACTTTAGACGGTGTGCGCCGATTTGCTCCACCTTTGGTGACCGAAGATGACAACTGAAGGTGAATAGTTTGAAAATTCAAATCCTCTTTCTCTTTTGAGAATGTCCGAGAACGAAGTACGTGCTTAAGCAATAAACATTACCTCATGAATATTCAACTAAGGAAGTAGTAACTAGATATCACGTCTGTTCTATCACCCATGCAAAAAGGTCTTCTCGAGACAATTTTATCACATTATGTGTATTTTGTGAGAACTGTGTAAATAACGCAACGCTCTCCTGCACTTCCAACAGTCACACAAACAGGACGGAAAACACTTACGCAGATATTCATTGACTGATAGTTCAAAACATTAAAGACTTACCAGGCCTACTAAATGTCCGTGGGCACTCGTGAACTTGCTGCTTATTAACAGTGATACAGAGACACAATTGATTTCTCATGTAGTTGGAGCCGAGACTCACAGGTAAAACATTGTATCTCAGTCATAAACCTTGGGAACTATTACAGCATAAACTTAGGGGATCTTTGCTCTAATTTATGGCACAAACTAATCTTAATAAGTTATCTTTGTGAATTTTGGATTTTTTAGCATGGTTTTACAATGGTGCATTGCAGTGTGAGAAACCTTTAATGTCATACAAACTACACTAATTGAACGTCATTTGTATTTCTTTATAATCTCGAATCCTTGAAAGGAACATTACGATACTGTAGGAGTTGTGACCTTTTACTTTCCCAATCAGTTTAGACTCAATCTACAAATAAAGCCAATCCTATTTTTCCCCTTTTTCAAATTTCAAGGGTTACTGCTCATACAGCACTCTTAAGTGCAAAGAACATTTTTTGCAGCAGTAATATGCCCAGGTAACATGACGTTTTGTAGTTTCAAGCACACTGGAAGTATTTCTTGGGCAGAATAAATAGTTTTTCTTTAAACCAGCTGGATACGAGGAGAAATGAGCAGGATATTGGAGTGTGGTTTGAAATGCCTGCCAGTCACAAGAATATTACCTTTTATTTGAGATCCCTTAAGTATAGTCACTAAAGTGTTCTTTTAAGTGACGAAACATGGTCAAATTACATCAACATTTGCACAGTTCTCTTCTGTTAGGAAGGTGAAAACCATAATGAATAGCGTACATAAACATCTCTCATAAAATCGATTTTTAAAGGTAAATGCATGGAATAGTCCTCTTGTATACCTGGTAAGTTTGAGCTACGTGAACTTTTGCTATTTTTTAAGGACATAAATTCCTTCTCAACAATAGTTTTCCGCTTTATGAGTGACACAAATAGATAAACTGAAAACAATGAGCTGATACTATCGTAGGCTCTACGGTATTGCTATTCCACATACAGTCACTGGATGTATTTTATTACTTCAAGTACTTGGTACTCATGCGTAGAAAAAATAGAAAAACCCCGTTTTCTTGAACCTAACACGAGTTTTTTTTCTTTTCGTAAGGTTAGTTTTGACTGCAGAATGCGTACACTGCATCTTGTGTAAGATAGTTCAACCATTGGCTGGTATAGAATGACGAAAGAAACTGCTGGGTTCGAGTGAGTTTCCGTTGCAACATCTATATTTCACTGAAAAACATATTCAATGTATACAATATCACTAATACAATACAATGCCTACAGTTTTGCTCTTGCTTGTAAAATTCCCTTTGTAATAATTTACCACCAAATACCACAAATTCTCTCAAGGACCTGACGTTCCGAATGTCTATATAAGGTATAATTAACTTTCAGTAAAGTGGTTGACCTAACAGATGCCATTAGAAGCCAGATCCGCCAAAGTTACAACGTCAATTGAAAAAGTTGGCCGTCCTTCATATAGCATATTTAACTTAAAGACACTTTCAGTCAATTCTCATAGACTTATGTGTTGCAAGCTTGAACTGGTACGTCTACTTAAATGACGAAAATCAGTACCTACTAGGGTTGTTGTGACACAATTACCTTATTTTATGACTTGAGGCTTTTGTCTTCACCGTTTAGACGATATATACATAGCTATGCCCTTTAACTTTCCGAATTTATGCAGCAGTAATTAATATAAATATTTTTTTAAATGCCCTTAAGTAGTTGAAAATACGTTGACACTCACCAGTGCATGCTTTTCCACTTCAAGTGATAATCATTACGTATAAAATGCAGGAAACTGATTAAATAAAAGCGAAATAATATTTTTCTTTTTTATACCGAACAAAAACTGTGATAGCTAAATGCCCTAGAAAGTTGGAAGGTACTCGAGGAGGGATATCTGTATAAAATTAATAAAACATCTGAAGGTATTTAAAATTAGCCCAATAATTTAAATTTATTAGTTACTTTATTATCATTTTACTTATGTATTCATTTATTTCTTTTTATCGCCACCTGGTATCCCTCTCCACCCCATGCCACCCCTGCACGAAGGCAAGAGGCATATATAGGGTCGATCTAGGATACTTGTCATACGCCATCACCTTAACCTAGTTTTGTTGCCAAATACCCAAGCACAACGTTATCGAGGTGTCACATTACACTCACACTACAAGATGAGCATGTCTCCAATGATCACTTTATTTCTTGACCAGATGTTTAACAAATCATTGAAACATACTTTTAACTTTCCCCTCCTCTCCCTGTCATTCAATGAATATGGTTTAGGCTACACCATCTTTGTAGCTATCAACCTGTACTATGTTTAGCCGTTGTCAGTTAATCCACTGGGTCCCCTCTGCATACACACGCAGTGGGAACCAGCTCCACGTCCATGGTAAACGTGCTATTCTCTGAACTCCGACGGGCGACCCTTATCGGTTTCACGACTTCCTGACATGTCCACCGGAGGTCATCGGATCCTGACCTTTGACACTGCTCGCACATGCAGACAGCCCGTTGTATAATGTGAGGGCGTCTGTTATGATCGTGGTGCGCCACGGTCCGCCAGCTGCATATACCTTCGTGGAATCCGTGAACGCGAATCGATTCATTCAAAGACGAACCGTCGTAACTGCACTCCATTTTATCTCTTTCTTCATCCAGCCAGTCTTGAAGATCAGATACTTTCTCCTGCGGTGACTCTAGGTCGTTTACGTCCATAGTCGACAGCAGGTCGAAGGGCGACACCATGGCCTCCTCAGAGATATTAAAGGCGGAGTAACCGGATGTTATCATCAGTGTGATGACGAAGACAAACAGACCGGTAGACGTCTAGAAATAATTGAATATAAAATAAAAAGTCGATAAGCATTCATTTAATTCTAAAAAAAAAAAAAAAGAAAAACGCAAACGAACCTGATGATTGTATTACATACAAAGGAAACAAGTCAGATGACAAATAGAAATTGGTGACAACAGAATATAGAACAACGATACCAGTGAACATGTCTAAACAATAACAGGAATGAAAATTGCGGAAAAGAAACTTTTGGAATGCATTCTGGTCCGCCTGAGTTTCTCATACGTTAAACATAGTTGCTGCACTGTGACGTAGATGGAAAGAATTGAAACTATCAATGTGACCCGAAACAGAATAATTGTTCACCAGGATCCTAAATAAGGTGTCTTGGATGTACTTGACACGGTGAACCTATCGTTGCTTTTCTGTTTATTTTCCTTTTGTTGTTCATCGTTGTCGGTGCTGCTCAAACAGTTCATAAAGAAACGAACAGACAAACAAAATAACAACAACCACAACCGGGGCAGGCTGTCAGGAAAAGAAAGAGGATATATAAATGACAAAGAGATTGTTTCTTATATATCCTGATGTTCTACCTTTCATTCCTGTTCTGTACTTTTGATGATCAGTGCACCGCGAAGGTATATATACACACCTAGAAAGTAACATTTAGTTTAAGTAACTAAATTATGGCGATAGGATTCGCATGTTGTTTCTCATTCCTATACAATAACTTTATTGCAATTATTTCGTTTGATTTTGAGGAGGACCCAACTTAAAACGTAACCCACGGCTATGGTTGGCCTTAGGGGAAAAAAATCAGCAATTAATGGTACCATTAAATTCAATAAATGGTACCATTTATTCCAGCCAATCCCGCCAGTTCAAATGTAAATTAGTACATGTTGTATTATGCATGATACTGCTAGTGCTACAAGTATAACAGCGAGTAACTAGTAGGCATTGACTCACTCAAGTTTCTGATAAGCCTAGCCTAGTAGTAATGAATCTAGCCTAGTAGTAATGAATCTAGCCTAGTAGTGATGAATATGGATAACCTGCCAAGTATCTTGGCTGTTCAGGATGGAATAATAACTCTAATTGACGACTCTCGTGCTGCAGGTGGACCTACTAAAGCAAACAGTAATGCTCAAGTTCAACGTCGTGAGCTGTGAAACACTGCTACGGCTACTGTTAGGCCCAGGCCCAGCAGTAGCACTAGCAGTGTCATGCATAATGCAACATGTACGAATTTACATTAGAAATGGCGGGACCGGAGGATGCGAATTATCTGTTGGCGTATGTGGCACATTTGTTGGCGGTTGCCGATTATTCGTCGGGGGATGTTGCATATTTGTTGGGGGATGTTGCATATTTGTTGGCGGATAACAGTTTGAAAGTCGAGCTATCATTGGTCGAATTTAGCCCTTTTGAATGGCACATTGTAGTTGATTATATGGTTCCACAAATTAATTAATGGTACCATTAATTCAATTTATGGTACCATTGATTTGATGTAATGGTACGATTTATTTATTTATGGTACTATTCCATCATAATTTATGGTACCATTAAATCGAATTTATGGTACCATTAAATCGATTTAATGTTACCATAAAATTGAATAAATGGTACCATTAATTGCTGATTTTTGTCCGCTAAGGCCAACCATAAACGGCAGATACTGTATCTATACATGGTTTTTAACTGCCATGTTATACTTTACTCCTAACTCTCGCTCATCCATTTAAAATCCATCTGTCCTCATAGAGGTATTCAAGTCGTCCATGGATGAAGTTTGGAGGACTTCCATGGGCAGTCACTGAGAAAGTGATTTAATTAAATCTCTGAGAACAATTTGGTGTAACCTTAAAATATGCTAAGACTAACCTTCAATAGGATCTACCAAATGATGACAAAAATAAGACTATCTTATGGAAATAACTAGTTTATTCCCGATAATACTTCGCTACTGACAGTACTTGTAAATCCATGAATATCTATCGAGGACCCCCTAGAGAAAATGTAATAAATAAATATTTACAAAATAACGGTTTCCATACAGCGCCTGTCTTCTGCCGGTCTTTCTGTATGGGCAAATAGTACTTTTTCGCTTTAAAGTGTCAATTGCTTTGGTTATTATACCAAACGCCAGCCTACAAGTCTCACAGAGCATAATATACGAACGGACTTAAGTGGGGGTGTAAATGTTTTGTCCTAAGGAGTCCTGATTTGAAATACCTTTTACAGTAGACATGAATAGTAATACAATTATATATTTTTAATATTTACGTCACGACTTATTGGACACACACAATGAAACAAAAAAAAAAAAAAGCCAGAAAAAACGGAAGCAAATAATTCAATGGCACTAAGGCTTTTACACAATTTGCCAAATATTGCTTTTTATCATAATTTAGACTTATATTGAAAGAATTTTTAGATTTGTTTTTAAAGCGAACTGCAGATACTGAGAGGTATCAGACGAGGTATCAACATTTTTATACCATTTTAACTTTTGTAAGATCGAGTCTGATTATGCCGCTATTTACGTATCAATGAGTGGAAAATTATGTTCTCTGGTCTGATACATTAACTTTGTTTACAAAATGAATTCTAGCAAACCTATGTAATATAAACTTTGCTGTTCGCATAAAGTTTTGTTTCACTGCTAAACCCTTTGGGACAATACGAGGCAATTAACTATAGTATATTGTCGACACGATATGAAAAGCTTTAAAGATAACTAACTGTTAGTAGATTGCACCTTTCTTAACTTAGCCATGAAATACTTAATCCAATTTCTTCAATGTGGCAGCTGAACTATGCAGCAGAGTGAAGTTATTCAGCAACACACCAAAACAAAACAAAAAGAAAAAAGAGCACAACAATGCAATTTTTCCTTCAGAAACTGAAGTCTAAAAGAAACTTGAGTTAAGACATTTTCCAGGTTTTCAACCAGGTGCTAACACAGTATTTACCATGGGAAGAAAAGCTAAACTTTGGACATTGTAAAATCGCAAACGCTACCAAACAATTTAAAATATTTGTAAGGAATCCTAGGAATAGTTGCAGTAAATAAAAGCAAAATAAAATACATCTTCAGCCACGTGTGACTGGAACAATCGAAATAAATATGGTATGATCCATGGTTTCGCAAACATTGGGTCGCGACGTCACTTTAGGTCGTCAATTAATTCCCGTGGTGGTGTCTCTACGTTTGGAAATAGTGTAAGACTTGCGACATCCCAAGAAAGATGAAGAAACTATAGCAAATACCAATTGCAACATTCTGTTACTTTTAATGTATCTGATATAAAACTGGGGTCACGCTGTGATGGTGTCACCTGAAAAGGCAGCTGCCGCATGCACAGGAAAAAGTTTGAGAACTCCTGATATAATCGTGTCTGTTGCTTTAACATCGACTAAGGTAACTACAAAAACGAATTCTTTTAATGTTTATTTAGTGCAGTGATCTATGCTGCTACCACAATCAGAGTAGGACCTATACTTGATTTGAAATTAAAGGGGGTAACATAGTTTCCTCTTTGGATTTCAACTCGACGTATAAGTTTCTCACATTCACGTAGTCTGCCGTTGGAATACTCTTGAAAATGGGGTACGTAAATATTCACACTGCCACGTTTCTGTTTACGCAAAAGGTATATAGTAATGTGTCATTCGACCAATGCACTTTTATAGAATGTCTCGCATTCATTTTTTTCGGGCAAAAACTTAAGGATTGTCACAAAAAAATTCTATGAAGGTATTAAATGTCAGTTGGATTCGAGGGTTATATTTTGAGTGGCGATAAGATATCTATCGTTGACTGAAAAGACGGGTTTTATAGCCAAAAAGAAAACTTCCTCCTTTAATTCGCAGATTTGGAACTTCAGTAATGACTATAAACTGGCAGAAATGACTGAAACTATGACGGTAGTAAACCATGCAACGAAGGCTAAGACTTTGAAAAACAAGCAAAAAGGAAAAAGTATGAAAAAGCGAAGGAAAATCTAATCACTATAAATTTGTGAACTGAACAGTTATTCATATATTTAAAACGAATATATTTTTGCATAAATTTTACTTCAAATATAGTATAGTTCATATTATGGTATCAAGGGTGTATGTAGAATACATAAATTAATACATGAGTTAAAAGTACAGACATAAGAATTATACACAGTACTCACCATTTCACTTCTTTTCAGATGTCTTGTATAATTTGGAAATAAATCTATTTCTTGTTATAATCTATTTAGTATATATACGCTCTCTTCGCAATAACTTGACTCGTTCCAACTGCGTTCTCTCACTGCAAGTGAAATAACATTCGTAAAGCGTCCGTACATATATGGTTTTGCTTCGCTTGTCGCAGGCACGGAAAGTGAAATAATAACTATAACTTTCTTCAAAAAAAAATCTCGTGATTTGAGCATTCATGTGAACAATCTCACATGAAATAGAAAGAGGAATCTTTAAAGGCTCTATATAAAGAGAAAGACGCTTGTTACGTCACCATACGAATAACTCAGGACCACTGATAAACACCAGCATATATTACCAGTGCCTATTGCAATTACATAATCGGTCAAATCATTTCAAAAGTAAAAGCGGGGAATCCCGACAGGGTATGTCAAAAGGGAATTTGCTATGCATTAACTAAGCAAAATGGGGAAAAGTCCAACTTATTGTTAAAGTCTTTGTCCTAATTTTCTTAATTTCGTTCTAAATTTAATCCTCCCTAAGATTTGTGCCATTTCCGCTTTAAATAAAAGGCTACCGGGTAATTGTCACATCCAGATATTAAGTTTTTTTTTTTTTATAAATTTTACTTAGGATTACTCAATTGATAATCAACAGAGCGGTCGTGTGAATGTGGAACTGTCTACATCCGATATGAACATATTAATGAGATATACCGGTGGCATAGGGCTTTCTATTGTAGAACTATATTAAAGGGGTATATCGTGGGTATACACCATGTCATGGTATAATTATATTTGGTGGCTTACAACTTGTTATTGCAGAACTGTTGAAAAGGGATATGCGGTGTTATACAGCTTAACAACATATGGAGTTAGTATATTAGTAAAGGGATACACGGTGTTATAGAGCCTGTCATTCTTGAATTATATTAAATTGATACGTTGGTGCATGGTATCCAGCTCGCCATTGTTGAACTTTGACAAAGGTATATATCAATGGTGTACTGTGTGTCAGTGTAAAGTTATATTAAAAGGATATACCAGTCTGTGGTACTGTAGGTTATGAACTACATCACGCTGATTGTTAACCTCCTGTCCAAAGAATTTCTTCAACATCTGAAACAGGCTCACCTATATGTTTCTATCATCGACAATAGATTAACTAGGCTACTACAATAAATGTGTCGTCACAAAGGGGGCCAGGGCCCTAAATAACACACAACTTTCTCCGTGCCTAGGCGTCTCACTAGTGTTGCCTGAACATAGTGAGAGTCGGGACCTTCATCACAGTTCACCTATAACATAAACTACTGGTCATCGGTTACTTCCAAGTTCCTAGCATTCCATGCCTTTGACTCAGTGGCTCACAAGCAGCGTGTTCTCTTTAGACAGGGAGCTGTAAGTGCAGCTTCCTGCTTTATTGTAAATTCAACAGACTTCAAATTGGGGTCAAAATTAACGAATAAAATCAATAAATACAAAGGAATTAGACCTTCGTTTGATTGAGAACGGATTTTGTATTGTTTACAACGAAGAAGGCACACGTGATGTTGGTCCGGAACAATTACTCATTAAAATCATATTTTGTATGCAGAACCCAAATTCAACTCCCGAAAATAATGCTAAAAAAAAAGGCGCTTTGATTCCTTTCTTCAGTAATTGCACTTACTTGTTCTGCTAAGAAATATTAGGCAGTCATATGATCGAAAAGTCGTGACGTCACATCAGACTTTTACTGTATGAACGTACTCACAGTCATATTGATACATCGACAAAAAATATATGGATGCAAGTATAGTGCGTTCGTTTAACGTAACTCGCTTTTTCTTTTAGTTTGTAAGAACCTTTTTTTCGGACTGTGATAAAACTCCCTTTCCAATATGTGCTTACATTTTTTTTCTTTTTCTTTTATCCTTATGCAAACTTACTTTCTTTTCACTCACATAAAGAGTGAATGTAAAGATAACTGACAGAAAAATGTTGGTGGGGGTGCGGTCAAATTGTTCGTATTAGTTCTGAAATATATCTATACGGTAAGTATATTCTAATCACATGAAGGCTCTGCATAAGCTACAAAAAGGTTTATTTCACTATCATCACAAACGATTCGACGTAGTCTCTTAAGGGTTTTTTTTTTCTTGAGTTCCTCTGCAAAATGTTAAGTTACCGTCATACGTTGACGTGAAACACCTTTTCTTTGGACGGAAGTAGGATGGTACACGCCACCCGAAAATAACGAAACATTATGGTAGATCGTCCAGGTGTGTCACACAAATTCCCACTTGGTGAACTTAGAAGGGCAAGACACATTACAAACTGAGAGATATGTTGTGAGGGTGGTATAATTCATGTGATCTAAATGTCAACTAGGTCCCCCCATAGGACATTACCGAACATGATGGGAATTTGTGTTTTTAAAGGAAACGAGGCATTTGTCGTTGGCAATGTTTCGACAATTTGGGACTTAAAAAGTCCAAAATTTTAGTCACTCCTATTTTATGTGACATACAGAGTCATGACTACCGGATTCTGATTTTTGTCTTTTTCTTGGCGGGGGAGAGGAGGGGGAGGGGGGTTGTAAAGTGTTCACGCATTGTGGGAGAGTATCTTTCAGCTGATGGTTTTCATAAAAATGGTGCTGTGAATCTGGTGTATGAAGACACCAAATCAAGCCAGTGATAAAAAGAGCAAGATGTGAGATATCTGCATATGAAAAGCACAATAGATCAACTTTGGACTTTTTTTGGGAGGGGGAGGGGGGAGAGGAAGCACCCACCCCCGATGTGACTATAGGGAGTCATTTGGAGTCTATGGATTCCAAGGAAAGCTGGCAGACGAAAATAGAATAACTTCCTGGATTTATACGAAATAGTCAACGATTGTGGATAAAACGATTGATGGTAACAGTCACGTGTGACTTTGATTTTATACACTAAATTCACAAATAGTAGAGTTTTAAACAGGAATTAAGAGTCTTATCATCAAATTTAAAAAAAAAAAATTAAATCGTTCCGTAAGCCAACGGGAATGACTGGTGAAAGTTCCGACACCGGACTGTTTGTTGTCATTTCGAAACTTTCATGTTCAGGCGATAATTCACCGATTGGTTGTTAAGGGGATATGCAACATAGTCAATTTGTCATAGAAAGTGTGAAAAACAGCGGATCAATGGGAACAATCAACCTATTCCTTGAAAGATATCTTCCGATCGATGGTAAGTCACCACCGGTAGAATTAGGTAACAAAACAGTCTACAACGATTGTCTATTGTTAAAGCCAAAGAAACCAAGCAGAGCCGAATATAAGCCTGTTCATGTAAGAATAGAAATATGAAGGGGGTTAAAAGATATTGAAGTCTTAGTGGTTCCTCATACTTTCAAAACCCGGTAAAAACAAATGAGGCGTATTTACAGGGGATTTTCCAACCGCTTGAGACAAAGTCCGTTACAATTGTCTTAGAGAATTGACGTATATCTATTTTGGTGTAACTGCGCAAATTTAAAGCAAATATCCTTCTTCTTTAGCACAATACACAGGATGGGATTAAACGGAGATTACATCACCTTTTTTTTTTTCAAATGTGCGTTTCACTATCATATCGACATAATATATTGATATGGGAACATGTAATGCTTGGTATGTGGATAAATATATCGGTGTAGTGATTACCCGCTAATGTAAGAACTTGTGAAATAGGAGCGTCTTACATGAGCTTGCTAAGTTCAGTGTCCATTTTTTTTTCCGCATAAATAAAATGTTCACATTTGGTGTGTCCCGGTAGCGTGGGCTGAAGATGTGGGGAATTAAGAATTAGACATTTGTCTCGAAATTTCTTTTACCTGTGCACGTCCAGTCATAGTCAAATTTTTCTAACGTGTTGCACATGTGTGAGGCTTTCAAAAACGAGGTTGCAGAAAATCACAAGTCTTACAGGAAAGATGATGCCTCGACATGTTCCTTGTTTTGAAATAACGGTTTTTTTTGCCAAAGTTACATGGACAAAGGTTTCTTTACTTCGATCCCAACGGAAAACTGTCGTCCCCTGTTTCTTGGCATTACATGTTAAACACAACCGAAAACGTGTTTCACATTGCATCGATTGCTATGGTCTTTCATATAGGGTACACCACAAGTTGGGACGAGCAACTTCGGGTTTTTAGTACTAGACACAGTCTACATGCAACTGCTTAACATTGGGTTCAGCAATGACCGAAATTTCATGACGACATCTTGGCTTCAGTTTCTGCAAAGCCTCCAATGCTCACATTATACAGAGGTAAAAAAGAACAAAAAAAAAATTGTTTTAACTTTTTCTTGCTGAATTATAGCACATTTGATGATGACATTCACAGAGCGTGATCTCATGAACTGTTGAAAACAAAAGGTGCGAATATATGTGTGCCATTTGCAACTTTCTGCGATAGATATTATGATATCCTTCCTCTGTGGTTCATTATGATATCTATACCATATAAAATGACATTTGACCGCACACATACCAATGGAATGAGCTGCAATATTTGTGAGTTCTAATATTTGTAAAAATAACGTCATTTATTTATCTTCAGTTCCATAATCTTTCTTTCATCCACAGTTTTATTCCACTAGTTCTCCTGGTACATTAACATCATTTAAACATCCCCAAATCATCTATTCAGACTTTGAAAGAAAGATCATGAGGCCTAAAGTGATCAGACAACAGCAAAACTCATTTGACATAATACTACTGATGTTCCACTGTGTCATAATCTTAATTGCACCACTAACTGAGAGTGCAAACTGATTATTCTTTGTAGAGGGAAAAACATTTAGGCGGGGTGTAAAATATATTCCTTATTTACAGACACACCCACCAACAAATGAAATTTCTGGCAACACTGCATATTGCATGTACATGCCCCATTTTCAGTTCACGGTTGACAAAAAAGTACACAGTAGTATACTTTACGTAAAGTGAAGAAGCCAAACCTTGACATATCGTAGAAAGGCAAAGCGCAAGGGCGATGAATCATTGACATTTACTGTGGGGGGGGGGGGGACCACTTTGCTTTTCATCAACATGCTCTGCTGCTACATAAACTGAGGTCTTTCTACAAATTCCCTGGACTGAAAATACAACACTGATGTTTATTGTTACATCAGAGAGAACATGAACTACTGTAAATAAATGTTCCGCCAAAATTGATGTAATGCTTTATTATACAGATGACATACTGTGGACTTTAGCCACTGATATTTATTGGTGACAGACAGAATGCAATGTATTACTGTTAAGTGTACCCCAACCTGTGTTTTTGAGACAATTACAAATGACCGAGGAATAGTAACAAGGGTGGATTCTAGCAAATGTAGTAAGGAGATGAGGGTGAGGGGTTGCAAACAAAGCGTACATATTAAGAGAAAAAAGCAAAAAAGATGTTGAGTTGATGAGAAACTGTCCTATGCTAAATAACCTAATAGAGACATGACCATTACGTTAATCATGTCTTTGAGACAGTAAGACACGATCATGTACCAGAGGGAATGACCATTCAGTGACCTCTCAATTGCAACTTAAAAATGTGCCTTTCAAACACAGTTGAAAATGATATTGCATCCTTGAGAAGCTCTGCTGGGCTTAGTAACCAGATTGGGGCATCACTGCTTCCCATACAATGTGCTGGAGGCAAGGGTGTTAAATGAATTTCAACCATGATAAAAGAATTATTGTTAATAAAACCTGTCAGGAACCATACTGTTGAATGGTGATCACTCATGTCAAACCTCTGTCTGGTGCCAAACTGGTAAATGGTGGTCACACATGTTAAACCTCTGTCTAGTACCATACTGTTGAATGGTGGTCACACATGTTAAACCTCTGTCTGGTACCATACTGTTGAATGGTGGTCACACATGTTAAACCTCTGTCTGGTACCATACTGTGGAATGGTGGTCACACATGTCAAACCTCTGTCTGGTACCATACTGTTGAATAGTGGTGGCACATGTCAAACCCCTGCCTGGTACCATTCTGTAGAATGGTGGTCGAACATGCCAAACCTCTGTCTGGTACCATACTGTTGAATGGTGGTCGCACATGTCAAACCTCTGTCTGGTACCATACTGTTCAATAGTGGTGGCACATCTCAAACCTCTGTCTGGTACCATATGGTTGAATGGAAGTCAAACATGTCAAACCTCTGTCAGTATCATCTTTCTGTGTTATCATTTGCTTTTTTTGGAAAGTAACAATGAACTGATGTCCTGAATATATTTTCCAATCCAAATCCACTGAAGACAGTCTCAACTTCACCGATAGTTGAGCACTCTAAAGATTCAAAGCTTCCCTTTCTGTCAAATATAAAAAAAATGGAATTACAGTCAACTACAAAACAATGAAGCTGCTGTCAAACCAATTTATAAATACAGATATATCACTCTTCACATACAAATAATTTCCTCATATTCCCGACACTTCAACAAAGCCACGTTCTGCTTCTATGGCAAATGTGTGACAAATATAGTACAAAAAGGCATTGCTCTTTTCATAGAGTTTATATTACAGGTACATGATAATACACTGTAAATGTGACCAGGCAGTTTTAATACTCACCTGACTACATCTCTAACTGTCCCTTCTGAAATCACTGACATCATCTTCTCTTTGCAGCCTCTGCCAGAACTATCTACATCCACTGTCTGAGTCCTGAGGTTCAGGATAAAATCCTTCAACGCATCCAATAAAGGGAGTCACGAAAAGCAAGAGGAAAAATGAAATGTCTGAAATGCATTCTTCGAGCAAAGTCATTACTTTCTAAAAATGAATGCTAATGAGACTGACAATAAAGCACTCCAAACACAACATTCCAGTGAACTTTGCATTTTTCCGCACTTATGGGTACGTATTATTTTTTCAAACTTTGCAAAGTATTTTCTCCCTCAAATCTGCAGCAGCTATTACTGCAGCTTATGTTATGCCATTGATGTAATATATATTCATCTTAAACCTTTCTAAAGACTATGCAAAGACTATGGCAACTTGTGAAAATCAAGTTCAAAGAGAATACTGGGAAACTGAAAAAAAAAAAAAAACACTTTTGTGTGAACGTCTTGACATTCCACTCTTCCATTTGCTTCAGGCAAACATGTCGCGAAATCTCAAACAAAAAGCAAAAAAAAATGAAATGTTCAAAAGAACGTTGTGATTTAATGCAAATTTTGTGAGAATATCTAAGCAACATTGCTCTTAATAACACACACAGGCTCTGACAACCCTCTTAATTGAGTATGCTATACTAAATAACTCTGAAAATCCATGATACTGGACAGATTTTGATCTTTTTTTCATGAACAATTTTCTTCATATGACTAGTAAAAAAATCTTGGAACAAAGCTGCAAGTCTAGCTTTGCTGAAAAAAAAGGGCAAATCATTCAACAATGAAAGAAGTTAACTGTAAACTTAAGTTTAAGGAAACACTTTTAATGTCATGAACTGTGAGGAAATTTTCTCAAAGAACGATGCTACACATCTTTGCAAAACATGAAGTTCAGCAAGTTAAAGAAAACAGAGTTAAATGTTACCTTAATGTTGCTGCTGCCCCCAATGAGAAGAACAAATATGAGATGAAAGCAAAAAATAACTCTTCCTTGTAGATTTCTAGCATTTGCCCAGTTGATCAAAGTTTTCAGGTATTTTTGTTTTGATCTCATGTGATCAATATGAAGGACAGCATAGGATGACTGATCTGAGGATGGAAAGGGATCAAAGCTAAGATCTAAGATCAGTGTATATGATCAAAAGATATGAAAATTTGTAAAATGTACAGCAAAATATCAAAGGAAGAGCCAAAAACAAACAGGGCAAAAACTGGAACACTAAAAGTGCATTTAGACTTTGATAAATTCGAAGGAATGTATGCTCCCATATATGGTGACTGCAATGATGGGGCAGAAGAGATCAACTGCTTTAAAATTCTACCAACCAAAATACAAGAGTGCAGTTGTGGTTGTGAGTACTTATGTTTAACAAAATAATTTTGGTATTTGGGAAATACAAAGTGCTGTAATGTGATGTTGATAAGCACACTGGATTACTATCACAGTACTGCAATAAAGTGAATACTATTTCATGTGACATTATTAATCCCATAGTTAACCATACTCAAAGACTTCTTTACCTATAGGCATCTAGTATACAATGTTATATATGAAGATCCAAAATACAGTATGAGAACTTCCTGGGTTAAGATACTGTGTTGAAATACTGTACTATGCAGTGTTTGCAACTTTTTCACAAGATGAATCATCTCACACTAGATCTAAACTTTGACAAACTTAATGAACTTTTTGTATTTACATTGTGTTCGTTGAAACATAACAGCTACTGTATAAGATACTGTGAATTTAAAATTTAGTAACCTTCTGATTTGTTTAAAAAGTTTTCACATTTTGAACCTGCATGTTGAGCTCAAACAACAAGTGACCTCGCAAACAAACTGTACTGTAGGCATTTTCAGAATTAAGATACAGCAACATATGACATATGAGCTACCCTGTTTAGTTTGTTATTAAAATTTAGAAATCAGACACACTGAAATCCCTCTATCTTGTTGGTTCTTCCCTCTTTCAATACTGGTATGATATGATGGTACGAACTTTACTGCCGGAGGAGTTCTTATTACACTGTAGACCTGATCAAGCCGGTAACTATTTCACAAACTACAGTTCCCTCCATATGATCCATGACAATTTCATTTCTAAATCAGTCACATTGTGCTTCTGAACATAGCATATTGCATTTTGATTTGGTATACTTTTCTTGGACACTTTGTAAAACTTTGGAGAAAACAAAACATTATCATGACTTACATATAGGGTTTTGAGATCACAAAATGAAAAAAAAGTAGGTAGAGGCTTATCTCATGCGTTAGGAGACAATACTGGACTCATGTACTGTATACAACACCAAGGTTACATTGTAGCTAATATGTAGTTAAAGTATTTCAAAGTGATAGATACTGAACAACCCATGTTGTTGTGTATGTACTGTATACTTAAATACATGATCTCTTTACTTATATTTAAAATTCATGAAATGCCAACTTATGAGGCACATCCCCGCACAGCACAGTTGATATAGAAAAGCTTTACTAAGCATTTGAATTTTTTTTTTGTGGGGGGGGGGGGCAGTTTACATAAAAGTATGAATAATTCAGTCTAATCAATTAAGAGCTTACCAATTTCCTTTGTCATCCCTCCACATTGATCCTTAAAAGGATATTGATTTATATATTCATGCAAGTGTTCTTGAACCCAGCAAACAATTTCCATCATCATTGGTTCACTGGGAAGATTCTTGATAAATCTTCTCAATTCTTCCATCATCTTGTTTTGTTTTTCTTTTCGCAAGCAACTAGAGGAGATGCTTATGCTTGGAGCATCAGTGGGGTACATTGAGGAAAGTAGAATGGAGAGGCTAATTCGATCTATCGACGAGCTACCAACATTCTCATTAGGCTTGTTTCTTGATGGCAGATGAAAACAAAGGACATGGTTTCCATCTGCAAAATAGAGAGTAAAAGCATTTTATGTGGGTACTTATCAACCATCTTCTAAAAGCACCACTGAGCCACTTGAAATATTTCATTAAGTGTACCTCTATCTGTTCCCACTGCCATGACATGCAAACCTGTATTATAACAACCATACAGTACAAAGCTTTTGCACTAATCTTGGAACTAAACATGTTCACTTCTGCTTCAGTACCAATACTGCAGTTGACAGTGACAATGAATGAAACATACAATACCAAAGACTGCAGTATTGCACACAAGACAAGGTATAACATAATAGGATATAGGGTGAAAAAAATTTCTCTGGTATTAAAAGTGTACAGTTTCTCAGTTCTTTGCTTACCTTTGTCCTCCGAGACACTCAACTCATCTTTATGGCTGTAAATGCTCTGCAAGGCTTCTATCTCTTCATGTAGTTCCATTTCTCAGCCATAATTAAAAAAATCAGCTGTGAAGCAAGAAAAACTGTGCTTGCTAAATGATACACTTCTACATCTGACAGAAATTGATATGCTTACTGATATATACAGTACATAGCCACAAAAATGTCTGTCCTTGGCCCATCCCCCTGTCTTTCTCCCCTCATAGAAAGCTGATTCTGTAGCCTGCCTGATATTTGAACATCTTGTCCCAAGTGCCATTTATCCTTTAAATTATATTCAGTTGCCAATACTGTATGTGGTGAGATTGTCAGTGTTGAACATGTCCAGTTGAACATGATCCTGATGATCATGAGACAATTTACTGTACCTACAGGGTTGGTGATTTTTTTTTATTAAAAGACAAACATGATTTAAAACAGTGATGCCAAATAAATCAACTTAAATTGTGATTTTTTCAATTAAAATCACAATTATAATCTTTATTTAAATCAGCTTTCTTTAAAGAGGAAGATGCAGTCACCCAACATCGAATAATGTACTTACCTACCCCCTATGCTAATTATTGGATGGTCCTTTTCATTATTTGATGTTTTTGTTGAATTACTTAACTTTGCAGTGTAACACTCTGCTTCAGTATGCAGCACTGATATTCAGCAACACCATGATAAAAACCTGTAAGAGAACTTTTGAGGATTCATAAATTTTGAGGATTTTTTAGTAATATAAAAGTACAGTAGAGATGACTGCTTTTTCCATTTAAATCAAATGCAGTAACCCTGAAGTCTATTAAATTACTAACTGAAATGCTAGTGTTTTCTGTTGATAAAAAATCAATGAAATGTGAGCTACAGTAATGGGTGATTGATAGTATAGAAACCAATTTTCAAGAAAAAGAAATCCTTTGAGCACAAAATGTTAGAGCCATCAATACCCCATTCATGTTTGGGGATATTTTAATGTACCTAGCACATACAAGCTGCATGCTCTTTCTCTGTAACATGTACTACTTTCCCATGATATTGTTGTATGTACAGTAGTGAGTGTTACAGGCTTCCATATCTCAGAGTACATACAGAGTTCAATGCAAATTTATTAACCTTTCATTTCCTTCAGTCAGTTAGCTGGTCTAGACAATAAACTTACTGTATATGGAAGTAGCATGCACTGACACAAATTTATGGATCTTTTGCAGTAATTACAGGATTGGTTAATGGGGGGTCACAATTTTCATATGAGTTGTTATGATTCTGACTGGTCAACATCATCACCAATCCCAAGAACCTCCGCAGTTCAGTGAGCTTCCGAAGCATCAACAAGCACGCAGCTGACACTGACGATCAGGTTGTTGCACTGGATATTTGTCTCTCTCTCTCTGTGTCACTGGGAACTTTCCTTCTGTCTAATTACAACCAGGATAACTGCCACTGAGGCAGTCCTTTCAAGATTACAAACCCCAGATCCACATCACTATATGACAATATGTACTGGTAGATAATTGCCACAGAGTATATACTCCTGTAGTCTACTGAATTTGTGAACAGGTATACATCTAGGGAAATCATGCCATTAGTCCTCTCCAGTTTTAATACAGGTAAGTACGTCAAGAATTAACATATAACTGATACCTCAAAATTGGTTTTCTACAATTTGCTTTGTGTCACGCATCAGCGAAAGACAATATATACTGATACACTTTTCTAAACAATACGTGGCAGACATCACAGAGCGACTATGGTTATCAATGCGTGAAAACAACAGCACAGAGCAAACTAAATATTTTGCACAGTTGTTCAATGCATCACACGCAGACATGCTGTTGATGTAAGGACAAAGTACCAACCAGTGACATCATTATGAACAACCTAACACTCCAGTCTGCTTTCCATGCACTACTGTACAATGCATAGTGGCGTGCACGAATAAAATCAGCCTTGGTGTACAACTTGTGAGGTCTAGCCCAATCACTGTACATTTTGTACTGCAAACTACTTCTAAGTCAAAATTGCAGCAACAAAAGTACGGTATCTTCTGAAGTATGTTTCCGCCTAAATTCATGTTAAGTCCAACACAAAATATAATTTTCCTGCCGAATAAGAAAGAACATGTGTAACTGTATGCCTCTAGTTGGAAGCACAATCATCGTACAGCAGTTTATGTTATGTTGAATTATTTATATAGCAACTGTGTTTGTTGCATGAACATCAACACCCTATTGTATGAGCACTAACACCTCAGCGTAACTTCGGAGTCAGCTTTACATAGAATGCACCCTGGCTAACATTACTGTACTCATCCTGAAGCGTTACACTCATGACTGCAACAAAGGCAGGACATATTGCAGGCCTAAACCCCTTTGCATGCAATTGAAAATAGCCTCTAGAGGCACAATAACAGTACAGTACTTTGAGCTAAAGCTGGGATTTCGTCCAAAACTGGAATGGACATTTAACTGTAATTGTAAAAGCTTCATGTTGATGGTTGAATGTTTGACTTGAGTGAAGACTTGGATAACACTGGAAGCTCTCTGCACTAAAGAAGTGTGCGGTTGCAAAATTACGGCATGGCCACAATTCAGCTGCATGTTAACACGAAACAATTTGATATCTCGCTGCATACTTACAGTATAGGCCTAATTATAAGTAACTATGTTAGGCCTAGCCTAACTACTGCACTGTGCTGGAATTAAATACCCTCTATGTGGCGACAATTTGAAGAGAAACAATTACAGTAATACTGTGAGTACTGCACAGTAGCACTGTCTGGGAAATTTGCTGGAAATTATTTCGTAATCATATCACCGCGAATTTTCCAAATTTTCTAATCTAAGCAAAGAAGAAGAAGAATTTTACCAATTTCGTGCATTTGGTACTGGTGCATAATTATCACATAGAGTAGCCCAACCGACAAAAAGGACAATCTGATTTAAGGTTTTGTTAACTTTGTAAAGCAGCAGAGGAAATGATTACATTAATTTAGGGAAAGCGCATTCTTCAGTTACACATGATAAGCAAAATATCCACTCACTTTGAGCAAAATGTTTTGTCAGGAGCCCAGGAACCTAGGCAGGCATCGACTTATGTTCTACAGTAATTGGCAACCCTGGGAGGATGAGGTATCACATGTATGTTATTATTACTGGCCATTTCTACTGACCCGAAACCGTGTCTCCAAGAATTCAGGTGAGGCACGAGCACAACTTACGGTCCCGTTCGCCTACAGGATTTTAAACTATGGTTACGAGTGATTATTTTAACTTGTCGTTTCGAGTGTTGTGTACAGCTTTTTGCGTGCCAGGATTATTGCATACATGGCTGAAGCAAAAGGAGAACTCTGACACAAGGCCAGTAGCCTACTTGGAAGTGGATCTCAAAAAAAAAAAAAAACATTGGAAGCCTTCAGATGGCCAGAAAAGGCATGTCAGCAATCTGAACTATGCCACCTCTTTTCTCTAATACTTGGTAAATATTGGGTAGCAAAACACACCTCTAGCGCCCTCCCTTCGTTTTATTTTGGGGGTGCTTGACCCACCAAGTCCCATATAGCTGATACCACCACTGCTCAGGCTCCCTACCCCCCAAAAAACAAACAAACATCTATTGGATCCCTATATTTGTGGTTAACCATGATGATGGTGGCCTAGCCTAAATGGCAATTGGGGGATATCTCCGCCTATTCTGAGTATTTATTTCTGAAAAGTGATCTTTTTTTTTCGAGGTACTTGACCAACTAATTTGGGTTTCATAATTGAGAATTTTTTTTTTCATAACTGAGTACTTTTCCTTCACTGTGTGTTATTTTCATTTACTACGATATAATTCTTACGAACTGAGAGATTCATACGAACTCATCGTTCGTGCCATTGTGTGTGACCGTAGCATTTGTTATGAGCTATGGGATGATATATCATAGTGGATCTGTACTAAAAAGCGCTATACTGAAAAGAAGCAAACATCAACAGTAATACCTAGGAGATCCTCCAGTAAAAGAGTGTTGACCCCTGTCATCTGAAAAGGTTTACACCGGGCCGAAAAATCGAACAGGGATGCAAGACTTCCATAGTTGGTCCGGTATCCGTATACCCGAAAAAGTCCGTTTCCGCTTAGTCGCTGAGAAGTCCATTACGACATTATGCTTTGCACTATCCATAAAAATGTATTTCATGTCCTGACATGACAGTGAAGTAATGCAGGTTATGTTGGTGAAACTTAATTATAGCCTAGGACTCGGACAATTTCAGAACTGGGTACTGATATCGCAGGTCGGGTACCCTATACAAGCAAGCTTTTATTTGCAACTTGAATGTCAAATTAGTTTAAAAAAAAGTTGGAAGTCACAACGTTGGTTCATTGACATTGCCCAAAGTCCCGATGCTTTGATGCTTTAAAACTTGATTAGAAGTTTTAATGTCTATACCACTGCAAGGGTAGCTTATTTGTCAACAAAGGTATCTTAACTAATGAATTACTTTTTTGTTTTGTACGTATATGATCTATGAGTTCATTCAGTTTGTCATATATTATTGTAGTGTATTTCCCTTGCCTGTTTTTAATTGACTATTAGGCCTAAATATAAAGACGACGAACGTTTGCTTCCTATGTTATGTTCACAATTTAATATCGATAGCAGTATTGTCTTTTTTATCTTCCTAAATGGGGGAGAGGGGGGGGGGGGGAGGGTGACTGTATTTGTGTCATGCGTTGTTTTCCAATGCAAACAGAGCACACTGTATGGTAACATTGTTTGGTAGGCAATTCAGAGTGATTATAGTAGGATTGCAACAGACTGATTAAATGTTTTTTTTCTTTTGTTTATTGAAGGTGAACCTCCCGGCTCACAATCAAAATACAAAAATACATCTCGATTAGAATATAAAATTAAGAAAGTGAAAAATCAAATGTAAAAAACCCTTCAAGGGGAATATGTAAGAACACAATGCACTAACTTTCCCCTGTTGCTTCCACTTCTCACACTTTTTCGAACTTTAGGAGGGGCACGTCCAAAGGAAATGAAGAGCTATAGAATCTTTCAAAACCAGAAAAGGCTTGCCCATCGTCAATCTCTTATCAACTCAGTATTTATGGTAAGCCCAACAAAGTTTATTTCTACTCTCGTCACGATGATTTTTTTTTTCTTTTGGCTGCATTCGAGGTGAGGATATTTTGCTTCCCGCCCCCCCCCCCCCCCTTTTTTCGTAGCTCTGGAAGAGAACTTATCTTTTAGTCATCATTTTACGCTACACTAATCAGCATCATGAAACAGATGACGACAGAAACCATGTTCACCGTACCACCATGTTTCCTTTTTTTTACAGAGTGCCTTGCTCGCTGACGTTGATCGCTTCGTTCGTTCGTTTGCTTATTTATTTCGGGGCGCTATTCCAATTTATCTTCCTGTTTGTACTCTGTCGCTTATCCGGAGCACAGGCAGTACCGTATACATGACAGCTCATGCACAACAACAGGGACGCTTTCAATAAACCGCTGACATGCGCCAAAGAAACAATACACTTCTGAGTAAATAGCTATATATGTTCCAGTTAAAACCTTTTACTCCTCTAAGCGCCAATAACGTGAAGGTATTGTACATTGCGCCTTCCACTAATCTCGTTGAATTATGTACCATTGTCTACGGAGTAATGCACTCCAACATTAGAATTTACACAGGACAAGATCTCAATGTGTTTGAGATGCTGAGAATGAAATCAGCTCCATGGAATACTTTCTCAGTTTTCGGTATCATATACTGCACTTTTACGAAAAACTAAAAAAGAAAAAACCTTACAGACATATTCAAAATCGGGACAGTTCCTCTAAAGCAGTGTACATAGAGACCTACCACAACAAATGCGGTGTTCTCGGGGTATTGCCAGGTGTCACACCTTGTCACATGATCTGTGTTCTCCGATATTCTGGCATTCATTCTGCCTACATAATGAATTAACACATGTTAGATTTGAACAAAAACTCCTCATGCAGCTTTTTAGATGTGAAGTCTGTTGGGTTATCATGTATCTGTGCAGTGTACTTCATTTTATCAAACAGAGAATTTGCATGTCACAGAATTTAGAAGGAATTGTTCACCAGGCAATAACGATCACAATGATTTGACACAACCTTACACTCATTTTGGTGACGTGTGTCAACGTGTGTCCACAAGTTCACACTCAAAGAAAGCTGGGATGTTCTCATTAGGTTAAATTTTATGGCCGATAAATCATTTCTCCCTAGTGACTGGAAGTGATAATATTTAGATAAATATGTTTTTATTTGTCAAATTTGATGTTATAACACTCATGTCCCACGGAACGTCGAACAAACACATTTGCATACAAACGAAACCACTTTGTATAACAAGAAAATAGCAATTAAGAAAATTGCGGTTAGGAAACTATATACGTCTATGAGTGAAGAACGAAAAGCCCCGATGTCAAGAGAAGGCGGCCTATAATATTTCCCGCCAAATTTTGCGACGTGTTCAATCCAGAAGACCGCTTTCTCCAATGGCTGCATCGGTTTGTCCCGGAAGATTGCGTGTCGTCGGCCCATTTCCTTTCGAATCCTAGAAAACAAGGCAAAAGTTATCAATTCATAAGAGAGGAACACAATAAAGGAGGATTTACAATAAAACAACAGCTAGGCAACATTCTTAACGGTACATGGTATACATATAGCGATAAAATGCAACGAAGTTCTTTTGAGAAATCATTTTCTTTTTATTACATAGGACGTATAGTACTCAGCACAACATGTGCGTACCTTTCACTTGTGAGAACTTCCAGCACGATGTCTTTTAGCTCTTCCGACGTCATGTTGCGAAGATCCAACTTTTTTCCTATTCCTTGATGTACCACTCTGGATGCAATGATACCCTGATCCGCCATCACTGGAATTACAACCATCGGTACCCCATGGTACAAGGCTTCGTAAAAGCCGTTGTTGCCACCCTGGTAAACGAACACTTTTGTTTTTTCGTGACCTGTAGACGGGGACAGTGAAATCATGAAGCCCTAAAAAGTAGTAAGTGGAACATGGGATAGATAACTTACAAAAGTATATCTGGGACAGGAGGAAAGAAATTGATATGGACGATTCACGATTGTAATGATAATGAAGATGAAGATGACGATAACATTGATGATGTTGTCGACGACGATGATAATAGGATGGCAATGGTAACGTCGAGAATGATGATTGGTAACAATGATGGTGATGATAAGAGGACGACGATGATGATGATGATGGTGATAACAATGACGATGGTGGTGATAACAATGATGATGATGATGGTGATAACAATGACGATGGTGGCGATAACAATGATGATGATGATGGTGATAACAATGATGATGGTGGTGATAACAATGATGATGATGATGGTGATAACAATGATGATGATGGTGGTGATAACAATGATGATGATGATGGTGATAACAATGATGATGATGGTGGTGATAACAATGATGGTGATGATGACGGTGATAATGATGATGACGATGATAACAATGATGATGATGATGGTTATTGTGACGATGACAACGCTTTCACACTTATGCCAAAGATGTTGATAAGGTGCGGGTAATAATGATGAGACGATGATGCCATTATGACGTCACTCATCACTATTCATTTGTTGATATTGTATTTGCTTCTATCGACTGAATAACGAAAACGATAATCACGTATGGTAGCAATGATAACGAGCAAGACATAAAAATAAGATAGTGTCAATGACGATAAAGGCGAATGACGGTGTAATTAATAAGGGATAAATTGCTTTAAATGAGGTGAATTTTATGACCGAATGTACCGTTGAGACTTTAAAGTAGGTAAAGTAACAGAAGGGGCGATAGCCGTGTCCGTTATTTTAACAACTTTAGGGTCGAAACGGATTATGAGTCTATAAAAGTTAGTCTAATACAATTTTATTCATTTTCCACAACCCAAAGTGGTAAAAGGAGACATTTTGAGACAAATATTAACCAAAATGTTGTGAAAATGATAACAATGACGACAATGATTGCTGTAAGTAATCTGAAGACTTGGTGAAAACACCAACGTCGATGTCTAAAGTAATGATAACGGGAACGAAGATTTTGGAAGATGTGTTGAAATCGACAAGAGCGGTCGCTATGGGTTCGCACATGAAAGTTATTTTTCTAGGGAATCAACCACAAGGAAATGCATCCTCTGTGATATAATCACAATCATGATTATCAGGGTAAGACTTACGAAATGTTTCTCCATCAGCTTAGTAGCCATATACATGTATCGAATTGGCTCATGACAATCAAGGTAGCAAGAAATCATTAAGACATTAATTAAAACTGCTAATCTTACTCGAGATAATGGATGGCTCCATAAAGAAGCTCTCTGATGGGGGTAAGGATGGCTTTTCGAAAGTAAATCATTTTTACTTCTCTTTTTTAAAGCTTAGAGTGAATATTCACTCTTCATTATGGAGCCATCGCTAATCTCGTTCTTTGCCAATTTACAGATTGCACGTGGCGCTCGTCATCACGTTGATGATAGTAAGTCTCTGTTCTTAGGATGAGAGTATCTGTCAAGTAAATTCAGACAACTTGTATAATCAGCTTTAAAAGGAGACAATAATCATAAGATTGTTATACCCAAGAGATCGTTTAATGGTAACCAGCTCATAGCTTTCACGTTCGCTGGAATAGAAACTCTTTCTGAAGTTTCAGTTTTCAGAACGACTCTGGAAGGTAAACCAGCTAAACCATCCAAGATGATCTTTTCGATTCGGTCGTTAGTTCGATTGACGTAAGATCCAAGAGAAAAGACGACGACACCTTCGTCACCAGACCCGGAGACAAATTCCTCGAGATCCTGAAAAAGAGGTGTTTATACTCAATGGCTGTTGTAACACACTCACTGAAGTTCTACTGTTCTACAAAATCTTTTCAAATGGGATCAATCAATAGTCAGGTAATTTGAATAATCAGTTATTACGTTCACTTCATTTATTTATTGGTTTTCCCACAACAATAATTGCAGAAGAATGAATTCAGTGACAGAGCGAGTGAGGGAAGACACAAGAAAATGACTGCTGTGGAAGGACGCGCTTAAGAAAGAGAACCTTAGGACAATAACCCCCCCCCCCAAGAGGAAAACAAAGGGAGAAATAAAAACGACGCAGAAAGAGGAAACCGCAAACCCCTGGCTCCCTCACTCGCCATCAAAGATCAGCTACCCACTCATCAATCTAAGACAATTAGTAAAAATTGAGAAAAAAGTGAAAATATGCTGGTCTTTAGAGATGCTGTAGACAGTAAAGAGTCTTAACCGAGAATTGTTTGGTAAGATATATATCAGACAAAAGTCAACCGATATTTGAGGCTCCTTTTAAGATAGTTTTGATAGACTACAAGGCAGAGTTGGGATTGGCATATAGTCTGCTATGTTGGGGATTTACGTGACTATTATCTGTGTAGGTGGAAGAAAATAACTTGATAGTAAGTTGTTCAAACAACGATACAGAATGTAAATATGTATATAGTTATGATGTCAAGTAATTTTACGGAAATTCAATGCAGCAAACAGACTAGTACCGCTCGGGTCCAATAGTGCAGAAAATGTCATGTGTCTGACGGCTGTTTCCTGAAAAATTACCAATTTATGAAGATAAGGTTTAGTCGATCGCACCTGACCAGACACTATTGTCTACACAAGCATCGAACAAAGCTAGTTCTGTGAAATATCTGAAACAATCCATATTGACAGTGAGGCCTAATGAGACTAGGTTATACTATTTGTTGAAAAACAAGTTTAATAATTAAGCATACGTCTCTCCAAACCTTTTGCAGAGAATTTATCAAACTCGTTACTCTCTTTATAGCAAACTGTTTTAAGAACAGTGTTCGGTGATATGCGTGAACCCTCATATCTGCGTCAATAAAGTTAGATATAAGAATAATGAAATTTCGGCGGATTGTGCAAAAGAAATTACTGTAGTTTTAATATTTATAAAGCAGCCAAATATTTGTTTGCTTCAAGTTTTGTTTCACGTTTGTTTGGTTATGTTATAAAATCATACTGTAATTATCAAACACCCCAAAATTATGCCAGTTAAAGGGGTAATGAAATTTCGAGACCTCTAATTATTAGGCAGCCTACTCTTTTAAGGGTCAATAACGTGATGGTAGTAGTGCTGTGCGTTGCGCCTTTCGTTTATCTTTCGTTGATTAAACCGCTACCTAAAAATTCCACACAATAACTCGACCTGCAGCTAAGGAACATTTAGACCATAACTGCGCTTTTTGAAATTTGGTTTTCGATGTACCCAACTGAGTACATGGGTCATTCCATAAATAAGGGGTCCAATGTATGACATTTTGGGCAAAAATTGGATAAGGGAAGGTAAAAAAAAATTAATATGCTAACTGAAAGATAATAACATTCCTCAGTGAATACATTGAAACTAAAGCATAACTGCATCTTGAAAATAAAAATGTTATGTTTTTTTTTTTTTTACTTTTATGGCATATTGTGTCACGATGTAAATGAGACACCAAAGCCCATTTTTTAGAATTTTATGCCATATATCATACAGTTTATAGGATACATGCCCATCTAAGCTAACATTTTGTTCCTTCCCATTCACACACTTCAATCAGTTGCAAAAATTAGGTGTATTTGGGACATTGCAATTTTTACAGTCTTGTGTTAAAGGGGACACCATTTTGGTGTCCCCAGGTAAAATATTTACATTGTGATATCAAGACTTTCCAAAAATTATTATGTTGAAGTTGTTCATTCTTTTCCAAATCCAGACACAAAATAGGTATTGCAAAGGTAAAGTGTAGCAACACAATTTCATTTAATTTCATTTGCTACTTTTTGATCAGTTGGCTGTAATTCACAACATGTTACAATGTAAAGGGGACACCAAAATTTTGGTTTACATTTACACGTGGAACACATGAACTCTGCTTCAATGTACCTGCTCAGCTAAGCATTTTAACAGTCAATCTTAACACAAGAAAATGACAAAATTATCGTACATTATAATAATGCAGAACATTAACACAAGCATAATAAAGCTTTCCATTTACTTCAAAAGAAAAAACACAGTGCTGTTTGATTTTTTTTTAATGTCACGGCTTTGGTGTCCCTTTACGCGTGAAACATGACAGTCTATGGTGACATATAGTTCGAATGCAAGAAGTAAAAATGTTTTGTTGTATATTGTTCGAAATGTACCAACAGATAGATGTATCTGAAGTAATATTGGTAAGTTAACTGTAAATCTTCTTACAAAATCTGTTGTAAGAAAATGTCACAATGTAAATGGGACACCAAACACCATTGGTACCCTTATTTATGGAATGACCCACATCCAATCTCACAATGGCAGACACACCAAGACTGAATGCATTCGTTGCAACCGTTACCTTTGAGAAAATGAGGCAAAGCATCGAAATGTTATATTCATCGTGAATATATCGATGAGATATTCGACAAACACAAATGTTACAAATACAACATACTCCTACAACTAATTCATGATATCACTATATTTTACTTGTAAGAGGTACGGACGTCAGCTAGCCTGTTCTTTTACGAAATACTGACCAAAGTAAGCAAATGCAAACATTTACGTTAGAATGCTTAGGCTATACTGCTGGTCTTTTTATGTGTCGACGCAAGAAAAATGGCAGGAAAAAAAAAATTAAAATGGGTCTTAAAATTCAACTAACCAATGGAAGAGCTTTCGCTGGTCTTGTGGTTAGTCCCCCAACGGTGACAATGTTTGGGGTAAGAGGAACGGGTACTTCTGTCGAAAAATCTATATTGAGTAGTACTAACGCTGCTTGGCGGGCCATTTGCCAAAGAGATTTTTCCGGTGAGATGTTGCGATTCTTCATTACTTCCTGATATGCGTTACCAATTATTGTGGCCATGGTCATCTTGCCCACCTGGTAAAGAATGAAATTTTGGAGACGTTCCATGAATGTCAAAGGGTGGAAAGGAACGTTCTCTGCGAAAGCTGTAGAGTAAGCTAAATTCACAGGAGCACCATACATATCAGCGATCATAGGGGAGAAAGCGGACGGAGCCAGGATGACTTGCGTCAGATTCAGTTTCTCACCGACTAGTACGCTACAAGGCCAAAAGTTATCGGCAACCAACGCGTCAAATTTGGTACGCTGCAGTCGGTTTAAGAGCTCTGTGTCTGATACGAGGGCATCGCAATCCACTGCTCCGTGAGCGAACATACCTGGAAAGTGTTTCATAGAAGATGCGGTGATACCTTCATCGATGGAACTGTTTATAAGAGCCATCATTCTATCCAAGGCTTGTTCGGGTGGATGATAGTGTGTAAAAATTTCATATTTGAACTGGGCGCCCCACCTCGGACTTCGGGTTCGAAATTCGTAGGCATTGCTGATGATGAAAGTGACCTCGTGACCGCGGTTAACTAACGCTTCTGCTACCGTGGCCGAAGTGGTGAAATGACTACCGTCACCAAGGTGACCTTGGAAGAGAAAAGAAAGTCCAACTACTGGCACAAGGCACGAATAGCTGACGGCTACCAGGAAGAACAGTTCGCGGAAGGGATACATACTGTGTGTGAGGCACATATCATTGATTGCCCAGCTGTTTATCAAATTGAGGAAAGTGTTTGCTTCTTCTTTTCCTCTTCTCTATTTGTAATTGCAGTCATTTTTCCACGGAAAAGTCAACTAGAAAGCTACATACAGCATGCGATAGGCTAAATGTATCTTAGTTGTTGAATTAGTTCATGTAACGTCTATTTTCTTTTTCAAGTAACGGCTAACAGTGAAGCCAAACTTCACTGCACATATATAAGGTGCGATGTGATAATATGAAAAAACACAGACTGTACGTGTATGCAGTGAAACCAGGTTTCACATTCAGCGCAGTCAAGGTCATAGCGTAGGTGACATTCACTGTGTTGGAATTGAACTCTTACACATTAGTGCACTGTTTCGTACTCGCTGAAATGTAGCGCTCAGTTAACTTTCGAAGCTATTACAGGAATAGCGCCATCGCTTTAGTACATGACGCAACAAATGCTTCATTGGCATAAATAAATGCCTCCTCTTCATGCAGGATATGCATAAGTTGTGTTTATGTGTCATCTTTACCATGGAGCGACCCCTGGCTTTATAACGTAGCGCGTTAGTCAATTGAACAGTCATTAAAGGGCGCGTTGCGTCCAGGTCACGATCCATGTAGAGAAAAAGTTCACACATGGGAGTTATAGACTCAATATGTTTTAAGGTTGAAAACCATATAAATGATATGCAATACCAGAATGTGGTATTGCCTGCATGGATATGACCGTCCGTCTCGAGGAGGAGAAATTCTAATACGTCGCTTCTCATACAGTAAAATGCTCTAGGCTACCATATGTTTTGGAAAAATTTACATGTGAGCTTTACAATTCAACTTCTCCCTCCCCGAGCACATCCCCTTCTGGTCTAGCAAAGATAACGTCTCGAGTACAAAAGATTTAATTGCGTCAATGAAAATGTGGTAGTGTGCTGGCAACATGGACTTTCTTAAGTTTTGGGGAAATGGTCCGTCTAGGGTGGGGAAGGATTCAATAACCTCCAAGATACGTTTAAACTACATGTTTGAGTATAGTTTAAGTTCTCTTCAGAAGGTTAACATTTTTTTGTTCTTCAAAAGTTGATGGTTGGGGTGGAAAATCTGGTGATGTGGCTGTACTCAAATCTCATTGTTTATATCTCTATATCTCATTGTCCTTTGTGGGCACTATAGCAGTGGCCTGATAAACTATGAATCATCACATATCCATAACAGAAACACGAGCATCCGTTTTAAGAGGAGGCATTCATTTCTACGATCTGGTGAATGTATATCTACATATGCATTTGATTATTAAGGCAAGCAGTTTATAGAATACGAATAAAACAATAGCGAGTGCCATCACTAGAAAAATGCAAACGTCCATTAATGAGGCTTTTGAATATTCAATATCAAGTGAGGGCGGTCGAAGATATTTTCCTCCGAATTTTGTCACATGCTCGATCCAATATGTAGCTTTGTTTAGAGGTGACATCGGTTTATCTCTGTAGATCCTCGACAAGCGTAGCACTTCATTACGAATTCTGTTGGTGCAGGAGAAATACATGCAAATACTTAGATGTTGTTCGAGTAAGACAAGACTGCATGACATAGTCAATTGCAGTTGAGCTCGATCACAGTCAGACGAGTTCACAGGGCCCCCCCCCCTTCTGCGAACCGATGTGCCCCCCATTGCCGAAAGTCAGATAGAAAATAAACTTTCACTTTTAGGGTAATTTCGTTATGACATAAAAGGCCAATTTTCAGCAAAAGCAATACCGAACTGAATAGTGGGCGTATTTTGCTTTCTTTAACCTTTTTTTTCTATAAAATTTCAAAGTTCCGCGTGCTATTTCATTCAGTTACATTTTACTTACACTGACACTCGTTTCACGCATAAATAGATCCCAACAACTGACCATTAAGATTAAGGGCACCACCAGGGACCCTTAAGTGGGCCTATGGGCCCGAGTCCGACGGGATTTGCGCAAACCCGAATCAATGACCCCTAACGGCGTCACAAATTCATTCCTGATTAACTACATCTTCCGCCGCCCGTAACATGGTGGTTTTATAAGGTAAACGTTCCACAAGATTAGGCTATTATTCTAAAGAAACGAGATAAAGTTGAATCGATATCATAATACAGGTTATTTCCTTTTTGTTACTGCTTCAAAGAGTCTTAATTTAACATCATATCACATGTAGTGACAATTGTTTGATTTTATTACTATGAGATAGACCTCACTTAGATCCTGGCTTCACCTAGGTCGATGATGGTAGTTCTCACGTGACACCAAGTGGCTGGACGGACCCCACCCCCCTTATCTCTCTCTCAGAAGAGGCTTGGGGGTTTTGGTGGAAGGGCGCCAATGAAAAGAGCAATTTGCTCCGATCTACTAGGGGTACTTTTTTTTATCCAAAATATTTCTAGTAAGCTCCGCTAGCATAGTTTCTCTACTGGTGACGCGATGGACGCCCTTTGAGTCTGGCACCACTCCCCACAATGCAGGAAAAATGCGCCCTCGTCGCCACTAGTTGTGTCTTCTGTCAGGTGTTTGTGCCCCTCCCATCTCCCAACCTGGCTACGGGCCTGAATAAAGTGGGTTTAAATGACGTGAAAAGAGTTGGCGGGGAGGGTGAAAACAGAGATACCAACACAACTAAAGCCAACTGATATCCATTAGGTCTAGAGTATATTACGAACTGGTTAAATTTACAGACAAATCTTCACTTTGCCTTTGACGACAAATCTGCAAATTGGTTACAGTAACAGCTGTAAATGTAAAAAACAAACAAACAAACAAATAACACTGATATTATAATAACAAACCTTTCACCATGAAGAACTTCTAGAATTGCATTTCTAAAATCGTCAGAGGTCATTTTTCTAACGTCGAGTGACAGTCCTATCCCCCGTTGGACAACTCTAGATGCAATTTGCCCTTGATCCCCTAGGATAGGAAGAACAATCATGGGTACACCGTGGTAAAGGGACTCATAAAATCCATTGTTTCCACCCTGGAATATGAATAATCTGGTTTTGTTGTGGCCTGCGTAAAAGACAAGATAAATAAACTAGGTAAATAACACAAATGAAAACGATCAAGAAAAATCGCTTAGGTAGAACTACACTCACAAAAACGTAAAGTAAAATAAGAACTCCATAACTTTTTGGTAAAGTTTTACCCACAGTTAATGTACGTCTTACATTATGATACAACAATTTTACTAAAATCTAGTAAAATCTACCAAAATTATGTAGAATTTACAAATACTGCTTACATTAATTTTACATAAAATTTATGGAGTTTTTGTTTTACATAATTTAGGTAAATAATTCTGTGAGTGTAATGTTTACTGAAAACAAACTTTTTGAACGTAGGCCGTAATGGAGAGTGGAATTGGTCGGTGGTTTACTCTTCAATGGAGTCAAATAACAATGAAAAGAGAATCACTTAACTCCAGTAACACCGTTCACTGACGCTCCACTCCAGTTCCTTGTGCAATTTACCAGTATAGATACCCATAATTTCTTTATGAACGTTTAAGTGAGGCTCTATAAGAGAATCAACTAACTCCCAGTCATTTAAGACAGATTTTTAAGTTACTGGACTCTATTCTAAGAGGCACCCTGACTCCATTTTGGATTTCACGATGTTGCTGAAACCGGGACACGATCGGGCCACTGACTTTAATATGAGCTACAGTATACGTCGTCACTTTCTTCTTCTCTGCTTTACATAAACCTCAACATTTATACAAGTATGACACAATGACACATTACCGGTGCTGTCACCAGAAACAAAACAATGATATCACGAAGTGCACAAACTTATCCATTATATATATCCATAAAGAGGATCAGATTAGGCTAAGCCCACAGTTATGGAAAGCAAAGATGAAATTGACGTAACCTTTCAAATTTGAAGAGAAATTGTTCAAAGCGTTTAAGGTTATTAAGAGCTAAATTATCTTTTTTGAACAGAGGAAATATTTAAGCTGAAACAGTAACGATTAACATGAATATATTCCTTGAATTGCTTGTACGAGAAAAGAAAAACACATTGTACGAGAAAAAAGAAAAACACAAAACACTGTTGCAATGCCGTTGATATAGAGTCACAGAGTGTAATTTATAATTTGTAACATTAAATTATGAGTACACTTGGCAATCAGTCAGGCTTCTGGATTCTCGTTGGTAACTACGATTATGGTAGTGTTCATAATGTTCTCTTACCTAGTAGGTCATTGATGGGCAACCATTCCATGGTTTTGACGTTAGAGGGGACAGGTACGCCATCTCTGTTTTCAAATTTCCAAACCACGCGCGCTTTTATTCCAGAGAAGGCTTTGATCAAAGTTCGTGTGATGCGTTCGTTGGTATTGTTAACGTAGGTGCCAAGTGAAAATATGATGACGCCCTCATCCCCCGATTCGTTGACAAAATCGTCAAGGTCCTTCAAATAAAATAAAACAATTAACAGAATCCTACATCTTTCTTCACGTTGTAAATTAATTTTATCGTTATTTTGTTAGTCTCGCAAGCGATTTTGCCTCCTACAGAACAAGTCAAACTAAGTTTTTCTTTTTGAATTTCGGATTTGAGAACAGACAGCATTTCACCCAGGTGGCTCGCTCTTGAATTGGCATGTGTTGCTATCATGAAGAAATTGCAGAATGAAAGAGTAAGGTAGGTGCTTGTCATAGAAAAAGAGACAATAAAAATTTGTTATTTTGTTAATGCCTCATGAAAGATTAATGATTGATGACGCCATCCAGTTCAGGTTAGATGATTGTTAGAAATCTTACTATCTATTCATCCTGTATTCTAGCTGCATTAACATGCATCGCCCTAGTTAATTTGTTACAGTAGCAGAATTAATTCTACCAATCACACAATCTAAGTGACACAAGTTAATTAAATGAGGAAAATAATTGGAGAATATGATAGCGTTCTTATTTCCCACTCAAATGGATTTGATGCTGCACTATTAACCAAGGAAAATTCAGTGTAGTATGTAAATGAAAGTCACAAACTATGCAACATAGCTAACCTACACTCTTTGCAATTTTCAGTGGATTGCTACTCAGTTTAGATAAGGTAAATGAAACACTACTCAATAAAAATGTAGTTAATCAATACCAATTGTTTTCTCAAGGGTACTCTTGTTGCATTGCATATTACGTATAAGTTGCAAACAAAGAATGTAACTGGGAAATTTGTTTCTTTAAAATGGATAGAAATTAACACAAAGTGAGTTGCATATCACTTAATTAAATCTAGTAATGCTTTGCGTGGATATCGGCGTCTACAGGAATTTCAGATAGTGGGAGCGCAGATGGATCGAAGTAACGACCGATATTTTTAAGGGAAGGGGTGTCCTAATCCCCTATCGAAAAAAAAGGGGTCATATCTCTTTGCTCAACATAACATGAGAAATCAATCATTGGACATCCTACATCACGCTGTCTCTTCATCACTCTGTCTGTTCCGCAGTTTACTTATTTCTCTATTTGCTTTTCTTCATTTGATTCATTGTTTTTGTTAGGTGCCAATAGAGGAACGACGCGTGTTGCCCCCCCCCCCCCCTTTCTGATCGGCTTTTATCTGACTAATATAGGGAAACGACCAATCCAAATAATTTCAAAGTAACCTGGTACCGCATTGTCTAATAAAAGTAAATTATAGTAAATAAATCTAACTTTATTGAACCTACACAGATGTATAAGGTAAATGTTGGCATCAGCCTGTGGGTTACTAGTTAATATTCTCATATCTTGTATAATACAACTCCTTGAATAAAGGATATGACAATGGCAAAAAGCCACTTGCATGTATGAACTATTTACCTTCGGCAATGGCTTGGCTGCTTCCGCGGTTAATCCTCCAACTGTTATGATATTTGGAGTGAGTGGAACACAATTCTCGGCAGTAAAATCCATGTTAAACAAGATCAGATCTGCATTTGAACACATTTCGTTCAGAGATTTAACAGGAGAAGTTTCATGCATATTCATGAGATTTTCATAACTACCAGAGAAGAGACGATTGAAGAAAATGGATTGTAGTTGAAATCCTAAAAGATTCATCACACGCTGCAGAAAGGTCATTGGTAGTTCGGGGACATTTTCCATAGCAGTTGCCGTAAAAGAGAGATCCACAGGGGACCCAAAGAGACCGGCCGTCATCGGAAGATAACCCGAAGGATTAACAACTATGCGCCTGGTGTTGAGTTTCTCTCCGATGATACAACTACATGGCCAGACAACGTCGGCGATGAATGCATCAAATTTGGATTCTGTCAACCTTTCCATTAGCTGATGGTCCGCCAGCAGATCAGCGCAATCTATGGCACCGCCCTTCATCACGTGGGCGTAATGCTTGCGAGCAGCAGTCGCCAATCCGTCATTGATAGAAGACTTCACAAACGCTTTTAGTCTGTCAAGAGCTTGTTCGGGAGGGTAAGAGTGGTTGAAAATCTCAAAGATGAATTTGGTATTCCATCTTGGATTTTCCCTTTGAAATGCACACGCATTACTTATCAGAAATGTCACCGAGTGGCCTCTTTCGACTAAGGCTTCAGCAATCGTAGCGGATGTCAAAAAATGGCTGCCTTGGCCTAATCCACTTTGGAAGAGAAAAGTATACCCTTCAACACTATCACAAGACCGCATAAGAAACAGCATCGTGAATGTTGCCAGACAAAAGATTTTGCATATCTGAACCATGATGTTTTTTTATTTTTCTTGTACGGGTGAGCCCTCCAGTTGAAGACAACGCAGCACAGGCTCGTTTTGTAGAAGAGTCCTTTGTAACCGTGTGTGACCGAAACGAGAAAACAGTGGGAAATTTAGTCTGTAGTAAAACAACGAAATATCCGTAATGTGTTTAGCAACTTTTAGCATTGCCACAGTCACCACACACGGTATACATACTGTACTATACTAATGATAGGCTTCTAGGGCCTATGACAAGAGCTGCAGTGTTTCTGCAGGGAGCTCCCTTGTTTCTGCATATCGACGCACAGTAGACCTATATTGTTTACAATCTAGCCCCAAACGTCTTGGCATGACCTTTGTTACCAATCATGTTTATTCTTCATATCCAACGTGTATAATAAGCAGATTGTCTATCGTATCATAGAAGTGCAGTTAGAGGTCTAAGTATTAAGTCTATCATATCATAGAGCTGCATTTATAGTTCTGAGTATAAAGTAAGGAATCTGTGTTTCGAGTAGAGATGCTAAGGATGGATGATATTTAAAGGGTGAGACATTTTGACACGGCCTGTTCACTATTTAAGCTTGTAGGGCCATATTGAATTTGGCGCGGATTGTACCAAAAGGTTTGGACAAAACCGGTGCTCTTAAAAACCCGTAAAGTTTACTTCCCAGCCTTTGTAACATGCATCCGAGCATTTCTGCTTTCGAGATATCAAGTGTTTATTGTTTAGGATAAGTACTACTACTTTAGTGGGGCCTATGTACCATGTAGTAATGTCAGATCTTGTTGGTTTTGAGATGATTTTTTTCTCGCACTTTCTTCCAATGAAATGAATTCTAAAAAGCACGAATTTACTTTTGCAATGAACACTGAGTGGAAATGCTGGGGATTTTTAAAAGTACAAGAGATTCTGACAGGTAAACCGGTGAGCCCGAGAGGATTCTAAAATGCTGGTGACAAGCCCGTTGCGACTGACTTCACCGGTGTGGTAAATGCTGACGTTTCTCTAAGATATATAAACCTCTAAATTAACTTGCAATTCCTACTATTTGGTATCGATTAAATTCCACGTTGTGACAAAACTGACGTCGGCTGCTTCTGGTTTTTTAGCTACCATGCTTGACAAAAAAAGAAAAAGAAAAAAAGAAAGTAATTATGAAAAGGATGGACTTGGAAGACTAAGAACAACACTAAATGTACGATAGTCCCATATCTATGAGAAGGAACCTGGATCAATTTTACATATTCACGTATAGGCTTCGATTTCTCAACGTGGATGGTAACGGTTTGAAGGCAACATTGCAATTGATATATATGCACGCCTGAAATATGTAAAAATCAGTGACGGAGCTACCATATGGTCAAGCGGTCGTCCCCCCCCCCCCCCGACCAACTCAAATGGATTACCGGAGGGCTTTTCATTGAGTTTTTCACTAAAAGAGAAAAAATAATGAAAAGATAGCAAAAGATTAGAATGAAGAAAAAATGAAAGAGAAGGTAAAAATGTGCAAGTTTGAATACTTCAGGGCCATCCGCATCCAGAAAATGGTGACAGTGTAGCCAATTTCTACATTCAACTTCAAGCAAGTACAAAATTCATCATGAAATGCTCAAATCTGATCACTCTTTTTCCGCTGAAATGAGATCAATTTTCCATCAGCAAGAAAATACTGACAAAACCATTTTTCTGGTGCTTACTTGCTGAGCCTGGGAAAGGCGGTTTCAGCAATCTACTTGAAATTTTATGTACATCGTTTTCTTGTACGCTTCGCTCTAAACAATGCTGGCGCTCCTCTTAGAAAATCTTCATACACTCATAGTCTCCAGTCTTCATACAATTTTCAGTTCACCACTAATTCAAACTTTTGTCTGCGCTAATTCAACAGGGGGCATACTGCATTTCGGCATCACGCTGTGTCACACTCGTTGATGTTTTCTCATCTGTGCCCGGGCTCAGTAAGAAAGCAAATCTTACTACTTTCGGCTCACTTCGAGTGTCTTGATTACCTTGCAAACAATCACTGTGACTCCACTCCCAATGAAAAAAAAGGGTAGGTCTAAAGTTATGTTCATACCCAATCAAATATTTGGAAAGTGCTCAAAGAATATATGAAAGAGGATGCATAATTTAGGATTCTTGCATCAACTCAACCCATTTGATACGTATCAACATTTTCAAAGATTTACGTTTGCTAACATTAGTTTGAGAAATTTGCAAACATATGATCGGTGTTTCCTGTGGATATACAGTTAGTCAGAAAGTGCTGTTTCCCGCCATCTGAGAAGTTTGAAAACCAAAATTTTCTTCTCGCTCTACGCCAACCGATGGTGGCGCTCCGCTTAGATAATCCCGTAATAGCTAATAGGTATAATAAGTAATACATTTTCCATTTCCATTTGTCGACTTAATTGTAATATACTTCCAAAAATTGTATTGGCCCTTTACGTGAGGCCCTACTATTGAAGTTTTTTTTTTTTTTTATTGAAGTTTCAGTTTGCTCGAAATGGGCGTCAGTTTAACACTAAAGCATTTCAACAAGAACATTAATTTAATTGTTAGCGTTTTTTTTTTGTTTATGATTTTTCCACTTGTACCTGCCCCACATTCATTCTGACACAGGGTGGTCTATATAGTTGCCTGTCGCTCGGCTGGTTAAAACCTCGTGAGGGCTTTACAATATTGAACGTCATTATTTTAAGGGTAGCTATATTGAATAAACACAGATCTAAGCTAAATTTGGATAACTTCAAGAAAGTGAAATTTTATTTCTTACAGAACTACACTATCATAACAATGCAAGAATACAAAATTATGGCTTGTCGTTAACGTTATTGTTATCAATATCACTTTATTAATTCTGCTTTTATTGGAAAAGAAAATACAGACCACATTGAAATTTAGCATTTAGGTTACACCGTAGTTCTCAACTCGAGCAAACTCTTGCTTTCCAAGGCACATACAAAAAACATCGCTCATGGGTCATCTGTAGTATAGCCTGTGAGGAGGACTAATTACTACCTCCCCAAAAGACCGCAACTTCACGTCGGATACCAACTCTGCAAGTTTAGATCAAATTTGGTCATTTTAAGCCATCTCCGTAGCCGCCCTATGGTACATTTTATCAACGCGTGTATTTACAACTATTGCGACATAACCTTCTAACAGGGTTTAGTAGGTGTTGGTATGTACCGTGCGTTATTACTGTAATACACTGACGTCCATCGTGCGGGCAAACTGCGAGAACGAGGTTTAAATTTGGCAATGGGATTTCCACTAAAGATATTCACCCTTCAACGCACACATTGGTTATCACAATGTGTTTCGTGCGAGATGAGCGAATCTCGTCATGCAAAAAAGTACAAATTGCTGCTTTTTCTTTTGCTAAACAAGAATCGAATGACATGAAACATGCTAGTCGAATGCTATGACGAGAGTGACAACAGGACTTTTTAAGAGTCCCAAATCTGAATGGGGGGACACAAGGTTTTCCAGAGGGGACACGTGCGACCCCCGGCCCCCTTGACGACGCCAATGCATGTACATACAATTTTCGCGCATGGCCATTTGGGGACTACATGGCGCCTAAAATTGCACCCCTCACTATGTAGCGAGTCTGCCGGGGTCATGATATAACAACCCCGTCGCTGAAAGGAAATAGGGAGTTTAGAATACACCGACATGAAATGTAAAAGAAAATACCGGTAACCATTGTTAAACCATTCAGTCTCATCAATAAACATCTACCAAAGCTTCGGCTCCTCAAAACATACATTTCTATGGCAGGCTTCAAGACCGCATTGAATGGTCGGCCAAATTTGTTAAATTGCCACCATACGCAACATGGGAGGTAAATGTTGACGTCGAGACTTTTTGTTGGGCAAGCTTAGGGTGACAAACTGAGTTCACGCTTGAATTGTTAAACTTGCTAAGGAATTTTACGCTTCTGGTCCGTCAAAGTATTCCAAATTTGAGTCACTATGCAGTTAACACAGGCCAATGAACACAGCAAAATCCATGGGAATTCAGTCTAATGCTTCAGTAAATATCTACCCGCAGTCGTGTAACACACTTTTCTGACATTATGGTTGTAGATCTTACAATAATATGTTCCCAATGTACTGTATACCTAACAGTTGGAAGACCAGTGATTAACACAATTGCATTGTCAGTGATACACCATTTAAAGCTACGTTACATAAAGAGGAAACATTAACCGCTATGCAAATCATAAATAAGTTCAGACACGTACAAAGAGCATGCATTTTCAAATACATTAAGAAATGAAATACTTTCTGGACGGTTCAAGCAATTATATGTTTCTGCAAGCCTGGACATTGTGCAACTGGCATGTACATATGACGTATTTATCGAGCTATCTTGGCCGACATTGGTGTAGCATCATGAGAGTGGCAGTTCCTCGGGGTCATTTTTGGAGCAAGTTTCTCCTCTCACTCTCCACCTTCTATTACTTGGGTAAGCTCAGCATATGTAGGATAACTTAATAAGAGTATTAGTGGTTTGCGGCTAGTATGGTGTGTAACTAAAACGTGACATGGATTTTTTCTGTGTTCCTCTGCAATATTGTAAGACCATGGAAATCATTTAGGCCTAGGCTATAGTACTGTGTGAAGTGGTGGTGTAACACATAGATCTATATGATCACACTTACATGTAGTCTCACTTCCTACTGTTTACATCAGTGTTAGTATCAGGCAATTATCTAGACACATCCTGAAAATAAGAGACTATAAAAAAAAAAATCCTGGGATCGCTTTGGTACGGTACGATTTGATCATGTGTGCACTGAGAAAGGTGGGCTGGGGTTAGAGGATTATTCACATTCATTTGGAAATTTTGCTAATGCACTGAAGACATCTTGCAAAGCAACTCCTCAACTCCTTCTGACAACTTAGGCACCCAGATTATTTGGAACAACTCATTTATGAAAATTGATAATCTTATGTGATACTAATGATTTGCATGTTCTAGATTTATTCTTCGAAGACGGTTCTTAGTATTCCTACAATCAGTTTCCTTAAAAATTTCATGTTTCTACTTTTCCTTTGATGACTTTTGCTTGGAATCTATTCCTCAATTCCGTCTGCATGGAAACAGTTGAAAAAGTTGAAAAATACTTCAATGCATAAAAAAAAAGCAAAAAAAAAATAAATTTAGCTGGATATAATAGGTTTAAGACCTATTTTGCTAATATCCCAATCCGTTTCTCTCAATCATAGTTTCTAGTAATTTGACCCTGTGAGAAATTGTACTCAGCTCATACTGCCCTTCCGGTTTTTTACGTTATAATATCTTTCTTTACATTTTACTTTTCTGAATTCTTGGCTTCATAACAAGTATCATTACTCCAGTTTAAAAAAAAACTGCTTCTACAAATTATTATAATACCATGCAAAAGATCTTAACAGAAAGATGGAAAAAAGTTACAAGCAGTTGACGAATAAGTCTGGGGAGCGGTGAATGGTGTCTGTAAGGGAGAGTACAAAATTTGATACAGAAACACTGACATGTAGCTTGCTGAAAAGAAAGCCCATATTTTAAAGCGCGGGTAATCAAAATGGGTATGGTATATCTTAGTCAAAATGATTAAAATATGGGTGGTTAATACCAAGCATCGTTTTTTGTCATCCCCGCAATTGTAGATACAGTCATGAGTTCAGATTGCTTACAAACATAGGCGTAGGAGCCCAATTTGATTTTTTTTTTTTGGGGGGGGGGGGGGCGGCTGTAACAACTTGCCCGAAAAATACAACCAAAATAATCTGACGCTCTTTGCGCGCGTTTCACATGTTAGTGTACATACCATATGGGCAACCATCGGTTGCTATATTCGCAAAGATGGCATGCTTATTACATACAATCATTTGCGTGTCATTTTATTATTATTTTGGGGGAAGTCTTTACAATAGTGATAATAATAACGAGTTTAACCATAACAAAACACGCTGGTGAATTGCCGAATATAAAAGCATAGCTCCCAAGTTCGGAGAGGCTAGATGCGAGTCCACCTCTGACCTGTCCGTCGGTGGACCGCCGGCCTGGGGGTGGGGTATAAGGGGAGGGGTGCCCCCTCCCCTTTTCGAAAATTTTTGAATTTTAGAAGTGTCTAAACGCAATTTGGTGGCACTTTTTTAGCAAGTCAGTCAACACAATTTCTTTCGGCCGCAGCCAAAACAAACCGTGCAGATACTCACAAACTCGCAAAATTTAAACTTTTCCAACTGATAATAATCATCGATTATTGTAATTCGAAATTTCTGGTGCTGTACATGCAGTGCGTCAGAGGCCACTCAGCATTTTCTGGAAGCGTTTGATGCTACCCGGTGACCGATCGTCTGACAATGTCGTCTGACCGTCTAGGTTTAATTGACAACTATGAAACAAGCCCCTTCTTTACCTCGCGAAGCAGGCATTTGTTTTTGGCTTTAAGGTTGGCTTTGCACGGCGTTATTATATTCGACTGCCCACGTTGGTGTGAAAAAACTTACCTGTTCGACGATCGTAGGCCCACCTGCTACGAAGGTTACAGTTTTGTGACAACACTTGAAAGATGCACTGCAGCGCGATTAGTGTGTGTAGGCCTACTATGAAATAGTTGAGTTTGTGTCTAGAGTTAATTGGAAGTTTCCAGTAAGTTAACAGTGCTTGATATTTCAGCGTAGCACTTTCAAGACTGGGAAAATTTAAAGTGCTGGTTTTCCAGAGGGCTGGGCTGGTCAGCGGGTTTGGATGTTCAAATGCGGGTCAAACCAGCCGGCGAAATGCGGGTCACTTGGAAGGTATGTAAAAGTTCTTGTACAATTCAAATGACGAAGTATATCATTCACATACACCCCCTCTAACATTTGTGCATATTAAAAAATTACTGGTTAAATCATTAAGATGTAAAAGTTTTCAATAAAAGTAAGAATTTCTGCTTCGCCTGCTTCCAAAAATATTTATAATGTCTTCCATTTGTTCTTGCATTACTCTGTTCGTAAAATCTCGTTCAATATTTAGAATTGCAAGATTTTGGAGTGTTTGCTGCCACATGGTGTTTCGCAAATACGTTTTTAGCCTGCGTAGACCACTGAAGGCTTTCTCGACAGAACATGACGTTGCTGGGAAGGTTGCCGTTATCAGATGTTCTTACGTACGCCGTGCTGTATACGGCCCGTTAAGTGTGCAGTATAGGCCTACTACTTATACTATGGGACATGCTAACGTAAACAACGAAATATGTTATGTAGATGGAGAAAAAGTATGTAAGGCCGATTGTGTCAAAATTCTCTTTTAGATTAGTAGGTTTAATGGCGAATTTAGTCCGACAAGTTTAAGACGTTTACTTCAACTATCAAGGATATTTTTTGCAACTTTTAATTTTCTTTAGCTACATTTTTTCAATTTATTTTTCTTTCGGTAGGTGCCCGAAAAGTTGTTAACATGCTGCCCGAATTTTCACAGAAATTTTTGGTTTGAGGGGCTGCAGCCCCCCCCCCCCCCCGCCTCCTACGCCTATGCTTACAAACCCTGCCCAGAGTCATCTCGAACAAGAAGAGATGTGAACTTTATCAACGTTTAATGATTTGAAGTGCTCAGCTTTCCTTAGTCAAGGAGAAGTGGGTCAATAGTGAAGAAAAAATGTATGCATTCAAAATTATATTTAACATAATTACCGTGATACAAACTTGAGCGATAAATATTTTTTCTACTCATTTCAGGACAGTCAGAATGCCCTCAGTATGAAATGAGGAATGCCGAAGGCGATGCCACCAGTAACTGGGAGTTTTTTCAGGTCCACGATTCTAGTAAGGCACATGATTCCATAGAACATCAATGTATTGTATTATCATCTACGTGACAGAACTATTAGCGAGAATGGACAAAATAATTTGAAGGTGTGATGAATGACACGATATTCTGTATCTACATCCATATTCTAACCCTGACCAATGACTGCTAAAGGGTACAACGTCTACTTAACCGAGGGACTCCATCAACATGTACAATTAAATTTTATCCTTCATCTATGATCACTGTTGTAAGATATACGTCTGAGGATAGGATGTAATTAATTATAGACCCTTTACATTCTATATTTTTCCTAATCATATTGAGTGAAACTTAGTCGTTGTCAAAATTTAATACAGAAAGATGCAGGGTCAGGAGATGACGCACACCTTTGAGTAATGTTTATTTTCTTTTACGTTTTGTGGTGTACATTCCGTTTAGAGACAAGGTGTCTCTTATAATTCCTGGACTGGTAGGAATACTCTTATGTCAACCAGATTAATTCTTGCGTAGAATGAATAAATCTCTTAATTCGTTAACTTCAAATTGTCTTCCAATTGAAATCCCATCGAAAACTAAGCTTATACGCTTCCTTGACAAGTGATTAAAAAAGGGGAGACAAAATATATGGCAGGGTGTGCTCACCGAAAAAAGTTGGCACCATAAATCCCATAAAGAGGCACGCGGGTGCCAGAGAGGATGAATTCTTTAACTCACCTCATGAGGGAGGGGAGGGGATGCTGAAGTGCTGCGTTGTTAATCACGTTGCTTTAATTAAGCGTGAGTTTTCCTGTCCTCGGACGCTACCAGTCATTATAAAAACGTTCCGTATGACACGATGTTACTATAACGACTTCTGTTGAGTACATTGATGTTTGTATGTGAGAGGTGGTTGGTAATGGAATAGGATTCAGAGCAAACAAAAACGGATACGAATTCCTCTGCATTTTTAACAGACTGTAACCTATGTGTTTTTCGTTTCGTATCAAATAAATGAACTGAAAATGGTAACACGTAATCCCTGACTTTGGCATAGGATTTCACAGTAAAGAGGATGTATATTCGTAAATAGGTAAAATAATATCGACTATAAATATGAAAATATGTCATATGTCATGAACATGAAGATATGTCATGAAATATTACATTAGATTTCTAATGAATGAATACAACAATCTTGCTTCTAACTAACCTGTACGTTTGTTGGGTGCACATATGTAGTTGCTACCGTAATTGTAAAGACAATTTCCAGGTGGACGTTAATATTAGTACCATTTGCATTCTTTACTTTCAGATACTTCAGTAACTTGTTACCTTTGCGCTCGTTGGACTTCATCTGTTCTATCTACCTTTGAACTGATTACACCATGTAGAGATGGAGACATGTCTCTCGTGGAAGTCAAATTCAGTTCGTTTTCTTTCGTCCATAATACTGTACACAACGCCATCGCGGTACAGTGGATAAAGATAGATGGATCGGATTGCAAGTCGGTCTACAACTCATCATCAGATATTGATACTCATTATTCCTCATACTCAATGATGGATACATTTGTGAAGAGGGAAGATGAGCCGTTCACGATTAGCATACCAGTTGAGAATATCAACGAAGCAGTGAGTGAACAGTATACACTTGCAATAAACTGATCTTTGATATACAGGCTGGTAATCGTGCACAGTATTAATGATACACATAGTTCGGAATCCATGTGCGTTTGAATATGCATGTTTTAATTGTTCAAACTATTTAACTTAGAGTAGCTGAGTTTCCGAATGTTGCCTTTTTGGCGAGATCTTTTATTTCTGGAAAGTAACATTTTTTTCTGATTTTTCCCATTTTGTCGAGTTTATATAACTTGGCAAAATTTTGGCATTTTGACGAGATGTGTTATCTTGAAGTGGCAACTTTCTGAATTTTGCAAATTGAAAAGCTTATTGAATCGACAAGTCCCAGAAGTTTTTATTCTGAAGAGTTCATATTATTTGCTAAAATGTCCAGTTTACGAAAATTGTCATTTTGACGAGAGAGTATTTTTTTCATTTGCTTGGCCCTTTTACGCTTCCGTACAAACTTGATACTAAAAGAAACAAGAAATCTCTACGTTACTATGGGATTAATGAGTGTAATTACTCTGTGGGTAAACTAGCTGTAACTGTAAATTGCACGGTAGTCTGACTTAAAACGATGAACATATTTAGACTAAAAACGTCAGTGTTTGATTGAACTTGTACCTTCAGTTTTAGTTTCCCTTCGCAGTTCCACGATTGGAGATACAAGACACTGATGAGAATAAACATTTCAACATTGCAACGATTCACAGTGGCAAATAAATAAATAAATAGAAAAGGAAGAAGAGAGAAAAAGAAACACAGGACCAAAGTTTGTACACAAACAACGGTGAAAGTAGTTAGCAGTGATCATATTAATTACCTTTGACGGTAAAATAAGAGTACCACGAATTGTTTGATTTTCATTTTGTAAATGGGAACCGAATGATAAGTTGAAAAGTAGAAGAAGTAGAAATCACTCCAGTGTTTCTACGCAAGTAAACTAATATTTAGAAAAGCTTTCCATTTCCTTTTCGGGATGAAACAAGTTTTGTATTTTTAAAAGAAAACGACTGCCATTCAAGTAACTATGGAATTCCTATCCTATCTTTCCCGATGATTAACAATGCAATCTCCACCATAAAACACAATATTCTAGTACATTCCAATGACATTGATAATGCTATCGTTACCTTTAACGTAAGTCTACAGATGTTAAGACTGTTGCAATATAAGAGTTATCAGATATTTTCCAAACTGAAGATTCTCCTTGAAGATACGGTTCTCTTTTGTACACTTCTGCTGTATGTAATGCTTGACATAAAATAGCTGTAGGCGTATGTCGTCAGTTTCCATATACCAATTTTTCATGTTGCCAAATAAACGTCATCAACATCCTTTTCAAAAATTTAGATGCTAAAATCCAGGTCGAATTGTGAATACAATGGTCATGAAGCACTCTTAAAAATTTATGCGAAAACTTATTACTATCACCATTCACAATTCTACCCCAGAAGGTGATCATTCTCTTAATTCTTTTAACTATATTTGTAACTATTTTTTATTAACCTGTGTTACATATAATTTACCTATTCATATAACGACTTATTTGTTCGCTCAGCATCTTTTGAGAGTGCAGGGGACATATTAGGAGAACTCAATCACTTGCCTCACAGATGTGTCATTCAGTAAGTAATTCACTGTTTATAAATTTGGTAAAAATGATTGTGGTCGGAGATAACGACTCAGCTGTCACAAAATTTAGAGTGATTTCCATTGTCTTCAAGCATAAATGGTTACTTCTTAATTCACACTGTATGAAACTCAATTGCACTACTTCGTAAGAACACTTTATGCACTGCTGTGCGTAAGATCCAGACACTGACATAAAGCAGTGGTAGTTATTAAAATGATCACAAATCATTGACTATTGAATTCTTATTTATTTTTATTCTTCTCAGGATACACATCAATTTCAAGGACAGTCTCCGTTATTAACGGTAGGTAATCTGTTCATTAGACCACTTAAAGTGATATATAACCTTATCTGCATTAACCCCATCGATACAGTATGACAAGGGAATGCCACGTAATGAATGAGAGATCATGTGATCCCTATGTGTACTATTAAACATTAAGAAGTGGTGACAGGAGACATGATTCATCTCGATGCGATATGAGTGTAGGAAGGAGATCATTGAGGACGGATACGTTATTAGCTGCAGACGAAGATTGTCTGTATAGAGGGCAAAGTCAGCTTCCAGCTAATTGTACGCAGTACATGCCTGTTCTGTTCATGTAAAAATTAAGGTGACGATGATGCTTTGTCATTGTTACCCCACAGCGACATTGAGACTGAACGAAGAACTTTTACACATACACATACCACTGTTAATGTTAACATAATGCTTATGACGATGCAACAATTGTTACTGTCTCTGTTCTTTCTTTATCCTTGAGGATCAACAGAAGAACCTACGACGGTGGAAGCCTCCACAGCGAAAACCCACAACACGTACTCTAATACCATCACGAATCTCTCTACAGGTACCTTGAAGATGGATATTTCTCAAGCTGACAATGATGTCGTTTTAAGAAAAGGTAAAAGTAATTTCTAATACCTCATAGTTCAACATTTACAATGAAACTCATTTCGTGTTTAAACTTTTTCCAGTCTTCTTTCATAAAAGTAACAAGTGGAAAATTTTACATTTATTCAATTATATAACAAGACTCGGGAGTGATTAAATAAAGTTTGGAAAACCTCATGAGTCCCCCCCCCCCCCCCTTGCCTCCTACAGACTAAACCAATCAGAAACATGCATGAATGTTTTAGCACAATTCTTGACTTCAGAGATCAGTTCCATTTTACATTTTTTCCTTTTTAAAGGAAACACAAACCTTTTTTTCAATATATATCAATATAAGTTCAAACAGCAAGACTCAACGAGTTGGATGACTGTAAGGGAAATGCAAAGTAAGGAGGAAGTAGGACGGAATCGGGACAATGAAAGAGAAACAAAAGAAGAACAACCTATGAATTATTCATGCTTTCGGCTCAAACAGTGTTTTAAGCTTGCTTTCGAACGTAATTAAACGTCTGTTATGTTCCCAATAATCTAGGACTGAAGTTTGTAGATTTATACCTTACATCTAATACTGTTTTAGGAGGACGTTCAGTCTTAATTGTGGAGCATACATGCATACTATATGATGAGTGTGTTTGTCACCAGATTCACATAGGGACTACATTAACTACTGATGTCAAGCACCCAGAAGAAACTGTAGGCTCTATTTCAATCGGATGGTTTGGTTTTCGTTTACATCGATGTGAAACTAAAATCAGTATTTGGAATTTTAAGGACAATTATTATAAAACCAATGCATGAATACTCGTTTAATTTCCACGCTACTCAATATGTTGAAAGTTTCCGTGATGGGTTACCCAGTGATCTGGACACAGCATTAGCACTTTACTAACATATCACTGGGAGATAACCTGTTGACACAAAACTAATTACTCATTTTAAACTAATTCAACTTTAACAGTTTTATCAATATCCCTCCATCACAATTTAAGTAATCAAGGAAGGGGTTTATCATCAGAATAAGAAATAAGGTGTAAGGCTTCACTGAGCTTCTACAAATGATTGACATATGTAAAGAAATGAAACCTTGTGAAACATTAAATGTAGCAGGCTTCAAATCACAAAAAGTTTCTTGATAGCAATATATTGTTTCCTAAGAGGTAACTGTAAGGCGACACCTCACCTTAATCAAATAAGCCAAGCACAATGTCCTGATTAAGAGTATTACATACTTTTAGAAAGGTAAAGAGCAGTGGCAGACACTTACTTTTTTCTTATTATTCATGTTGGACAAATAAACAAGAATGTGTTGAATGAACAAGAAGAAGTCTAAAGTAATTGGATAAAAGTATGGCTGACATAAAAGTTCTAAATTCTATAGAACAGGAGCATTTGTAACATATTTTGGGAACAGGTAAGTACAGATATTGGTCTGTAATTGCTAACGGTTTTATTTTCACCATTTGTTTTGGCATTAATGCATGATTAGGGGTTAGGGAACAGCCTTTGTGTCAAAGAGAGATTAAACGCACAAACCTAATCAAAGTACACAGAGAACCTACATTGAAAACTACCTGTTTTAACACATTAGGTAAACGCCATTTGACCAAGTGGAAGAGTTTTAAGGACGTCAGCTATGTTTCAAAGAACGTTTATATTAAAGGGTATCCAATTTACAACAGAATATCTTTATGCTTTTCCTCTGTTGCTTCGATTACTATCTATTGACAACGATAGCTGATTTTATGTGTGTTACTATTTTTACTCAAGTTAATAAAACTCAAGTCCATATTGAAACATTTATATTAAGTAACATCTTTAAGAAAGTAAAGTGAAAAAGTCCTTTACAAGGTTGAAAATTTCATCTACTGAATTTTTATTTTTACTGCATGTCATAAATGACATGTTTGTCTCTGTATTTTACATGTTTAAGAATCAGCATGCCAGAAATCAAGATTTGAAAAGACAACACGGATGTCTTTAAACATGGGATCAACTATTATCACAAAACTATCCACAGCAACTTCTTTAATGAATAATAATGTTGTATGTAAGAATAGAACAAGATTTATAGTTCAAACCAGCAACGTTTCAGATTTGGCCATGTGTCCAATCCATTGGACTGTTAAAAAGTATTATTTCGTTATTGCAATCTTTTTTTGAGTCAAAACAATACTATGCTTAATATTAACTTGAGTATAAGGAGTAAATAAGCATAGATTGATCCGGTCAGTAGTAGTCTCAAGTTAGAAATCGAAGCCCACAAGGCAAACAGTAATGATGTTTTGTTATAAAACTATGCTAGCACTAATAAAATGTTCGTTCAAACATTCAGAAAGTACTTTACAAGGCACGAAATTTGATCTACTGAATTTCCAAGACAATTTTATTTTATTGCTATTTATAAATCTTGCTTTTATCTTTGCATTCTAAGAATCAACAACCCAAAGTTCAAGAGTTGAAAAGACAACACGGATATCTTTAAATATGGGATCAACTATTACCACAAAACTATCCACAGCGACTTCTTCAATGAATAATGTTGTAGGTAAGACTAGACAAACCTTACAATTGTCAAACTAGCAACGCTTTCAAAATGATAATGTATGGAATACATTGTATCATGTTTCATGTATCATGTTAAAATATAAGTAAAATTTTTGTTTTTGTCACAACAATACGACACAAAACAATCGAAATAAAGTATAGTGCACTCACTTAGTGTACTCAGACAAAATGCAATGCGACATTCACTTAGTGATAATTGCTGAATGATTTTGTAAGATGTGACACAATGTTAGTGTTTACAATCCACTTTGAACGTAGAGACTGTAATACACGAAAAATTTACAATGCATGACAGCCATAGTTCAGTTACAAGCAATTACACTGTAATACATATATGCACCATTGCTGCCAACTTTAGATGTCAATGGATTCTGCTTTTATAAATCGTGTGTTTTGATTGTTCGATGAAAGGGGAATGTGGTTTTGAAATGTGTGTACCGTACTTTCAACAACATATGTACATACTCTCCAATTGGCTCTTGCTTGTTATTATTTCTCTATTTTATCTCTATATTCTTTTTCATCGAAACCCTTGATAACCTGTGAAATAGCTGGACTTGTCTCAGTAATAGCAGTATTGTTCCTGGTAATTGTTGTGCTGATTGTTCGCTCTTTTCAAAGGTATGACCATTGTTTTTCCTTTTAGTTCTGACTAAACATTAAGATTCCATAATCAATTCACATGGTTACCATTATTTATTGATATAATGAGGCTATAATGAGTTCATTTGTCTGTGTAAGCACATACTAAATAAGTTTGGAATGCCAGGAGGTTTACTACCGAATGAATTTGAAAGACACGCAGTGGTAACAATACTTTGAGATATTCATAGTAAATGGCAAAAATGGTCATTTCTAATACATGATATGATATTTAACTTTCGTGACAGCTTTGTGATTCAGTAAGGTATGAAGTACAACATCCGACACCTACCATAACATTTGATTTCATCGACGACTAAAGATTTCTTTTCTTGTACGCACTTCATGTGAAATGAAGTTTAAATTATATTGTCACAATGGCCATTCTGTGTTCTTATCGAACAGACGAAAACTCAACAATAAAAATCCAGATAACGTACGTAATCAAGCATTTGACACAACTCATCCAGATAATTATGAGGAAGTGGACAAACAATCCTCGAATGTTGTATACGCTCGTTCAATAGAACCAACATTATCTACTGCAACCATTAACGGACCAAATGTCTACGAAAGGTCCCTAGACCCATCGGTAACAACTTCAATCAACGGCGACGCTCATGAATATGCACGTTCCATTGATTGCACTGTATCTGGTTCAAGGCACAATAGCTCATACGATATCATAGCGAAGACAGCGTAGAGTAAGCACCGTAATTTCAGAATTCTGTAATAAAATTCTGATTCAGCTCAAAGTCAGTTTTTTATGTGTTAATGGTTTAGTGTAATTTAATGAGATTAATTGTAATACTAGAATTCTTTTTATTTTAATATTTGATGGTAATTTTCCTCTGGAGCCTCTGTGCATATGCGTGTTTCTCGAAACATTCCAACCGAAAAGGATACTATATCAACCTTCTCTGCTTATCAAAGGAACATACTTAAAAATGTAAATCAACTTTACCGCAGTTATCCCTACAGGAGAAGGAAAGTCAGGACTTTCGACAATGTTAGATGTGAGACTAACATTTGGTGAACACCATCACCAATTGTCATTTAAATACAATGTTTACTTTTGAAGAGATTGTACTTTGAATGTTCATTCGAAAAGTTAATCAGGAAGCTGCTATTTTTGAGATTGTGATGGCACGTGTTTTACTTTCTTTATATTTCATTCACAATATAGTTTTCACAGTTATGAATAGATTCAAATCAGAGTATTAATGATTTGATTATTGCATGATACACCTCAGTCATTCAAAATTTCAAACTCAGCTCTTGGAAGGCAACACTTACGGTACTTTACATGTCATCGTTATACTAGGCCTATGACATATACTTCAAAAGTCAAATTTCTTTGACATTGCAAGATTTATTTTGCTAATCCCTAAAGTTTCATACTCAACTTTATTTAAAGTGCCCATCACTATAGTGTTAACTACCCATTTTGATCGCTATATTCAAATCATATTCAGAGCTGAAACGCGGCATCATTTACGTTTTTTTTTTTTTTTTTGCTTTTTTCTGCTGCACGATTCACCACTGGACTAATAGCAACCTAAATCCACATCCTGGGTTCGTCATCGGATTGATCCTTGATTTAGAGCTATCTGTAAATGCATTAAAGCTGATCTACTTTTTCATCAAAGAATTAATTCAGTGATATAAATCACATCATTTTACCTGTCAATTTTCAGCTTTCTTTAGTTCCAATTCTGTGGCAAAATATCAGATGTTGGAAAGTTATTGCAAGTAGCATGAAGAGCAAATGAGAGTTTCCCGTCCCTTTAAAATAAAGAGATAACGGATTTCCACTGGGAATCAATAGACGTACAGCTTCCCAGTTCCATTTCATCTTTCATTTAGGTCTACAGCAATTCTAGGTCCACAATATGATAATATTCTAATTGACGCTCAAAGGGAGACGCGGCAAGTGCAGTAGGGAAGTAGGAACTCTTACTTTCATTACTGGGGTAGGAAAAAAGGAATTTTAGTTTTATTCTAAACCTAAAGTTAATTGTCTTGAAGTAGAAACGTTGATTTATTTTTTTCGGATCCTATTGTAGGCTACCACGTATCGCACTAGAAGGTTAATGAAGGGCAAAGGTCATGAAAGGTTAATTTGTGTCATGTGATTAGGTACGTCGGTGTTTTCTAAGATATTGTGCAGGTATTTGACAGAAATGGTTTGCTTGCTGCATTTCTGTCACAAAACTTTTTTTTCACTTTTCATCATAAATCACAACGCTTGTTTTCGCTCTGGCTTAGACTGTTGATAATGTGACTAGCATCAGAGCATGTCACCATAATTAGCCATAAAGGGGGATAGAAAGTTGTAAAATACTCCTAACATAACTTTTTGCCTTTTTTTTCAAAATCGAGTGAAAGCATTCTTATTTTACAGATTTGTGGTAAAAATGAATATGATCTGCCAATGAGGAATGTTGTTAGAGAGCGCCCAGTAGAGAGAAAAAAACGTTATGTTTCGGATTTCTTAATATGCTCTGGCCCGCAAGATAATATTCATGAGGATGTATTTTATGTCCCCGCTTAGCTTAAATACGGAATGTTATTTGGTCGAATGTTATCCCGTTTACCTGGACTTTGCAGGTCTGGTAGACATCGATGGTCTTCAACCAAAAATATTCCTGCTGCAAAGATATAAAGAGGCATAAAACACATAATTGTGGTTAAATCTTTCGGGCCACAACATAAGAGAAATTCATAAATTAACGGCTTTTTCCTCTCTATTGGGGCGCTCTCTAAAAAAAATTGTTATTGGCAGATCATTTTTCTCTTAACCGCAGATTTCTTAAATACGTATGCCTCTGCTCGAGTTGAAGAAAGAAAGTGCAAAAAGTTGTAAGATGTATTTTACAACTCCCTGTCCTTCTTTAAATGTGATAATGGTCTAAAATAATTTCGTTGTTACAATATTGTTATAGAAGTAAAGTATATATCGAGGGAAATCGGCTCCCAGGCTACTTGTTAGAGTATGCAAGGGAAAGATACACATTCCTATTATCTTAAAATGAGTATTCAGTGATATTATTACTTATTACGTATCATCTTTGTGACTGCACGCTTTCAATTCTAAATTTCTTACAGTCATATGTAAACATGCTGAAATTGTCCTGTATGCTGCTGTTGTGTAATATAATCTTAGTATACAAATATATTTTGTTACTGCCTAATTACCACCTACAATATTAATAAAATGAATTAGTTTGAGCCAAACTAAGGTACGACTATTTGTCCTTTGTTTTATAAGTATTCAACGTATCCAATGATGGTTTTCTAATTTGGTGAAGTAGTAGTAACTTCGGTTATCATCGGTTATCATCGTACTTATGTCTAATGTCAGAACAGTTAATTTATGCATATTTTGTCATATTGTTAAAATAAGAGTCCAAGAATAATGTTGTCACCCCGTGCAAGATAATCCTCCCTTAAAGATATTATTAATAAGAAGCAACTGAGAAACTTCTCCGCATATTTGATATTTTTTTATATTTTTTCAGTTATTTGTTAATATGAATCGATAGAAAATGTCATTTCATACTTCACAAGAGGAACTGATATTTGTAGGCGTTTGAATTAGATTTTTAGTTCTTAAATGCAACATAAACCTATTAAACTGCTTTGAAGTTACGCTGATACGCTTTACTGTAGACGTTTTATTACCAATCATGTGAACATCAAAAAATCTGACACCGAGTTAACACATTTTCAAAAAACTTATGATGAACTAATGAGGTGTCACAACGACAAGCTTCGGAGGAGTTACTAGAAAAGAGGCACTACATTAATCTTAATGGCAGTTCAGGATCATGTTAGAATAATAATCCAAACAATATTCCAAGTATTTTCTCTGAAAGTCCATGATGATATGAAACAACATGTCAACAACACTCAATCTGTTTCCTTGTATAACTCGACAATGACAATTTATTTCCAATACATACGCAAACAATACTTCACAACGAATTCACCAGAACAGAAAGAGTAGCAGAAAGGGAGGAAAAGAAAGTAAAAAACTTATAAGCGTTTCCCTCCACGGGCCTCCAGATAATGTAAATTACATATGATGAATAGTATCACAACTTAAGACTTCATGTGAGATAGAAAAGATAAATACAGGAGATAATTACCCAATTTCAAATATTATGACTGGTGAGTTGACGTAAGTAAACTTTGTTTGTATTTAAAAGATGTAGGGGTTTACAGTTTTTTCTCGTTGTATCAATAGAATTCCATATAGACACACTCGAGTACGAGATATGCAGTTTTTTTTTCTGATTTTTTTTTGAATAAAAGTTCCCACAATTTATAGTATTATAGCTATTTAATGATATTGTGAAATAACATTGGAGATTTAATGGCAGCATTTTGTTGACTACTTTGTACACGAAGATAGCTGTCAGTGATAAATTTAATTAACTGAAAAAGGGCAACGTCTTTAAACTATTGAAGAATGGGATTGTGTGATCTAAATATTTCGCTTTACGGACAATACTTTCTTTTGCCTGATTTGCTTGATGAAAATAGGGTCTTAATTTGACTTGTAAGTGTTTCCCCACACCTCAACACAGTAAGTAAGATAAGGCATAAACAATGAGCAATACAAAATGTACAAGGACATGTTATTTAAAACATTCTTAAGTTGATTCAGAAGGGAGACGCATTTTGAAAATTTCCCGCATACCTTTGAAATGTGATCCTTCCATGTAAGTTTGTGATCAATCAAAATCCCAAGAAATTTGGTTGAGTAGACCCTTTCACTATTAATGCTATTTCTGTGGATATTTAAGGATGGCCTCAAAACCTTGTTAGAAAAGGAAATATAATTTGTTTTGTCCATGTTCAGGGATAGCTTGTCAATTGAAAACCAAATGTACAGCTTCATAAGTTCCTTGTTGACCCTATCAAATAACACATTAATATCGTTATGCGAGTAGAAGGTATTTGTATTATCTGCAAATAAAACGGATCTTAGTCTGTCAGACACATTGCAGATGTCATTAATGTACAATATGAATAGTTTGAGTCCTAAAATAGACCATTGTGGAACTCCACAAACAACGTCTTTATGTGAGGACTTCCTATTAATAAAATCAACATAACGTTTTCTATTAGACAAGTAGCTTTCAACTTCTTCATAAACGTCGCGAAACTTTGACATCGACCAGGGTTGTATATAAAATACCTCTACACTCCTCCCTAGTGTCATTGAACTAAAGTACCAGAAAAGTCTCGGACACTAATTTATGTATGCTGGTAATCTATATATGTAAATATTGGTAATGGTGGCTGAAGACTTATTATTATTTATTATTATTTAGAATTCATGGACGATTCCAGGCCATCAGATATCTTATATGATATACTCTTGAAGAAGTTGGTAAAACTTTTACCCAGGCTATTTAAATATGCCACGTTGACAAACTGTTTTGAAAAAAATACAACAGTTGAAAAAAATACAACTTACAGCACAGACAACAACAACTCTTGATGTATACTCTTCCTTTTTCATGTAATACAGACTAAGTACACAAACCTTTGTAGTGCAGTTTTCCTACGCCCCATACTGTGATGATCCTGTATATTTAGGTGGTCTATTACACTATGTATACATACTGGGTGCAAATGCAATGTTTACTTGTGGAACGGTTTTCAACTAGTATATTCACTCAACAGAAAATGAACGTATCAGCCGACGATTGGTTATAATTGGTTGTATAAACTCATTATACGTTATGTCGAAGAGACAAGGTCCAAGGATGCTTTTCCACAATTCCACAATTCCACAATTCCACATATATTGAGTGTCTCTTCCGCTAAGATAAGAGACGCTCCAACCTCACCTCTTTATTGTTTTACTGAGGTTCAACTTGTTGCAAATCCTCATCGCCTTAGGCCAGTTTTATCACCTCATGCTTTGATGACCCACATGGTCAATTAAACATCAATATCGTAAAGTAGTTCGGATGTGCTAATTCAGTAATTGGGCTTTCCTGAGATGCGTTAGAGAGATATTTGGTGTCGTGTTCATTGGCTAAACATGTGTAATCGAGCATGGAAGAGGGTCTATGGTACATTTTAGCACAACCATAATGTCATGTATTTGGCGATCTATAAACACTTCACTCCAGGAATTTGAGTCGTGCGACTGTTTTCAACTAGTTGTAAGGCCTGCCTCACTTTACAACGTATCCGAATAATCTCGTCGCGAGAGGTTGCATTTTTACATAGTGTGAAAGGCTTGAAACATTTCTTTGAACTCCACAGAATCAATGCTTATTGGGTGACACATTAGGATAAAGAGTACCAAATTTCTTAGATAAATGGGGAAAATAGCAAAAACATACTTGTGGGTCACAAATTCTGGAAAACACTTCACGTAAAACTTGTAACTTCAAGCTGTCTGGCTTAATTTAAAGAATAAACTAAGGCACTTCATTTATGAAAGTGTGGTAAACAGAAGTATCTTTTGAAATGAAGGGGGAGGGGGCTGGAAATTGGAGGGAGGTTTGGTGTCCAAATGGCCGCAGTTTTGTGACTCTCGTTATAAAGTGTGCTTTGTTGTGTCTTTGTCTTGGCGCTCTTGCCATTTATAAGCATTGTCTCTGCCAAGTTTCCTCCAGTACGTGTCTCTGTTAGTTTTATTTTTTTCAAATCCGTCAAAGTATGTATGTATAAGTTGTGATGAAGTGGAAATATAGAGTTCAATTTCAAAGAGCTAATACCGCTTTGTTGGTAGTGCTTATCTTTTAATTTTGTCGTAATTTCTGAAACTATATGAATTATACATTTTTTCATGAGAATAATAACGAAGGGAATTGATAGATTAAAAAGGTGACATAAAGGCTTGGTAGCCCCAAATGGTATTCAATAGCAGTAATTATTTACTTGATTTGTGGCATGGATAAAAAAGCCCCCGGGTTTAGGGTAATCGCATTCAGTCATAAAGGTATGGGATTGACCTGACACTTGAACCGTGGTGCATTTAGAAGTTACTTAACAAATCAAATTGTGTTGATGATCCTACCGACTGTTCAAAAGTATGGCATGGGGCTACGTGTATACAAAGACAATTTAAAGTTAGAGTGGTGATACTTTTTACTTCCTTCTAGCATACAACGCTGGTTAGTAAATATCTTTGTTTATAATTATTTTACACTAAAATCTAGCACGCTAGTATATATCTGACAGTCAGTCGACCATATCATTGACAGGTGATAGGCACTATCTAAATATTATCAGATATATAGTTGTTATACTGTTATACTTTACGATCAGCTGTACACAAATAAGTAAATGTCTCGTTTCACAAACAATTTATTGTCAATTGCGTTCTGATACAAACTCTAACCATGACACCATCAACGTTCAAATATGGTTTGAAAAGGTTACTTCAATACTTCATTTTTATCATTGGAGGTTTCATTGGTAAGTACTTTTATTACTTACAAATGCTATTGAAACGTATTTTCTTTCTGATCTCTTATATCGTATCGTTCCTTCACTTGTGTTAGTATTACGTGTATGAATACCTTACTAGTACACATTGTATGTAAACTTACTGAAGTGATGATCTATCTCGTTCTTATTTTGGAAAGTATTCAATGCATTCCAAATTACTATTATTGAATGCGTTATCACTCATTTCTTCCCTGCGGCATTACCGTTAATGTGTCCCATAATGACCACTCTGCATCATTTACTGTTGTTCAAGCACAATGAGCAATAACTCAAACACGCAAAACATGCTCTTTCAAACACTTGCTAAGTCAACAATGCATGGTTTCGCACAACAGGAGCGAAAGATGTAGAGGAAACAGTGTATGCTAAATTTTTGACCGAAATGTTGTTGTCAGTTGTTTACGTCAACTGTGCGTTGCCTAACTCTAGAATGATAAAGCCAAGACAATTGTTTATGAAAATATAAACTACCAAGCAGTAGATTGGGATGGTTTGCAATAAGATTAATTTTGCACCATTTTGAACCTAAAGTTCTCTTTTAAGAATGAAAAAAATTCTAACTCATTGTTTTCTAACTAATAGTTTTCGAAGTAATGTTTCTGTCATGTTACTGTTTTTTCTCATCTTAGGAGGGATACTTTCAGAACCAGTTTGTACAGACTTTGGATTGAGGAATACGAATGCTGAAGTATACGATATTCGCACTAACACTGCTTGTCATTTTGACGGTGACCCTTACTATGTAGGACCACAAAAATTTAGATATTACATATTCGAAGACATGGGTAGGTTTTAATGTCCATTACCTTCTAATACCTTACATGATATAACGTCCATCGTAAGACGTCATAGGTTCCCTTCATTTCTACTGGTCCCTATGCATATTCCGCAGGTAAATTATTGTCGGGGAAAGACAAGTCATAAACATGATACTTCAGTTTTCTCCTTTCCATCGTACCTAACACAAAATGTTAATTCGCAGGCTGGTTGTAAGACAAATATAATACCTGCGTTATATATGTTTATATTTCACTATTGTGTGTTTTGTGATGTCTTTTCTCTTTGTAGGAAAAGTACTGTGTTGTATAGTAATTACTGTTATTATCACATTCGAGCTTGTAATTTTGTGACTTATAGCGTTGAAACTTGAAAATGACCTGAAATTACGATTTAAAATTGAAGTAAACTCTAAAATGTTGAAAGGAAAAGTTTCAATGACTATTTTAAAAAACTGTTAATGCCTGTGTAGAAACACGAGTTGGACATCTGCCCATTGACATGACTGTATTTTGACTAAAGAGAATGAAAACATAAGTATCATGCAAATTTTATCTCTCAACTATTCACTTTACATTGGGATGGATCTTGTCTTGGTATCAAAATTCACAAGTAATAAACAATGGTTATATGTGCCGAAGAGACACCACTTTATCCTTTGCAAGAAGACATAGACACAAAAGTATCCAGAACCTATTTGCATTTTCCTTGCATGCGGTCCATGCAACTGTCATATTGAAATCTAGGTTATCCTCAATTCACATGTAGGTTCTTTGTGGGTCATTAGGGTATTATTGTGTTAAAACGGAAGCCTAGCCATAATCACGCGAAGGGATTCGGTCGTTTGATGAGCCGCTAGAACACACGGTGATCCGTGGAATGAGTTGTTACTATCAATAGGATATCATTGTCAGTTTTATTTTACTAACTTTTACATTCAAAATTCTCATTATATGCGGTGGAGGGAAGATGGCGGAAGAGAAAAATCTTCATACAAACCTGTTACAAAGCCCAGTGCCCTTTGTACATTATTTGTAAATTCCCATTAGAACCTTCGCGAATGTGTTTACTAAAATGAAGAATAGTTAGCACACACGAACGCTGGCGTGATCATAACAGGAAAGAACACCATAACCGCTGTTTCTAAATATTGGTCTTTTGTGACAATATGCATCTAAAATATAACATATTTGTTGATCAGATTTTGTATCGTTACAAAACATTTCACTATTTCTCATCGGCATGGATTATTTTATTCCTCTAGTTACCAATATATTTGAGCTCTCACCTCTTAACTTCCATGCAAATAATTACATGAAGTGACTAGGGATTTGACTTAAAGCAAATGAGTTGTAATTGCACTGAATGGCGTGCAGAAGTAGATCAGTCACTCAACTTGTGCAGTAACGTGGGATGGACATCGCTACTGGTTATCATCTTTGATAGCAAGGCTATGCAAACTAGTCGATCACTTACCGGATAGAGATTTGAAAATAAATGATACCAAATCCATCTCCGATTTTCTAAGATGAGTGGCCTTAACGAAAACACCATGTGGTTTGTGAGTATTCGAAACTGATTACAATGCAATCAAATATATACCCACGTTTTTTACTTTTTTATTTATTTATTTTTTGCTACTGTTATAGTAATTATCCTATGTATTTTTAAGTTGAGCAGATGCACAGTTGTTCTATGTGTTCGATTCATCCCCCTCTCCACAGATGATGGTAACTGTTACTTGTGTGCCCGATGGCCTTCAACTTTTTGCAGAAATTACCGATTCACCTTAACTCTTCCTTGCATTCAGGAGGCTGGAAATCTGTATGTGGATTACATGTCTTTTGCAATCTCGACTCTAGACATGTTACCTTCTTTGATTAGAATTGAGGCTATGGATGTTTGTCAGTCTGATTATCTCATGTCTCCAATAATTAGCAACTCTTCATTACCCTCCAATCCATACGGATTAGCGTGGATTAACGGATCGGCAACCTTTCCAATTCAGAGAGATAATCAAGACAACGTGAGTAAATTATTTTAGATAATTTATTACAAAACATTATTTGAAACTGGAGGTGTGAATAAGAAACTAACATGATCAAGTTATGACCATCTGTCCCTTTTTATACCTATAGTATCTTCACACTGAAGCACTTGTGAGATTCAAGTTAAAATGTCTTTCTCTATATCGATTTGTGTTGCAGATGATACTGGAAATCGGTGGGTGCTATGATGATTCTTCAATATGGTGCATGTCAAATTTTACGTTCAGTAAGTCATTGAGTGACAGATACACTCTTCTTCTGTTTGAATCACAAATACGTTAAAATCATCAACGTTGAAAATAGTCACAACCTTGACTGACCATTTTACTCACATATTTATCTTTTACAATTGCATCATAAATAAACATAAGCCAAATATGTAAATTTGTGACATTCAATGAGGGACTCACCTGATATGCTTTATGTTATCCTTTGTTTAATTAACTTTTATTCAAGAACAGCTGAGAATTTTAACCCTGAGGGTTATAATTTGGAAGTTTATATTGCCTTTTCTAGAAATATTGACATCACTTACCAATGTGAAACGTAGTAGATAAGTAATTGAGAGATAGAAGGTAATTAAAGGCCTAACAAAAGAAATACCGACACTGTGCAACACCCTGCATCATATCTTTTGCACTTTCGTCAAACTTTGTTTGACTCAAAAAAGGTAATAGATAGAACAATTTCAAGATTATCACTCAAGATTTCACTCAGAAACGTCTGAAATAGTCCCGTATTCGTCTCGTATTACTATTCGGAGTCCTGTCCTTGCGATTCTGGAGTGGTACCAAAATCAGCCCATATCGGCCCTTATAGTACCAAATTGTACCGCACTTGTCGGGTATCGTCCCGTACGGTCCCTGGAGGCCATCTTCCGCCATCATTTATTATCGTCATGACCAGGTAGATGCCACGGTACAACATGCCATCATCTGTGGTACGCTGGTCATTGCCCGACCTCACCAAAGACGTTTCGAGAAGCAGCATGGGGTTGTCCTTGATCCATTCCATCAAGTCTTTTTTCTGCGCTTAGGTGAAATTATAGCGAGGCGAGTTCTTCTTGCGCTTGCATTGATCGTCAGGTACAGGATTATGAGGCATGTTGCGCAAGGGAAAAGATGGGCTGGGCCTTCTGATGGACTGGATGGACTGGATTCTACTCATTAGCTTCTGTACTGTTGGGAGCAATATTACATGGACTATACGGGGCCATTCGGGCATGATGCGGGACTATACGAGGCTATTCGGGCTTAATACGGGGCTACACTGGGTCCAGAATGGGACAGTTCTGGACGATTGGGGTCAGTTCTGGACGACTCGGGACAGCTCGGGGGTATTCGGGAGCAAGCAAAGTGAAACTCGGGAAGATCGAAAATTTTTGAACATGTCCAAAATAACCGTCCCGTATTTAGACTTCATCATTCGGGATTGTTCGGGCCGATTCGATATTTTTCGGGAATATTCGGCACAAATCGGGGCCATTCGGAAACTACATTATTCCCGAATAGCTCCGAAGCGTCCAGTATAGTACCAGTGTAGTCCGGTATTAGCCCGAATAGCATCTTATAGTCCCGCATCATGCCCGAATGGCCCCGTATACTTCTATAATATAGTTACAATTGTACATTTGAAGAACCAAATGAAATGAGCTACTTAACAAGAAAATGTTAGCGAAAGTCATAGTTTATTACAACCGTATCGATTTGTGACTTTTTATATATTTTTCACTTACCTGAAGCCGAAGAGTCTTATAAAAAGGTTTGTAGTATCTGTAAAAGTGGAAATAGGCACTCATCGAGTTTCATAGAAAATACTATATCATTTCTCCTATTTTGTTACTTGATGTTATAGTTCCTGATCGTGAGCAAACGTCACCGGAAGTTACTACTACAGTTGAAGGTCATAAATCAACAACGACTTCAACAAACACACATGCTGCAGGTACAATTTTGATATTAATGCAGATGACAATAAAAGTATATAATTACGTTGAATAATAAACAGGGAAGAAATTACGCAATGAAGTCATCTTACATGCACTGATCTAAGGAAAGACTACATTGTTGTTTTTTTTTTTTATTACAATTCCTGATTTTTCAACAATCGCCGTAACTTTTGTGAGTCTTTCTGATAAAAAAAAATTGCATGCTTATTTGATTTTTTTCAATATGATTGCATTTTGTTTCTCATATTGAGTGCTTGTCCAAGTTGATACACTAGCAGGGAAATCACTTACTGGTATTTAACACAATCAAGGAAGTCATGACGTCGGCATATATATATCATTGTGTATACCGTAACTTTCCATAAACGGGATGTTTTCTCGATATTACTCGTAACAAGATCTCGCTTGTTTATAAAAGAATAAAACCCTAAAATGAGTTGCAATACCTTCTTCATGGGAGACTGTATTCTAATGGCATTCTCTGTTCATGTTCGGGGTAATCCTTCACAGAAGACCACTATGACAGTGTAAACTGACATGCAGAAAATATTGCACTTGTTTTACTTCTATTCTTTTGAGATGAAATCGAGAACATAGAGTAAAACTATTTATTTTTTTTTTTGTTTTAGCTGCTCGAATTTTTTGAAAGTTTTCTATATTTAGATGCATTGAATTGAGTCCAGCCTAATGTCTTTTATTTGAATAATGACGTATGTCATGACACAAGGCTATCATATTCTTGGTTCATTTTAATTCTAGATCAAGAACCAACAAACCACAAAAGTACTTCTGCGAATAAAGAGAATAATTTGACAACTACTTGGACAAAAACAGCCCCCGCAGGTGAAGCTAGAATGATATTTTAACAATTACAACAGTAAAAATTAAAATCCTAAATATAAAAATAAATCTTCAAACGTATTTTATAACCGATCAAATTTAAGAGTCGAGTCGCATACTTTCTGTATGGTAAAATATCATTTTTCTGTTTTTTTCCCCCTGACGCCATGTTCCAGGTAGTTCTTCACACAAGATTATTATATTAATTTAGAAAATACTGTAACAAATATTGAATTCTAATGTTTCATTTCTGAACTCGAGAAGATAAATTATAGTTCAAAGTTTTGAAGATTCTTTTTTGTCTTGCCAATGGAATTTTGTATTTTTTAAATGTCCATTTCCAAAAGTTTCTTTTTTATCGTTTATAAGTATTCTTTAGAATTTACACTCTCATATGTCTCTTCAAATTCTAGATCATGAACAAACAACCAGTAAAAGTACTATTCCAGATGGAGCGTATAATATGTCAACAACTTTGACAAACATGTTGGATACAGGTATCTAATTTGAACTTTGATAAGTATCACGGCATATGTAATGTACATCATTACTCATCAATTGGCTTATCTTTGGAGATAATATTATTATTTTATTCATAATCATTCTCCATTTCAGTTTGATGGTCATTTCATGTGACCTTACTCTTTGCATTACCAAGAAATAAGAAATAAATAAGTACCGTTATACTGCATTAAATACACTTAACGTTGGCATTGAAAATCTTACAAACACAGCAATAACTGAGATACAGAGGAAGTGTCTTTTGCACCTACTTACTAAAGTGTTACGAAAATCTGAGGGCAACTTAAGTCCCAGAACAAACACTGTAATTCTAATTAATTCATTCAAGGTTTGATAAGTTTCTACATCATTCAAACATAAATGTATGGTGACACTGATTCGATGGCGAATTACATTCCTTTTGCAGTTCACGTTACTGAGGACGCATACCAGAATTATACTTCCACAACCTCTGACAGCAAGTTTGCGGAGAGCGAGATAGGAACATCAATTGCCAATCCAAGTATGTGAACACTTAAATGTGATTGCATTTACATGATAAATTAAACGATGGGCAATAAGCATGACAAAGAAGAATTGGAAGCGAATGACTCAAAAAAGGGCATTATATTCCATTTCCAAGCTACTTCTAGTCAGTTTATGTACATGGGTTCATTTAATTTAACAGAAAAATGAACGCAACAAAGAATACAAATTAAATTAATTGCCAGTTGCTTTTGTTAAATACTATCAAGTGTACCTTCTCTTATGTAGAGAGAACAACAGTCATTAATTTTGTTGAGTATTAATGAGGCTAACATTGTTGTAACTGTAAGAAATTTACATCAGGATGCTTATATCCAAACGATCTTAAGGGAACGAGGCAGGAACGAGGCAGGGAACGAGTCCATTGCAGCAGATTTTTTTATTTGATCCTTTTATATATTATGGTTTCTCACAGCCAATGCCATTCACCATGTTTGCGTGCAGACAGCCAAAACGTACAATCAGTAATTCCATTGCAGAATGACACTTAAGTTATAATTTCTTACATACAACAGTAAAAGCATTCGAGTTAACGCAAAATTGTAGAAAGAAATATGCTGTGCAAAAGAGTAATCTTGTACTTTGTTAAAGCTATACAATACTTCCATTAGTTCATGTTCTTAGTGTGTATCTTCCCTTTACATACTCTCGGTATCATGATATTAGCTTTTTAATACTGTTTAAATTGTTTTGAGTACTTTGTTTTTTTTTTTCAGAAAATAATAAGGACGAATTGCCTACAGTCTGGATAATATCTGGATCAACATTTCTTATGGGAATATTAATCGTGGTCTTTATTTGGCTGAGTTGGTGCTTTCTTCAACGGTGATTATTTCAATCGAGAATTTATTAAAACGTTTTTATGCTTGGAATACAATCACTAATTGTCTTTCCAAAATTACGAATTGTAATTAGAACTTGTCTTCATCCACTTGCACGGTGCAGGACTTTTCAAATACGTTGCATTGTGAAACTTGTTCCTCTATATGTCTGTATATAGTTGCAAGTGTGGAATGAACGAGCAGGTGTTTTAAGTCATCTGCGATCTAAAAATTGCAAGATCAAGGTATTGCTTGAGTATGAGCATTTGTACACAATTGACGTCTACATCAAATAACAACTTAACTGATATATAGTTGAAGTGTAAAAAACAATTATGACACAGCCGTTATGAATACAATTGACTTGAATGAATAGTTTCTTGGTAAGAGGATAATATACAATATGTTTGGGTATGATGAGGACTAATCAAGCTAGATACATTAATCAGATATCTGCTGAGTCCATATGCTGATTGAGACTGTCTCAGATTTTATAACTAAGAATACTTCATATAGGGTAAAATAGGTGTGCCTTTGTATTTTAGAAGTCTTCAATTTCGGAAATGTACAACAGATATTCGTTTGCAGGAGTACACGACTGTTATGTGTTTGCTTACGGATTGCCCCTGTAGGAAAGTCTCGTATTCAGTGTGTCGTAAGCCTACAGATATTTGCCATATTTTCTTCCTTCCAACTATGGTTAAAAAAAAAACAGTATAATGTACTCCAAATTAATCCAGCACATTTGCACAAAGATCAGAAATTAAAAATTTTGATATAATAGAACCTTCGGTGGGGTATGCAATGACAATTTGTAACTCGAACTGTAGACTGCGGTTTTCAAGGAAAATATGCCAGTAGTATATAAAGTAGGACAGGATGAGCTCGTGATAATCTTTTCCAGAATCTTTCTGTTTAATCTTTGTGACTCTGGAAAATATATTTTTCACATTGGGAAATAATATTTACGGTCAGAGAGATTACATTGATAGACCCTTTCGAAATGGTTTGGTATACAATACAATGTTGTGTCGAATTGATCAGACAAACTGTGAAAACAAAACAGTTTAAATAGTTACAAATATAAGAAATTTATAGTTAATATGATACCTGTTATCACTTCTGCCGAACATACTTATAGCTTCTATACACTTCTACTGGCTGGCACATCAAGCATATAAATTCCCTGTGTTATAACTCACAAACAATTGACTCTAATCGATATTTTACCTTCTTTACAAACAGGAAGGGACGGAAAAAGAAACACCCCCAGTCGAATCCTGACTTTCTACACAATCAAGCTTTCAGCACTACACACGTAGATGAGTATGAGAATGTCATTGAGCCACACGCAACAACTGTCTACGCACTCACGATTGACGGAAGGATAAGCCAGTCGAAAGAGATGCCCATATATGAAGTAGTCAAAGAACAACAAGAAGTGAACGATTAACACCTTCAAAGAGAAATCGATAAAGTTAAAAATGGAGAAATATATTGTATATCGTCTTAAAGGTTAAATTTACTGTACAAATTTCAAGGAACAATATCCGGATTCACTCGGTATCACCATGGCAACGCTATCGCCGTCCGATGCAATCAACGTAAACACTTTTTAGGAAAGGTAGGATAGGATTAGGAACCTACTGGCACGAATCTTGCAATGACAAAGTTGCTGTTACCGGTAGCTATTCGTCACCCTATTTTAAGGAAACTGTTTTGCAGATAGGCCGTACTTGCATCGCTCAGACACCATTTCTGGATACAGATCAAATATGATAATTGAAACGTACCTCCCAAACCCTAATGCTACAAATAATACCCTTGCCTAGGAGAAGAATCCATCTTCTAATCTCAAACGATTGAATTGTTTCTTACAATGTTTAACAATTGATAATTCGGCTTATTAAAAACGCCTTGGAAATGTGCAAAAGTGAGAAGCAAATAGATGTCCCCAAGTTTTTTCATTAGTAAAGAAGTAAGTTTACCCAGAAACTTTGACGCTGATACGCATGACCACGTTATCATAAGCAGACTTTGTGTATATGAGACATTGAAGTTATGGAGGCCCTAGTTTTTAGATCATTACTGTCCAAACTTATTACCTATACCCACTTTCAGATATGTCAGCGAGCCTCCTCCTATACTGTGCAAGCAACTATCATTGGATATATCTATAAGTGTTTAAGATGCTTGTTGTGCTGGGTTTACTTTAATTTTTATTTTATTTAAAAAACAATTGTAAATAATATTGTTTGCTTACAACGCTTTCTGATCTATATAAGATAATACAATATTTTGCACTAATGGACCGCTTGGTATGTACATTTTGTGTTAGTTCAAGGATTTTTCATTATTCATTATGTCATGTCTGAAACGCATTTTATGTTATCTGTAAAAACCAACTCCAAAAAGAATGAAGACATTCACTAGCAAATTTACTTGAATGAAGAACGCGATGTGAAAATAGTATACAACACCATGCAGCTACCATGGAACGACTATGTGGAATGCTGATATTAAAGTTACTTAAAACGTTGAACGGTGTAGGTTCTGATGAGGTACCCCTGTAGATATCTTGTCTTACGCTACGTCGTCAACTGAAGATGTACTTTAAAGACACGAAAAGGATATAAACAACTCTAGGAGTAGGCTTGAATATATGTTATAAGCTACCAATTCAAAGAGATGCCAATATCATCCATCCTTTGTTAACAGAAAGACTTTTCTTTAATCCTATTAAAGTCAACGCGGATTACAGAACAGTGTATAAGTATACGTGAGAATGCATGGAATCGTGGCTCTTGAAATTTAACCTGAAATTTTGTTCAGAAAATTACGACATATTTCAGACTATAGTAGTGCCGTAATCGACTTGCGTCGTCTGTCAATTGCGTCAATGGTAAAGTCATTTTTAATTCAATTTGAGTTGTAACAGTCAGGTTCTCAACATCATTGCTTTCCTAATTAATCTGACAGTGTTAAAATCCCCCCCCCCCCCCCCGCCCTAGGCACTCACTGTTGCGACACATTCCGAGTTTGAATTAGGGGAATTCCTACACAGTATGCCATACGATGAGATGAGAGTGTGAATAATGGATAATTCAAGTATAAGCACCCACTGTTGTAACAAACCCAGTGATCTTGACTGTAAATTAAAATTAATTTTCCGCAGTCTCTGTTCATACCCGAACTAAGAGAAAGAGATTCGAAATGCTCACCTTTACTATACATTTGGACAACCACAGAAAGTTACTCTTAGTATAAGAGTGTTCACTGTGTGTTTTATTGAAAAGCGGAATCGCTCAGTACTAGTGTCATCGTAACATGGGCATTACTCTATATACGAGATGGACTGCAAATTACGATTATGTAACACACTGTCTCTCGTTGCTTGAAAATTAGATAATTTTCCAAGCAAAGTAATTCTAAAATAAACTCTTAAGTTAAAGTTAGTTGATCGAACATCATGAGAACGTCCTTTGTAATATGCTATATGCTTCTCCTTGCTAAAAAATAATGTGCTTCATCATTTACAACCTGGAATGGACTTTGAAGGAAAACATTGCAACATACGAAGATATCCATTTCAAGAGGAATAACCTTATTAACGGTACGACTTGGAAAGAAGAGGTTTTGACTATGACTATATGAAATTTAGTTTCCCCCATTTGGAATCTGCTTTAACATACTTCAACAAGTTACAAAAGGCCATAAATGACAATTCATTATACTCAATTCAGGTACCGTATCAGACAGAATTGACAAGGCTTACACCTGTGACAATAGTCGACACAATAAACGCATAATTAGTTCATCTGATATATATATATATATATATATATATATATATATATATATATATATATATATATATATATATATATATATATATATATATATATATATATATATATATATATTTAATCCCTTTAAAAGTTCAGAGTGCCGTATACTGTAAAAGTAATTGCCTTTGTAGCGGACTTTTGAGGAAGTAAAGACCATATGCTCCAATGAAAACTGTTGAAATTGTAATAGTCTATCTAGAGTGAATGTGAATTATCATTGGAGTTATCACTTACAAAGCGTACCTGTGTCAATAGTAAATCAACGTTTACACTTCTGAATTTGTTTTTGGACAATTACACTACATTTTGAGATGGCATTTGTTGATGACGTTTCTTTTTAATGTTAATCTCTTCATTAACTTTAACGCAATATGTGTGGTCACACGGATTTTCTGAGCAGTTCGGCTTTAAATCACTATTGATGACATCATGAACTTTGCATGTTTGGAGATCTTGCCATCAGCGATACGTTAACAGAACGTAATACTGCTGCAACGTTTGATCAAACTAACCACATTTCGAAAATCATAATTTAACGGTGTACAATTTAAATGTACCTTTCAATTAGCTTTTATCACATGCTTTCACCACACACCGTCTAAGATTTATTAATGTTCAGAAAATAAATATGAAATTATTACACAAATACCTAACGTATATAACATGTAAAGTGTATGTCAGATGTAGAGTGAGTTAGCAGTTCGTGTTTAACTAAGTTTAAACCGACATGTCTATTTTCCTCATCCTTACATCTCCCCAAGGAAAAAAGTGTGAAAATAATAAAGATAGTAATCCACTGAGTTGCCACTGAGGTCGCACCGTCGACGCACTGACTAATGTTTAGGCATTCTTCTACCGAAACAGAGGTGGACTATCCACTTCGGAACAAAACTGATCGACCCGAGACCACGAGAGTGGAAGTAACAATACATTACATGTTGGCATCAGCGGCGGTGCAGCTGGACCTGAGGTCACTTCAAGGAGACTGGGAACCCAATTTACGGGTATTTTATTTACAAATTTTCTTATACGATCGGGGTCAATTAAGTAATGGTGGCCCTCCGCAAGACCGTCTTCCCACAAATCCAACTAGGATGCACGTGATGATGGGAGCCGCTTGAGATTAGCTTCCCTGGACATGCACTCTTCCACGTTACCAGCAATTGACTGGCATATACACTGTCGAATGATGACGATCATCTATTGATCATCTATTGACTTGAAATTATGGCGCCAAATTTACTAGGAAATACTCAGACGTTCAAGATTAAACACATAGGCATAAAGCTAACTATGAAGGGGATTTACACTATGGTCCAAAAAGTATAAAATATATAACTACTGACTATTTTCTCTGAGAACCCGAACGAGTCAAGGTCATCTTCAGACTGAACAACAATGATGTCTATACATGGATGGTTGGTTAGCCTTCGGCCGGTCTAGCATATTGAAATCTAGGCTGGTGTTGCCGTTATTAAATGCGTGTTAGTAACACGGTGAGGGAAGGAAGAAGTATTTTTCGGATAGTTCTGTACCTACCTGTACGATTCTAAGGCACTGAATTTTTTAATATGAACGTACTACGGCACAGCAGGATGCCGAAAAATGTGTAAACTGTTAAAGTATACTAAATTTTACGGAGTAGATATCCAGAGTGATATCACCTCTAATAACTTTTGAACGAAGATGAATTAAAACGTTTGGTCAGCAAATCGTGTTGACCATAATTATTGTAGAGGGCCTGCGACCTGAGTTGGTGTTGCAACGACGCTAGTGACTGAAAAAAAAATGATAATAACAATGTGTTAAGATTGTTTGCTTAGAATATATTTAAGTTTTTCTTTTATTTGAGATTCGTTACTAAGTTCAGAGATAAAAAGGTCCGCGGCGTATTTCAGTTCATTACCATCTTTTTAATGATTATTACAATTATTCCTAAATGAATGGCATATCGGCCAGTTTCCATCACATGTGTACCACACGGTTAAGCCTTACAAGTGTGTTTTTACTGACTTGATAGGTATATCGGTGATATAAGTAAAAATAAAGATTGCAATGATTTTTATTCTCCAGCGATGTAAGTTAGTCTAGACGATACTCTCCCAATGTTAGTGAAAAGCTAATCCATTCAGAGAATTAGTCACGCCCTTGTTTATAATCAATATTTTAAAGATTCTTAGTTCTTTGCCATTGTACTTTGCATGATGATTCGTTTTAAGTTATCGCAAAGTGATTTCGTGTTTATTATGCAAAAATGGACAATTTTTGGTCAATAGCCTAAGAGAGAACATAAGTCTATGTAAAGGAAGCAAAGGTAAAAAAAATTCATATTCATTCATATTTTCTCTTAATCGTTCTGCAGAAGACTGTTATTTGTGTACTCTATGGAGTGGTACCTCAGAACGGAAAATATTTACTGTAGTACTTCCATGTCTGCAGTAGGACATGTCTCATAGTTTATAAGATACTTAAATTATTTTTACATTAATGCCTATGACCGCACCAGACGGAGCTGGGTAAGACCAAGTAACGCTAATTGTCATTCTCGATACGACTACATTTCGAGCGTCGACCGGTAATCCTACACCTTACATCAATAGCGGACTATGGGAAAAGACTTATAATGAGTCCAGTGTAACACTAGGGACAAAAATCTCCAGGTCTGACACAGTAAGTATTGTATTTATGTAAAGAATACTAACCACAATTACTGTGTTACAGTGCGCTTATACTCACACATTTAAGGAGTGAGATAACTCAAGTTGTCCTTGGGTCTGTATAGCCTTAGAAAGTAACTGGTTACAATCATTATCAAACAGGAAAACATTAGAGTCATCTGAAAAAAAAGTTTGAAATTGCATTGTTAATGTCGTTAACATAAATGAGGAATAGACACGGACCCGTAGGCGGTAGCATAGGCGGACGCATAGGCGGTCATAGGCATGGAAGAGTTTCTAATGTGACATCATAAACTGAATTGTAGAAAAAAAAAAAAGGTTTTTCAAGAAAGAACTAACAACTGTGAAAACTGTCAAACTTTAAACTTTGTGTACCATTGAAAGATGTCCCAAGGATACCAAAGCCAGTTTTGGATATCAATTTGTTCATATATTTAGAAAAGCCAGTTTCCATTGAGTTTACATGTCATGACCTCTTAAGGAAAATTTGTCATTTTCATGCATTTTATGAGAAACATTTTTAATGGAGAGTGCTGTATAACGGAGCACTAGAAGTGATCCGCTGTTTGGAATGGGAGGTCCAGTCACCACCGTCCATCGTAGTTGCAACCCAAATCTAAGAGAGCAAGATTAATCTTTGAAATTCAGGCCTAGCCTAAAATGGAATGGAGTAGTAAAACTTAAGTGAGAAGAGAGCTGACCTGGTCTTACGTTGATTGCACGCTTTCGTTAATTACACACTTAAAGGAAATGGCGGCATCTAATCCTGGTGTGAATCGATGCCCTGGTGACTTCCGTTGGTAGGATAATGATGATGCCTCTATGGTAATAATGATGATGCCTCTGATAATGCTGGCACCAGTGATTATGATGGTGTTGACGATGGATTTGATCTAACGATGATAGTTATGATAATGGTGATTATCATAGTGCTGATAATAATGCTTTCGATTTATGAAGATGACGCCTCTAATGATGATGATGATGATGATGATGATGATAATGATGATGAAGATGATGATGATGATGAGGATGATGAGGATGGTTTAAAATGATTAGGATGAAACACAGATGGTTCAACAACTTGTTTCAATGCAGACCCCTTCAGCTACGCAAAAACTGAAGCCCCTCTTAGACAAAAGAGGAGGAATGGACTACTGGAAGACTGATCGTTAGAACACAATAGCCTTGACCTCGTTAGGGTCTCTTCTTTCAAACAAGAACCCCTTTAACAGATTCCAGACTTAGTATTCTTCAGATTAGATCTGGTTGGAGTTGTATGACTAGCACTGTAAATGAAGTAGTGTTATAAACTAAGTAATGTTGTAACAAGTTCTATGTACATTGAAAGAACCTAAGTAACTTACTCTCTGACTGTCAGCATCACTAAAAATTATCTAGACTGTAGATCGAAACTTTTGTATAAATCTAAGAATACAGTATAAGATGAAATTACAACTCTGTCTGTATGTTTTTTTTTTATTACATTAAGAGTCAAAATGAGTAAAACCAAGATTAATGGACAAATTGAAGTTAGTCATCTATATAGGTGTGAACAAGACATATCATGAAATATTACATCACATTTTTTGTCAAAATTTAGACATAATGCAGCCCACTTCTGTAGAATTTTTCAGGCTTTTCAGACAAATCTAAGTCAAAGATGTCCGTCACAGAACTTAGCAGGAAGATAAAGATAGGAGGCAGAACACTAATAGTTCCTCACAAAGTCAAAGAACAATTGAAATATTTCTTCAACGTACTGAAGGCTTTGATAGCATTATATCGTTTGGAATACTCAAAGGAAGCAAGGCGTTTGTTTTACAACAGAGCAATCAGATTCTTAAATACAAAGTTTGTGGATACAGAATCATGATAGATCATTCAAAAGAAGCAAGGATAGTGGCCTTCTTTTCAAGAAATAAGTCGAAATTCAGTTATTTGGTGCTCAAGAATATTTTGCTCTCCCAAACTTTACAAAATTCAAAGGATGTATCTTCCTTCACTCTTCACAGATATAATGTTTTGAAGAGATGAATCTTTTGGAGATGTTTCTTAATGAGACTGACTTGCTTAATAATGGTTAAAGATATTTTATTTGGATGCCATGGTGGTGTATTCTAAACGTCCTATTTCCCTTTAAGAAAACGATTGGGTTAGGGAATCACGTCGTTACCATTGTGCATTCTAAGTAAGTAGAAACATGCTGCCATATAATTTGTCCCGTATGAATGTTCTTTCCTAACACCTCTACAGAACTACTGAATAAAAAAAATCTGGCAGAAATAAAATGATGTAGAAAATGTTAATTGGAATAGGCTCCAGTGTTTAGAGAAAGAAAGTCTGAAAGAAGTCTAATAGAATCACAAGCCAAAATACAACAAGTCAGAATGTAGGTACCTATAGACATTCACACGGTTATTAAAACGCGATATCAAAGTATTGGTATTACTTCCTTTTCAAGGTCACCCCCTTAGACCCACCAGACAGTGAAATGAATATACAATGAAAAATATGCCCGCGAGTGATGTTAGCAGAAATAGGGAAAACACAATTTTTTTCATATATTTTGATTACAAAGCATCAGACTCGACGAATCTCAATTAAAAAATACGAGGGAATTTTTGCAAACCTAAACAGGGGGAACAAGGAAACAGTGAATGGGTGTTGTTTATGCTAAATTGTTTCTGTACTGTCCTAGTGTCTTCGCCAGCTATTCTGCTGAGCTATGAGCAATCTGAAAGAAATAATACTATTATAAATTGCAATAAAAAGTTAACATAAAAGTCTAGGGATTGAAGCAACTAAGTTTCAAAATTACGATGGGCTTATCTACTTAAGTGGGACATTGACCATTTGCCGCTGGAGCAATTGCTGCAACGCAAAATATCCAACTTTATTTCAACAATTTTGTCCATTAAAAAGAAAATTTGCTTTGCATGATCTTGAGTTTCCAAGAATGTAGCCACAAGACTCCTGTTCATGGTAAAGATGAAGAGGTAGTAGTTTCTCAGATTTTGTTTTAAGCGTGTGTGTGTTCGTGGTTTTTTTCTTAACACGGGCTTTATTAACATTGTCGTTTAATTCGGACCAGCTCAAGCGATGACAACATTCCTCACATGTTCTACTGATCCGCGTGGTGGATTGTTTGGTAACAATAAAACGTAACAATGTAATTAAACTAATTATGTTTGATATCCAGACCTACAATTACAACGGTATATATGCAAGCATAATAATCGTTCTCTTCCTTGTAGCTCGTAGCCTGTGTTACATCTCGCTGACCTTTTCGTGGTCTCTGAAACCGGGAAGATTTTAGACGCTCTGCATACAATACACCGTGCCTATACCAATGAGCGGTCGCGGTAGTATACAAAAATAAGTATACAAAAAGCAGGTACAGGAAAAATCATTGACGGTCAGTGGCTGTGATGTTTGAAAACACAAATTTGTAGTTACAATTGCATTTCAAGCTCTTTGGGGCTTCCCTCCCGTTCCTAGCCCTTCTTTGGGGTCAAGTTTTCACAATATTCACTCGCTAGACCTGCCTTGCGGCCATTTGACACCATTTGATATACACTCTTTTCCTTCTTTCGTTCCACATTTACTTTATTATTTCCTCTCTTTTGTATCTTCTTTTTTCCTCACTGTTATTATTTTTCCATCTAAAGTATTTCTGTTTTAATCGAGGTCGAACAGTTGTCTAATGTCAGTGCGAAGCGATTCAGACGTAACTACTGATATTGCATATTGCCACGGCATATAAGTACTCGACATACAGCGCATACAAATTTTGTATTTGTAAGTTAGTGTTTCCTGCATTGGTGTTAAAAGGTTTATTCACAATACACTGCACTGATTCATAACAAACGAAGAAAGAGATGTACTGCGGATTATCGTTGGTGTTAACTCAGTGACCCATGCCAAGGGCAATACTAGGGAAAGTACGCAGAAGGAAATAGCAGTTTTACTTTTTTTAACTGCCATAATCTGTTTGATAACTTTTGTCACTACAACGTGTGTTTCTTCAGTTTCCTGTTTGAGACTGCACACATAAGTCTAAGATCATATCATTTGATCTTCTAGATTAGAGAAAAATGAAGTCCGAACTATTCAACGGTGCAACCATGAGGCTGTTTTGTTATACCTTTATCATTGGGAACAACATTGGTGAGTACTTTCATTGTCAGACCTGACCACACTGTCAAGAATATTAGACAAATACTTTGCTTGCCCAACAGCCACTTGCATTTACTTAAGGTGATTTGCAGAATATAACTTACTATATTATATACAGTGGGACTACTCGAATGATTTGTTTATAATATTAATACCAACAAAGAATCCATTTAGGTTAGGGATTTTTATTGGTCATTTAAGAAGGTTACTTGGCAAATGTTATTCCCATAATCTATGGTCGTGTTAAATGTCAAAATGCTGGTTTATTTTGTAGATCTACACAGAATGTTCCTCGACTGAACATTAACCTCCGTTGTAGACCTGTTACCTCATTGTTGCACGTTATGACCACAAAATAATGCTTACCAAGAGAAAAAGAAAATTTGATTTGTTGTTTATAACGCCTCCATCTTACGGATGACAGAATTCCTCTGTTCGTTAAATTACCTAAGTTACTATCTTTAGTGTAGAATTTTTCTTCCGCGTGTGTAGAATTGAAAAAAAAAAAATTGTCAATACTTCTAAGATTCTTAAAGGAGTATTTTCTTTTTTTTTCTTGAGTCTTCGTAATTTTATGCAATACTCAATGAGTGACATGATTCTCCTTTGGGCACATTTTTTACCACTTACTTGGTAACAAGTATCTGGGTCTTTACATTTGTTTACTGTTGCGGATGTGTTTAAATCTTTAGAAATTTTCTAAGGTTGAGAAGATTTTGTGTTGTAGGACTTTAAAATTTGTGTAAAATAAGTATCGTGATTTCTTAAGACACAAACCGTATTAAGAGTATTCTGTCTGCCATACAGCCGAATCTTTTGGTCAACGATGTAATGACTTCGGCTTCAGGAATCATGACCCAATCGACTCAAACGGCCTCAGTCGTGATTGGAAGTTTTATACTTTTAATGGCAATGTCGGTAAGTTGTATTATTACATTTTGGTGAAAATGTATGAGTCAGCAGACAAAACTCAATGTTAATCCCTAATTGAACATTACATTTATGTACTTGTAGATGAACTTCGTTAAAGAAACATTGTTTTTATGATGCCAGGTTATTTATTTATTCACTTTCAATACCTTCCCAACAGAGAGCAGATATAGGCAAAAGGGTCGTCACGGTTACACCAGAGAGGTAAAAGTGAGACCTACATGGTTGCACAGAGCTGAGAGATCTCGTGACTGTGAACCTTAAATACCAATGCTGTTAGGCATTGCGGAATCCAGTAAATCCACTATCGTATCAAAGTACAATTCAAACTAGTCCAAGTTGTATGCACTTGTCTACATCTTCTAGTGACATAAATCCCTCAAGGCTTATTCTACCGCCGAATCGTCCTATTCTGCTCTCAAGTTAGGGAATGTACTTCACAGATAGCAAAGGTAGCTTTACATATAGCCAATAGCAGTTAAATAGTGATATTCCAGATTGAAATACAAATCGTCGTGGACAAAATTAAAAGAAAAAAACGCTCGCAGGAAGTATGACCGTGGAGGTTCTTTTTACCTTCCTGATAGCCTAAAGACAGGGTCACACTGCTCCAACTTCTCCCGATCCGACAAATCTCAGCAATCGTAGAGAGTCGTGAAAACGTAGACAGTGTGGGGTCTCCTATCATTATTACGACACAATGCCACACTGCACCGACCCTGATCGATAGGATATCGTAGACATGGGTGGCAGTGAAAAATTGTCTCATCCCACAAACTCCCCTCAGTTTAATTTCAGGAGATGCCGTCAATGCATATACATATAGAAATGTGCTGCAGTTCTACCTTTTTTTCGTCTTACTTGCGGAGCAGTGCGAAAACGTAGTCCAAAATAGACTTTTTAGTCCCTTGTAAACTTTCATAAGTCGAAATACATGAAAGGATATGTCCGGCAAAGGTGTAATTTAGGAATATATATATATAACAAAATCAGTTTACCAAAAGCCTCCTTTCCGCCATCCACCCTTCTTGTTACAAAACAGGGTTTCCGACAGAAAAAAATTGCCCAATAAACAGTGTTTCCAAAAACATTCTTCTTTGAAAAGACAACGGATTTTACGGAAACTATATATTGCAAACACCTTTGGACGTTTTGTTCGAAAACAAACCCCAGAAATTATAAGTGATAAACTCCGTTTTAATTCTTAATTACTGCACAGTTTGATTTACTTCTCACTTCCAAATTCTCTTCGCATGATTGTTAGTTCTGTATTCGATGGCAAGAAACAGAGACCTGGTGAATATCTCTACTCTGACTCTTCTCAGGTGATTGCCATTTATGTGCTCGATGGACAGCGAGTTCAGCACGTGAAACGTTTACGTTAATACATCCATGTCTCCAGGAAGAGATGATTCTGAGTGGGGGAATCATAACTTTCGATTTTTTTCACATTAATATCCCAAACGGGGCCATAGTACAGGGTTGGAAAAGACAAAATGATGTTGATTGTGAATCTAGATATGGCTCTTCTTCAACAATTAGTGGTCTCCCTACGAGTTACTTTAGCAACGAGGTGACTACTAATGATATGTCTTCTATACAAATTGAGTCAAATACTTCCAGATCCATCACAGTAAGTATATAATTTTCCTGAATCGTATTTCTGTATATTTGCCTCTTTACTGCCTCTAACTTGGTAATTTATTAAGTAAACACTCCTTTGGGCTAAATACGAATATTTTATTATGGTTAGCATGATAAGATAACTCTTAAAAATAAGGGCCACTCTAAACCCTCTTCAGAAGTAACTTAAAATTCTTAGAAAAATTTAAGAGTTAAGACACAAAGAAAGCACGTAGCACATGGGGTCAATCCTTGGTCAGGGGTGAGCGGGCAGGATTTAGCTCTTGAGTTAAGATCATTGGTAACACTGGAGAAGCCAGGATTATTCAACAAGGACGGGAAGTAGGGCGTACATGAAGGGGATTGATTAATCAAATAAGCACTCAAAAAGACGACGGGGGGGGGGGGGGGGGAACGAAGCGGAATTGCAATGCTGGTGAGAGGAGGAGAAAATAATTTCTAGTGGTGTTGTGAGTGGTTAAAGTGCGCAGTTTAGGGAGAAATGCTATGGTTGTGGAAAATAATGTAGTCTAAGTACTGAATTCTTGTTATTTTAGTACTGGAGGGGAAAGTCTATTTTATTCTTTTGTTTCTTTAATTTATTTTTATTTTAATTTAGTCCTATGGCGTATAGTATAGTCTGTATAGACTATTGATAGTCGTATGAGAGAAACAATTAAAAACAAATGCCGTTCTGTTTACATTTTCCTAATTTATTAGAGTGCGGACGCCCGATATGGAGAGCTCTTACTTTCTCCCCCCCCCCCCTCCTCTTTTGGGAGGATCCGTTTCCTATATCATTCACAGTGCCTCTGTGGTAAATTTAAGTGAAATAAATTTGTCCAGTTTTACGGGGTGGGGGCTCAAATGATTTGAACAGTTCACAAAATTCTGCCCTCCATAGAATAATTAGGAAATTGCTAAGGAGAGTCTAAATTAAGGCTTTAATTAATCCCGAAGAACATATTGTCTTCTTTGGTCAAATACAAAGGATAATTGACACATATAGCAAAGAATACCGATACATTGCCGAGTTTAAAGTTTGGGACGGGCACCCGTCTCAAGTCTTTTTAGAAGTGGGGGATCCCTATTCCCCCAAACGTTTGACGCCACTGATATAGCTTTAAGATTATAAGCACTACTATATCTAAATCTACTCTAAATCTAAGATGAATACCGCCATGGCACAACATGTTGAATTGCACTCTCATTTTATAGGGTGTTTTGAATTACTTAGCAAGTGCACACACCATTTAAATTCATGTAACAAACTGTAGTTCTGAAAGTGATGCCGATGAATAAAGTACGCGTCCCGTGTTACAATGTAATATTTGTAACCTTGTAACAAATCAAAAGTTTCTTGACCAGAGTAATTTTTCTTCATACATGAATTCAGTTGTAAACAAGGTATAGGTGGTGAGGTGTGAATAGCCTGCAGTAAGAATGTGGTCATTTTATATATGAAGCTATTGAATTGTTTCTGAACATTGCGTTATATCTGACAGAAGTTCCGGAGAAGAGAGAGAGAGAGAAAAAAAGAATAGAGAAATGATATTGTGTTAATGACATTCATTTAAAAGTTGGAAGACTTCGACAATGGACGAGAACACTCGAACGACACTAGTCATGGGAGATTCCGCGGCTTTTCTATTTTCCGAAGCTTTCCTTTTTCATGGCGGTTAAGGTGTGAGTGTGTGGAGGGACGTGAATTCACTTTCGATGAGAAAGATTTTTTCCTAGCATCATAATAAATTATACATCCTCTTTCATATATTCTTGGAACAAGTCACAAATATGGGGGGGGGGGGGCTGAGGGAGGGTAACATAGCTTTCGTCCCACACTTTTCCACTGTGTAGGCAGTGGGAGTCGAATAACGATTGTTTGCAGTGGATCAAGAGACTAAAAGTGCGCAGTGAGAGTGATTATATTTCTTACTAAGCATGGGACATTAGAAGAAATCAAAAGAGTGTGACACAGTGTGATACCAAAATACAGTGTGCTTCTATTGCATTGGCGCAGCCAGAATTTTGAATAACGGATGCCACTGTTTGAAGACTATTATAAGAGGAGCGCCATCGGCTGGAACAGACAGTACCAGGAAAAGACGTACATAAAAATAGCCATAAATCCCCGTTCCCAGGCAAAGCAAGTAAGCTCCAGGTATTAGTGATGAATACTGTACTTGCTTGCATTTTGAAAGCTGAAAATTGGCAACGGCATCATCATTTTATTGATACAGAGGGCTCAGAGGGACTCAAACTTGCATTTCTTTAAGTTTTTTCTTTCGGTTTTCTCTTCTTATATTTTCCTACCTCTTTATTTTTTTCCTCTTTTTGTGAAAAGTTTAAAATGACGTAGTTAATCCATTTGAGTTGACCGGACCGGGGGGGGGGGGGCTCCCTGACCATTTTATAGGTCACCACTGGAATCCTATGTTTACGGTATTTTATCATCAGTTTTTAACTTTACTGGTAACTCAGAATTTCTCAATAAAGAACAACTCAAGACACAGAGCTCAAAAGAGATACTCACGTACACGCGTATAAGGTAAACATGATAAATTTTCATCTAATTTATAGACGTCAGTTTTGTTAAGACCGCAAATTCCAAGGTAACATGCTTTTCTTTTCTTCACAGATTTTATTTGAGATTAGCGGAACCTTGGATTCAACTTCAATATTTTGCTTAGAGCGTTTAACCTTTTGTAAGTACGTCGACGACATTAACAGCAAACTAATAGCATCTTTTACAGACAATAAAGTGCAAAAGTTTGAATATTTAAAAATTATGAAACTGTATCATCTGCCGACAGCGTGAATGTTTACACTGTTTGTTTGTTATTTTTTATTACACTGAAGTGCCATTTGAAAGCAATAACGAGGCGTCTATTAGAGCACTTTGTCAATTACAGACAAAAGATTGTCTACAAAGTGAATGAACGCCTGAGCGTAGGTAGCATTAATTCCACTGCATGCACTGTATAGTTTCACGTACTGTGTTATGTACGTTGCTCGAGTAAACGCCACTGCAAGTGACAGCCCAGTCAACTACCAGTGAAAAATTTAAACTATCATAAACTAAACTGTGGAAGTGACGTAACTCGTTTTAAAGCGATCGATCCCTGGACTGATGGGACTAGCAAATTTATCGAATTGTTTAATGAAAGATTTGACAAATTCAACAAACAGTAAGTAAAAACCGTACGTTCTCACTAAAGAAAACGAATATTGAAGTTCAATGAAATTAATGAAATATGTTACTTAGCTTGTACAATTGGTAGAATTTCCAATAAGTTCCAATTTTACTGATAATAGTAGTTTATGTATTCTCATCCTCTACGTTGTGTGCAGCCCTTTCCCCTCACTTATTAACTATTCGCTCCATATACATTACTTTGATGTAATCAGTGCTTGTAATATACTTTTAATTTGTTTGTTTCCGTACTGATAGTACGGTAGTTTATGTATTCTCATCCTCTACATTGTGTTCAGCCCTTTCCCCTCACTTATTAACTATTTGCTCCATATACATTACTTTGATGGAATCAGTGCTTGTAATATACTTTTAATTTGTTTGTTTCCGTACTGATAGTACGGTAGTTTATGTATTCTCATCCTCTACGTTGTGTTCAGCCCTTTCCCCTCACTTATTAAATCTTTGCTCCATATACATTACTTTGATGGAATCAGTGCTTGAAATATACTTTTAATTTGTTTGTTTCCGTACTGATAGTACGGTAGTTTATGTATTCTCATCCTCTACGTTGTGTTCAGCCCTTTCCCCTCACTTATTAAATCTTTGCTCCATATACATTACTTTGATGGAATCAGTGCTTGTAATGTACTTTTAATTTGTTTGTTTCCGTACTGATAGTACGGTAGTTTATGTATTCTCATCCTCTACGTTGTGTTCAGCCCTTTCCCCTCACTTATTAAATCTTTGCTCCATATACATTACTTTGATGGAATCAGTGCTTGTAATGTACTTTTAATTTGTTTGTTTCTTATTCCATGTTAATCTCCTAGCGCCTTACGACGACTCTCCCAGTGAGTATCGCAACCAGAGCTCCTTAATCTTTTAAGGTTTCAGAAATGTAGTTTCGTCTTTAAATTGTTCACTTACTGTAAAACACATGTTAAAGCTATAAATGAGTCATGGTTTGGCTATTCTTACTTATTGCGTGTATGTCTTCCACTTTGGATTTCTAGTGTATTGTTTCAACCAATCGTCCCCGTAATTAAATATAAATAACGTCCTCATACGACGGCACTAAAACATGCCCTTTAGTGTAATATATAAGCCAATTGACTGGTCGATGGAAGTCAAGTGTATGCTAATACTATTTTTTCTGTGTTTGTGTTTTGTCCTTTGAGTGAAAGTACTGCATTTGTCACTGTAACGATTAACAAAATTCCACATAGTATAGAGAATGCATTTTCTAGATGTGGAGTAAGAATCGGTACTGGAAAGCAATTTACATGAATAAGGCAAGTGTTGAAAAGATGTGCAAATGTAAAAAGAATAGTGGGCCGTGTTACATTATTTCTTATGTTGTAACATTCTCGAGACAAAAACTTCAGGGTGTATTTTGAAGGCTTCTCATTTATTTTCTAGTTGTGCCGTCAACCAATGCTCGAAATCACTCTGACGATACTACAACAACCAGTGTGGCAAACTCACAAAGCACAGTTACAGCAGGTCGTGATGGTACGTGGAATATTTGTGTCTATGAGTAGTTGTAAGCGGGACTGATCTATATATCATATAAATGATTGAGAGACTTTACGAGACGCAAAGCAAAATAATGACAGATACGAACAAAGAAATACAATGGGCACAATGACGACGTGCTAAATATGCACACACACAAATAGTTGTAAAAACCAATCGCAGTTTCGCAGTTGTGTAGTTTCATTGGATGTTCGCTTACACTGCTGCCTCGGCAAACTCCCCCCCCCCCCCCCACAGCGCATGACGTCATCAGAAATTGTCAATATTTCTATATAGTCAGTCGAAATCAATAGTTCGACTGACGAGGTTGTTTCTTTCAACTGAACGACGACATCACCAGTTTCAGCAGAACGAATTCTTAATAAATATTAGCAAGGCATGGGATGAGTGACCGCGGACATCAGTAGTGGTCTAAGTGGAGAAAGCACTAACTCCTGACCCTCCAGTGAGAATTTTTTAAATTACCTGGTTACGTCGTACGCGATTTCGTGCGAGTTGTTGCATCTTTTGAAGTTACATCTTGTCACGAGAAATTGTAGTTTTCACGTAACAGTCGTATTTGTTACAGTTATTTACGATTACATAGAAAGGGAGCTACTTGGTGTATCAAATTGAAAGTGTTTTCAATGGTAGCCACCAATATGATTTTGTCAATATTATTTTCTATGGAGAAAAACCATGGGATGGGAGATCGTCGGACTGGGGAGTGTCAATTACGAGAAAGTGCAAACGCAATTTGATTCAATATTTTTCATTTTTAGAAGTCATTAAATGCACCGTGATAGCTAAAATTCTGATACTTAATTTTCCGACTATCTTGGTCTGAAAAATTTCCTCTTTTTTTTTGGGGGGGGGGAGGGGACCTGCGACTGGGGTAGCGAGACACATCCACATCTCTCAGTAGTGACGGCTTTGGCTACATTTCATGCACCATATATTATTATGCGTACCTAAACCGATTCCAACATAAAGGATTAAGTGGCTTGTAAAACAAAACACCTTCTGTCTCTGTCAGTATGTTAATAAAAAGAAATTTTTGTATTTTTTGTACCACTTTTGCAACATAAATTCATGCACTAGCAATTCTGTCATCCTGTAGATGACGTTTCGGAGGAATCCTCATCCCAGCATACTATATCAATGGCGTCCTCAATTGCGACCACGTCAACAGCTAATGGAACAGCTAAGGAAGGTAATTATTGATATGTAAATTATCAAATATATAAATATATGTTAAGGAAAGAAAAGTCAATGGGATAAATCCAAAAACTTGACCTCTATCTTAATATTAAGTCCATTAATAAAATTTCTTTACCTTATGCGTAAGCGTTTCTAGTCAACTCTTTGATATGGTTGCAAAGTCGAATTAATTCCTCCAATGATTTCTCCATTCTACTATTACAGTTCCTACAAATGATTGTAGCAATTTTCTCACAGACGACGGTTTAGCTGTATATATATCTTATCAACAGACTCTCTAACTGACAGATCAGTTGCACTTAATACTCCCTTGGATTTGATGACTTATTTTCATACTCTCTTTTCACATTCTAACAACATTTTTTATTGACAACTATAGACATTGGAAAACATAGCTATGTAGAATAATTCTTCTTATGATTATTTCATAAGTGATATTTTCTTATCTGAAAAAGCGCAAAACGTGAGAGACTGAGATATTAGAAATTCCCTCTGGTGGCGAGGTCAATGGCAACGAGTCATGCAACAATTGCCGCTAAATGCACCATGTATCATCCCACTTCTTTGTTGTCATCCTGTATCTGTACATATCTAAACAGATTCGTTTGTATAGTATTAACGGATTTCAGGGGGAAGAATTGTTTAGGTGCCAAAATAGAATAACAAATTTTCATATTGATGAATGTCTATGCTATTTTTAAAACATGAATTCATATACAGTAAAAATTCTGTCTTCATATATTTGACTTTTCAAAAGCATCTTCATCCAAGCAAGCTACTGCAATGTTGTTGTCAACGGAAACCATGCCAACAGCTGAAGACGGTAAATCGTCGATTTGTAAAATATCCAATGTATAAATAAAGGAAATGTGACTTTTCTAAATAAAAAGCTGAACCCTGGACTTCATCAAGCTCAAAGTTTGCATTGGCAAGAGATTGTATTTGTTACTGCCATGAATACTCAACACTGTTAACTAAGAGTTAACTCGGTCGGTCAGAAATCGAAAATATTCAATTTATTATTAATTTGTTTTCTATAAAACTGGGTCTTAGCAACAAGCTCCATAACATGGATATCAATTACGCACAATTCTCCCCTTCATAGGATTTAAATATGTTAGTAATTTTTATTTGTATATTTAAAACACCAAACCCTTAATTGCCTCCTTTGAAAATGCATTTATGTAGCTTTTTTTCGTTATAAGTTATTTTGTAATTTTTTTTATCTTGCCAGCTGAATCCAGAGGTGACTCAAGTCCTTTGATAGTAGCAGTTGTTGTCTTACCATTAGTGTTAGTCGTCTTTTGTTTCATGGGATTACTCTGGTACCGCTCAAGAAAGTGAGTATGGCTGTTATATGACTACAAAAATATTTTAATCAGTTTAAGTCCCCTCTTAGAAAGACAAACATTTATAAGAGTTGAAACCATAATATTTTCCTTAAGACATATTTGCTAAATATAGGTAAACAATTAAGTTGTATGAGTTATTTTACTTCACTGATCACTATAGAAGAGTAAACAGTTGACATGCATGGGAATTATGATAGGTGATGATCTTTATCACCTTGAGATCAAGTGAGAGTACTTTTAAGATTTGAAACAAAAGAATTTCACTGTAAATCACACTACCTTATAGTATTCCGAAAACGAAAGGGTATTCTGTTAGTATAGGGACAAAGAATTTGACGATGTTTAGCACAGATATGTTGTTTTGATATTGTGCATGTAAAATATCAATACTTTATTGGATTAATTTTTGTAAACACAACCTTGGCTGTGACGTTGCTAAAACAGATCACATTTTAAAAATCATAAGAGGAACATTATATAACAAGGTCTCTTAAATAAAATTCAGAGGGAATCTTCACGAGTCAAAAGTGAAATAAAGTAATTTGAAACAATGTGAAAAGACAAAACAATTCAATTTTAGACAGAATAGTTTCCTCGCCAAGAAATCTTTTTAACGTTCTTTTGATACTTTTCTCTCAAAAGTAGTAAATGCAAAATAAAATATGAAAGACTAATTCCCATACACATTTCCAGAGCTCAAACTACTGAAAACAATTTTAGAAATGCCTTTGCTTAAAGGAGGAGGGTAGATAGTTGTGAAATACAGTTTACAAACGCTTTGGCTCTTTCTTTCTACAAATCATGTGTAAGCATATATCCTTAACGCTATTGTCTTAAGAAATGATCCAAATATGGCAATGTCTGTTAGAAAGTGTCCAGCAGAGAGACAAACCCGTTACTTCTTCAACTTTTCTATCTTCCCCTAGATAATATTCATGAGTGTAATTTATGCATCTTTCCAGCTTTCTACATGAAATGCTGTTGGTTGAAGAAGATCAGTGTTTATCTGCAGAGTGATCATTATTGTAAACATTGGTGATTTTTAACCAATCCACGTGCCTTTGTCAGAGTAGGGATAGGCATATGATATATTATCTAGGGACGTCAAGATAAGAAAATTAAAAAAAAAAGTATCGACTTTTTCTCTCTACTGGTGCACTTTATGGAAGATTTTGCAATTGGTAGATCATTTCTAAATAAAAATCTCTTATGGCGAAATGATTATATCAGATTTGAAGGAAGAACGTGCAAACAACTGTGTGAAATCTGTGATAACTACCTATACTCCTTTAAAATGGAGAAATATGTAACACTTTAGAGTCGACATTTATTACAAACAACGTTCGAATCACTTTGCATATATCCACAGGGGACAAAAACAAGGCACTACGCACCCGGAGATTCAAGAAGGCGTTGGTATCATCGCAACCGAAAGTCATGACGACAAGAAGGGAAACGAGTACAACCAAATGGTACTTAACCCTGCATACGATTCAGGAAGAACGGACAGGCTATCAGCAGAAGATGAACACAACATTGCAAAGGAACCATCAGATATAGACGATTACAAAGGAACGCTATACAAAAGTAAGTCAAGGAAATCTGAGACCAATTATTATAGTGTAAAGGATGGACAAGTCAAAGAACACAGAGACTCTTTGCCGGATCAGATTTATAACGATGCTTATGAAAGTTTTGATAAGGCTGATCTGCCAAGAGAAAGAATAAGGTCGAAGAAACATCAGAAAGATTCCGGAAGCTCTGAATCCGAAAAAGGGAGAGAAAATGATGAGAGTAGTGATACTCATGAAATGCCGCAGACACCATTGTACAGTGAAGTAATCAAAGCGAAATCAACTTCACCGTTTGAGGTACAGTCGAATGAAGAACCCGACAAACCTCTGTATGGAAAACTTGATAAGAAGGGTAAAACACCTGAAAGTGGCAATGTCGAACGAGAGACGAATCAAAATGATAAAGAGGAGGAAGATTACAGTGAAGTTAAAGATAAAATCACCGAGAGAAAGATCTCGCTGTATACTGAGGTAGCCAGAGACGACAGAGAATCAACACCACACTTTATTGTGAATACAACAAATGAAAGGGAGGTACAGGCCGGTGAAATATCAGTCATTCCTGAGTATGGAAAGATAGATAAGAAGCAAAAGAGGTCTAAAAATTCAACAGATTGTGATATAAAAAGGGAAGCGACAGTTTCGAATGGTAGAGAGATAGTGCAAGAGGAAGAAACATATAGTGAAGTCAAAGATGCAATGAAGAGAATCACACCACTGTATACCGAGGTAATGGCGGATGGCAATGAGTCCATGCTACATTCTTCAGAAGATGTGGCACAAAGAAAAGTGCAACATGGTGGACACCAATTTGGTATACCACTGTATGGAAAAATTAATAAAAACAAAGACAAACACAAAACTGATGACGCATAGTGTGTGATGGGCTAGATCTTATAAGTGATCAGTGCTACAATGCTGCACTTCAACATGTTTTTGTCCCGTTGGAGGTTTGACACATAGAATCTGATACATATTATTAGCATTTCTTACCCATGCCTTCACAGCCGTCTCTAATAATAACAGATGGCAGGCTATGGACAATGTTTTGTCACAATCTGTGCACCGTTAGGTGTAACCATAAAAAAAAAAAAAATTGGACAAAACGGATTTCATTATACAGATGCATGTACTAATTCCAGTGCCGTTAGAAGTCCTCCGGTAAACTTTGAAACAGGTACTCAGTCTCTATCTCTCAAACATTTGAGTCAATGCTGTAGTTGCGTCTATGTTGTTTGTTGCTTATGTCTGTTTTTCTTTGCTGTTTTTCTTTCCTTCTACCTGTAATCGTGTCGTTCTTTGTCTTGATCTGCTAAGCTACAAGGTGGACTGCTTGTACAAGATTCTCATTAGAAAATTCTCCCCCCTGAAATTTGACGAAATGTCTTGACCGATTGCGTCCTGACTTGGCGGATTTTTTAGCGATACAAAACCGCAAATAACATACTGACCTTGATAGTTCTACCAGCTGTTCACAGCCTAAACAAAGACTAAGAGTGTATCGCACTACTGAAAATATCAAGGAACAATGCTCGTTTGTAATGGTAATAATTGTTAATTTCGGAACATGAAGTACCTATTTAATACGTTTTTGTCCTAAATATCAACAGTTTAGAAGACTTGTTTTTAAAATTTTTAATTCAATTCCCGAATTCTTAATATTATTTTGGTGCACACTTTCAATAAATCTGAACCGAATTTTATGGTTCAGAATTGTTTGTTTTGATAACTAATTTAGCCACGTAATTCGATTCTAGTCACATGGTAAGTGGAAATGCAAGTCAATCCATAAAAATCTTTGGAAGGGGGATGCCCAGTATTATAAGTTTAATTCAAATATATGTTACCTCATGACTTGATTCGGAAATCAAGGTCAAAATATAAATGTCCAGGGTTCAAGGGGCAGAATTTTCTAATGTGCTTTTTCAGTCCTCATCCACCTCATTCTCATTATATTATTTTATTCTTTTCGTAATGATGGTGTGGAAACTGGCATTGAACAAATATGCGTTTATCATCATGGAAAATAAGAAGTGAAGAAAATGTTCATACTTACAGGAAAAGAAAAAGAATGGATTTAATGTTAACGTTAAAATTAGTGCAAAAGAATAAACTTTGTTGGATGCAATTCATCGTTTTTTTAATCAATCAAATCTCTCATATTGAAAACATAATGAAATGTTGCTAGGAAGAGTTGAACATTTATAAAGCCAAATAAAAGAGCAAATCAACGCCAAAATGCTCTTTTTATCCGTTGTTATCACGAACGTTTTAAGACTCACTTCTTCCTCATCAGGTGCAGAAATATATGGTTTGTGTATGATCGGGGTATTATTCGTAAATGAAGAGCAAGCTTTTTTTTTCGACTTTGTATAAAGGACAATCTCAAATGAGCATTAAATAAATCACTTTTAGCAAAATGACTTTGTTGTCACCATGTGTATTATAAATACGTTTCTTCTTGTTGTCAACATGTGTATTGTAAATACGTTTCCTTTTAATTACAATCAAGAATAGTGGCAGATTTAAGGGACAGATTTGCGTCACAGTGTGAAGTTGTGAACAAGCTACTGTATTGTGTTTGGATCTTAACCAGGTTATTTACATTATCCGTTGTGACTGCAGCACCAAACTTTACCGAAATATGTGAGGAGCTAGTTAGTTTCAAATATCCAAATATCGTAAATTCAACAACTGGGGATTTGCTCTTTTATCCTGATTACTAGATCAAGGAGTGAGTTTAATATAGTTGTGGAACATGCCCATAACTAGAACCAACTAACTTGGGGAGATAACCCAGCAGCGGAGAAGGGCACCTCATTATTAGGATTACCATCCTAACTACACAAAAAGACGAAGAGAAGAGCTGTTTATCACCAAGTAAAACTAGCATTTGGCTTACCACATTATCACCTCTTATTGAGTGATTCGTAAATTTTGAAAATTAAGATGTAGCCTATGTCATAACATACGTCACCGTAGCTCCCTGTTCTTCTTCTTCTGGTTGTCCATCGATACGATGATGACTGCAAGGAGAGTCAAGTCCTGCAAAACCGTAAGTGGGTCGACAGGCCGGCCTGCGAACGGCAGAGTCGTCAGCAAGAAGGACAAGCAAACCCAGTTGTTGGCAAAGAATGTCTAATTTGATGTTTATGATCATATTCTCTTCGGCGTTTCTCTTCAATAGCTATCTTCCTCACGGCTGCTGTCCAGACACTTCTATCACTGACATCTTGTTCCCCAACTGCTGTAATTTATTCCAGTGCTCTTCATGTGTCTCTTCAACACATGCTTTTAACGGAGCTTCTGCCCGCCGTGTGATCTCTCTCCCTGGACAAGCTGTCCATAAAATACTGTACTTGGGAGCCTGGTGTCCGGCATGTGATAAACATGCCCTGCCCAGCGAAGCTCGGGTGCTGTGATTAATGCCTCTGCACTAACTGTTTTGGCTCTTTCCAACACAACAACATCGGGGACCTTGTCCTGCCAGCGAATACCCATGATTTGGCCCAGATGGCCAAGCTGTGTCGCGGTCAGTTTCTTGACGTGTCTACGATAGAGGGTCATGCATTCTGTTGAGTAGCGAAGCTCTCATAGGACTGCCGCATTATATACTTTAACTTTGGTTCCTCTCTTGATGTCATCTCTTGATCACAGACGATTGTAAAGGGCCCCGAAAGCTCTGGTGGCGCCTTGAATTCGCCGTTCAACCTCCTGATCAGATGAGCTTGAACTGGAAATCACCGTACAAAGACAGCTGAGGTGTTCACTTCTTGACAGGGCCGACCCATTCACCAACACATCCGGGCATACTCCCAAGCCGTCATCTGGTCGGGGCTGGTAAAGTAGTTCTGTCTTAAATACATGTATCTTAAGGCCAAACAAGTGGGATGCCTCGTAGAAGCGGTCAACAATTTCTTGGACGTCATGAGCATTTGTTGCAATCAAAGCAGAATCATCGGTACAGAGAAGTTCTCTCACACATAGATCTCTAGTCTTTGTTGAGGCTCTCAGTCTCCCAAGGTCGAGGAGGTTGCCACCTGATCGGGTCCTCAAGTAAGCCGATTGGTTGAGGTTGAGTCTCATAGTTTCTAAAACTGCTGCTAGGTATAAAGTGAAGAGAGTTGGAGCTTAAGCATAGCCTTGTTTTACTCCATGGTTGATGGTGAATGAATCACTGATGTTACCACCAATTGATACTTTCCCAGACATATCTTCATGAAAGCCTTTGATTAGCGCAATGATCAAGAACATTTTTTCTATCTTTCCATCCACCATTTTATCAAATAGCAGTTCTTAATAAGCCCATCCTAGGACATTTTAACATTTTGCTATGAAGATTGAAATCAAGCGACTGATACAATCCGTATTAGGCCACCACATTTACCCACGGCATTCCTTGAGTTTGAACTATCACTTAAAGCAAATGTGTTTGCAATAACTGAATACATAAACAAAGAAACTCTAATTCATGTACAGATGGTTGTGTTACCTTTTAGGTATCAAACTCTTTTGACATTTTTGGATAGAGTCTGAGTTTTAATTTTGATTTATTTGTTTCTTGTTTTGGGGGGACTGAGACGTGCTTTTCCTTTGAAGGACACTCAACATACTTTTACAACACAGCTAGGTATATTTCATCACATGATACTGAATGGACTTACCCTAATTATGTAAACTGCCACCAGACAAATACCGTGAACCAAATGTCTACACGGTTTACTTGTTTACCAAACTTGTGAGGTCATAATGAGGTCACGGTTGAATTCATTACTCGGGGATTTTACACCCCTACTCTGTCAAAGCATTTCAAATTATTGAGTCACCAGTACGGATAAAACCACTATTGTTATATTACAGACCAATGAATACAGCGAAGTGAAAATCAGGGTATAGGAATCTACTAGAGTAATGCTTCAGTGCTTCTTTCAAACTTTGGGGAGATACTTCCTTCTGATAGTTATAACTGACTATTTTAACGTTCATTATATTGGGAAACTATACCGTGAACATTTGCATGCATTAGGGGTAACATGCAAACACTATTGTAATTTATGCATGAGTATTGGATAATTTAAAAATGCATTACAAAAGGGAAAATGTAGCCACTACGTAAACGATGGACACTGGAGTTAAACAGTATACAAGATTGGTGTGTTCAGTATGGTGTAGCGTTGGTTTGGTTAGCCGTGTAAATTTAGTGATTTATTGGAATATCTTGGCCGACATCAATCCCGGACATTATGCGAGTTGCAACTATTCCTGATCACTTTTGGAACAGGTTCTTCACCTTACTTTCCATCTTGCATTCCTTGGGTAAGTTCTTTGCATATCGTGTTAGTTTTTTAATATGATCCGAGTGTTAGTGGTTTGTCCTTGTGTGTAATATAATGGGATGTAGGAAAGAAACAAGGAACAGTGTCCAATGCTGAGCTGTTTTAATTGTGAACATGTTGTATAATATTGTGCAATGTTGATTGTGTATATGCCATGACCAAAGTTGGATTTCTTATTTGAAGTTTTAATGCCAGACGTAAATCCCGCTATTTGTTAGACTAATGTCCAGAGTCGTGAACTTAGACACCACACGCTTCCCATGTCAACCGTTCATTTCGATCTTGGAATTTAAATCCAAGACCATCATGGAAATTCAGTAATGTATATCACTTAAGAGAAATCGCTTTGATATATTAGCATTGTGCAGTATTTTTCTAAGTTGTAATTTTAGGACTATATAAACTGTAAGTTGACCAATAAATGTGGAAGGGTGGATTAGAATGGATTTAAGGAAATCAATTTGAAATTTACTTAGTACAAAAAGGAAAATAGAAATGAAATTCATCGACAAAACATACTGGCTACGTTTGGAAGAAACACTGGACAATCTCTGAGTGGTATAGTCCTACTGTATATAGTATCGGTCAGCGATGCACTTTCACAGTATCGCCAAAGAATGTGATTGTGATATATGGTAGCATCATATATAGGTGTCAACTTCTTCATTGCAGCTAAAAGGCAGCTATGTTCCATATTTCAACTTGCTGAAGAACATGTTAATATATAGGGTTTAATGATCATTCATTTATCATAAGAACGGTTTTACTTTTTTTTACCGAGCAAAACTGTACTCGTTGAGCACTTGTATGCATACTATGGTTGTTTTCAAATTGCATCGTTGGCTTAATAGTTGATGTCATTTGCAATTTCGAACTCCTCATCTTTATTTCATATTTATTCATCCCTTTGCAGATGTTGCTAGATGTTGTAGGTGTTATCTCTTTGTTAATTTTAATATAGGCTTATTAACCTTCTACAAATGCAATGAACTTTAATGGTATTAACTCGGACATACAGTAGCTTAAATTGATTTCTGCACTAAAGTGCTATCATGTGGCTATATGAGTTAACCAATGATTGACTTTTGCGAAATAAACTTATGTTCTACGGTACAACGAGGCCGCACAATTTCATACATGCTTGGAAATATTGACATGTATGTTTTGCAAAAATTTGAAACTTTTTAGTAAATGCTAGGCGGTTAGCTGAAACAAGTGTTGTTTGTTTGATGTTGAAATCCGATGAGCTATCTGATTTGGAATTACAACAGAAAGCCTGCGATAATTCAACACACGGCATTGCAAAATTGTCAATGCTTCTTTCATGAACGCATTCAGACTGTCTTGTAATCATTATGAAATAATGATTACAAGTCACTCATCCAAATATGATATTTAATACTTCTCATACCTTCTTCTCTTGGTCAAGTTGTAAGTAGAGAAAGTGGAGTTGACTCACGGTGGTACAATGTTCACGGCTATTATTTGTTTTAGTCATTTCAGTGCAGTCAGAATGCCCTCAGTATGGAATGAGGAATGCCGAAGGGGATGCCACAAGTAACTGGGAGTTTTTTCAGGTCCAAGATAGTAGTAAGTCAGATACACGATCACTTCATATAACTCTTACCTGCGTGACAAAACTAACACTGGACATATCAACTCTGAACGGACCCCTCATGAGTTCCACAATCTATATGTTTGCCAATTTTGTTCACCCTATCTCCAACCAAAGCAGAGGATGCAATATCCACTCAAATGACCTGCGATATCTACATTCAAGCAGATTTTATCATTATGTTTGCCCATATACAGCCGTTACTGTAATATGTGCTTCTGAAGAAAGCATGTTATTAACTATGATGCTTCTATGTTTTTGCAATAACAAACAAAAAATCTAGTGTTGAATCATAGTTCGTGCCAAGCATACAGCCAGCCAGTACTGTTCAATGAAAGTGTTCCAAAAAAAATTATTATTTTTAGTACAAGCAGTCACCCATAATGCATTCAGTTTATATATGATAAGGGTTAATTTGAATGGGGTGCCATGGAACAAATTCCTTTTGTGTGTGTGTATATATTTTTTTGATTGGATATAATTTTTGTCATGTTCATGTATTTGATATCTTTAAATTCAGGTGTGTAAAAAACAAGTAAAAAAAGGACATTTCAGAGTGCAAAATGCCCCAAATGATGATATAATTATATGTATAAATTTTTAACATTAGCAATCGTTTCAATACAATAACGTTATACTAGTCTATTAACTTTTCAACATTTTTCTTTTTAACCATAAGAGAAAACAACCAAATGTAGATATTTCCGACTAACAAATGTCCACTATTCCAAAATAGTGACTTTTAATGATGTACAAACATTTTTAACTTAGGTTATCTTTCCAGAAAAAGATTACGAATAGTATCTGAGTGACTAACACATCTTGAGTCAATGTAGATACTGTGTAAAGCAAATATAAGGGCAGTATATCATTGACTTGATGGACCTCAAAATCAGTGGCGTTGATTCGTAGTATATTTGGTGAGAGGAAGCACTATACATATTTACAAATAACCTGCAAAAATAACCTACAAATAACCTAGAAACTAATCACATCATTACGGCGTCAGTGATCCTAACGTGTTTTGACTAGCTGATAAGCAACACTGCATACATCCCATTGGCTTTGTTCAAAGAAACACACGGTTGATTTGAATGAAGACTGTCAACCACTACATTATCTTTTTTTTTGCACTTTTTGTTGTTATATTGGAATAGTTTGAAACACATGATAGAATAAACAACCTAAAACCTACTTATCTTCCCAAAACGTGATTTAAACGGATATAGAGGTAGCCAAACAACGGACATTTTCTATTGTGGACTAGTGACATACCAACACCAAACTTATTTTATGCCTGCAGTCTCCCGCACTCAACTTTATGTTAGTGTTTATAATAAAATTTATACCATATATTTCGTTCTACCATATAAGCTGCAAATATCTTAATGTAAAAGTACGGTTACTAATAAATCTCATTCGCCTATTATGAATATCGTATTAAGTCAGCTCTATGTTTCGCTCCCTTTCTCTGGTTATCAAACCTTTCGATTGGCTCGTGGCCTGTTAACATGTGACTTAGTGCCAATGCACTGGAACATGTTTCACCCAGCGATGGGTGGTTATTCCCTGTTAGACTGGAAGACGTATGCTCGTAGGAACTTTTCCCAGATGTACCCTTTGAGGCGTTATTACCACCGGTACCGAATGACTAACTCTGATTGTGGTGTAACTATTTGAAAAAAATTCTAACCCTTTATGGCGTACTCTTTGCCCTTTTCCCCTTAAATGCCTCATTTACGCACACTTTACCTCGAATTGGACCCTTTGAGATGAAGTTATATTATTATACTACCACTCATTACTGATTTTTTTTTTTTTTTAATATCTTATGTTCCAGGCTTGTGTCAAAATGTGTTGCTTTGACCAGGATTGTAAGACCAGAGTGTTTAACGGGAAAAATGGCACTTTTTGTTTGTTAAAAAAGTCAATTTGCAATTACGTCAAAATGTATGCCATATTGGAGCGGGTATTGCGGACGATTACTTTTCATTTTGGGATAAAAAAAAACCCCTTCTCGCCCTTTTTGTGGGTGCAAAAATGTTTGGAGTGATACTCCCAGGGTTTAACCAGCAAAATGATCAGAGGTCCCGTGCTCCCTTCTTTAAGAGCTGGTCGAGGCGACCTTCCGTTACACACCAAAAGGAGTCATGACCATAACAAAACAATCAGGTTAGTGATGGTTTCGGGTCAAGTGCAAAATAATACATAATGAAAACAAGCCTTAATTAACCCGTTTCCATCCCTCCAGCCATTCGGAAACCTTATGTCAGGTATCGTATTGTCAAGGAATCTTCTGAAGTTATCTCATGATGTACTTCTCTGTGTATGGTACAATATGACAATGCATGTATTTTATAGATAATACATGTATGTCGATCGTGCCGTCAGTAATTTAAATTAGTCGAAACTTAGAAACGTCGAATGTCGAAACAGAAATATCGAAACGAAAAAGTAGAAACGTCGAAATATCGAAACAAAAAAGTCAAAATATCAAAAAGGAAGTCCAAATCGCGAAACGTCCCTTCAGGGCCATAGTAGTTATGAAGTCAATAAACCACATTTTTGTTTACATTAAATCTTTTGAGATATTTAGCATTTCATTGCTACGACATGTTTTAATTTCCTTTGTTTTGCTAACCCTAATTTGTGGCTACTATCAACCTACAGTCCAAATCAACTGAAACATACGTGGAATTGATAGTACATAATTTAAAACTAAGAAATACATAAATAGGACAAAAATCACTTTTTTTCCAAAGTGGTCAAAAGGGGCACTCAAATTTATACATTGATACATACCATACATAGACTTTATCTACCATTAGTGACTGCTTTGTACTACAATATGCCGAGATAAATATTGAGTTAAGACATTTATTGCCCATGGCTGATTGTAGGAAGATGCATAGCCCAGTCGTGGAATGACGCACAGGACAGAATAACTATGTCCCGATGAGTGATTAAGTAAGTAAATCTATAAGAGGGGCTTGCTCACAGAAACTACTTTGGAGTTTACAAGTGTACAACCAATGCAAAAGTACAATTCACACGGGAGAGAGGAGAAAATCTTTACTTGGATTGGGGGGGGGGGGGGGGAGAGGTAATTTACTGCTGCCTCCACAATACAGCCATTATAATACTGTGTAGCTATATCAATTTCAGAAGAAGGTTAAGAGTATGTATGTCGATCTTTCAGTGTGGCAGGTTGTTGAGACGGGCAGGAAATTACCTCTCCAGAGCAACCCAAACGACATATATATGTTTCATTGAACTTCTACATCCTAAACACAGATAGTAAGACTTTTCTCTTTCATTTCTGTTGAATGGAACTGAAAATTGTATTGTATAACCAGTAATATTGACAAAGGTTTTCCATACAGGTCTGATAACAAATTTATATACAAAAACAACAACATCGACCTATACTGTGTAAATCGTAACATACGATGACAATCCATGTGTACCAATTGAAAAATAAAATATTTTGGTGATTATCTGTTATAAACATTCTGAGAAAGTAATACAACGATTTTGACCACAATTTGTAAGCTGGTGGGGTCACAAAGGGAGATGTCAATGTCAATGATGTACAATACACCTTGATTCTAAGTACTATTTCCAGATATTCATGAATATTAGGATAACTATTGTGCGCTCTTTATTTTCAGATATTTCGATAAGTTGTTTGCTGTGTGCTCGTTGGACATCATCTGTTCTATCTACCTTTGAACTGATTACACCATGTAGAGATGGAGACATGTCTCTCGTGGAAGTCAAATTCAGTTCGTTTTCTTTCGTCCATAATACTGTACACAACGCCATCGCGGTACAGTGGATAAAGATAGATGGATCTGATTGCAAGTCGGTCTACAACTCATCATCAGATATTGATACTCATTATTCCTCATACTCAATGATGGATACATTTGTGAAGAGGAAAGATGAGCCGTTCACGATTAGCATACCAGTTGAGAATATCAACGAAGCAGTGAGTGAACAGTATAATTGGCTTTTTACATAGAAATCGGGATGTACAATATCTCTGATTTTAGAAAACCACGTTACTTGAGAATGTTCATAATTATGTTAATTGCTCAAAAAACATGACATAACATCTAATTGATTTAGTCTACATCCAGTCATTGCTCACTGATGCACTTGTTACCACCCACCATTACTAAGAATTAAGCTTAGATGTAAGTACCGTTACTTTGTTGGCGTTACATACAGCAGGGAATATGTCCGTCATCTCGTTCGAACAGTGATTGTCTTGTTAAAAATGTCAATGCTATTTCTTTATGTAAATTTGATATGTTGTGTGTTTGCCATACTAGTAAACTTCGTTCAAGCAATTAACATAGCTCTATATTCCATTAACTGCTAAACTTCTTGAACAGATATACGTAAATATGAACTTGAGAGTGACGACTAACATAATTTGATTTCTTGCAAACAATTACACATGGTTTAAAAAAACTTATTAAAGCTTCATAAAATGCAACAACAGAGAGAAAACACAGAGCAGCAACTTCTGGTGCCCACACATCCATTTATTGATGATTCGAATGGCACACAGAAATTAGTGAGATTATTTGACGCTAATAATTGAAATCTGAAGAGTGGTACACATCTAAGTTACATGACGTTGACAAAAGGGAGAGATGCAACACGATGACATAAGCCTACATTGTGTACAGAGAGAGAGAGAGAGAGATGTTTATAGTTCGACGACAACTTTCCCGGTTTCGGCCTCGTGGCCGAGTCGACTCTTCCATCCCACGCAAGATAGCTGAGGATCTGGGATTAGGTGATGACGTTTACCAATCACAATCATGTAATCGTATGCATCATCGTATGCAAATCGTTGCTACCCATGGATCAACCAATCCGGTAATATTGTAAAATCTTTCCAAGAAACAGTTCATACCCTTTTCATTTCTAATATATTTAACTGTCTGTAGAAACTATCTGAAAGGAATGATGAGAATGTTAATGAAATGTAAACACCGGAAACTAAACTATGTATGACCCCTGCGTGTATGGTGGAGCATGACATTTAAACTATACACCATTACGATGCATCCCTCTTCCTTTACAGCATCTTCTGAGAGTACAGGGGACATATAGTGAGAATTCTATCGTTTGCCTCACAGATGTGTCACTCAGTGAGTAACTTACATTTATGTTTAACGTATTGGATACACTTAATGTAAGATCCTATGTCACGATAATGGCTCAGCTGGCATCAAACATACAGTATTCTTCGTTTTCTATTTTGGTATGGTAACTTATAATCGATTTCATTTTGAATTGCAGTTAGATACTACTCAGAATCTAAAGTGTTACGTTTCATTACCATTAAAGGCACAGTGGGCCTTTGGTCTTGTAATGGACTTACAGTGACGTATGCAGAAGTCAAAGCACACATCACCTTAATTAGGATTGTCTTAATACTTCACAGGGTACACATCGAATGGAAATCCAAGCACAGAAAACGTGGCTGTCATAAATGGTGGGTAATGATTAACTAAGTTTAGAACATGGAGTAATATGTTAATTATCCGTCGGTATGTTTGCCTGCCTGCCGTACAGTCGAAAGACTATAAGTAGGCCTCGATCATGCTTATCAAATGTTTCAAAAGCCGAAGATGTTACAACGATGTGGCAAGACCTCACAGTATGCTTTTGTATGCTAGTGTTCAATTCGACTAATGATATTAAAATTTAAAAAAAAAAAAAGTACGTAATAACTACTGAGATGCTTAGTTAGCTATAAAGTGTAGATTACAAGTTAATTGATCACTTCAAAGCAGCACATTGAGAAGATATCGATGACTTTGTGAGGATTTTGAAGGGTACAGTGACATGGTAAGGTTTTTAATTAGCATAATTAGTGAAGTTTCAAATTTAACATCTGCTATGACAACTGTGAAGTTTTGAATTTCTTACCGACTCGTCCTGGCTGGATGCATATATCAGTTATTAGTACTAATGGGATAAACGTAATTTGGTCAAGAATATTGAGAACCAAAGCGAATTGTTAATTACTCATAAATGGTCACGTGTACGTGATCCGTGGTGATCCTCTTAGTTTGACGATAGGTCATAAATGTGTATTCAACTCCACACGTTTCATGTACACCATTTTTATGGAAAAAAAACGACAATGCCATTTGCATAGTATATACAATACAACAGTCAGTGTAATAGCATGGGGGTGCTTTGAGTCGAACACGTAACAAATATTTTAATCCTAAAAATATTAAAACATTATGATAATGGATTTAGCTTGATAGAAATATTCATAAATTTGCCCTCATTATTTTAATACCCTTTGCTTGTGTTAAAATGAGCAATTACTTTGAAATTGATCTTGAATTTAACGTGGCCGCACATAACACTTGGCCTATGATGAAACCTTGAGTCGATCACATTAGACTAAGATCCATCAAAATACTGCTTGTTATCAAATAAATACATAATAATGTCAAAAGACGGTAAAAATATTGTCTCTTCTATCCAAATGTTGTATGAGAGTTTTACCGAAGACATTCTGGTCGATATTTTGGTACGACTTGAAACATGATAGTCAGCAACACTTCTGCAACCTGAACCACTTATACAACCCAGCGCACTTGGGTAGGACATGACATGATAGGTATAAAATGACAACGGTAAACTCCCAGTGAGCATTACATCATTTTATTTTCATTATTCTAATACATTAAAGTATTAACATTTTATACATCAGAAACTTTCCTCTCAACAAAAGGATCAACTACCACAGAAGACTTCGATATGTCATCGACTGGCAAATCTGCAACTACTCCTGGTGTTGAAACATCTGATGAAGGTAAGAGGGATACCGCCTTGATTAATGTCAAGTGATGAGCAATTATATTGCAGCAGACAAAAAGAAAATATTTGAGTTAAACATTGGAAGTAGCAGAAATGTAAATTTCTTATAGGACGAAACATTTTTAATTTACATAATATGTCATTTAAGGTAACCGAAAATTAGCTAACTCTTGCCGATTTATCCTAATATTCATATGGCAATTGATATCTGCAACGTAAAACAACTATTCTTTGTCATTTTTAACGTTTTGTCTCACTAAGGAAAGACGTTCCATTCATCAGATGTTACACCCTCCGGAAAAGTCTCAGACAGTTCAAAACAAGGCACAATGGGTTATACACAATACTCCACAACAACCAGTATAGTAGGAATTACCAGTTTGGCTGCCCGTAAGAAAAATGTTTCTCAAAGACAGTGGCTAGTTTGCTATTGAAATGTTAATGACTTGAAAATTCAGATCCATAGCTTCATAGATTTATACTAGGATCTCACCTATGCACAATTTAACTATGCTTTGAATTCATTTTGCTTTTGTTTAACTTTATTATCTTCAAATTATAGCGCCTAAACCGTAGCTATTTTCCTCTTCCAAAAATCACAACGTTACATTTAAGCGCTTTTAATTTAGTCAATAACGTATATCTATCACATTATGTAAAACCCTGATCCAAACGAGATTAATCAACTACACTTTCTATCTAAAGATTGTCAAGGGTTTGCTTTACTTCCCTTAATTGAAATTTCCATAGGATCAAGTCAAGCTAAACTGCCACCACCTCAAAAAGTAAAGCAAAACAATTTAATGCATAATTTACCAAAGTGTGTAGTTCGTCTTCTTTCATGTTTGTGTCTAAATTTTAAAACAATTATTTGGCTTTGAAGATAATCATTATATCAGAATGCATACCACGAACATGCACGGTTACTATGAGGTGATATTTGAAACATGTTTATATTTTCTCACCTCACTTTGTTTAGTGTATTCCTAGATCAAGAATGCATTTAGTAAATTATTTGCATGGTCAAGATTTTTATTTTCTTAGCATTTTCGCTGTTTTCTTCTTCTCAGAGGCCAATATTGGATTGCTGATTGTTGTGGTGATAATTGTGGTATGCTTGATTGCACTATTTCTGGCGGGCGCGGTTTTCATCAAACGGTTTCATGTGAAAAGGTCAGTGTAAAGTACGAGAAACACCTCTCTCACTTCAAAGAGAAGTATGCCCTCCATGACAGATTGTTGCATTACGGCATATACGTACCCCATTGAAGGGCAGATCAAGCGACTACTCTAAGGGTGTGTGGGGGTGGGGCGGCTGCGGATGGAAGTAGACCAAACGTTTTTTATGACTGCGAAACGTCTTTATTGCCGCCTGGGTACTTCTCGTCCCTACCCCTCTCAACTCCCTATCCGCCCTTTGTCATATGACGAATCTTAAGAATGCGGTATTTCCCCAGATACCTTGGTAGGCTTGATGAAACTGTTTTTCTCATCTGACTTATCACGCCGCCTAATTTTTCGGCAACGGATGTTAAATTACAAAATGCGATGTATCAGCTGCTTGCAGTTCAAAGACATCATCTATAATAAGTACAGTGCACAAGTATCAATATTTGCTTTCTTTTTACAGGAGAGTTAAACAAAGCGATAACATCGAAACGAGATCATTGGATCCAGAAAGTGATGTCAATCGAAAACAAATATCACCAGCTGACACAGACATCGGTCAAATGGAAATACATAATGAAGCATTCGAAACAACACTCCAAGATGAAGTGATCTTTACTCACCCTTACCAAAATAAATCCAGTCTTGTTGGTGAGCATGATGCGATTGCTGCTTCCTCGGAATATGCCGAGGTAAATAAACGATCCCAGAAGTCTAACCGCGATCATCCAGCTAAGAGAGGATTTCAAGCTCCGTCTACTAGGGACAATGAAGGTCATATCAAAAAGGGGAATAATGTGGACAGTGATTTGCACACCAATACACAAGAAGCAATGATTAAACCTGCCAAGACGAAAACGAACGGTGGTGTTGTATCTACTAGTAAGTTGACATCGGTCACTGATGGAGGAATCACTTTTGATAAAGATGAGGACAGATCCAAGATGAGGGGAGAAAAGGAAGACATCCACAAGACCAAGAACTATATTGTCGTTACAAAGAACGAAGATGGAAACCTATCCGAGAACTCCAAAACAGATAAACATCATCCTGTTGCAGATGAAAAGATTCTTGGACAGGGAGGGGAGTCGTTCGAGAAGGATTTGGGTTTTTATGTGGAGGACGAATATTCGGAGGTATCAGATAAATTAGAAAGGAGAACCTCGGCTCCAAAATACGGTGAGATTGCAAAAGATGATGCATCTCCTCAGGTCAAGTACAAGTTTCATGTAGCTGATAAACCAAATTTGCCTGAGGTACCTTACGGAACAGTTGACAAAGCAACGAAGATAGACAATGTACATGATTCGAAAGCAGCCAACGGGTTGAGTGAGGTATATATGAAAGTGTCGACGAGTGATGAATCACCTCCACTGAATAGTGTGAAAAGCGAATCATCACAAAACCCATCACTCCAAGAAAACGTTGGCAGATTAGATGAGGAGGGGACAGCGACTATTCCTGAAGATGAACTGGTGGATAAAGAGGCTGAAATTGGACAGATGGGTGCAAGCATGGGGAGTCATCAATTATTGTTAGACTCAGAAGACCAATACTGCGAAATACCAGAGGCAGTTAATAAGGCATCGGATACACATGCCACCGTAGATGTTTCACCAGCTCAGGGAGCAGGGGATAAAGATTCTGGGATGGATCCTACAAACAAAACAGCTAACTTGACAAGGTTACGAAAGGACAGACGTCCGAGTATTTACGTTGAATATGACAATAGGAACCATAACTTGGCTGACACGGAGGACGAGTATAGTGAAGTCGCTGACGCAAGAAAGAGGGTAACCCAAGTGTACGCAGAAGTCGGCACAGATGAAGCTGGTGCTGCAATTAACAATAGAGACGATGATGAATCTGGAAAAAATAAAAATGGATCATTTCCGATAAGCACGCCGATATATCGTGATGTCGGAAAAAGAAAAATGGATAGTGCAAAGGCAAATAATCACGAATTGGTTGATGAATACGGTGCAGTGGCCGACGCTTTGAAAAGAGTTACACCAATATACGCCGAAGTAGACACTGACGAACGTGGCATCCCCTCTCAAAACGGGAGAGATGAGGCTTCTGGGATAAAGAGAACCATCTTACCTTCAATGAGCACCCCTATCTATGGAGGGGTCGTAAAACCGAACAGCAGAAATGTGACTGAAAATGGTCATTTATTGGCTACAGATAATGATTATGGAGAGGTAGCTGATGCAGTGAAAAGAATAACGCCAGTATACGCAGAAGTTAAAGATGACATGTCATCGCCCGTAACAGGTCACGATGGGGTACATGAAATGCAGAGAAACAAATCTCCTGCAATCAATGTGCCTATTTATGCCCATACTTCGAGTTCTAAAGGTAAAAACAGCGCGGCACCGAGCTCCGAGGCCCAGTACGGTGAAGTATCCGATGTTTGAAAAGGGTATCACCACTCTATGCCGATATTGGTGATACTAACGCAAATGGCTCTGATGTGTAAGACTTTATGATGAAAAGACAAAACAATAGGCTAACAATCATTCGTCAGCAGCAATTCTCATTGAATGAAGTACAATTGAAAAAAAGAGACAGTTGAAGGAAAAGTCAAGTTGTGATTTAAACTATTTTTTTTTTATTCTGTTAATTCAATCGGATGGACAGATAGGCCTACTGAAACGCTTTTTATTCTGAAGCTGCTTCCAAAATCGCCCCTGAGAACGTTTTATGGGAGGTTGCTGTTTTTGTGGGAAACAAAACTGTATGTAATTGTGTACGTTCATATAATAGTTTTATCTCATAACAAATTGATCCTTATTGTTCTATTGGTATTTAAACTATGTGATGATAATGTTGATAGTTGGTGTCAAAGAATGCTGAAAAGTTACATAGTAACTTTACAATTACCCTCCTTTTTGAAATATTAAGTCTCTTAAGCAGATCGATACCTTTACAGTAATATCCTTAAAGTTACGCAACATAGCTATGGATCTCCTCTAAGCTATGTTTTGACAATAATGATATAGTGTAAAAACATGAGAAACCATAAAACGTACATGAAAAATGTACCTATACAGATATGTAGAAAACACAATTTCTGAGCGTATATTTAAAAAGGGGGCTCATTGCAAATATTTAATATTGAAATTTTATCAAATGACTGGAATTTAAGATCATTGTCTGACAGAAACATCCTTTCATATGTATCGCAATAATGACATGCCAGTCAATCGATCTACTATCAAGGATTTGTACAACATATATACGCCTACGTTACATATTAAAGTACTAAATATAGAGATAAAAGCTCAACTTTTTTCTCGTTACAATGGAGTCGCACATTTAGAATCGATTCCAAGCACTGGATGACCCAGAGGTGAAGAGGAGGGGGGGGGGGGGAGGAGGGTTGAGAAGGTTGATCGAGACATGCTCCAACCCAAAGGTGCGCCAAGATATTGTTTACAGAATTTAAACGTAGGAAACTTATTAGAAGGAAAACGATAACTTAACAATATATTGCACACTTTTATTGCACCAAATCGCATTTAAGGGCATCAGTTATAGAATAATCTTCCAAATGCCTTACATAAGACGCCTCCCTTATGTCACTGGTTTGGTCCCTCCCAAACAAAGAACTTGGATTCCACAGTGACGTTTCCCCTACATCCATAGATCGGTCTACTTTATCACCATCTAGTCGGTCCTCATAACCACTGTCTATGTCTCGGATTGGCCGGTCTTGGTCTCGAGTCCACGTGACTCATTCTTGGTCTCGAATGTCATGACTCGAGATCAGTCGGACTCTGATGAGAGTCCCCAAAAATGACTCGATGCAAATCTAATTATCAGCTGCATTGACGCAACAGCTATGGTCATTACGCAGTTTCATCATAGCCAACATGTGTTACAGAGAAGCGTTTTCGCAATTTTGAATCTGTTTTTGTAAAAGTTAATTTGTCTCATTCATGTCATAGAATGTTAGTAGGCCTATAGACTATAGGTACATGAAGCGTAACCATACATTTAATGGTAACTGTGTCGGCTGTTTCAGTTTATGGCGTATTTGCATATTTCTTTTACGACGTTTCTACGCATAGCCTTGCAACCTCTAAAAGTAAATACCTTAGTAAACTGTGACTAAGCTCCATCAGCTTAAACGTGAACCTACCCCTTACCGTCCTTAATATTCTGGAGGTTCTTAAAGGGAAAAAAAATCGGAACATATCAATTCAAACCATCGCTTGTTACCTACGGTGTAACCCTCGTAGTAGTTTCTTTCTACCTTCCCGAAAATGGCCTTGGGGTGTGTAAATTTGATGAAAGGCGAAGCTAGGTAAATTCAGCGTATAAGCCGTGTTTTTTCATTCCTCACCACGCCCCCCCCCCCACACCCCTCCCCCATTGTTCACATCATTTCAGGTTGCCATACTGTATGATCCTGCAGTATCCTACATTAGAAGGGGGGAGGCTTTCGACACTGAACGTATTACTGTGTTTACAGTCTTGCCCTATAATCTAGGTTATGAGACTTTTCATTACTTCTGCAATACTCTTACAACCCTGTCACTGACAAGGCATGACTTTTGAATTCTTCTTCATGCATGACAGCAGATGGAAACCCCTTTTTGTCAAGGTTCAAGTAGAATAAACACTTCCCTTACCGAGAAATACCACAACTTAGTTAACAGAGACAAACGAGAGACAATAGAAACAAAGATTTAATTAGGGATGTAAGGTTCCTTTATATATTCAAAGAAATCATTTTGATAAATACACTGGGAAAATACAGTAAAAAGTAGTAACTAGAAGAAAAACAAAAGACTAATAAAAAGTGTAAGGTAATACAGAATATTCCTGATTATGTACTTACCAACTGGAAAGAATGAGAACAATTGCAAAGTAAACAAACCAAGAGTAGTAATATTTGATGAAATTTGTAACCACAAAAACTGGAAATAGGATTCCTAACCTGTTGAATGTGCTTTAAGTCCATTATGGTTGTTGACTGCATATCTATGTCACTGCCAATGTGAATTTAGTACAGCATTATACCATACCCTCTTTTAACTGTTTGGCTGTCTTTTCTGTCTTTGTTTAGAGATAAGAGCAGTCTTCAAATTGGACAGGTGATGGTGTGGAAAGAGCGGTTGAGCTACAGGTTACTCATATCACTCAAGTGGTCACAGACAATACATTGGTTGTTGCAAAATGCTGTACATATTGTACAAGTGCTCTTATTTAAAAAAAAAAAAAGGTGAGCAGCGTACCACTCTGACCACAGCTATGCTGTTCTGCTGTGGATCACATTAACTAAAATTTAAAATTTTCCACTCAGTGATTATTAGCATCGAGTTCCCGCTTCTCCCATTAGAATTAAGTCAAGCTGTTCATATGACTCTTCTAACGAAAACAAAGTTATTTCTACAGTGGTAACAAATTACATCATTAAGTATGATATTACACATTACAAATGCCTTTTCCCATCCATTTCTGTATCCATGAAAGGGTCAATTTATGCCTAAACAGTAATTTTAATTCTTAAAGCTTGTTATGAAATAAAATTGGTGAAATCTAAGTATGAATATACACTAAAAGTGTGAATAACTTGAAATATTAAATTCTAGTTTCTTTATGAGGTGGAAACATGAACAGACACCAGACCTTTTCAAAGTCATCGACTAAGGTACGACAGTGCTTGGATCAGAAGGATGGATCAGAAAGATGGCACTCTAGCAGCTCCCTGGTTGGACATGATTGTGCCAATCGAACAATTATTAGTACACAGTACAAAGAAGTAATGGGTTGGTCCATATAAGATGGAATATTCAGAGAAAAGTTCTATCAGAATTTTATTGAGAAAGATAATCCTTTTAAGTCCTAAACTACTTAAACAAGTTTAAAGGCATATTTTATTCCTGTTTGCAGATAAAAATCCATGGGTTATCCAGAATTGAGGATGGTATAAGGGCAGTGGGGTCCATGATCCCAGAACCAAAAAAAAAAAAAAAAAACATTTTCCAAATGAACATATGCAAATGTTGAGAGATAATGAGTTACACAACATATTATAACATCATCCTTCCAGGATCCTTTACAAAATCTATTAATCTGGTCTAATATGCACTTCCCATTCAGGGGTGACGGTTAAACCTGAGTGCAAATTTTGACTGTGTGGGGCACTTGGGGCCTTGTTTGCTAAAACATATTGTGCCGCATATTACAAGGCTACAGAGATCAGAAGCAACACTGTCCCTTAAAGCAACACAGATGTTACGTAACATCACTGGGAATGTAATGGACAACACAAGGTAAAACTAAAGATATGGAGGCCAATCATTCTTCCTGCATATTTGCGTACGCGAATGTAAAATCTGGAGAAGCATACTGAAGCAAAAACCAGTGAACTGAGGAAAAAGATGTCTTTTGGATTGCAAGATTTCAATATTTGGATACAAGCAATTACAGACCACAAAATGAGGTGACACTAATCACTTTTCTGTTATCAAACCGACCTAAATTTAACTTAACATGTGCAGCCATTCCAATTCAATTGATCAATGTCACATCACACGTCCCTGATTCAACGCGGAGTATTACAGTAAAATCACACTGGTGTGAGATCAATGGAAGCCAACATATTTGCAAACCTTCTCCTAAACTACAGGAGACTGACAGGAGAGAATGCCATTCAGTACCCCTACAGTATTTCCTCAAATAATCGAATTAATCAAATGATGCGAGGTCCGTGGAAGGGGGCACGCTGACAGCACCTCCCTTACAGAAGAAGTGAATGCAGGGATACTAGCGGTCCGTGTTCACACAGCACACTGTGATGTCATCACACTAATCAAACGATATGAGGTCCATGGAGGGTGGCACGTTGGCAAAACTTCTCCTGGGTGGACTAAAGGCGGAGATCCTACCAGTCCGTATCCTCTGAAAATCGGAACAAAATAAGATGGAGATGTCAGCATTGATAGATTTTGAAAGATTAAGAAAAACAACCAAACACGTCGAGGGAAAGAGTAATGGAGATGTCCGATTGGAGAGTGAAGAAGAAACAAGTGAAATACACTTAGTATTTAGAAGACTTTAACTTCATCTTCAGAGGAATAACAAGATAAGAGAGGATTAAAAAAAGTTCAAGGAGAATTTCGATTATCCTCGAAGCTATACATACCACTGATCTCCTTGGGGCTGGTTTGGGACTATCAAAAAGGTCACTGACAGGGCTGGGGTTGTATGGAATCAGAGGAGGCTTCATGAAAACATCATTAACTGCAATTGACAAACACAAAAGAGATGCATGGGTATATGTAAAATACTTGGTAGAAAGGAAAGAAGAAAATCAAAGAAAATATTTAAGGCAGTCATTGGAATTTGCTGAAGGTAACACATCAATAACCAATGTGGAAGGCAACAATTCATATTTAAACTTAAAAGGATAAGCCACTGGCAAAAAATTCATATTTCACAAAATATGAACATTTTTTCTCTCTTTATGGGGGAAACCAATATATCAATATGCATGTTCCAATTGGAAATTATGGAATTTGAAAAATAGTATCGATTTTAAAATGGTTCATTGCACTTTTGGAAGTCTGTGATGTCACACTAGCATGACTACTTACACATCCTTTGAATTCTTTATAATCTGGACTGTCTTCAAAGCAAAACTGCAAATAGTTTACAAAAGTGACCTTGATTTTTACAAAACTACCCAATCTAACTTTTCACTGGTGTTAAATTTCAAGGTTACATGAACACTTAAATTCCAAAGGAAAGCAAAAACTTCTTGCCATAAATTAACACTGTTACATGGCGTTTGTGCAGCCTTGCGGCAAATAGGAAATCTGTCTTGACCCAGAAGTCTTTCAAACAGAAATGTCATGAGTTAGGAACATGATGTTACCATGGGGTTTGAAATGCACGCAGAGAAAAAAATATTTTATTTCAGAACCTTCACTTGTCAGTAAAGTATTCTTTTTGTGTTACATGTCAAGAAATGCCCCGTGCAGATTTCTACAGAGGTTGTGCAGCTATGCATGTAATGTTTAGTTCCTGAATCCTCGGACCAATTGTTCTAATTTCCTCCTGCACTTGAAAAACCGTAACAAAGGCCTAGAAGTTTGCGTTTCTCTTAGGGCCAATTTCATGTCATGTACACGAGGTATGGGTAACTTAAGTGGTCAATTAATCAATTATTTTATAGATCAATCAATTCATCCATTAATCTAATAATCTGTGTACCTGTTGATTTACTGTTTCTATCAGCCAGAGGGGTCCTCTTGCCAAGGTCCCTTAACTGATCAACTGGTTCCGTCCTCATCATCTCTTCCACTTGTGAGTTGAGGTCAACAACTGGCAGAGAGGGCAGCAGATATGAGGAGAGATCGTTCTGATATGTTGGGAGAGAAAAAGGAAGCCAATAGTATCCAAGTACTTCACAGACAGAAAGTGACACCATTCACACCAACCTAGAGTATTGTAAGAGCAAAGTACTGAGAAAGCACAGAAGAACTACAGTACTGTAAATTTGAGATTACAGTAAGGGTTCAGTAAAAAACCGGAAGAAACAATGGGTGGTGGCAGGTAAGGAGGGTGGGTGAGTGTGAGAGGCTAGACAAGCATGAAGGAAGGGGGATACAGACACCACACTGCTCATCTTGAGAGCATCTCAAAGATGTAAAAATTAGAAATGTAGTGAATTAAAGAGGCTGATGTCACCAGTTCAGTTACTATTGATACACATACAGTAATCGTTTTAATCAACAAAATCCCAAAAGAACCCCATTAACAGAGGAGGGCAGACAACCACTTGAGTTGATAGATTTTTTTATTCACTGAGGTTAATACCTCATGGGAACTGATTTACCATACTGCACATCTCTAACATTTTTTCACAAAATCTACAGTACGATGATTTGCGGGACACTCCGTTTTGTTGGATTATGATCTTTCTTCACAGACTTTCACACTTCAATGGAGTCAGAGTGAGAATGAAACATAAATGTTTAAAGGGAAATAGGGCGTTTGTTTCAGAGAAAACATCCATACTTTTGAAACCAATGTTTGTGGACGTAGAATGATAGATTATTCAAAATAAGGAAGGACAGTAGCCTTCTTTTCAAGCAATAAGCTCCTCACAGATAGAAATTCAGTTATTTCTTACCCAACACTAATTTGTTCACCCAAACTTTTCAAAATTCAAATGATGCATCTTCCGTCACTCATCACATGCATAGTGTTTTGAGGAGATGAAGCTTTGGTAGATGTTTATTGATGACACTGAATGGTTTAACAATGATTACCGCTATTTTCTTTTGTATGTCATGTTGGGGTATTCTAAACGCCCTATTTCCCTTTAACAAAATGTTCCAAAAGTTCGAAACAATGAATACAGACCAGAAACGACAAAAGAATAAGACACTTAAAATTACATTTGATATGCAGAACCCAAAACATAGTGACATACAGTGCTAACATCACCCCACATACAAGGAACCCTCATACTATAGTTGCTTGTGTGAAACTGTGCTTTTCAAATCTGAAGTTTTTGAGGAAGTGATTCCAGAGCATTATGCTCTGTATCAGTCACTGAACAACACAGTGCCAGGTACTCTAGATGGTCAAGTCCTGTTTCCTTTTTGAATTTTCAATTTTAAACTGCACTACATATTTGTTTGTCTCACAAAAGGGGTAAAACGGAACAGAGAAAATCACTGAAGCACAAGTAATTTCTTTGGAAACACAATCACAGCTCGTTAACAAGCCTGCACATTGAAAGGAACCAATAAATTAAAGAATTGCAGTACAAAACTTGCAGCACAAAAAGAGGACAATGTGTGTAAAGTCAAATGCTTACAGTAGGTAAACAACTTGCGATGAACACTTACACACAAAGTGCAATTGATCTGCTTTCAACCCCTTCAGACAATAATGTGGAATGCATAAACATATATACAGTATCAAGTAGTGCAGTGTTCTCATCGATTCTAAAACTTGGAATCCGGTATTTTTTTCCTCATACCCGTAAGGTTTCTGTCCAAAATGGCAGCTTTATTGTAAACATTGGTATTTCCACAGTACCTTACAATCACCTTATTCTTTATGGCAGGAATCTTACTAGTGCACTACATACTGTACATTCCTCCACACCTTCTCAAGAACAGGACTACCTATTACCTTGAGAAGAAAAAGAAAATTGACTTTTGAGCTATTTGCTGTGTATGGTGACATTTGGCAATCTGACACAGTGTGTTCACACAGTGGTTCTGTCTTTTTTTACTTTACAAAGGAATCAGGTAGTAATTTTGGATCCAGACAATTACTATAACAGCCATCCGAGAAGTGCACCTGGGTACCCAGGTTACCCATGAAATTGCTAGTATATAGGCTTACTTTGTGTTCCTACTGTAAACTTTATTTAGACACTGGAGTGCAGTACAAAATCACAAAGCAGATGTGCTCAATATCTTTACTTCCTTATCAGGCGCAGAAATCAGATTTCCTATTCAGTTACTGTATTCATGGCAAGCCGTACGATACCGTGCATATTCCGTGACTCATAACAATGCACATACTGTACTGTACATAATGTACAAGGGCAAATGCATTACAACCTTTAATCCACTCACCTATGACAAAATATTATGTAATTAAGGGTGATGGTTTGAGAAACAGTATCACTTTCATATTCTGCTCATTATTATTGCATTCACCTGCTTGTATTTTCTGTGATTCCATGGGCTGTCATGGATATACAGGAATATTTAGGGGATGGCTGAATAATTTCCCACAAAATTACTTAACTTTAATGAGAACATTTATATTTATACAATAATGGAACTTCTTTTGCAGGGTACAGCTGTGAAAGTGCCTACTGTGACTGGCCCAGATCCAGTGGGTGAAATAAATTCATTTGATAAAAAACATGAACATGGTCGTACTGCGGTATAATGGTGCACATCTAAAACGTGTACATTTATTCGTAATTTAACATTGATATGTCAGCAATGGAATGACCCACAGCAGGAATGGAATGATCTATCATGACAGCAACAATATGGAATGATCCACGAAGCTACAAAAGTAGAACAGTTATGAGGTACAAATAATCACACCTATAGTATGTACAATACACAAGTACTGCAGCAAGACTGAGAATTGCTAGCTGTTCAGATGGCAACAAAAACTGTTGATTTCACACTGAGAGTGGTAACCTTTGATTCAGTCTTGCTGCCATGCACCGATACTCGTGCAGAGCCATGTGACTGAAAGACTGACCTCAATGGAAGACTGCATTCACATGACAAATACAATGAGGCCCAAAAGGGAACTTTTGCCTTTGTGATCACACTTCCGTAAACTTGTGCTGTGCAGTTTTACAGGTTATCATAAATCACTTTAAACTGTATGGAGGATGTGTACTGTACAGAATATACTAATTGGTTTAGAAAATTAAATTTGGCTAGTAGTGCATACTGTATCCCTGACAGGGAGTGAGCTCTGATGACCTATGGAAAAGGTTTTCATCATCAAATATTTGAAAGGAAAGCATTGTAGAGTATCTGAAGAAACTTTCCATGTTAAAATTTCCTCATGAATTAATGCTTCAAAAGTGCTGACAGGTGCTGTACATACTACTGCCCATACCACATTACACTCCTACTGTGACTTATACTGCGATGAATGCCACAATCCACTCACCAGCATGGAGTGGTGTGTGTTGCTATTATACTGACCAGCTCCTTTTGTGTCCTTCAACAAAACCTTTTGGGCCATTTTGTGCTGAGATCAACAACAAACCCAACATTTAAAACAATATAAAAACTAAACATGTTGGTTATTGTATGAAATACAGACCCTGTTGATTACGAATAAGAGAAAAACTCATTGATTTTTTCCATCGTGGGTGTGCATGAAGGGGGTATACATTAAAGAGGTGTTGCCTTTAAGTAACCAAATATTCTGAAATTGAGTCTTATTTTTATTAAGGGCAGATATCCAATCTAAATAGTCCCCAATTTTATGAACTGATGTTGTTAGAAATGAGATGGGTATCTGAATCTGTCAGAAAAAATTTGGACGTTGTTGTGGGAGGGGGTCATTTCTGGGTGAATTGTCCTCATTTCTATGTCATGCGAGTCGCAAAATCAGGTGATATGGAGTTTTTTGCTCTTTGCTCTTTCTTTGTAAAGGTGGAAAGAAGTCTTAATATGAGAAGCTAACAAATGATCAACAAACAAAAAAATAATAATCGTAAGTATCCATCTTTTAAAAAAATCTACCTGACAGACTGTCACATGAGTCACATTTTTTGTGTAATTCTTTGTAAACACAAACCTAATTTGCCAAACTAATGTCTAACTCAATATACTGTATGTGTTAAAAGTGATGATGTGAACCTAGTGCCTGATGTGTTGATAGAGCCACAAAACATGGATGTACCACACTCACTATTTTGCTCATTTTGCCCTCCAAAGTGGAGAATTTGAAAAAGCAGTCATGGTTAATGGGACACGTTGGATGTGCCCTTTGAACTGAGATGATAGCAGCTTCCGTAGATCCCCCTGTGTGCTACACATTGAAGTTGATCGGTGTCAAATTTAGTTCAAATGTCACGTAAGTCACCACAGAATTGCACCTATGTCTAGCATCGGGCTTTCAACTTGACAAATTTTGGTCCAAGCTCCAAGCAATTGAGCCAGCCACTTCTGGTGGGGTCCAGAAGCTAGCAATAGGGCCCTGCATTCAAAAGGTCACTTCTCCCGTTATATTCAATACATTTGTAAAATTAGTGCTGAGCGGTAAGGTGTAGACTGATCTTGAAGGCGAGGCGCAACTAACTAGTCCCAGGTGGGGTCACCTGGTGCCGCTGATTGCAGTTACAACCCTCTCTACCACAAATTTCCATCACTTTGCATAATTTGATAGCATTCTTTTGTGCAGTATGTCATTTTGCACTTTTTCTTATTGTTCACCCCAGACCAGAGGTGACAACTTTCCAACATGGTTTCCAGAATTTTTCACATCAAAAAAGAGTATTTTGGACACCAAAAGCGTATTTTCTTCAAATGATTCATGTTAAAACATGAAAGGTTAAAAACGCTTTGAGTAAAATGGCTCAAAGTGATTGGCAACATATGGTACTACTCACTCTATCATAGGGTACTGTACGCTTGGCCTAATGTTAAACTATAGCCAAATTAGCTATTCTGAGGCTACTTGTTAGGCTAGGCGTAACGTTACTCGTCAGAACAAACGTTTGCTACACTGACAGATTTATCAAGTATGATGAAACTTTTTGGTTATGCGGGTTTTCATGTTTGTTTCCTGGACTTGGGTAGAATTTTTTTGGTATTTATAAAACCAATGACGATGGTCACACTAAGTAACCCATAATAGGCATTCCACATGCGACATATTTCACCGTCTCCACTCTGTGTACATGGTTGTGTGTCCACAACGCAATGGTACATATGCTATAACACTGTGATATAGTTGCACCAGCACTGAAAACATGCCTACCTGTGTCTCCAGTGTACACAAATAATGAAACGAAGTGACAGTCAATATTGCTGTATCTAACTGGTCGTATTCTGGAGCTGGCCAAAATCAGACCAATGAACACATTGCACTTCAAGCAGCAGGTCAGGGTCGTGATAATATGACCTCTGCTCTACAGGTATAGTCTCACCATCCAGTCGCACTTTTATTTACATCATTATGCTACAAGATCTGTACATCCAAAGTCTGTATATAATACAGGAAAACTGTACTACTGTAGTTGGCATCACTGCTAGACGACTAACTAATTGATACTACATACAAGCTGCTGTACATACCATATCATGAAAACCATTAACTCAGACTAGTTTAATGATCAGCTGAGTTATACATACCACATTTTCTTTTTCTACATCCTCCATGTTAATAACTTCCTTTGTTGACTTTCTTCTCCTTGACCTCCTCCTTTTCCTGTTCGAAGATCCTATCGAATCCAGGCCGAGGTCCTGCAGTCGAGTTACCATGTCCTCCTCCTGCCCCAGTGGAGTGGTCTTTCCCTCTTCAGGGGTGAATATGCTCCCTGCATTCTCAGGAGATGGTATCCTATTCATCTTTGGGGTATGAGAGGCACTCAATACAGCCCTGAGTAGGTCCTCTTCCTTACCAGCTATTGGAGTCCTGTTTGCGGTGTTGGTGAGAGATCTCCTCAACATCGGACTGAAAGTGGGAATGTCGCTCTTCCTTAGCAACGGCGAACTCTGTAGTGACGTGCCTGCTGCTAGTGACAGAGGAACACTCTGCATAAGTTTTCAGTGCCATTTAAAACTTTATTGAGATAACAAAGTACATAGTGTTTGCACCAGATCCAAAATCTGGACTCGGGTTTTCAACTTCCAGTCAGTCACTCACCTGGGTACCTGTAATAACTTTTCTTAGGCTTCAAGACTGTTATGAAGTCATGATATGACATTTTTGTTTTGCCAGTTAGTGTAACACAATGTATCTTACATACAGGCATGCATATGACAAAGTTGTCCTTAGTTGCATGCTGAATTTTGTCACACAGAGTGTGTGTGTCGACAAAACTCTGCATCCGGTTGGCAATTTCCAAACCGGGTCCTGCCATCGTCGGTCGGGTGGCCGGGTACCTGATGCAAACACTAATATTATATGTTCCAATGATATGAATAACCTGATCATTGACAGCAATGAAGACTTGCTGATGCTGATGTGTTGCTAACTACATTGATTACAAAGGGCAAGTGTTATCATCAATGTTATAATTAATCATCAGTGTATTCATCAATGTGTTTATTAACCATCAGTGCAATCATCAATGTTGCTGTAATCATCAGAGCAACAATCAAATCATATTATTATACATCTGAAGATTACCCTGTTCTTTGATAATTGCATCAACAGTTTCCTTCTTATTCATCATTGACTATTTATTATTACTCCTGTCTTCATTTATTACACTAAGTCATCCCTACACCTCCCCACTGTTACAAGATAAGTAAATAGCTACAATAAAAACCAAAGGTCTAAAGAGGTTGAACATGAATACTATTATTGATTGGTTTTCCTTCTTCAATTTTGATACTCAGTAAAGCGTAAAGTACGAGGCAAACAAGTCAGCAACTTCAGCTGCCTGTGGAAGCACTGTACACCGAAAGCGTTTATCAATCACATGAGGATTGTTCTTCAATGTCATCGCAATTGCGATTCACGTGTGGGACACCTGAAAAACTGAGTGATAAAAGAATTGGAAGGATAATGAAAAGCTATAAATGAAAATTGTTACCTATGCAGTGAGCTTCTGTCTGTTTGGCTGGACTTTCAATTTTGAAGAACCCTGCATCAAAGACCACCTTACTCCTTTGCCTTGTTTGTTTTACTTTCAGAGCTGCTTTAGCTGCCTCCAACCTCTCCCTGGCAGCTTTCTTATCCGCTGCTGAAGTCTTGACTTTACCAGTGACTTTTTTCTGTTTCTAACATACAAAAAAAGGTGAACAAAATTTGAGAATTATTCCTTTTACAGATAGATCTCTGTGAATTGTTTAATGAGATAAAGTTACTTATTATAATTTCTTGCTAAATACTTGTGATAAATTAATAATCAAATTAAAATAAACACGACCATCATCATTTGTAGGTCAGCATTTTCTCTCTAGCGGGGGGCTTTCTAACTTTCATATCATGATGACACTCCCGATTTATACTTCTGTCACATGAAGCAAGGTAATGGTGAAGTCAGAGCATCATCTAAATCAAACTGCGATTTGCATATATCAGTACATCGAGAGACAAACACGAGGAAACAATACCTCACCTTGGTTGTCTTCTTGACCACTGGCTGGACAGTTTCTTTGGCTACCCAACCGTTTTCTTTCAGTTCTGATAGGTTGGCAAACATTTTATCAACATCTTCAATCTGAGAAGACAACAATGGACACAAAAAACATGGGATTAAAGTTCTTTCATACAGTATGGTGCAGTACCAGCAAAGCTTGGAATACACATCTAGCACTTGCTAGGTACAAGACTAATGAAAACAACTGACTCATTTTGACAGAACTAAGTTGTTGTTATAAATTCATTTTCGGAAAATGATGATACAGCAACAGACAAAGGCCTACAATACTGAACAGCATAACAAGACTCTGCTTTGAGAATGTCAGGAAAACAAAAGAATAATAATTGATGTTCAATGTACATATGTACTGTACATCTGGTTGCAATTTTCATTCACAGTTGAAGTAAATTTACTAATGTTACAGTCTTCACTTGACCATACTGTGGGAGTGTAGGGTTGCCAATTGTCAAGATTTCTGCTGGAAAGTCCACTTTTTTGTCGAACAGTCTGCTTTTGGAGCATTCAGTGAATATTTAGGTTCAATCAAGGTGAAAACTACATGTATCATTTCCATCAAGTGTTGCACATGTACAGTACAATGAACTGTATGCAGTGTAGTAACTACCTAATCCAAGGCAGACTTTGCAAATTTCTACTGTGCAAACAGGCGGAATGAGATTTTAAAATACACATTAAAGTGATTACATGTGTACTGAAAAACGAGAAAGATAAGATTGTGTTTGATCTTAACATTTTCTATATTTTAAAATGTACTTGCAAGGTTAGACATGGATGAATTACCTCTTTCGATGAACGACAATGACAGTAACTACTTTGAAAAGCAACAGGACTGGCTTAAAACAGTAGAAAACAGAAATCATATTTGAAAATTAACGGTTCTCATGATAAGTGCCAACATAATGAATATGCAGCAGCACTTGTCTTACTGCAGGTGTATCAAAAACATACTTTTCAAGTCGTCGCTGCTTGGTGAAAGGAAGCACTGTATTTACAAATAACCTGCAAGCTGACCACATCAGTGATCCTGAGTTGTTTTGACTGACTGAATATTCAATACCAGTATGCTTCCCACTGGCTTGCTCCAGAAGCACACCCTTGATTTGAATGAAAACTGGTAACCTCTATATTATCGTATTTTACACTTTTTGTCGTTATGTTAGAGGAGCTTGAAATCATATGGCCAAACTAACCACCTCAAACGCATTTATTTGAACAAACTATCTAAATGGTGCAATTAAAAACCTTACCAAACTTTTGGACATGAAATTTCTATGCTTTTACTTTTTGTCTATGCACACAATCACTTTAGGTGAAAACTAGCAAACAAATAATAACACATCAGTTATACCAGTTGTTCGAATATTGACTTGACACCTTCACAATTGGTAAGAATTGTTAACATTATCCAACTTTTTAATTGCACATACAGTTGCAGTACCTGAAAGTAAACCATTTCCCAGAATCCCTGGAGGTCAGTGGCGTGTGTTTTCTTCTCTCCGAGTCCCAGTCGGCATTGCTCCACCAGACCAGCAAACTGATGGAATCTCTGGTTCATGAGAAGTTGGGCTTTACCAATAGCACTACGGATATCTCCAGCTGCTGTATTTAAAATGCAAAATTACCATCCTTAGGTTATGACCTCTAGAAATTGCAGTGAAACAGTTGACCGGCAGTGGAGTCACAATCAATATAAAATTCACTGCTTACAGCATCCAGATGGTTTACCATACCATTTCACAAGAGGAGTCAATCCCTAAAGGTATGATCAACTGTTTTGAGTGAAGATCAACTGAATATGCATGATGCACTAACTGTCCTCTATCGACAACTGTATGATCAAGAAACTGATAGCAGAGCAAGCGAAAATTCATGATGCAGAAACCTTTCCCAGCAAATACTCAAATGATATCGTAGTGCATGTTTATCCCTTCTCGAGAAAACACACCCTAACCATCTTGGTATATCTGGCTATCACTTCATGTTCTATCATATAGAAATGGTCTTCTCGAGACATGACTTAAGCCATTATGGAAATTCTGTGAGGACTAGGTGCCTTTGCCTGACATCCACTGTCTCATTAATTTATTGATGAAAGGGCTACTGACTATTCATGATGCAGTAACCTCCCTCTGTCATTCATCAGTGTATGATCAATCAGTCTACTGTGGGAGAAGCAACTGAATATTCATTTTCTACTAACCCTCTTCTGTTAAGTCTTCATTTTCAATGACCTCATTCCAAAGGCTACACAGGTGTGTCAACCTCTCCCTCTCTGCATCCATCACTCCTTGATAATGGACGGCTCCTTCACGATCTTCATCGCTGACTTCGGCAATGTCGGCGTCTTCAGACATCTTTGGTAACTTGCAGGGCTTAGATTGCATCTCCAAAGATGCATGCAATTTCCCATCAGCTGAGCCATCCTCTCCGGTTGATGTCTGCCTTGGAAGGGGAGAACGAGTCGGTGTGTTGGGTAGTGGACTGAAACCTGAAATCAAAAGTCATAGCAAGAAAATGTCATCACATTCATGAAATGGAATTGGAGTCAGACTTTCTGCAAAAGAACAAACAACAAGAACTTTTCTGGGATAACGATCCTAACAGACTCAGATTTATAAAGTGTATTCTATTGTTTGATTTTTCCACTCTTTTCTTGTTGTTTGTCTCATTGTTTGATCTTTGTTGTCTCATGGCTTGACCTTTCCACTTCTCTATATCTGGTATGGGGTGAGGGATTATATGGAGGCATGGATTTCACTTTCAATTATTTTCTATTTCTCTGTTGTTTGAATGGTGGATCTGCTTTGAACAAGCTCTACTCTTTCAGTTTCTCAAAATGTCCTTTTCTTTGTCTTCTCTATGATCTCCAGCTTGCTTTCACTATGACTACCTTTGTAAAAATGTGAAAAAAGAAGTAAGTAAAATGAATCAAAACATCAGTAACTTTGTCTGCTACAAATCTCTTTCACTGACCAGACAATCGTCGATCTTCTTCCTTGTGTGACTTTTTGCCGAGGTCCTTGAGCTGGTCGAGTGGTTCTGTCTTCATCATCTCCTCAGCTTGTGAATTAAGGTCTACCACTGGCAGAGAGGCCATCAGATAAGAAGAAAGATCATTCTGAAGAAAATAGGAATGAATGTCCAGGAAGTCATAACAACTCATGTTCTTAAAGTCACAAAAGGTTAAACACTTCAAACTGTACTATACACTTACTCGTTATGAATGTGACATACAGTGTTGCATGCAAACACAATGGATTGAAGCCGATACAAATTGTGTTATCTTGATAATTCAGTCAAAGAATCTTCTCAACTTCTCATTTACACATTTTTGCCTTTTGGCACGACAACTACCTAAATCCCTTGTAATTATATGAACGTACAACTCTAGAGAACCTGGGGCTACCATGCGATGTCCTATTGATGGTGTTATTGTTTGATGCCTGAGTGGTAGAGAGCAGCTGAGAGGTGATTAAAATGACCCAAGGCAATGAGTCGGTAACAAGATGTACCACACTTATCTTCTGTCTTATTGTAATATGAGAAGCAGGATTTTTAGCAGCTTCAATTCAGCATGAAACGTAAAATGCAGTAAGCTTACAGTTACCTCTGCTTCATTGACACCTTCTTTATCGCCCACTGGTTCTGTCTTCGTTGATTTTGGATTCTGCGACCTTCGCCTTTTTCTGCCAGAGCTCAAGCCCAGATCTTGCAGACGGGTCACAATATTTTTGTTGGCTGATGAATTCCCCTGCTCTGGTGAAAAGATGCCCATACCATCCACCAGGGGTGACATGGAGTTCATCTTAGGGGTATGGGATGCCTGGAGAACAGCTCTGAGCAAGCCCTGCTCCTTGCCGGCCAGTGAAGGCCTTTTTGAGGAGACTCGAGGAGTAAGAGACTTTTTCTTGCAGGGTGAGCTAACGACTGAGCTGCCAGCTACAGTATATCAAGTGAAAGATAAGAAAGGCATACATTGAGTTGAAATTTCATTTGTTCTAAAGGATGGGTTGTAAACAGTACAGTGCTTACAACTTTGACCAAATGTGAGCAAAACTGGAATTCTTCTGGAGGCAAAGTAAATCAGTTGTACTGTAGGGGCAGTTCCACTACACCCCTAACAGACATTTTAGTGTTCCTATTAGCACCTTTGCCACAAATTCTGTACGCTGTATTGATACCTGTACTAAGAGCATTTTTTGAGGGAATACAGTTAGTACTACACACAGTGCTGTAGCTAATTGCACAACAATGAGGGCATCAAATTATACAGTATGTCACAAAAGTACCCAAGATACAATTCAGTACATTCAGTAACTGACACAAGCTACTGACTCTAACCAAGAGTACAGTACAGTAGGATGAAACTTGAGGGACAGTGCTATTGCTTTCACCTCTTAGATAACATCTCTTACCAGCACAGTGCATCTCTTTCTCCTTGACTGGGCTCTCGACGTGAAAGAATCCTGCGTCAAATACCATCGTCTCTTCCTGGGCATTCTTCTTTTCTTTCAGTGCTGCCTTTACAGCAGCAAGCCTTTCCCTGGCTGCCTTCTTTTGACTAAGGCCTTTTCCTGGCTTAGTGACCGGTTTCTTCTGAAGAGAGAAAATAACAGTCAGAACAATTCCTTCTGTTGAACTGTGAAGGAATGGTCACTTGCATAAAAACTGAGGATGAAAATAACCCGACATTCCTGTTAGTGTATACGGTATCACAGTCCAGAGATGCTGCTGATGTACAGTACAGTGCGTCCAGTAATTCTCAAAACAAGAGCACATTCTCTTTAGAACAGCCAAGGACTGCTGTTATCACGGCTCCTGCACCTTTAAGGAAAATGAAATTTCATGACTCTCCCATTACGCTACTTCCTGTCAAGACCATTCCATGACAAAATTGCTACTAATTATACACCTTTGAGAATTTGAGTAATGAGCAATGATGCGTTGATTGTGACACATCTCAGCTATCCAGGTAAACAATGATGGCATTTAACCAACAACATTCCATACATGCAAAGCTAGAGAGAGCAATAAAACTCATAATCATGAATATTATCTACTGTATGGGTCATCAATATTAAAAAAAAAATTAAAAAAGGAACAGTTTTCTCTCTTCTGCTGCTCTTCTTGACAAATTTTTTTAAGGAACATTTTTTTTTCACAAATATATTGAGAAGATACAGTAAGTTTATACTAGATTTGGATAAATAAAGGGAAAAAAGTATGTGGATGTACAGTAAAGTACAGTATGTCACACTGCCTTCCCTCCTTTAACTCAGGTAAAAACCTAGCACAGTCTTTTCTAAATTTCATGACTTTCAAGACCATGGGAGCCCTGCATAAGATACATGAAGTGATTCTCACCAAAGTTGTAGTTGAGACAGACTAAAATTCCTTCATAGTACTGTAACCGAGAAAGTCTCCTCAGAATGTGCCGGCAATGATAAGCCTTTTCATAGTCTTGACTAAGCATGCACACATCCTCAAAATCGGAAGATAAACACAATCTCGTAACTACTGTACAACATGGGCCAAAAAACTGAGTATACTTTAGAATATGTTCAAATTCTCCATGTTTAGCCCTGCTGCTAATGTACATACAGAGCCTTCGTACCTATGCTTCCGTGTCTTGAAAAATATGTAAACCGCCTTCTTTGTCTCAAAAACTGTTAAGATCTTTCTAGAAGAGTGTGTACAGTACTTTCATGCTATGTACTGTATGGCGGTTTGTTTATTTCACAATCCATTACAGTGCGTGAATCAAGATTAAAAAATTGTAATACCTGTACATCTATTGAAATCCAAGATCTACTGGCAAACTGTTTTCATAACATAATGGAGAAAATGTTTCAATGCGAGTGGATATAGCATTTTGAAGTGAGTACAGGGTAGCAGACACATGCTAGGATCAAAGCATCAGATTGTTCTACTTTTATCCAATTGGAATATTGAGAACTATACTCATCAATTCACTGTACATGACATAGCAATTGCAGTTTGCAATATAGATGTGAAATGTCAAACATTTTGCTCTGAAATTTTGCCTTTCTTGAGAACATCCTCATCCCTCCCCCCCAAAAAAAAAAGTGACAAAGAAAGTGTGAATACTGAGTGCACACACTTTATGACAAGGGACTGCACCCGTTACCCTTGTTTCATGTGTAAATGGATTTCAATCTGTAATGTTTGTAAAGCAACATTATTTTATAGACAGAGCTTACCTTTAAAACTTTCTTTGTGACAGGAGGATGTTCTTGTTTCTCCTCCTGTTTCCAGTTGTTTTCTTTCAGTGTTAGGAGATGTGTGAACATTTTGTCAACATCTTCAACCTGTGATAACAACGACACATAAATTTTTTAAAATGAAAATCGGTATCAGAACAAAAAGATAAACAACTTAGGTGGAGTGAATCTTAGCAAGATTTAAAAGGAGAATGACTGCAGGAGACTCAAAAGATCCTCTTGTATAACTACAGTACCGGAAATGACAGAAGTAAAAAGAATTGATTCTGTCTGAATCATTATCCATTTTGCAGATAAAGATAGTAAAAAGCTCCCTCTGTACAAGTCATTATTCAGGGTAGACACACATACGGTATGGACAATTTTCCAGGACTTTTCCAAGCTGTAGATTTCATTTTCCAGCCATCATGACCCTTATAAATCTTAAACAAGAAAGTCCAAACGCATTGTGGTTTCGATGACTCAATTATGAGTGTTGTGAATCTGGCACGGCTGTAGAAGATGCATTTGAATTTTTGAGAGTTAGGGTGAACAAATTAATTTTGAGCAACAAACAACTAAATTTCTATTACTGTACATACTGTAAGAGAGAAACTTACTTTTTGAAAAGACGGCCACATTCCTTCTTTATTTTCAATAACCTATCATCTCCATGTCCTATTACGCTCATAAATATTGATTTTAAAAAGTACCATATGACCTCTTTCAGTACAGTAAAACAGATGCCTTTCAGCAACAATTTTGGCATTTTCGCATGTAAATGATTGAGCTGTTTACGACAGATTTGAGATTAACAATTTTCCAGGACTTTCCAGGACATGTCATGAAAAAGAGCAAATTTCAAGGACTTTTCAGGACTTGAAAATGGACCAATCAAATTCAGTTTTTCCAGGACCCTACCAACCCTGATTATTGACTGTAATTAAAGAATCCTCCACAAATTTAAGAGTAACTTGCATATCAGAGATGATGATAATGCTCCCATAAGAGATTTAAGGAAAGGGTGAAAGAAAGAAGCTTTGGAAGACAATTGAATGCACCAGACCATTAGAGGCTTTTACAGTAAGTTACCGCAGAAGATACAGTACGACAGGTAAAGAGCTCTTCACAAAATGACATACAGTACTGCACAATTAATACTGAATAGTAAGGTAATATTCAGTGAGAAATCTGTACCTGGAAGTAGACCATGTCCCAGAATCCCTGGAGATCAGTCGTGTGTGTTCTCTTCTCCCCGAGTCCTAATCGGCACTGCTCCACCAGACCACTGAACTGATGGAACCTCTGGTTCATGAGGAGTTGGGCTTTACCAATGGCACTGCGTATATCTCCAGTAACTGTGCGGAAATGAATGGCATACAACACACGATCAAAAAGATTTAAAATATTTCAGTGTGAAGATTTATTTTCAACCAAAGATTAAAAACTGTTGTGTCACAATTTGTTTAAAGTACAGTATAAAAAAAACATATGGAACTTACTATACTAAAAGGTCAAAATGCACAGCAAACATGCATCAACAGTTTAAAACTGCCAAAAGCTTGCACTGTCATTCACTATACAGGTATATCATACTGCAGCAGCAAATATTGTAACTTGAAAAAGAAATAATCAGAAAGTGTTAGTTTCTGCACACACACTGGAAAAAAAAAAACAGGCAGACTTCAGCACAATATTTTTGCTGTTCGCCCCCATGTCACCAACCTTCTTCAGGAATGTCATCCATCTTCATCGTGTCTTCCCACGAAGAGCAAAGATCCGTCAATCTCTTCCTCTCGTCATCCATCAGTTTCTGATAATGTTCTGCTCCATCTCTATCCTCTTTACTCACCAACGATCCATTGATAGAGACTGGTTTCTCTTTCAGATCAGCAGTATCCATAGCGACACATACAGCCTCTTCCTCTTGTTTCACCGATTCTGAAGGCACCTCCTCTGAACTACATTTCTCACAATCTGCCTCCAAAACACTGTCTAGTTTTGCTTTCTTGTTTAAGGGAGAGACAGTCTCTTCAATCTGACTCTCTGGTTCCTTGTGATTTACAGACGCTTCACTGTGATTGGTTGATGAGTTATTTGGTTTCCTTCCTTTCTCTCCTACATCTGAACGTCCTCTTCGAGCTGGCATCTTCTTCGTCATTCTATCAGACAAGATCTGACCTCTCTTTGATGTTGCCTCTGGCTTTCTTCTGGTAATTTTGTTCACCTGGTTACTGGTTGCCTTCACAGGCATCACTGTCTTTGGTGGTTGTCCACCGCTCTTAGCAGTTCCCCTCACCGATGGTGGAACGGTCATCTTCACATTGGCCACAGCTGCTGTGCGTCTTGTAACTCTTTTGCCTGTTTGCACTTCTCCTGTCCCTTGAACTTTGACAGATTTAAAGCTCATATTAGTTTTCGAGACGGGGATTGTTTTCAAGGTAACCGGTATCTCTTTCCTGAAGGTAAAAGATGACATTGTGGGGAAAAGTGGTTCCTTAAGTTTAGGAATTGCCTTCTTTGTATTACTTTTCTGAGGAAGGACTGAAGCTGCTTTACCAGTTGCAGGTTTTTTCTCAGCAGAAACAGGTTTGCTTCTTGTTGCTTTTCCTCTGGTACCAGCAATTGAACTTGTCTGACGTTGGGTACGAGATGCTGGGGGGTTGTCTGTCAATCAAGAATATTAAGTTGAAGGATAAGCCATTACACTGTAGATACATTAGGGAATTGATGCAGGGACTGACAGGTACTGAATATAGGCAGGCTGCACTACAGGTTCTGTGTTACTGTAGTAGTTTTTATGGGTCTATGTCAATGTTTGAGAGGATATGTGTTCCTGGGGTTCAATGTTCCCAAGTTTCAATGTTCCCAGGATTCGATGCTCCAGAGATTCAATTTTCCCTGGGGTTCTATGCTCCTGAGGTTCGATGTTCCCAAGTTTCATTGTTCCAGGTTCCTGGTATATATTTTCAAAATTCACCAGGAGTGACTTTGGCCATTCACAGCCGCACAGAAGCATTGTCAGCGACTTCTAACAACATTACTCTCAGCATCAACAGTCAAGTTTGGACTTATGATTTGTTTTGGTGGTAGATCTATTGTTTTAGCTTCCTGTCATTTGTCAACAATTCGCAAACAACTGTTGCAGTATGCCTTGAGAAACTCGAACCCTGGGAGGATCAAACATTGGGAACGTTGAAACCCTGAAAATACTGAGCCTGAATTACAGTGACATTTCTGGAAACATTGAACCCTGGGAATAACAAACCTTGTGCTGATGGGCAACCACTGCATACAAAAACAGGGAACATCAAACCATGGGAACAATGAACCACGGGAACATCGGGTAGACCTGTTTTACAGTAGACCTGTTTTTACTAATGACTTTTAGCAATAAAAAGTCTTTTCCTCAAAAATGGAATAAAAAAATGGTAAAATCCTATTTTTGATACTTTTTACACAGAGAATGCTTATTTTCACTCTTCAAAACCTTCACTTCCTTATGCAATGTTGTACATTAATTTTCTAAAGGTACAGTGGTTACCAGAATACCAAGGGAGTTTGGTTTAAATCAAGCTGATTAAAACTGGAATTCAAATCATGATTTTGATTTAAAAAAAAATCATGATTTGAATTGATTTATTTGATTTAAATTGATTTGATTTTAAATTACTGATTTAAAGCATGATCTTTCTTGAAAATAAAAATAAAAAAATCAACAATCATGGTGGTTACAACTTACTGCACTTACAAATTACGTCTGTTGAAATGTCACATTATCATGCTACAGTAGGTCCCAAACTCAAACCTATTTACCTCTACGTACTGTACTCAATGTTAACATTGCACGGAAAATATTAAAGTTCATGCCTGACCCGCGAAACATAGCTAAGTTTATAAATTTTTAATATTTCTTTTTTTTTTTGACGAAAGCCTGGCAGAGAGTATTTACCTGTGCTACTGTGTTTCTTCCATTTTAGAATCAATCGGTTTTCAATTGTTCAGTGAGAAGCATTACTGTAACTACAGTTGTACCTTAAGATCTACGCATTCATCATTACTTTTTTCCCCATAATTTTCAATTTTTGAAGAAGTTAAACTATAGCGGATGACTAGTAAACTGTATGTCACGTACTGTAATTACAGATGAAACAGAATGACTGATAAGAAGAGCATTAAACTTTTCCACTTTTTCCTGTTTTCACTGGTAATTAACAGGTTTACCAGTTTTCAGCAGGTTTTAGTCCTGTCCAAGTAAATACAGGTTTTCCCCAGTAGAAACATACTGTACTGCAACACATGCAATTAATTGTTTATATAGTAGGCAGTTTGCCAGTGCAGTGCATGTTTTAGCTAATGGAAAAAAAGGAAACAAGACTGTACATTTTGAGCAACAATTGAGGTTAAAATTAGGCAATCAGTTATTGTAAAATGAATATGAAAGTTCTCTATCACATACAGTAAGTGTGACAGGAAATGGCAAGAAAACTGAAATCAATCAACTATGAGGAACTCTTAAACCACAAACATTTGAAAAGATTCACAACAGAGACATTGAAAGTTACTTTATTGTACAGTACAGTACAGCTTAGCCATTTAACTACAATGCTGTACAACTGCTGCGGTCACCAACCTTTTGTAGCTAGCCGTGACGATCTCCGTACCGGGGGAACTAAGCCAGGCTTGCCAGTTGCAATAGTATTGGTGGTTGCACCTCTCTTGGAAGTTCCCTAGAAGAAAAATAAAATTTAACATACAGTACATAGATTACTGCAGTCACATCAGTTTCCTTGTTTTGAACAGAAATTCAAAGTAACAAACAATTTCTGTTGCAGCTTGTACTGTATGTTACACAGAAGGAACTCTGCAGTACAGAACTTATTAAGTCAAACAGAACTACTGTATACATCCTTGAATCATGTACCTTTTTGGCTTCCTGATTATCATCCAAGTAAGAGACTTTTTTATAGTTTACTTTGAAGACTTTGAAGTTTGGCTTGCTTGTGGCATTCTTCATTTGATCTACTTTTCTCTTCATGTCTTTTTCTTCTTTCCATTTGCTCAGCATTTCCCTCCGGGGGTTGACTTTCTTGGTTCCTCGAACTTGAGTAGCTGAAAATACAAGAAAAAACTTCTGTAAAGTGTGCTAAAACATACAGTATAGAGTACACAGGTACAGTGAGAATGTTAAAATTGCAAATGCTTTGAAGTTTGAAATGAGCCTGAACAGTGAATTTCAACGACACTAAGGATCAAGTGACCGACGTGTTGAGACAATTGGGCATGTCATGGAAAAGCTACATTCCCTGTACAGTGATTTACAAGGGGAATTGAATAGGCCTATAAATGTAACTGTGTCTATTTTGGTACAGTATACAGTTGGCTCTTACTGTCATCTTAAAGTTTCCCAGGCATTTTTTTCTATAAATTCAGAATTTATTTCATTGAATTGGCAGAATTACCTGTACCAATTCCAAAAGGGCTTGCTTTATGACACAAAAATTAAGGTAAGTATGGTGAATGCTGACTGATTTGCTGAAAGGGCCACTGTACAGTACCAATGCGTTTATAAAAAAAAGAAAAACAAAATTCACATTTTCAAGGTGAGCATCCCTTCCCAGATTACAGCATACTGCACCCCTCCTCAGACGGGTAGTTTACCGACAAGCACATTAAGTGATATATACTGTGGGCCTATATTAATCAAAACATCCCCAGAACGAAATTTCCTAGTACTGTAGGCTACTGTGTATATTACACCAAGTGTCCTCTCTTTCAATTAGCAACAATTAAATCACCACACCAAATTGTCCCCAGGTTATTTAATAGAACTTTGGTTTCTGCTTGTCAGTGCTACAGTACAGGCCTCTACAGGGAGTTTTCTGGAAACTTGGCTGACCTGACAGTACTGTAGATGCTACTGTACAGTGCAGACTCACTTGTGTAGTAATGTTACAGGTACTGTGCGAGCATCTGGCAAAACTGAAGGTTACTATGTACAGTAGTTGATTGTCCCTTGCTATTTCACTCAAACCAGTTCATCCTACTTGTTTTACAACCTTGCAAGTTCGCCCAAATGTGAAAGACAGTTCTATCCCAAATACAGTAACTACAAGTTCACCCTCTTGAATTTACTGAAATCAACTGCCTTTGTGATACTTTTCAACCACAAGTACAACTTTCACTATTTATGAAATACAGTTTTCACGATAGCAAAAACTGAGTGTTACAGTGATAATAATGGTACAGTAAGCTGTGGGGGGAAAAAAAGGAAAAAACTGGAACTAGTATATACCTGGTACAGTATACATTTATAAAAAAAAATGGCTGCTTTCATTGGTCTATGACTTGATGTTCAATGTGCCAGCTACAGGTAGTTAAAGTAATTTCTTGCTGTTTTTAACATGTGTAAGCAAAGAACACAAGAGATATACTGTAGTATGGAATATAAAGTTACAGTTCTTTCAAACACGAGCAAAATACTGTACTGCACTGTTTTAATCAGACAAGAACAAATAGAGTTTGAATTTGTTCTCATATTTTCTAACATGATGCAATCATCAGGGTAAGGGGAAAACTGGGCATGGTAAAAAGCAGGGACATTTTGGTACAGATTGAAAAGCTTGCAAAATGCGTTGGAAATCTGCCAGACTGGAAAGTTTTCATTCTGTGTGGGCAAGTGAAGTACAGATTTTTAGCCCTTGCACAGCCGAAGCTCAGTTTCACAGAAATATGCGCGGTTGAACTGAACGATGATCCGAAGCTGCTGAAGGAGCAGCACCTTTACTGTACACAGTTTTGGCAGGTTCATGCATATGCGTATACCCAATACCACTCAAATCGAATAGGCTACAAATGACTTCAAAGGATTTCGAGACGGTACTTCCAACAGCGGCCGGCCCGATGCACGGCCGCGACTACTTTCTCCCACGTGTGAGGCCAGATCAAGCGGCTAGTAGGCTCTTGCAAGGCCAGATGCCGAATTCAAGGAGGACGCATCGCAGGCCAGAACTTGCGCGCAGAAGGCAAACTTTCCAGTCTGGGGAATCTGTATCTCGGTTGGTAGTTGCGCAGATCGTCAATGTTGCTGGAATTATAAATTCCCGTTTCCGAGCAAAATTTCCAATATGTCTCATGGGTTTCCGGTTGCTAGTGCTACTGTACATAAGATGTAGGGACATACTGTAAATAAATTTCAGTCAGGAAATTGGATAGCCCACTGAGTACTGCAGCTGGCCACACCTTTTTGACTGGACAGTATTTTTTAAATGAATACTTTTAGGCCTAGTACAACAAGTTTGTCTAGGGTACAGCTACTGTAACCTTCTGTACTGAGTCTGTGAACAGCTACGCTGTAGTGCACAGGCTGAATTAATTTATTGTATGTTACATTTGTAAGGTCCTATAATTTAAGCCTGGGCCTAGCCAAGTTCTGCATACAGGTTCAAAACTCATAGTCATACTCTTTCAATTTCTCATTCGGTGTATTAAGTTACAGTGTTCGATAGCCTACAGTATTGTTTACAAATTGGCCTTCTAGAATCTAGGTCATTAAATTTACATGATTTATCGGCGAGTGTTACACCAGCTGTTTTTGCTCCTGTACTAGTGAGCCTAGCCTTTGTGCCAACTGCTGGTCGAGGTTCTTTGACCGGGCTGAGATCTTCGGATCCAGAGTCCACGAGTCTTCTTGTCAGAAATCCATGATCTCTTACTTCTTTCTGGTGAATAGACCGTCTTAAACGTCTCTTGTCTTTCGGATCAACACCAACAACTCCTTTCTTTTTGTAAAAATTTCGCGACATGTTCTGTTTTCTATAAGTTATACGAAATTCAGGGCACAGTTACGTGTTAAAGCCTTGTTGAGTCAACGGTACAGGTCTGATATTCAGATCCAGTGTGCCTCTTTAGTCCTAGTACAGAAATAGGCCTATCCAATTTCCAGTGCTATCTCGGTACCGTAAATATGTTGTTATCGGCACGAAAGTCTCTATCAGCCTTCCACGGTACCTATAGCCAACGTAACACACATACTTTTTGAAATAAGTGAGCTCATTGTTTACCTAAATGCTGATTGGTTACCTCTCTGGACGTAGACTTACAACACAGTCGCTTTGATTCAGGCTGTGTGACCTTATGTGACCCCTCTTTCGATCAAAACAAAACACCGAACATGAAAAATGTTCTCTAACACTGCAATGCAGGTTTGTTTTTTTTCTCTCTTTAATTCATGGAAAAGAGCAGAATTACGTTGTAATAAGGAGGCATTGCTCAATTTTCTGTAACCTCACATCTTCGTTTATTTTCTGCATTGACCAAGGTACAGGCGTAACATCAGTGCAAGTGCATAATCATATTTCCTCATTCATTGTACTGTAGTAAACAATAGTGCTTGTTTCAACGTGGGGCCTAGTTTTGCGATTGTAACATGATAGAAGGCTATACTGTAGCTTACACTTACAGTGAGCACTACTGTAGGCCTACAGTGTAGGTCTATTGCTCACTGTAGGTCGTGACCTTCCATACTCCAAAATGAGTAGTACTGTACTGCATTTTATTTTTATGACAGCGCATTGTCGGGCTCTTATTTAGAATCAGTGACCACCAGTCAAGGTTATTGATGATGATTGATGGTTAGGATTAAGTATTTGATGAGAATAAACCAAGTTGAGAGAGTAAAAAGCTATTTAGGCCTAGGCTAGCTTTAACCTAAACAACCACCAATCATGGTTCAAATTGAGAGTTAGGGTTAAGTATAGGTTGAAATTACGCAAAAACAAGGATTTTAGCAAGAATACGTCACTTCCGGTCACTGATTCTAAGTAAGTACCCATTGTCTTATAGTCCAGCAACATAGCAATGCATCCCAAACTCTGTAAATAATAAATGACAATCTTACACTACAGCACAACATCTAGTACTAGTAGGCCTAGACCAAACTTTGCGCACTGCCAAACTTCATGCACCCCTAAAAAAATAGGCCCTAAAATGCAATGACCTAATAGCTGGACAAATTTTTTACTACATTGCCTTGAAATGACCGAAAAGAAAGCTGGGACACTGTTTATTTAATCGCCCTTGCCTGGTTAGTCAACTTTACGGTACTGCATTTACATAGGAGATGTAGGCTAGGCTAGAGCATCCAATTCGCAGTTCCCGCTGAATGTTACAAATTTTCAAATCATGATTTTGACTCTTCAATGGAATTTTTCCTGACCATTTTTGTTGCTAGCATGTTCACAGGTGTTTGCCGTAGGTATAGGCACATGATTTGTTTAAAACTAAAAGGACACTCTTCATGTAATGATTGTCATGCTAAAGTTAGTGAGGTGCTCAAAATTTGGCAGGTTTACATATTGTTAACCCAAGTAAATGTTTGTTAAGATGACAGATTTTGGGGTACAATTCATAGCATACTGGATCAAATTAAGTAGTAGAATTGAATTTTAGACTTATGAAAACAAGATAATTAGATTTGTAGGAATTTTGAATTTACAGCAGCTAGAAATTCCAAGGTTTTTTATGTGAGATGTGCAAAGTTTTATTCATTTATGCTACTGTACTGTAATTCCAACCAACACTTGCCCAAATCTGCAGTGCAAAGAGTTTTCCACAGAACTTTCAAAGACTCTGCATCTCTTTTAGCATTGAATGAAAGTGAGATCTGGTTCGCATTTGCACTTTCATATTAGGCCTAAACTGACAATTGTAGGGATTCTTAAAGGCCGTCACTCATCACCCCAGACAGTTCACTAACTCCCAACCACTTTCAGCCCCTCTCGCAGCCTGGCTAAAACTCATCAACATTTGTAATCAAAACAAACACCCCTGGTGTAACCTGTGTAATATGGACATTATCTCGAAATATGGCTTGCAGGGCATATTTCAACTGCACTAGTTTGAAGGCTGTCCTGCTTTGATTGCTGGCAAGTAAATTGAATAGAAGTCCCATACCTCAAAATGACAGGGCCTATTTTGAGAAAATATACTGTACTAGTGTCTTCACATCCAATCTATTCGACTAGTTTAGTGTATACACTTTTGTTTGCTATAGTAAACTAATATAGTAATGACAAGGTAAAGAAAGCTTGCTCAGTCTTTATTTTACTGTAGCAAGGCAACATGGCGTTTTTCAAGAGTACATGTAAAGTGCTACCTATGTGTACTCTCAAAATAGACTCTGCTAATTTCTTAAATATTTCCCGAATGTTGCTTTTTTTGTGTAAATACAGTACTGTATGTTTTATTCAGATGTTTAATTCCACCAACCCCTCATTCCCCTTGCTAAATTAAGACAGCACAAGCTGTCTTTACCTTGTGAAGAAAGGATGTGAAGACTTTCTACACAAACCCATGAAGTAGGCCCTGCAGATTCCTTAAATATTTCACAAATGTTGCCTTTTAGTCTGTAAATATTTCTTATTCAGATGTTTAATTCCACCTACCCCTCATTCCACTTGCTAAAATCAAGACCCCTCAAGCCGTCTTTACCTTTTATTAGTTTCCTGTAGCAAATGAAAGTATACAGTATACTAGTAGAATGTGAAGCTACAGATTTATAGATAGATTTCCAGTTGTCTCAAGGTTACCAAAATGCCATGTAACGTGTGGCAAACTATTTCAAGAACTTAGTACTTGTTTTCCTTTTGAAATGGAAGCCATCACTTCACCTCCAAATTTCCCAGGCAATATCCTTCAGAAATCCTGCAAAAAAACACAAGGAATCCTACAGAAGTCCTACAAGAGTTGCCAAAATCCTGTAGGAACAACAAAATTCAAGGTAAATTGAAGGACTTGGACACCCTTCATTTCCTGCATTTGTCATATGTTGTCAAGTCCTGCAGGTGTCCTGCAATTTTGCATGTTGTACAGTATGCAGGATATGTGAGTGATTTTGTTGGCAAAAACCTGCAGGATTTTTTTGCAAGACTTTTTTGCCTGGGAAATGAACACCAGTTGGTGAAAGTGCATAGTGGCCGTGGGTATATCGTAGATTTCCTTTAAAGGTTGTACAGTATGGCATTGAAATTACATTTTGAACTATTGAGCATATTACTATAGTCATTGGAAATATTCAAAATAGCCACAAATTCCATCAAAATCCATCAAATGTTGACAATTTCACAGGCATATTCCTGTCTCATACCTGCTTCATGAATGTAGCACTTGCTAGGCATGGATATTTGTGACATCAAGAGATGGACCCCAACAGTATAATATGATATGTATTAGTGTATGTTAATCCTTCATTTCTACTTAACCTTTGTTTCAAGAACAATTGAGGATTTTGTGTGCCCAGAGAGTTTTATTTTGGAAGCATATGTTTTCTTCTTGAAAAATATCACACTTACCCATGTGAAACACAGTAATTACAGTAAGAGGCATTACTGTACATACTGTAGAGTGTCAATAAAAGGAATGCTGAGACTGTGCAACACTCCACATCATGCGATTTGCGTCTTTACTAAAATTTGAAAAGTCACTTGGTAATAGACCTGTGAACAAAATTCCAGCAGATTGTTATTCAGGATTTCACTCTGCAACTTCTGAATGAAGATGTCACTTTTCTAGATGCATGTCACACAACCTCTAAAATATTTTGGAAATTAAGGTCACATCTCTAAAACTATATTGTATTGATTTTTTTTTTGATTTTTTTTTTTGGTAAGACAGTTGAAGATTTGCAAGTGGTATTGACCTGGGTGACTGTGGAAGTTCCCCATTATGTTATGCACCATTTTGGCATAAGTATTCCTTAAAACATTCATAACTTTGCACAATTTTAAATGGCATATGCTATTGAAATGTTTGTTTTTAAGAGACGACTTCCAGATTTCTATGAAATATCAGTTTCTTTGAGGGGTCAATCCCTGTCAAACAGTAAAAGCAATACACTTCTTACAGTACTGTAGCTCTTTGTCAGTTGGAAAGGACTAAAAATAAATATCCCACTGATAAGTAAGTATATACCTTGAAATTTGAAAATTAATGGTAAATATAAACATCTCATGTTAGGGGCGAGTGATGGGGAAAATGTTTAATTTTGAAAAACTTCAAATATAGTACTAAGGAATGCAATCAAATCACCTTTCATGTTACAGTACTATATTTATACTGCCAAAGTTGAGCACGTTCAGTATTGCACATTTGCCTGTCATCATACAGTACTGTGCATACCTTATAAACGAAAGAAATTTGCAGTTAGGAAGCTCATATTTTTGTCTATTTTCCAAACTGAGCAGCTCAATGTATGGCATGGTACAGTACTTTGCTGTCTATGGGGAAATGGTGAAGAAAATATAGTCATGAACTATTGTGCTCACATAAGGCACTGTACGTTATACCATACACACCATATATTATGCGATACTCCATTGATTTGCTGATTTTGCTTACAGAAGCGATTGCAGAAGGAACTTGTCCAGTTTCAACGTGAGCCCCCGAAAGGGATGACTATCGACACTGAGTCAGTTACCAACACACTCACTACGTAAGCTGTTTCAACCCCCATCCACCGCAGAACAGATATCTTTTGCATGTAGTTTAAAGGCAGAGACTCATAACCCCAGGCAGTTCCACTTACGTCAAGTCACTCCCACAACCTGTCCAAAATTCCTCCATGTGTGCAATCAGAACAATGGATCTCTGTGTATGCTCTGTGTATAATATGAGTTACAATGCATCTTTCTAATTTGCTGTCAGATCATACAGTAGAGTACTGTAGCTTAGAACCAGTTCAGAATTTTATTATTCACAAGCCAAACTTAAAGCTTGTGGTGATGAGTCACTGCCTTCAAGTTTGATTTTAGAGTCTTCAGTAAGAATGAAATAATTGTTGTTCACCATTTTGTAAGACATAATATAGAGAAGTGTTATTTCATTTGACACTTATAACATCTGCTTTCGTTTTTACAGCATTATGGGTACAATACAGCTGTTTACCATAGCGGTGGGATATTTGTGAAACTTACTGCATATAACTACTGTATATTGCATTTCAATGAATAAAGGGTGTAGATACATACACTGTTTTTCAGTGGAGCAAATATCGTCATAGCATACAGAAGTTACTTCTTCCAGATTCATTCAATCTCTAACCATGTGCTGTACAGTGATTGATGTCCATCAAACAGCTACCATAAAGTAGTTCACAGAATTACAACAATCAGGGCTGTACTTGTGTTACATAAATTCCAATCATCATTTCATATTGTGGAAACATCTGTTTGTAATTTAACAATCAATTTATTTTCCTTCATCTGTCAACAACGATGAGACTCCTTCCTGAGTGATTTTGCAACGTTGTCTGTATTGAGACTTGTGTACAATACAGTATGAATACCAGGCCTACTGTGGGGATTCCCCTCTCCCTTTTAAATCTATTTTTTTTACAAGATTTGAGGGTACAGTACAATACTTAATTCTATAGATGCAAGCTGTTGCACCAGAGTCTGATGTAGTACAGTAGCAGCCAGCCTAGTGTGTACTATAGATTTCTTATTGTTTAAGTTGACTCCATCGCTTGTTCCATTTTTGGTTCCTTGCGTCAGCAAAGGAACCTATGCAGTCAGGTTGGCGTGTGTGTGTGTGTGCGTGCGGGTGTGTGTGTGTGCAACTGTGACACTTGCTTAGGAACGCTCTAACTCAATAGGGGAAAGTCCGATGAAAGTCAAACTTGGTATGTAGCTTTGCCGTGTTGAGAAGGTGTGCCCTATTGTTTTTGGTGGAGGTCAAAGGTCATTTGGGGGAACTGGGGGGAAAAGTCTGTTTTGCTTGGGTACGCTGTAACTCAATAGGGGAAAGTCAGATGAAAGTCAAACTTGGTATGTAGGTTTGCCATATTGAGGAGGTGTGCCCTATAGTTTTTGGTGGAGGTCAAAGGTCATCTGGGGGAACTGGGGGCACAAGTTTGTTTTGCTTAGGTACGCTCTAACTCAATAGGGGAAAGTCAGATGAAAGTCAAATTTGGTATGTAGGTTCGCCATATATAGAGAAGGTGTGCCCTATTGTTTTTGGTAGAGGTCAAAGGTGATCTGGGGGAACTGGGGGCAAATGAAAACCTTGTTATGCTATGGATGCTCATATGTTCCATCAGTCCCCCTCCAGTGCATCATGGAAGTACTGCTTGAGTTAGCAGTTTCTTGATCAAATGAAAAAGAAGCAGTGTTGTTTGCACTACTGTAAGTGGTCACACAAGACAAGTTTTGGATAGATCAGTTTACCTCCTCTTGCCTGAGTGCTAATGTGTGCATTCATGTAAGTGTCTTTTCAATTAGTGAGGTGAGCAGGACACAATGAAAGGAAATAAGTCAGTTGGTGTTCTTACCAGTTTAAACTAGACCCCAGTAGTTCCCTCTGGGGCATTCTATCAGTTTATTGGACTTTAAAGGGGCATAGATGAGATAAGCCATATTGCAATTTGCAGAGCCCCTTCTTTAAATGAGAGATTCACAGCTGTTTGTGTTTTGTAAAATGAATGGGATATTGCTGTATATTGCAGTTCAACATCTGCAATTCATTGCATTAATTGAAATGGCTTTTTTGAGATTTATGAACTCAGGCATATCATTTTACAGTATGTATATTTCAAGTGCAGGGAACCATAGTGCCCATAGGCTGTTGTGAAATCATGCAAAATATTTCTTCTCTTACAGATTGTGTGTAACACTGTTGGTAGTTGGTCACATTAGTGCTATGGAAGTGGTTCCATGTGGGTACATGTTTGTCATGTTTAGAGTCCAATGTCTGAAATGGGCCATTTTATAAAAGCATGAAATATGTTTCTCTCTCTACAGATTTTATGTAATACAGTGAGAGTTCACGGTCGGAAATGAGCCATATGGGCTATCGTACAAAATAATGCAATATGCTCCCTTTTACTTCATAATTTACATGATACTCTCCATCTGCAAGGAACCAGAGTGCCTTTGGACTCTTGTTCATGAAACTCGCCTGCTTTGTGGACCCTTATTTTTTCAAAGACTCCCTGCATACCCCTTTGCCTTAACATTCCCTCAAATATATATTTCAGGGAAACCTGTATGTCTGCATACCCTAGGTTGAGTAACATGGCTGCACAACAGTTTGAAATCATGTTTGTCATACTGAACAGCTGTAGAAGGCAGTGCAGTAGTTGTACTCCAGAATGTAATTATTAATTGTTAGATTAATTGTGGCAAACAAAATATCTGATCAGACTGAAGTAGTACTGTCAGCATCAGTAATAGCCAAAACAGGAATTGTACAATAAGATTGGGAGATCGATTGTTTCTCTCCGTGAAAGAAAATCACCCTCCCCCCAAAAAAACAGGTCAATGTTTCCCTTCTCAAATATTATTGGTGGCAAAATAGGACTTCACTGCAAAGACCCACTACCTGCAAGACACATGAACAAGAATCCTGTTGGACAGTCACATTCTACCTTCAAGATGACCGCACAGACATCTACAGTAAAAGAAAAACAACACAGATGTGTGCCGCGGCACATATCAGACGTTTCCGGGGGGTAGGAGAAACTGAAGGGAAATTGATCCATTCTGCATGTAATCGCAGATTATTTCTTATCTTACCATCCATTTCTTAGTAGCCATTTCTTACTAGCCATTTCTTATTAATTTGTGATTTTTATGGAATCCGGTAAACTGCAGTATTGCTGTCTTTTTCCTCAGTTCAGAATGAAGCTTTGAAAAAAAAAAAAAAAGCCTTGCAATGTAAAAACACGTGTTTGATCAATGAATAGTAAAAGGTTCATTTCCTCCCGTTTCTTACAATCCTGCCAACATTATAGACAAAGATGGACATCTCCTCCCAAAAGGAAGGCTAGTGCAAATACTGATATACAAACTGTGTCTCTCAAACTGCATTGCATTACTATACTGAGAATTAAAAGTCAGTGGACACTGTACAGAATATGTTAGTCTTTTTGTCATTGTAGGCCCACCTAGGCAAGTACTGTAGTATCTCATAAAGCCATAATTGATACAATCTCACATTTATTTCAACTTCAGATGGATTGTCCATATAGAAGGGGCAGAGGGATCCCTCTACCATGGGGAAAAATTTCAGCTGCAATTTAAATTTTCCAGTAGATATCCATTCGATTCTCCGGAGGTAAGCTGAAACAGCAGTCTGATAGATGTTTTTCTGGATATTAATTAGCACATGGGATGAAATAAACGGGATCATATCGCAGTTTGTGACCCAAGCTCAATAGCAATTCAGTTTCATGTAGGCTTTGCAATAGCCTCGAATCGATATTCTCTGGTGCTCTGGTCTTCATTGATGCAGAATGTGCAAATAAATGCCAAGTAGCATTAAAAATAGCCAAAAAGTTACATGTCTTTTGGATTTAGTGAATTTATTGCAAGTAAGGGATTTTCGAACTCAGTCTGCTCACTCACAAAGCAATGATTGTTTGACAAATATAAGTATAAAATATGTTGTCTAACACCAGTTCAAACATTGATGAGAAAAAACTGCTCCTTAGTTTGTAAATGAAAGGTTAGCCAATGCTGGACCATACATTAACTGAAGAATCATGCATGAGTCCAGTCTGAGTGCATTCAGAGATAGCGTTATCCCAGATCGTGCATTATCCTCAAGTTAATGCACTGGACCAAAGCTGATTAACCTTGTGCATTCATACAATGCAATGTTTTGTTGAAAAAGACAAAGCAAAAGAATGTTTAGGTTTGTAACCTGGGCTGGAAAGAATGTTTATTTCCCTGGAAGGGAGTAAAATTATTTCCCTGGAAGGGAGTAGAATTTCCCACAAGTTGTCACTATATTCTCATGAACAGAAATGGGAAATTTCCCTCCAAAAGCCAAAATTTCCCTCCAGATGCCCAAATTTCCAGGGAAGGAGCCTCCCAACTTCCCAACTTTTTCCACCCATGTTTGTAACTAACCACAGTTTCATTGAAAATGGTTAAGAACTTAGGTTAATACAATTAACACGTTGACAGTGTCTGGGCATGATAGACAAAGCATCACCATTTTTTGTGTAAGATATCAGATGACAAAACACTGTTGATCGTTATTCCAACAGTATTGTATTCATCCACTGGTGATTTTACTCTTTAATTGACTGTTGCATCAGCAGGATAATGCACATTCACCTTACTGTAATGGGCCAATAGGAGTTGAGGATTCTTATCAAGTATGAATGAATGCTATTTGTTCATTGCAGCCTGCCAGTTAGTGCACTTATTCACTAAAAAGTAGTTCATGCGGAATAGACAAGCCATCCACATAGCATGTGCTACAGAAGGGGCGCTGTCAGATTTGATTTTTAATTTTTGGAGAGCATCCCAACTGCCGAATATTATAATGCTAATGTTTCACAGTTCAGGTCAGTTTACCAATTACAGTAACTGTTGTGCAACAGTGTGAACTCGAGCTGTCAATAGCAGGGATGACTGTAGTCCATAAAGGGCAATCCCAGACATACAGTAAGAAGAACTTTCACCAAATTTCCATAAACTACAATAGCATTAAGCACTTAGTGGACTATTTCTCAGATGCAGCTGCAAATGTATTATTTAGTTTTTCATTTATTTTGTTCAAACACATGTACATTTTGAAAAGGAGCATCACAAAGGAAACAGTCACATAACATAACAAGTTAAAGGGCAAAGGAGGGCCAAATGCCCCATAAAATGCCCTAAAAGCAATCAATGCTCATCAAACAAAGGAAAATTTATGCAAAACTCAAGACCCACATATTTTGTGACACTTGCTCTTAATGCAGTAACTCTCAAGTACTTGCAGAAGTGAAAAAGTGTACTGTGTATTATCTTCAGTGAAGAAAAACCTTTCTTACAGTGTGTGCTTAGTAAGTCGTCTTAGTAGGTTATAACACTTATTACTGTAGCTAGTATTATGTCACTCCTAGTTTAATTTGTGAAATATTTGTTAGTATTAACTGAATTAATGCTTATCACCAGCAACCACTTCTGCATATATTTTCAATCTACTGTATTTCAGGTGATGTTTGTGGGGTCGCAGATACCTGTCCATCCACACATTTATAGCAACGGTCACATATGTCTGTCGATACTTACGGAGGATTGGTCGCCAGCCCTCTCGGTCCAATCTGTCTGCCTCAGTATACTGAGCATGCTCAGCAGCTGCACAGAAAAGGTTTGTCATTGCACAGAAATGAAATTTCACAAACATTGACAGAGAGTTTGCCAGAGTAAGTTATCGCAACTATAGCCATTAAAAAAAGTTGAAGAGCCGCTGCAGAAGGTCTGTCATGTTTTTTTTTCTTTATTTCTTTGTTTGCCTTGGTGAAAACTGAACGATACAATGCAAAAATACAAGTACAAAAAGAAATAAGCACAAAATGTACATTTACAGTAATTAAAGAGGCTCATTGAGTTGTTGAAATGAAATTTCACAAACATTGACAGAGAGTTTGCCAGAGTAAGTTATCGCAACTATAGCCATTAAAAAAAGTTGAAGAGCCGCTGCAGAAGGTCTGTCATGTTTTTTTTCTTTATTTCTTTGTTTGCCTTCGTGAAAACTGAACGATACAATGCAAAAATACAAGTACAAAAAGAAATAAGCACAAAATGTACATTTACAGTAATTAAAGAGGCTCATTGAGTTGTTTTGTGAAATTCACTCAATTTTTCTAAACCGGTCAAGTTTCCTTCACATACTAATGACAAACAATCAAACTAAAAGGATTCCAAAGTTTTACATAGGTTGGAACATTAATGAGTGAGTAACCAACGATTAAATTTGGTTTTTGAAACTTTGTGACCAGACATTTTCACATTAGTACATTCACATGCACACAATCAGAACAGGTAACGGTCAAAAATTCGAAAAAATTGACAGTTTTCATATAACTATTGGATGTGAAACTTGATCAATTATGCTGATTGTGAGTATTGTCGTGTGTTTGTATACTTCAAATTCCCCGCAATCTTTACTGATATCAACTCAATGAGCCCCTTTAAACACATACAACCTAGAAAGGAAGCCTAAAATTTGAATAATACATAAGTAAAAATACCTTTTTGGACTCTCGTAACAAATTCTGGCTCAGTTAATGATTTTATAAAATGAGTGACTCTTCTATACTGTTTTCTTGATACGAAACTGGAAAAGGCGTGGCAAGCCTGAATTATTGTAAGAAAGTTAATACAAGAAAATTACTACAACGGCACTTAAAGGAGGTCTGCCTGCATGGAGTAATGCAGAGTGATCGAGACTGTCGGACGACTAAGCAACGTACTTTGTGCCGGCCACGAGATGCGAAGATTTTTGCATCTGGATATTTTATTTGTTATGCACGACAGCACAAGATTTCTGCCGGACCACGTCAATGCCCTACCGTCTTGTTTTAAGTATCAATGAATACTGTAGTTTTTATGTAGAAAATTGTGATTCAGCTTTTGCAGTCATTATACATTAAATTAAGACAGAGTTAGCCCATCAAACCACAGTAATACAAACGAAGAATCTTAGAGGTATGTTGGATAATTGAAGTTACTTTGATGTTGATTATTGTAGGTGCAGGTGTGCTGTACAGTAGGTGTATCTACAGTATATGATAGTTGTATCTAGCAGAGATCGCTGTTGAGAGGATAGGACAAGCTGTGGAGGGAAGAAGGTCATTTAGAGGAGATGGGAAAAGTGAGCATCAGGATAGGGATACTTTTAATTAGGAGGCATATCCCTTAGTAAGAAACTGTTAAGAAAATAGCACATGCTGTTAAGAAAATGTGACAATGATATAGGGCTTTTTCTACTAAAGTTCAAAATCATGGGTGTGTGATGAAGTGGGGTTTCAAAGTGATTATGTGCATAGAAAAAGGTTAATGAAATTTCATGTTCAAAAGTTTAGTAAATCTTTTAATTGCACCAGTTCAGACAATGTGGGAAAATAAGTGGGTTTTAGGTGGTAAATTCTGCCCTATGATTTCTGGTTCTAATATAATGAGAAAAGGGATGAAACACGATAATGTAATGGATGACAGTTATCATTCAAATCAACCATGTGCTTCTTGAACAACCCAATGGGAAGTGTGGTAGTAAGGAATATTTGGTTAGTCAAAACAAACTGATCACTGACATCACAATGATGTGATCAGTTTGCAGGTTATTTGTAAATTCAGCGATTCCTCTCACTAAATACTACAATTAACCATACTGGACCAAGGAGAGACGACTCGAATAGTGTGTTTTTGATACGCTTGTTAGACCTGTAGTTTTATACATTCATTATGTACGTGTTTATAGTAAGAACCATAAATTTCCAAACATAGTTTCTGTTTTTTAGTGTTTGCTGCCAATCTCATTGGTTTTCAAATTGATTGCTATCATTTTTGTTCTTTGAAAGATGTATTACATCCATGAACAACATTTCATGTACATTAAAAATAAAGAAAAGGTCCAAAATATAAGCTCGGCCTTTTGGTTTTTCAGTACACCTGCAATCACTGTAGGAGTAGTAAATGTATAAAAACCACATTTTGTTAAAGTCAATCAAAAACTGAAGTTACTGTATGTGCTGCAAGCATTGTACTGTGGCATGATGTCATAGCAATTTGGTTTAATTTGTTTGAACCTTCTTCAAGTCATTAAACACGATGAAAGCAAAAAGGAAAAAAAAAATCAGTATTCAGTAGAAAGAAAATGGGATGACAAAAAAACATATCAAAATATACTTAAATTTGACTGCCCTTGTATCAACTAAAAAGGAAATCAATTGAAAGAAGACACAAAAAGGGAACTGTAAATGAAAGAATTTGAAGGATTTTAAAGTCAAATGGAGTTTTGAACAAGAGCACTGATCAACGAAATTGCCGAGAGAAACGAGAATATCAAAACACTGCAAGGATGGATGCAAATCAGCATTAGTGCATTTGTGCAACTCCTAAGAACTGGATTTATCCTAGGGTGAGAACACTACCCTTGATATACATACAATGCAATGTTTTCTGCTTGACATTTCTCACTTACAGATAAAGTTGAATTGATTCAATACTAAGCCTTTAGTCAAACAGACTTTTTAGTCAAACATTTTATCAATGAAGAAATGTCAGCAAAGAATTTCCCCTGATTGGCTTTTTGGTTAATCAGTTCCCCTTATATTCATCTTTACTTAAGGCCTTTCAGGGGCAGATTACATCTACTGTATTGCAACATGTGATTAGAAGTAAAAATGTTTTTTGTTTCAAAATTGTTGAAGCAGAGTATAAGGAATGTCATTTACTTGTTAACTGAAGAAATAACCTCGTGCAAAAATTTTTTTTTTTCTTTCCTTTCAGAAACATCCGCCAGATAACTCTTTTTATGTCCGTACGTGCAATAAGAGTCCAAAGAAAACAAAATGGTGGTACCATGGTAAGTGCATGTGATTTCTTTCAGTTGAAGTACCCCAAATTTAAGGTATAAGTTTTTGGTGTAATTCTTGGTTTACTTATTATAACATCTGTGAATACAATTTTTGGAGGAAAGGTTATTGTTCATTTTGAGCATGTGTTTTTTTTTTTTTAGTTTCACAGATTTTCAAGGTTTTATTTGTACTAGGCTTGTATTATGTGCATTTCTTACTAAGCAGGAAGTGTTTGACTACTGCTATTTTCAAGAAGAAATTCAAAGCACTGCTCTCACTTTACAGCAATGACATCATAGATGTTTGCTGTAAGTCCTCTTTTATTGGAACTGTGGGAGGTTTAATTCAGAGAAGTAACAGGGATGTTTAAAAGGGAATCACTAATTAAACATCTTAAAATTTTAGGAGTGTTATTTTAGGGGCCATTTCCTCTCTTTAAATAGTGAAATTCGTATGCAATAGTGTGTTCTGTTTAGAAGTCATGTATTTCTAAACAAATTTCTCTAAGTTCACAGTAGTGCATTGCATTTAGGAAATTGGTGATGTCATTGCAGACCCACCAACTGAATATCCTTTGTATTTTTATAGTCTTATAAAGTGGCATACATGCAACATTGTAATAGTCTTTCAGTTGTGAGTTGTGACCATTACTTCGCTACATTTTAAGTTCAATTTGCAAAACTCCCAATCTGCTTTTTTGCTGGTGTCAAATTAGAAGGTAAATATGGATTTCAATCACAAAGAACAACGAAGATGTCTTTCAGTAATTTGCCTGTGTAACATATTTTTTGTGACATTGAGGCTTCTGAAAATCTTTCTTGACCAAAGCAGTCTTGCTTCAAACTTCAATATCTTGAGTTGTGAAGAAGGTCTTTGGAGTACCTTCAGTGAAGAAGAATGTGCTCTTCTATTTAAATTCTCCCACATGGCATACAAACATAATAGCTTTAATCATTGTTACATCATTCATGTCTTACCAGTAAACATCTGCAAAAGTTTCTCCGCTTTAAAATGTCATGCATAAGTTGAGTCACAGAAGATGCATCTTTGAATTTTGAAAGTTTGGGTGAACAAATTATTCTTGAACAACAAATAACTGAATTTCTGTCTATGAGAAACTTGTTTCCAGAAACGAAGGCCACTGTCTGTTCCTATTTTGAATAAGTTATCATTCTGTGTCCATAAATATTGTTTGTTTTTTTTTTGGTTCTGTAAAACAAATGCTTTCTTTCCCTTGTATAGGAACTCCTTAACTTCTTACTGTAACTCCTTTAAGTCTCATTCATTTGGTGTGAAGATTTTTATTTCACACTTACCTGTGGATACCTACATATTTTCTCTTGTTGGCTCTATTTCAGATGATTCTGTTTGACAATTGACAGTACTATAGAACTTCCTGAATATAGCTAGGGTACTATCACTGCATCTTAGAGCCTCAGAAATATCGCAGAATGACGGAAAAGTCTTCTTACTATCAAGCAGAGGACTGAAGACAGAGGCAGAAGTGATTATTTCAGTAAGATGGCATATTTTAGCTTAAGCAAATGCTTTCTGGTAGGCCAATCTTGTCCGGAACACATACTGTGTTTTAAATATGGTTTGATGGTTCTATTCAAATTTTCTCTTGGAAGCAAGAGAACAATAGACAGATTGGTTGCTTTGTAGTATTACAGTTGGGTGGAGCCCATTGTAAGGGACTAGTTTTTAATTCACAGGTTTTTGAGGTCTTTCAATATTGAGTGATGTAATTATCAATATTACCAGATTCCAGGCACCAGAGTCAATCAGAGTCTTTTTACATTTTTGAGGCACTCAGAATGAATTAGCCAACTTTGTCTGCACCAGCAATTGTTTTTCCTTGTTAATTTCCCTTTGTCACCATGTATTATCATTTAATGATGATTTGTGGCTTCACCGTAGGTTGTAGTAGCATTGTCCACATGAAGATCTGCTTGTGTGTTTGGGTCATTGCTCAGAGAAATGCGTTGTTAAAATGTTTATTGTATCCTCATATACTGTACCTTCAAAAGAGTAGCTTCAAGGCTTGACTGGTTTAATAGGTCAAGCACTGGTTAATTTGATTGTTTGGGAAAAGCACGAGTAATAATTTTTCCTTGATGAACAGACTGACAAAATTTTGGCAAGTAAAGCAAGTTGTGATTCCAAAGATTGTATGAGTTGATAACTGAAAAGTACAGATTTGCAATTTGCTTTGTCAAACCTGCTCCTGTGATTTGGGGAAATTGTTGAAGAGAAAATTATTTCTGATAAAAACAGTGTCATTCAGTGTTGTGAATGAAATTGGAAACCCAAAAATAAATTGAGATAACTCATTACCATTCAGAACTTAACAGATGGCCAAAAGGGTCTGTCTGTGGGATTTCTTTGTTGAATGAACATTCAATGGTTCCTTTTGTCCTTAAGCTGGGATTTCAAAGGTTTTATGAGTAGATGACTAAAAAGCACAGCTCTAGAACAAAAGTGCAGAACATTAGTCACTAGCGAGACTTACATTACTTTATTTTTATCTTATGGTGTGATATGACAATGATTGAATCAGTTTCATTCAGTTGTAATGCGTACATTTGCTACTAATCCTTTCAATCAATTAACCAGAGTAAGTTTGGCATTCTAGTTCTGATTGCAATCACTAGTACTTATTGTAATCAAATAGCTTAATCAAATTTTGTATTCAACTTCTTGTGCACTACTTGTCTGCATTCAATTCAATCATCTTTAACAGTTGCATTCAAACTATAATTAATAACTCCGACCAGTGCAATGAAGTCTCTTGATCTGCAGAACAGTGCTTTTGCTTTTTGCTGACAGACAGTGTGAATGTACATGTAGACAGACATGTGAATGTACATGTAGGCAGACATGTGAATGTACATGCAGACAGAAATGTGAAAGTACATGTAGACAGACATGTGAATGTACCTGTAGACAGGTATTGTAAATGTAAAATGTAAAAGTACTTGCAAACTGAGACTAAACATGTGGATGGACATGTGAATAAGCATACAGACAAACTGAAAAATGTGCATGAGATGTATGTGAACATGTGGATTTAACATCTAAAAGTACATGTAGACAGACATGTAGGTATACATGTGGACATACATGTGGATACATGTTTACAGACGTGTGAATACATGTGGACAGACATATGAATGTACATGTAGACAGAAATGTGAAAGTACATGTAGACAGACATGTGAATGTACCTGTAGACAGGTAATATAAAAGTAAAATATAAAAGTACTTGCAGACTGAGATGTGACTAAACATGTGGATGGACATGTGAATAAGCATGCAGACAAACAGTAAAATGTGCATGTAGAGAGATGTATGTGAACATGTGGCATTTGATATCTAAATGGACATGTAGACAGACATGTAAATGTACATGTGGACATACATATGGATACATGTAGACAGACATGTGAATGTTCATGTAGACAGACAGGTGAATGTGCATACAGACAGACACATGGAGTGTTCTTAGAAAGGGACATTTTGCATATTCTGAAAATCACTGTATTAGTTCAGTCATAACAAGAATGATTGTGAATCTAAAAAGGTAATTGGGTATGTACACACACTAAATTACAGACCACTAGGTTAGTTGCAACCTGTTGGCACATACTGCAGCAGGCCATTTAATGTGAATAGTCGTGGCCAAATCTTGTGATTGGAGCTCAAATGACTGACAATCAAATATTTGTGGGATCCTTAACAACCTAAACATACCATATTATCCAGAAAAGTAAATTTATAATAGCACTGTAGTCTGTATTAGCTGAGTCTACATTCATTCTCTTTTGTTCCCTTATTTTTTTCTATTGTTTTCAAAGATACAGAGGAACAGTTTCTTTGTTGCTTTTTCATTTTTCATGGCTTCTGTCATTAGCTTTGTCTACTGTTGCTTTTACTTAATTTGGAACAAGCTTTCAGATATATGTCAAAACATATAATGTTGAAGACAAACGTACTGTATACTTATTTAATTGTCAACAATAGGATCTGGAAATTTGGCTCTCCCTCCAATTAAAAGGGGTTTACATATCATATAATGTACTAAAAAAATTGTTGGAAAGTATTAAACCCTCTTCTGTCAATAGAAGAAGTTGTAAGTTCTGATACCTAACAATTTACAAAATACAGCAGAAGGCCTAATTGCTCACTAGGGATAATGTACTATTTAAGAGAGATTCTTTCAGCTGAGGTGCATATTGTCATTGTCACAAATAAATACAAATTTTTGTAGGATATATATTGTGGAATAAAGTATCATTCTTATGGGAAAGACCATAGTTAATACTGCATTGGGTTGTGAAATCTTCTTTGTATAAACTCTGATTCCAGAAGCTTTGAGTTCAACTTAAAGGAGAAAGAAAGTCATTACTTTGGCAATCTTAAATGTGAGATTAGCATTTGGAGTTCTAACACCATCACTAGATTTCATTTAAATCTTGTTTACTTTCCAAGATATCACAATTCGAATGTTCATAAAAACTTAATCAGGAAGCTTCCATTTTGAGATTGTGATGACATCACCGTACCACACTGTGACTGAAAAGCTTCTGTTTTTCTTTTTATTTCATCATCAATATATTTTGAACAGTGATGCATAAATTCAAATCAGAGTATTAATGATTTGATTATTGCATGATACACCTCAGAAATTCAACACAAAATGTGTACAAGTGTGTGCAGATTTTTAGAAGTCATAGGTAAAGAAAACAAAGAAAGACATTAAAATTCCTGCTGTCAGTGGTTATGTAACATCATTATTTGACTTACTCAAGTTGGTTTACACTCGACTTAGGCAAAAATGGCAGCACACTTCTCTGAATTTCAAAAGTGTGTAACTTGGATAAGAGACAATATCTCTGAAGGAAACTTTCAAAAGATGCTTGTCAAACACTTCTGCTTTAATTTAATAAATATATTTTCATAGTTTTCTTCTCCTTTAAGTTTTTATCTCAGTGACAGTAACTACTTGATGTACAAGTAATCACAGTGATGATGTCGTTCCTGAAAGATTTCATGCGACATGTTTGCCTTCACTTTGTAATCTAGTCAGTTCATAGTTTTACCTTAGTTTAATAATCCATTTTGGTAGAAAGTGAAAACATTTTTTTTACATATTGCTATGTAGTTGAAGCAGATCAAATCTGAAGTTCAAAATCCTAAAAGGTTTGTTTGAAAGCCTTGAAATGCATCATGTATTTTGCTCATTTTGAAATGCGTAAAACATGTGAATGGTTTCTACCTGCCACCATAAGAACTCAGCAGCACATTCGACAGAGAAAGTTTTTTACAGCTATTGAGAAATTTATTTGCCACCTGTATATATTTTATGATGTCATTATAAGAAAATGAGAACATTGGTGTTGGTTTTTTAAATTGCACCAGATTCCCAATCACTGTGCACTATAATCAACTTAGAAATGTAATAGATTTTATTTATGTAATCAAATTACACCAAAGTAGTCAAGTTTAGGTTATTAGATAGCCTCTTCTTGGTGAATTGCTTCTCTCTCCTCTTGCCACACTTGACACATATCAAGATACTCTGAGGAATTGTCCTCATCACCTGGTATATGTTTATTTTGATGTATTTAAGAAAAAAATTCATTCCAAATGATTCTATTTTGTGCAAACTTTACCGTGATCTTCAAAAGATGAAATGCCAAACTTTGAATCACTTTTAGAGCTATTCAGGATGAAAGGAGTTTAAGTTCTCAATTGAAATTGGATACAGCTTTAGCTGATGATGTCAGAATTGTAGCAGCAGCAACAAAAGCAACAAAAAAATCCCCCAAAAAGCAGTGTTCACGCCCCATTCTTGCATACATAAATATTCATACATCCATTCCCATTGGTCTGTTTGATCTCAAGTAACAGTGGTTGACTGCTATTCTTTCTTGGAGAGTTTGAACTTTGTAGGGCCTGCAAACATGTCTATTTTCATATTCAAATGTCTGAAAGATGAGTACATACTACTCTTTTAGATTTTGTAATCTTTTCCCCCACTTTCTCTTCCCCAAAAACGCTGATAAAGAACAAAGATAGATGACCAGGCAATTGCTAGTACAACTCATATTCCAGCTTTAAGCAAAGCATTTTAAGGACATGCTATAAATGGTGATAGTTTGAATAGACTGATTTTTTAGCCTTCTTCATAATTGTTATTGTTGATCATTATGAAGTCTATAGAGAGTTTACGACAAAGTCTAAGACATTTGACAGTTTGCCAAAAATTAAAGGTCATGCTATAAATGGACATGCTATAAATGGACATGCATTTAAGGACATGCTATAAATGGACATGCATTTAAGGACATGCTATAAATGGACATGCATTTAAGGACATGCTATAAATGGTGATAGTTTGAATATTCTGATTTTTTAGCCTTCTTCATAGTTGTCATTGTTGATCATCATGAAGCATATAGGGAGTTTACGACAAAGTGTACGACATTTGACAGTTTGCTAAAAATTAAAGGTTATATTAACATCGTAAACTGTATGTTTCATGTCTTTTTATTTGAGATACATGTGGTATTTCATGTATCAACGAAGAGGTTTGTATACAGTAACTATAGTTTTGGTAGCAAGGACATCTTGGTCTTAGTGAAGTCAGAGACGGAAGTTCTTAACTGTGATTCTTTTTGAAGAACACATTGCAAAATCTCCACCATCCAGCACGGTGCGGAATAATTTAACTTGCCAAGTATCAAGCATTGCAGTACAGGGTATCACATATATGGACCCAAAAGATGTGAGCGGGGTGTGGTGTGATACACGTCTCTGTGTGATATGATATGTGTAGGTCTTTTTGAAGAACACATTGCAAAATCTCCACCATACAGCACAGTGCGGAATAATTTAACTTGCCAAGTATCAAGAATTGCAGTACAGGGTATCACATATATGGACCCAAAAGTGTGAGCGTGGTGTGGTGTGATACACGTCTCTGTGTGATATGATATGTGTAGGTCTGTGTGATATCATGCGTAATACTGTATCATATAGATCTGCGTGACGTCATGTATGGCTGTGTGATTTCATAGAACTGTAGTGATATCTCAGATCTGTGTCACATTGATGTATAATACCATATGGCCTGTGTGATATCATCCCATAAGTAAAGATCTGTGTGATGTCACATATGCATGATATCATATATGTGACATCTGTGTAATAGATCTGTGTGATTTCTTATGTAATTGTATGATACCATGAATGCCTGAATGGTATCATATAATCTTTGTGATATTAGTGCACAGTATAATATCATATAGTTCTGTGTAATATCGCACAAGAAGCTAAACATCTGTGTGATATCTTATCTATCTGTGAGATGTCATATATTTGCATGATATCATATAGATTTCTGTGGATATCATATGTTATTCTGTGATGCTGTACCAATGAATGTCTGAATGGTATCATATAGATATAATCACACACCAACATATATGGTGTCACTACAGATATATAATATATCTGTGTGACATCATATATGTTGGTGTGTGATTATACAGTTTCTGTCTGATATAATATATATCCGGTATCTTCAGTGTTCATCACATATTAATGGGCTTGAATAAGAGCAAGTTATTCAAGTCTGCTATTTCACCCTCATGAAACTCTAATGTTTGATGGATTGTCCTGTCTTTCCTAAGCTGGGACAGATTCCCTGGATCCCAGTTGGGTTTTTCCTTGTAAATTGAAAATGCCTTTGACTTTGTCTTTATCGTAAGAACTGGGCACTCTTTGAGCATTAATACTCTGGTCACACAACCACTTAATCTCTCTTGTATTCAGTTCTGTGAGATTTAGCAGACAGTTGTAGATTAGACAAATCCTCCCTGATGCCAAAACTGTCAATTGCTGTATCACGCAGTGGCTCTATTTCCCTGTAACAATGATTTAGTAGCTTTAAATTATGAACTTTTAAAGCCAAGTATCCAATGCAGTATTAGAGTACCCTCATGCCATGCTGTATTACTTATTATACTGTTTACCCCCACAACCATACCACTATGACAAAAAAGAAACATATTGTCATCAAACAATTGATATGCAAATTGAGGCACTTGATATGTTAACTAGTAAATTAATGCATAAGTTTGTGGGAGGCCGAATGTTAACAGTGTTTACAAACAAGCGTGCAGCTACTGCATCCATGCGAAGATGTAGGAAAGTGATATGTATCATGCGATTTACAGTTGAATTCTTAGCAAGTATTGTTAACTGCCATCAATGGGTAAACTGATCAACTAAAAAGGTTTGCTTGAGTTTTCCTTTGCAGTAGCTTACATTGGGATTCACAGTAAGTGCATGTCAATGGAGATAAAATGAAGCACTGATATATTACCAATTATATATTAGGAGATCTAAGTAGCTCAATTCTTTATGAAATGGTGCTGAGGGAAACATGATAAAAAATGTGCATGATAAAATAGTCTGAAAAGTAAAAACTTCAGAGCAGGGTGTTTGTCATCCACCATTGCTTATTTCTGTTCCTGATGTTTTTCAATTTTGTTTGCTCGTTTACTTGTTTGTCGTTTCTGAAGATAACGTGATGTCATGAGGATCAGAGGTTAGGGCACAGTACTTGTTAGATTTTGATGACGACTGCAGTTTGTCAGATGTGTTTAAAATAGATTAATAATTTATCAAGGTCGTCATTGCCATTCTCCTCACTTTGTTGTTTTTTTTAAGTTACACTGTCACACTTTTCTCTCCTGGAAGAGTGTAATACACTGGAGAGATGCTACAGAATAATATCAACCTTTCTTAGTGCTCGTTCTCTCACATGCAACATCTTTAAAATACCGAATTTACGGCCAGAGATGTCTATGGCCAGCCAGATTTGGTCCATGTTGCTTTTATTGTCAGTTATAAGTCAGGACAACTTCTAGCTTGTAAACTGTTTTACCATGATACTCTACATATCCATCTCTGGACTGGGCCTACAGATCTAAATAAATTGATGCTCCTCTTCTTCCCTCATCCTACCAACTTAGGACATGATTGTGACATCATGGATGGAGTCTTGCCAACGTATGTGTGATTGTGATGATAAATAAAAATGAATAAAATTATAAAAGTTGGAAAGTGTGAGGGTATGGATTGGTTTTCTCTACGATACTGTACTTCTGAATTTTATTCAGGTTGTTCTTTTTATGGTGTTTGCATTAAGTTTTGCTTGATTTTCGTGCAACTGACAACATTTTTTTTCTCGTTTTTTATATAATTTGTGTGCCAAGGCAAGATTATTTTAACTTATTTTAACCACTTATCTTCCTCGCTGATGAATGAGAGACGATAAATTAAGATGTTGCACTCAATCTTTTGTTCGTTTTTTTTTTTTTTTCGTTTGCCTTTTTATTTCTCATATGTACTGTATATGTTGTTTCATTAATATATAAAAAGGGAATCATAATTAAAATGTACAGTAATTTTTGTCCCATGGTATCATTCTTATTTCTTTGTGATTTTCTCATTAACATATTTCACTCGCAAATTTTAGGGAACAGTACGCCACAAGGTCTGTGCAACCCTCATACCGTGGGGGGGGGGAGTAAATGTCTCAGTTAAAGAGCGCTTTGGAAAATCAGTTGGGGTATATGTTCAAAAGGGCACTCTGGAAAAATCTCATTACAGTACCTGACATACTAAGGGACCTTTTTGTCAAAAAGTGCGTCATATCTGAATTTTTTTTTGGCGGGGGGGGGGGGGGGACGATGAGAGGTAAATACCCCTCTCTCCTCACCCATTGCAAAAAACATTGGTGCCATCGTAAAGATGATCCCAACATACAAAATCCCAAAATACAGCTAACACCAACTACTAATACCTTGATCATCACTGCACTTATGAACCACTTTGCCAGGACTGGTCATTGCCTGTCATCTTAGTATCTTAATTGTCTATGTGTGTTCAAAGGAGGTGAGCATTACAGTATAAACAAACAATTCTGTGCAGTAACGTCAACAATTTCACTAATCCGCTGAATCTTTGACCAAAATGTCCGTAGTCGACCCGAGGCTACCAAGAAAGTTCACGTCGTGTCGAATGGCGTACAATTGTACCACCAGCATGCATCAACCACTGAAAGCATATGTCAGGGATCGAACACTAACTATGGCTCTGTCATGTCCATTGTCACGTGACAAATATTACTGATAAATTATACTTCATCGCTGCTATGACTTATACCTTCGAAGTTTATATTAACTTATCACTCAGGAAGTACTACAACATAGCGAAATATGTTGGTCACTTCGCACTTCTAGAAATGACATTTAACAGTAGTACATGCTTTTGACGACGGCAGTGGCAACGTTACCTTTGATGATGCAAGTCTTACATAATTGATACATTTCCTGGAAGAGACTGAAGAGTGTCAAGGCGCATGATAAGTTTTGACCGTTAAAGGATTTGATGACAGACAAAATGTGACACATTCATCGAACGACGTTGAATCCCGGGGTCTTTGGTTTACACCTCATACAATAGGAAAAAAAAATCCCTTGACAAGTGTCGTACATTGTTTGACATCATAAAGCAATATCAAAATTTGTTCTACCCCTTGGGCAAGACAAAACGTCAACTTTCTGTATTGAATTGAGAGTCGCAATTTCTCACAATCTTATACTTCGACATTGGTCCTTTTATTATGATTTTTACGTCATGAAATACTTTTATCGATAGAAGGTACAAAAAGACTAAGTTCGTCATAAAACTTTGTCGATATATTTGCAGTGAAGGAGGTTACTGCCATCTCCGTGATGTAGATTGCATCGATGACCAATTACATTTCAATCTTTCACGCTAAACGCGGAATATATCAAGTCAACAGCATGTAAAAATCAGTTTCACGAGAATGCAGAATGTATCAGACGCTCTGGCTTCACGTCGGTCCCTTTCGATGCAAAGCTTTGACGTTTCTGAGATCGACTTAAGAATATTGAATGATAATATTCATCAGCAAGACTAAACACTGTGCACAACAAGTAGGCAATCAACGGACTTTCAGATCTCATACCCATAGTTTTGTATACCATTCTCCCGCAGTACGCTGAGCAGTATAGTTCATCCTTGATTCAATTCAATTCAACTAAACTTTATTAAAATCAGACAACGAAAACATGAGAACATCACAAAGATAAGCTATAAGTGATTAAGGAGTTATACCAGAAAGCTAACTAAAGCTTGTACAATGGGTAGAACCCCTAATTCAGATTGCTTGTTGTGGACAGAAGTGCTGAATATTCAAGTTACCTAATGATATGCTGCAATACAGCGCGTAAGCGCCGAACGGCATAAATACTTGCATATGCACGTAGTACGCGCCACGGACACATGTGCCTACATATCGAGCGTATTTCAAAAGTGTTCCCCGAAAAAGGGGAGCGTCAGAGTATTCCTCATATCCGCACACTGCGTCACTTTGGATCAGTTGAATGCCATGAAAAGCGCGTTTTGCGTGGGTCAATATTCGTCATAGCGCGTAACTTCTCTAGTTCTTAAATTATTGTGCAATTAATTCGATCAATATATGTAAACATTGTAAACATATACTGAGTGAAGGTATTATCAACGCACGGGAAATGACATTGCTACCATTAGACGTAAACCGTAAAATATCTGACTATGTGTAACAAGGCATAAATTAAAATTATTCAGCACAAAAATTTGACCCGGAAGTTCTGCTAGCGTGAACTTTCGGTTTGTTGGCTTCGCAAACAGCGTTTTGCCCAATAAATTTTATCAATGGTTTCCTACATATTCACAATATTTTCAAAGTTTGAAAACCATTAATTTATGACCTCGAAGTACGTCGTCAAGCAAAAAGGCCTACGTCCGAATTCACCCGAAAGTTTTTTTCTTTTTGAACGTTCGACAGAATACCACAAGCACGTCATTAATGGGGTCGGATGGGTATAGTCCAAAAACACCCCTGACTTTAACTGTGACGTTGCCGTCTAATAAATGCGATCAATTAATATGTTTGTTTTTAAGTGACGAACATATTTTCCTTCCTCTGACATCATCCTTGTGTCATATTTTCATCAGGGAAGTTTGATTTTGACCATCGAACTTTAGTGTTCTAAACATGCATGTGTACTGGGTAGACCTATGTAATGTGTATTGCGGAGTATGTGCTAAGACGAATATCACATTTGAGACGTTATCTAACTTCAACACTTAGTTGAAATGGCCACCAAGTTCACCACGGTAACGTTACATCGCAAACCTATTTGCGACTGCGGGTCAAGACGTGATTTAAACAAATGTCAGTGAATTCTGGAAGGTATTTGGCTGAGAACATTTTGAGGTGACATTGAAGTAGATTTTGTTTGCTTTGGTGAGTTTGGGGGATGGTTTTATTATTTTAAGTTCAAATTCGTGGAACTGCTGTCAGATATTTTGCAAGGTAATAACACCCTAAAACGTGTACAAAATATGTATATCCATGTACATATATGCAAGCAAAGTGTTATCTATACGCACATTCTCCTCAGTTTGGTATATTCATGTTAAGCAATTTTTATCTATATTTGCATGGAGCATTTTTGCCGATTTGACCTTCAACCTAGTAACCTTTGACCTGGTGACATCATTAATACTTTTAAAAAGAGTTCTCGTACAGTCTAATAGTTTTATAATTCTGGGAAATTCACACATGGAGATAATGCCAGAATTGTGTTTTTCCTTTTTATTACACACACCTGACCTACATCTCATACTCAGGCACTACGTACCAACCAAGTTTGAAGTTCATCTAACTTACCGTCTAGGAGGATATCGTGACACAAGCTCGATTCTACACACATACACACACAAACACACATTTGGGCACCCCTTCCCACCAGTGGTTAATTCGATCTATGCCATTTGTATACCATGACGTACCCACACATAAGGGCTACTGGCCGACCAAGTTTCTGTTGAATAGCCTACTACAAGGGGTTTTTAAAGGTGGGCTAATATTTAAGTGTCATTTTGGCGACTTTTACCACTCCCGTAAATGTAGTGTCTTGCATACTACGTATAGGGATGAGATCAAAAATGTCTTGGGTTATCTCACCATGTGTAGGGCGCAGTCGCGGGACGGATTATCGTGGATGTTCTCCCCCCCCCCCCCCAATCAAATTCCAGAATTGATGAACTGTGAAAATTTGATATAGAAACTAGCACACGAGTTTGGAGCACTATTCCTGGTATGTATATCCGTCAGATGGAAGACATTCTTCCACGATGCACGAATCTAGAGCACCCCCCCCCCCTCCCCCAAGAAAAAAACTGATTGATCCTCCTGTGAATAGGCCCTAACCCATTGTAAACGAGAGATTAGGGGATTACTGTTACTGTTTAGGCTATAGCATCTGTGAAAGGATCATAAAGACTCAGCGGCCATGCATTTTACTTCTAAGTCCCGTATAGGCCGTACAGTATAAGGTGATTAAGGATGTGAAAAGTCTTTCATTCCCTTAGAGTGAATATTCAATTTTAATTTTGGAATCGTATCTAATCCCACTTTTCCGAATTTAAAGGGTTAGAAGTGTCCCGGCGTGAGCTGGTCAGTTGATAAAGCTTCATGATCAACATAAACATTTATTGATAATGCAGTCACTTGCTTGGTTTAGTAAATGAACATTATACAGGTATAGACTTAGCGACAACAGTTTGGTAATCTAGCATAACGCTCTTTCGTATTATACTTTGCAAAAGTCTACTCTTTTTCCTCTGCTTTCTCCACCTCTCTTTTCTGTCTCTCTTTTCTCTTGATAAGATATATATAATTAAATATCGTTTTGCACTGTGTTTCATTTTGGAGTCTGCACTACGCTGTGATTGTAAACTTCAAGCCTTCACCAAACTGTAGCTCTTTGACATTCTGAATCAAAATCCACCTTACATGTTTTGAAAAGAGCAAAACGAACAACGCAGTTCCCAGTCTGGCTTTGCGACATTAAAATATGTTGCAACCAGTCATTGATTCTTTGCCCGTTCCAGCACAATAGTGAAAAACAAGGAAGTTTTGCCTTCTTTATTTCATCAATACTGACACAATCGACAATTGTAATCCATTATTAATCATTGCAAAGAACTTGTTTGATATTTACTGTCATTGATTACACTGACACATTTCACCGTTCTTTATTCCTTAGTTTATGGAAGTATGAACACATTTATTATTGCATATCATGCAAAATATATCACGAAATTGTGTAAAATGTCTGATCTATTTTACACTAAACATATATACATTCATGATGCAACAGGAAACCATTCAGACGTAACCTACATTCTACGTTACCTTTAACTCAACCCATTAATTTACCATTTCCCTCCCCTACCATCAACCCCCCCCCCCCCCTTTCCTTCATTCTCGCTTTTTGATTCTCTTTAAATAATACGTGAAACTCTCCGGAAGTTTTAAATTACATAAAGTCATTTTTAGGTATTTTCTCTGATCCTATATCGAGTCCCTGTTGAGAGGGTGACAAAGTCGTTACAATTCTGCTACCATTACATCCACGTACGCGATCAATCTTTTACAAGTTTAAGTTTCCACCCTATCAGTCATGCACCAATAAATTCTTACACCATTTCTTGAAATATTAATCTTTGACCTATACAAGGCGTTGAAGGCTGCTCTGAGATTCACAACTGCGTGATAATGAAATTTTTCCTCCCTTTCTCAATGTTTTTTTTTTTTTTTTTTTGGTTTCTTAGGTCACTCTTGTAGGGTTCCAAGTTTTCCTTCATGTGGCATTTGCAGTCGGCCTTGGCTGAATCATTACACTGCAAGAGATAACGTTTCAATTTTTTTTTTCAGCTGGTCATTGAGGTAATTTGTATGTGCCACCGATACTTTTATATAAATTAACCTTTTTTCTTCGGGATAAGGAACCCGCGGAACTTGCTTTCTTTGTGTGAAAACATACTCAGTGCCCTTTGTCTATGAAGTAGATCAATGTCAAGCACACCATTCAAAGCTGCTCCTTTAACAGAGATTCTATTTTTTATGATTCTTCCCGATTTTAGTGTAATTATGGGGACCGAGCCCTCCTTGTTGCTGTTGTTTTTTTGTTTTTTTGGGGGGAGGGGGGGGGTGCAGAGGGTTTCCCATAAGGTATATATCTTTGTAAGGTAGTTATTATCATATGAATTGTTTAATAGTTACTAAAAAAAATTGATGGTATGCAGGCCTACAATCAGTTAACGCATAATTTAAAAGATACAACGAGACACGAGAGGGCAATCCACGGAGTTGCATCTCATCCCCATCGTTGTCCATAATCATTCGCTCTTTTAAACGTACGTATTATAGTAGATCGAGAGTTTGATTGAACTCACAGCGCGCTACATTGTACACAGTGCATAGGTACACGTAGCTAGGCGCAGCATACTGAGCCATGGATGTGTAAATAATGCGCAAGTGTTGTGTAAATGTAGCAGTCATGCGTGCGCGTCAAAGATCGCATATGCGTGAAAGTAATCCTTTGATTTCCTTAACTTCTCAGATCAGCGCGCCACTACTCTGCGCGTTTTGTAATAGTGCTATGAATCACAATAATTTACATTACTCAATTTCTTTTCCCGCCAAAACGCACTGTAAACCACTCAATACCTTGGGTATTAACGAAAGCATGTAAAATGATAATTTATTATACGAAATAATCACTCGGTCCAAACATTGTTGCATGGGCTGAAATATTAAGTGACATTGTATGAAAAGGAAAGATATAGTAAGTTCTGTTGCACCTTGCACCAGCAGAACCTACCCTATTGTATTATGTGCTATTGACCCATGACGTCACCTATCAAGTAATCAGTACATATTATAATCAGGTACCTAACGACCAAGTTTGAACGTCATTAGACTCACTGTCTAGAAGGAAATCGCAACACAATTTTTAAAAGCATTTTGCTGAATAAAAATTTGACCTGTGACCTTTGACCTTAAATATTGATGGGTCACTTATCCACCAGGTTTCATCCTCATTGGCTTTGCGGTCTGTGAGGAGTTGCAGACGCAAACATTTGACGTTTGGCTCATGAATTTGACCTTTGACCTCAAAACACACACAAACATGATTTTCATATAAAATGTTGTAAATCGGTCGTATACATGTGAAGGACCCATGTAAGTGGCCATTTAGGATTAAGAGAAACAGCAAAAATAAGATTTTCACTTATTTGACCTTTGACTTCTGACCTTAAATTTTGACGGAAAAAAAAACTTCATACCATGGGTCACTTATCTACCCTCTTTGACCCTCATCGACTTTGCGGTCTAGGAGGAGTTGCAGACACAAACTTTTGAAATTGAAATTTTCTTTTGCACACACACCCACACAGACACACACACAGCTTTGTTTTCCATTCATTCCGAGGACCTCATTGTGCTTTCTTTTGTTTCTTTCTTCCTCAACCCTAACCTTAACAATAGACTGTCTATTGTTAATCTTGAGAAGACCGGAGAAATCTATTGAATTTTCTACAGAGGACCTAAAATCTATTGTTTCGGTCCTCGATCCCACCCGAAAACAAGGGCACGCAGACAGACAGACAGACAGACAGACAGACACACATCTTCACACATTTTGACCCCTACCATAAAAGGGAGATTCCATGTCCCCTTAAATACCATACCAGGTTTAACCCCTCATGTCTCATATATCAACCATACATAATGTTACCATGGCAACCGTTGCTATTGCAACTGAGAGAGTCATAATACTTTGTAACGTCCCAAAGCAACTGCAATATCTCATCCCGTGCATTACATGTATAGGGATGAGATAATTACAGCGTAAACTATCTTGACTGCATAACCAGTGCGGCCTATTCAGCCAATCCTTACATGATATCACACATGTTTATGTCTTGAACTAGAGAGGACATACCTAACCATGAACAGTGTATCTGGTTGTTACACATTGGTATCATGCTGGAAAAGTCTTCTTGTGGGATGGTTTTAAGACAAACAAAAATAATATTGTGGATTTCTAGCAGATTGTATACTAGTTTCCGATTTGGATCTTAAGTCCACGACTTGAAAAGCAAGTATCGTATGCACTGTATATGTCTAATTGCGCCACAAGTTTTATACCACACCCGTAAACGACCTCGCAAATATTCTACACAGGCCACCTCGTCCTTTGATTTCATGTTCTTATTTTTTTTTTACTATTGTCTTACCGTAGACGAACTATTCCATTCCTTTCGTACGTAAGGAGATTACTCACCCCACCTACCCCTCCCCCCTCCCCCCGCCGCCCTCAACTGTCCCTCTCTCTGAATCATCCCCTGGTGTTCTATTCTCCGACAAATCGGTTACTGAAATATTTGTTCTTTCTGCTTTTTTTCTCGAAATGGACACAATTGAGTGACTATGGTCTACGGAGGACTTTTCATTAATATACTCAATGTAATTAAGTCCGTCTTGTATAGAACTGTCCCATGTACGTATATTTGCTTTCCGGATGCGTTTAACAGATGTAACGTTTCCCTTAGACGGTATTCGAGTTAGTACCAAAGTTACATTGCAAATCGGTAACAACAAACGGAGGCGTAAGCTCTCTTCAAGGCAGAGAACCTTGACGTCTGTTGGATAAATTTGTTGTGTACTGACCCTTCATAACATGTAAACAAGCCTACGTAAGTAAATATGATTTATAAAGAACCTGATCTGATCACCACAGTCCTCGATAATTTACGACTATAGTTCTGGTATTCGAAGCATTATGTATCCACCAATCGAAATAGATATTTGAAAGAATGAATGCCATCTTAACTACCCACACACTGGGCAAGTGATGTCGAACATAGTCTGATGACGTATAAGTCTCTGTCTGGAAAAGCAGGGTTCAGTTTCCAACATATATTTGCAATATAACATTTGCCATGATATCTAACGTACGTTCTCCCTTAGCATTTGCTCCTTCGATATCTAACTGTTGATTTGGGGAAAGCAGAGGAAAGTGCTTTGATGTTTTGAGGTAGTCCGATGATATGTGGGGAAACTACCCTTAGACATTTCAATGTTTTGCGTCCTGAACTTCACGTTAATATTGCACATAACGCTTATACTTTCACTCGTTACAGCCTACGGAGTGTTAGTGCAAGTGCTTACACTAGGCCTACTAAGTTACTTAAATACGCAGCTTAACCGGTCTGGGACTTGCCATGGAGCTATTACGGAATATGGCTCCGTGATCTTACGTTAGTTTATGCTATTAAGGGGAATGATGTCGTTGATGTATAGCCGACGTTATTCCCGGCACGAATATTCAGGCAAGAGTATTGCGAAATATTCAGCTGGCATATATGAGAGTTCCTTTAAACGATAGACATACCAGTCGATGGCAATGCATTGAAATGTACATGTGAGGCTTCCATAGAATCATTATATCCTCCGCATTTGTATACGCTCAGATTCAGCAAAAATTAACCTTCATCACGACTGATATATTCAGTGAGGTCATTAGCTGCTACAATGGATTTACCTATTATTATTCCCTGGTATTCAGTAGTCTAGCCATGATGTTGGTTGTTCCAAAGAGAGCTTACAACGGGACCAATTGAGCCAGAAAAATTGCAGTATGTTGTCATGTAGTGTTTTACATTAAGTAGTCGTTCCTCGGCAGTTTAAAGATAAATGAAACTTTCCAATTTATAGGGGCACTCTTTTTCTCTCTCTATAGTTTCTCTGTTATATTCATTAGCCCCTGCCAGGTTTAATTGTTTGGTGTAAATCCAGTCCATTATAATCACCATTAAAATCATTATGTAAATTGAAAAAAAAAACACATGATTTAAATTGATTTATGTTATGGAAATTTCCTGGATTCATGAATCAATGATTAAAATCATGGCTTTAAAAAAATAAACAGCCGCGTCTTCTGCATATATTTACAATGATAAGATTGTACTTAGATGCGAATCGGACCTGTCACGTCACGTAACAGCAGTAGCGTGTTTCCATGGAAATGTCCCTTTCACAGGTTAAACAATGAACAAATGTTGCTTCTTTCGGTACATTGGTTCAATCCACTTAACGTGGCCCTCGCGTATTCCGGCCAGTTTCGATAGATACAGGCCTAACAATGGCAGCTGTTAAGCCTATACAGTGGAAATGACTGGCCACTGGGTAACGTGTTCACGTGTGTATATTTGAACGTTGATGTAAGTTACAAACTTGTGTGCATATCTATCATAGAATTATTTTGTGAGATCCCAAAGGAAAATACAGTGACCCTTTAGTGCGCCTTTTGATAACGATTATGTATACAAAGTTATCACGGGGAAAGAAGTACATTACTCTCTTATGACACAGATACAGTAGTTACAACTCTCATACTTAGACCACTATCGTATTTAGTATATCGCGGAGACACTAAAGTGACTGCCGTCACTATTCAACGTACTTGCCATAATCTGGCTCAGGGGAAAATCAGTGTCACGATGCCAAGTGGAGGTGATATACCCTCAGTTGTCTTTGGCGTAAGTCATATTTCCAGATATTATCTTTGGTTGCTGTTCCTTAAAAAAGAATCCTGTGACATCACCTTACGATAAGACATATTGCACGTTACTCTGCTTAAACAAACTGTACAGAAAAGAGGAAAAGAAGTAAACAACGTAACAACAATCATTTAACTTCTATTAGCTAAATCTGTAGATGTTACACTGCATACAAAATGCTACATTTGTGGTACATAGGTTTATGTTTTCGCTAAAACCGAAGTGTCGTTGCCGTCTATGAACAACTTTCTTATACACAGTCCTGAAAATATGTACTGTATATGAAATATTGTCTGTCTCGGTAATGAAAATCAAGCAAAGGCCTCATTCCCTACAAACTTGAACAGGAACGTCACGACTTTGGGGAATTTTTTCTCATTCATAAAGTTAAATATTAATGTTTTGGAGAGAAAAGTAACAAGTGAACAATTCTGATGACTACAGGTTACTGTTTTCTTTTCACATTTTAACCTTTTGGTGCTTTAATTTTCGTGCTTTCTGCTCAGGACTTTTAGGGAATATCAACTTACGCCCTGAATGCTGATAAAATTGTCAACCGGGAGGAAGCTGCAGTTTTGAAGGATGAAAAAGCAAGTTAAAAAAAAGGTTATTTCCATCAGAATGAATATGATTCTAGACTAGCAGTCGGAATTGTCAAAGGCAAGGATTCTTCCTCAAGGATAAAAATTAATTTGATGAGACGAATCAGTTGATGAATGATTTAAAAAGAACTCTGTCAAAAATATTTGTGACTGTGGCTAAGCTTCGTCCCTTTTAATTTTTTTGTCGCCGTAGCCTTAATCTGCAGATCAATATAAAGGAAGCGGTTTTTTTTTTGCTTTTTTTTTGAGTTAAGACTGATTGGTCCCTGGATACCTAGGGGATCTCATATGCGATACGTCATCTTTAATTTTCTTCGCAAATTTGAAATGAAAAGAAGCAGCAATCCCAGTAGGTAGAGTAGTTTTTGTTTGCACTATCGGGAGATATTTTTTCTTCACAGTAAAAACAAGCTTGTTTTGCCTTGTTAAACATTCATATTAAAATGCATGGTATAAAGTAGAGTGTTGAAGGATAGTCGGTTGCAGCATTATTAACTGCAAAAGTTTCACAGGTTACACTTGTGAAGTAAGTATGTATTAGTTGAATTCAAACGGTAATGTTGATATCTGAACTGTGGCATCGCTTACAAAATTCGAACCTGACGTCCATTGTCCGTTGGGTGCCCGAGAACCACAAAATATAACTTCCAGCCAGGCTTAAGTTGAGTGACAATTACGAGTCATAATATGACAAATTTTACTTTGCACATTAATATAAAACCATGTTCGTGCATGTTCGGCATGGCAGTGAAGTTGTTCATAGATGGAAGCTTAAGTTCGTCACATGTACAAGGTACGTCGGTTAAACTTGGATTCAGACCATTTCATAACTGGGTTCTGACATATTTGACCCGGTATCCGGGCACCCTATATGCAAACACTTATTTTTTTAAATCTTGTAAATTTTGAAAACTATATTTATAATTTTCTGGGTAATCAAAATTGCTTTTTCGGCACAGCTTCTTATTATTACGTCACACGTGAACGTGCCCCCCCCCCTTTTTGTCTATTTTGGCTTTCCTCATGCACGTGACCTGGCTACGAGCGTGTTGTTTCTTTCAGAATGGTTTAAATACATATACTAACACTAGTCTCAGTCAAAACTGCGTCCATGTGTCTGAACGTTCATCCCCCGTCCCCGTAGCTACACCTCTGCAGTAGGATAGAATCTGAATTCTCGGTTGAACGAGAATGACTCTACTTATCCATATGTGAATGTACTCGTAACATGAACTTCTTGAATTGCAACCGATATTTGTGAGTTAGAACACAGTGTAGAGCGCCCTCTCGTCCACTGCATCACAGCAGCTACCTTTGCCAATCAACATAGAACTATCTGCAATTTCCAGGGTTATAGAAAAGTTATCGTGACTCAGTGCATGGCCATATCTAAAAAAAACCTCTTAAATTCAAAATGGTAAACCAACTTAGCTAAATTTAACCTTTAGCAGGTATTTAGTGTTTTCAAGGTTTGGCAATTTGACACCACTTGAAACAGAGTAAGCCGGCAATTTCGCCACATGTGGCACCACATAGTGTCTTCTTGAGAAGCTGTCACCGCTAAGGGGCCTCTAAAAGCATGAAAAGAGGAAATTTTGGCTGCTTGAATTATTTTATTTTTGTCTCTCCGACTGTGTCTATTTCATCACGTTGTGATAAATCAGTTTTGCCCAGAAGATTTGGAACAGAAGTAAAGAAATGTATAGTACGCCTTGGTCAGATTTAGGAAGAAGCACCCATTTTCTACCCTTATCTGTTGGGTAATTTCAATCTAATAGTGAAAAAATAACACCGAATTAGGCGAACAATGTTTTTTTAGTTGTATGACACACTTTTATTATTCATTCGCAAAACAACAAACTTCGAAATCCCATTGCATCATATTGTATCCGTTATAGTAATTTTCCACTCAGTATATAAATAATAACTTCACATATGTTAGGTTCTTGCAAAATACTTTAAAGGAAAGTGTGTATCGTAATATGTTTAATAAATTTAAGAACACATGTCTGAATATTCATAGTCGTACAATGCGTTATGTGTAAACACTTGTTTCGTCTTACTGACTTTTATTAATAACGATTATAACGTGCTTAGTGTTCTGTCTAACATGAATTGTACTAAGCAACTTACTGACAAATAATAAAGTTAACGTATAGTCAGTGTTACATCACTCAAACGTTTCATGGCTATGACATTTTGTAAACTGCCCAATTTCGAGTTGACATATGGATAAACAAATTTATCCTACAATCTTGCAGAATGTTGACGCACTTACTGTTGTGAGGGGTTCATACAGAACGAGGGAAACACCATTACAGGTGTCAAAAAGCATATGCTTTATTCGTTTTATGCGACTAATTTTGACTTATTTATCTTGGAAGTAAAAGTGGCATGCTAAGCCTTCGAAATTCTCATAAGGTCTCAATGTCACCGCACCTTTATTAAATGTTTAGTAACATCTTTAAAAAAATACAACCACAACAACAATAGGGTTATAACACTTCCTTTTTATATTGCTTGATACATGTTTCATTGTTCTTTTGACAATATTCTTAAAAATATGGCTAGTGTAACATTCATGTATGGCTTGATTTGCAAAGATCACTTTTAAATCTTCATAAGTTTAAGCCGATTTAAAAAAAGAGCTCATTAAACAGTGTTCGGGTTTCGTTTAAGAAATATCATGCCGTGTTTGAAGCTAACATTTTAAAATATTGATACAGTTCCGCCACAAGTAGGACAGTTATGTCACACTTTTACTTTCCTTCAGAGTAAATATTGCATCTTGAGTTTGCCTTTGGATATTCTCAGTAAACATTCAAAAAGACTATTTCAACTCCCCTCTTTGTAGTATTTTCGCCCTCTTCTCTCTTTCTTAGAACAACAAATCCCAAGAAAAGACCCGATTGCGAGAAAAACCAATGTTCCTGTACCTCTGGTAACAGCAGTGGCTTCTTTGAGTGTTAGAATTATTTACATATATCTATGGGGAAACGAAAACGGATGCTTAAGGTCAGTCCACATACACGGTAGGCTATAACGATAGGCTACCGGTATAGGGTTTCACCAGGAGGACGTGGAGCTTTTTTTGTTTTTATTCGCGTGGTGTTCTTGAGACCCAAGCATAACAAGTGACTGCACATTTAACCGTGAAAGTAACACTGGGTTACCTTTGCTTGCTGTTACAGGGGGCAAGATCTCTTTAGCTAGGAATACCCACAGATATAGAAGGTTAGACAAAACAGAATAATGTGAAATCAAGGACAATGAGACTGACGTTAACCTTGTCATCAATTATCGTCTGTCTTTCCTTTATACGATATTAATTTGTACTGTCATATTATAACCCTAGCTTATATTTTTAAATGGAATCCAATGTCAACTACTTTCATAGTGAAATATTTTAAATGTAACGTACAATTGCTTACATCTTAATTCATTCTATTCTAAGTTTCCTCCTTTTCTTTACATTTTGAGTGCGTTTGTGGAGCGATATTCGTCTGAACGAGAGAAAAGAATTGTAAAGAGATGTAGAAAATGCTGCAGGGTCAGGCCAACGATTACTGTTAAAAACAATTAAGTTTGTTAATAACTTTGTAACTCACTTACTTACTGGTTATTCATACTTGTCGTAAATATCCAGTATTGTAATAGCACAAATGAATAACGGAAACTGTATTCTACGAGTTCACTTACTTTAAGCTATAATACGGTGATGATGGCTTATACATATACATAATTCATCGGGTTTCAGCAGAAGCAGTAATTATCTATATGTTGCTAGTCATTGGCTGATATCCTGCACTCTTTCACTGACTTTCGATACATATTAAAGTGTGGTTCCATTTTCCATTCTCCAGATTCGAGTAAGAATGCAAAATCTAGTCATTACAAGCCCTGCTACATTAAAGATGTGTGTAATGTCTACAACGTTTATGTTCTCTCCAATCATTGAGTAAGTACAGAGGAGTAAAAATGATAGCGATTAGATATACATTTTTTTTTTAATTACTTACACTCATTACATGATAAATGATAATTTACATCTATAGTTTAATACATGTTTTCAATATAAGTTCTATCAGTTTTAGTTTTGTGTGAATATATCTACACATACAGTTGTATTTTTCCAACAATAACGATTTCATGTCATTCTAAAGGTTACCATGGTTACAACGTCTACGTGGAGAAAAAAGTTTCGTATTACAATAATCTACTTCTGATGTAGCACATGATAATTAAGCAATGTGTTGAACACTGTTCACATTGCAGATATAACTAATTCTATTAGTAATATTCAACGTCACACATAAGTTAAGTCCACGGTACAAACAATCATTGGTTAGGCTCATTGAGTCTAACTTATTGCTAACCTTCCACAAGACTATGACTTTACAACGTAACGAGAATTTAAATTACTCTGACAGTACATTAAGAGCAGGTAAACGAATATTCTATCCGTGGACTATTGAACAGTTCCCAATTAATGAAAAGAATAAAACGGGTAAGGAAGTATGAAGTGGGAATCCCATGCCATCCAAGAACTATCTACTAGGGTTGTAGTTGAGTACAGGACAGAGTCAAACGATAAACAACAAATAACTCTTTTACCTAACCCTAAGACGAACATAGATCTGATAGAAAGATCACTGAAATGAGGAAAACTGAACAAAGCAGTGATGAGCTTTTCATATGTACTTCAATATTCCATATTTTTTCGAAAGTCTATGGATATTATGTTAGTAACTATTAATACAACCACTAGAATTTTGAAGGTCGAATTTGTTGTTCATATAAGTTCTCACAAGACCTCTGTGTGTGTCCGTTTGACCAAAGTCTTGCATATGCAAGATCTAGAGAGATCTAATCTCAGTTACTCACCACATCATAAAAAGCAGGATAATAACTATAAACGTATCGATAATACCACCAGATCTGTTTCTTATAACCTCACGATTTGTCACTTTTCTTTTCGTTTTGGAGTTTCTCTCGATATGGAAAATTGATCTATGCTTTTTTATAAATAGAAAATTATGGGGTTAATACTAACGAAGGATGAGCACATTAATAGTTTGATTAATATTAAAGAGAGCAGAATCAAATCTCGGTTATTAGGATTTCTTGGATACATTACCAACAACTTAGTAACGATTTGTCACTTCTTGTAGAGCACTCAAGGGTCTGCATAAACATTTTCACATCTTTGAATTGAGTTTTTCCATTTGGGGTTTCATTTTTCCTCTATTTTGTCCCCAATTTTATCTCCCCAACTGTTCAACACTGTAAAACATTCTTCACATTTGAATTGAGAATAGCTTATCAAAACAGGAAACTATATTTCACTTCTTAGAATTAGTACTAGCTTCCATTATGAGCTCAATAACAATACTCCCCTTAATCATATATCAGGCCTAGAATGCATCGTGAGCTCCATTGCAGTAGCTTCCTTGATCCAAAATTAAACATGATTCACCTTTATTATGATGAATGATAACCTAAAGTTGTTGATAAAAACACAACTCCAAGTACACTTTACATTTTCACAAGTCGGCTCACTAACTTTATGCTTATTTTATTTGATTAGAACCCATCGTTGCATTTCACATTAATCATTGAACTGAATCACGTGACAGAAAGCACCAGTTCCCTGTACAGTTCAAAACGATATATATATATATATATATATATATATATATATATATATATATATATATATATATATATATATATATATATATATATATATATATATATATATATCGAGCTGTCCAAAAGAAAATAATTTAAGAAGATTAAAAACAGACGTAGAGGATAAAATCATAATGAAGAATATAATAAAAAATAGGATTACTTCCCTGAGTAGTCAGAAACGATAAATTCAGTTAATGATGTAGATATGAAGTTGTATTGCACGCATTACTTACCAATCGACGCTATTTGCATAAAATTGAATTTTCTTTCTCCTCTTTTGTCTGTGTTTATGGTATTAAAGGTGACCCTTTGACAAAACTTCGCTTTTCTCTTCTTTTTTGTCCAGGCGTTCGAAGTTTACTTCCATAACACTACGAAGCACCACAGACAGGCAAATGTGTAATCTTGAAGTCATGTCTGGATTTTCTTTTTGAAGTACAGAGTAATTATATCAAGAAATTTAATTCAGTGAGCCCTTTTGTTTCAAGATTTAGTCAAGAGTGCGCATCTTTCCAATTAACAAAATGCAAAGACGTTTACAAGATGGGAAATATATTTTTCAGTTTGGTTTTGATATCTGCGTATTAAGTCATTGTAAAGAACATTTTCCTGTTGATGGAGGATACAGTTCCTTAATTGGATAGTGTCATTTCATAATCATGATTGTATTCCCTTCATTCCACTTCTTATACTAGAGTAAAGAACGTATGTTCTTAGTAACCTGCAGTATCAACTCAATAATTTTCGCTGTAATTTTCACTGTAACCGCGATTCATGTTTCCTACCGGCAGGTAATCAAATTGAACCGACTAAAAATATCTCGAAGATCTAGGGGGGGGGGGGGGGAGGGAAGGCGGTGGAATAATCATTCGTTTCTTAAATCAGTATGATATTAAAACAAACAGAGTTGACCTGGCCTTGATTTGACTTGTATCACTTCGTTTGTATCTAAACTTGTTATCAATGGATCCAAACAGCAATAAAATATGCCACAATGTTCATCGTGTCTGTGTGTGTGTGTGTGTCAATCCGACCGTTTAAGGTGCGCTATACCTTTCGTAAGTTACATCGTTTCATTTTGTAAAACCGAACTTACATTGGTATGTTCAATGGTCTCTCTATCAGCTAAAAATGACAGTTAAATTCTTCAACACATTCCTATTTGTTTACATGCAAGGGTTGATATATGTAAATATGCTGGATCCAACAAAGTATTGTGATCCTCCTAATTTACTGTCACGTCATTCTGCAACCATTCTTGATGTACATGAATCACATTGGCATCACGTAGTAATTGCTATGCATTTTACATCGTTGTTCAATGGTGTAGTAATAATCTGTACACCAGGCTACACCTGGTAATTCAGTGTTGTATCCCGACATTTCTGTTGCCTTCCATAAGGTTCTGTTCTTGTTTTTTACCCTCATTTGTTACAGAGCCTGGATCAAGTCCATTTGGTACACATTTGTCTTCTTTCGTCTTTGATATATCTGGAGAACTGTCGTTTGATCCACAATTGCGATCGGGTCGTAAAAGATCAAGACTGGCTGGACGTTTTGCCATCTCTTCTTCCATGCATGCCTTATTATCCGACAGATCAAAACTGGTAAGATACGAATCAGAAACAGGACTCTCACTTGCCCTGGAATCCGACCTAGTGTCATAAACGTGTTGTCTCCTGCCGTGTGATGTTTTTCTGTGGCAAGGGAAAGTGCCCATGCCAGATGGGAAAGGCGGTCTAGGTCGATGTCGTCGAGCCCTCGTTCTGCTGGTCGCTTTCTTGGGTTGTTTAGAGATTGATGACGGTCCAGAGATTGAATCAGATGAAGACTGATAATTCTCATCAGTCTCCATCTTCCGTGCTGTGCCGTCGTCCTATCAACATTGGTGATAAACGTTGATAAGTGTTGTGAGCTCCTATCGTTGGCCCAACCGACGCACGTCGAGGTTTTTGGTCGACGTTACCATGCCTTCTTGCCGGGGACCTTTTCGCTGTTTTTGGAATCATTCGATGCTCTACGGGCAAATCATTAAGACTAGACTGCTCCGAAGACGGTGCTTTAGTCCATGCAGCGGTAAAGCCGTCTTCGAGTCGTTGAATAATAACGTTTTCTGGTTGCCCGTCATTATTCGTACTTTCAGTGTTACCACTGTCTGGTTTTGTTCTATCAGTATTAGATGATGGGGAATTTAGCAACGGTTCACTCTCTGATGGTTCTCCTACAATTTCCCCTCTAGATTCCGGACTTTGAGGTGATTCTTTGGAAGCTATAGGGGATTCTTTGGAACATATTGCCGATACTGTTTTATCAGATATATCAGCAGTTTCATTTGCATAACTTATTTCTGTGGGAGGCGCGTTATCTAATTCATCCCATTGCATATTGTTCTTCTCAACTTCAAGTCCATCTATTTTGCCTTGCCGGCCGTCTTTGCCTCTCGAGCGAAACCTTGCTAATGCTTTATTTATCATTGGAAGAGGTAAATTCAGTTTAGAAGAGTGAACATCTCCTTTGGAGGAACCACTTTCGTTGTCTTTCAGGTTAGCTTTTTTACCTAGGTATCCTGTCGTTGGTAAAGACGAATCACGTTCTACTGGGCTAGGTAGCGTTTCCAAGCCATCTTGGCTTTGTTGAGCAAATGCCTGCGCCGAGTGAGCCTTCTCTCGAGGAAAGTGCTTTGGACCGAGGGATGGTTCGCTGTCGTAATAATTCGAAGAGTGAAAATCTCTTAAATCGCAGTTACTAGAGGCTTTATCTTTATGATCTTTTGTAAGTTTATCATTAAAGTTGACCAAGTTTCCTGCCGTGCGGGCCCTGTCGATGGCCTCACGTCGTTTCAGAGCCTTTTCTTCGGCTCTCTGTTCCTTGTAAAAGTCTGAAAAATTATTAACGATAATTGGAATCGGAAGTGCAATCATGAGTACGCCACAGACGCAACATATCGATCCAATGATTTTTCCTAGGACCGTAGTGGGATGTATATCGCCGTATCCGACCGTTGTCATCGTAATGGCCGCCCACCAAAACGACGCCGGTATAGAGGTAAACTTTGTCTTTCCTTCGTCCTTTTCAGCGAAATATGCCAGACTGGAAAAAATCATAATGCCTATTGCCAAAAATAATATTAGCAGTCCTAGCTCTTTGTAACTTCTCTTCAACGTCATACCTAAGGACTGCAGCCCGGTAGAGTGTCTAGCTAATTTCAGAATTCTCATAATTCTCATTACACGGAAAATTTGGATGATCCTCCTCATATTTTGAAATTGCATCACGCCCTCCTCCGAACCGGAGAGGAAAAGTGTTATGTAGTAAGGCATAATGGCAAGAAGATCAATGATGTTGAGAGGCCCTTTAAAAAATTTCCATTTATTAGGAGCTGAGATGAGTCGGAGCATATATTCCAAAGTGAACCAAACGATGCAAATAGTTTCAATTAACGCCAGCGTTTCGTTGTCAGCATTGCTACCCTCCCTTTGAAAATCCTTCATGGTATTTAAAGAAAGTGCGATCGTGGATATTATGATAAACAGTATGGACACGATGGCGACCACCTGAAGTGAAAGAAAAAACGAAAGAAATGAGAGTTGAAGTAAAGAGGAGGAAAATACTTTTCAAGTGATTTAAAATGCCAAGGAGAAATATTGCGTTAAAGATGCACGAGTATGGCGCAAATCGGAAATAGCTTTAACCATTCTTAAACCACCACTCAGGCTCGTCAATAAACATCGCCAACAGTTCCATCTCCTCAACCTAGTATGCACAACATGAGTTACGGAAGTTCCATCATTTGAAAGTTTGATAGCTTGGATGAGCAAATTAGTCTCGGTGAACTAAGAACTAAAATTTCTGTCTATGAAACTGATTTCTTGAAAAGAGGGCTACCGTCATGTCCTATGTTGAATTAGCATTCTACGTCCGTAAATATTGGTTTAAAAAATGTATTATTTAATCTGCAAAACAATCAAAATGTGTCCTTTTGAAGAATGTCGACTTACGAAGTCACGCGTCCGTCAGATTACTTACATCAAACATACATTCAGTTCTCAGATTTTGTCAGGCAAAAAGTATCAGATCACAATTTTCATTCTTGCATCAGACATAATTTTCTTTTGTCAGTTATTTATTTTGAGTAAATAAGTAACTTTTAATTCTTATCCAGTTAGCATTGCACATATTTCCCAATGGTCATTGTATTCTCTTATTGGGACAAGAAGCGGTTGTGACTTTCGTACCCACATTTCCTACTTCACTGGGGGACTTTCGAAGTAGTCACAACTAAGTTGAATTTAGCTGTAACCGTATGTGATGTTGATAGGATTTCCACCCATCATGTTCCATGTTTTAAGTGAACAGACACACATTCAAATCATGTAATATTTACGCCTTGTATTTAAGGATGACTTCTCGACAGATTCCATAATAACGGAAAGGTGTCTCACAGAGATTTACATAACATGCCACAACATATGTGAATATACGTGATCGATATTACGGTTGTTACTACCAGCACAACACTTCAGACGTAATGGCCATCTACAAGGAGCGTCTGAGTTGTTCGTCTAGCTACTTTAATACGTCATTTGGCTTGTTTAAACATGCCACAGACTACTCCGTTTTCGGGGCAGGTATATGCCTTAATGTGAAATAAAAGCTTTTGTATGCGAAATGGTTTCCAACATTTCTCTCGTAAATTATCTATGGTGGTGTTGAAATACATCGTGTCTTACAGTAATGGAGAGGATATTTTTTTCAAAGTTTTTATGCAAATAAAAACCTTGTTTAAGCAAACTGTAAACTTATATCCTTTTTGAAAGATACGAAAGGAAAACTCGTTGCTATTTTTCTTCCGCACACACAAAATCACTTCAAACAACTGCATAATAATAAAGAGCATTTTTTATGGAAGTATCAGACTCTTATCAGAAACATAGGTAAAATATGTATGCTATACTTTTGTTATTTATCTTTTGTACGAAGAATCATCAAACACTCTGCGAATATAGGAAATTATGCATCATTATGCCTGACAGCGCGACATCCTCGCAATGATCGCCCCCAAACCGTTTCCATGGTGATTGTGACGTGGGTAACTAGCGAGGAATACAATAAAGAAAAAGAGAAGAGACCCTCGATGTTCGTTTGCTTTCTTGGATTGTAGGAAACTGAAGGACTTCAAGAGAATACTTGTTGACAACTTCAAGAGGGTTGAAGCATATACTAAAGTCCATGGGTCTTAGGCGCCCCAAAGAGGCAAATTTTAAACTACACCACGGTCGCTGAGGTTGGTGATAAGTAATATTTGCCAAACACTCAGTTAATAAATTGTTTTCTAAAATGAGCATTGCTAATTTTCGTGAGTAACTCAACACGTGATAAACGCCCAATTTGATTTCACGTTTTTTATAATAGAAAAACAAGTTTCCTCCTATATATATTATTTGCATCAATGTAGGAATTATAACCTATTCTCAGATCTTTCAATGAAGATAAAAATCTCATACAATGCAATATACAAGCATTCATTGTGATTATCGACGTCATGGTAATTTGAGCTTCGGAGATTAATAAGGAATCCCGGGTGAGGGGCATGAAAGAGAGTGGGGTCAAAGGGAGCTTGTGAAATTGTCAACGAGATAATCACAAGCTAAGTTACGTAGTGATTGAAATTGGTCATGAGAGGGAGGAGTATTTAAAGTTTGGGAATGATTACAGGAGGAAAGAGGATTAGTTGAGGTTTGTGGAATGGAAGAGACACTTGTCAATAAATAAAGGCATTTGTAACCTATGCTTAGATGAGAAACTAGAAATCCTCCACTTAACCAACAAAATCAATAAGCGCACCAAGTTAATCTCTACTTTTCACTCCTTGACAAAGTCCCCTAATCGTTCCAAGAAGAAATAATGTAAGTTGTATACAACTTACATGTAAGTTGTATGGCAGTTGTCTGATGATCGTCCTTCCCTCGTATGTGAAACACTGTGTAACAACACAGTAATATATTCTATTCACCACATGTGAAATCAAAGTCATCAGCGTCCTTTTGATGGTGAGTTTAATTCAATGTAACCTTATGCAATGAAATTTTGCCTGATAATGCAGTATCATCAGCATGCTTACAACTGAGATAAATTCATTTGACTTTATTGTATGTGTATAAATACTAAATAGTATTGCAGATAAAGATCGTTCCTATGGCACACCATTCAATATGTATAAGACTTTCTGACAGGCCTCTAAGTTAGCTTCATCTGCCCTCTCCATCCATGTAAAATATATAACGTCAATTGTAAGCCACGTTTTGTTTTTCTCAAACAATACTGATAAATTTCTCAAGTCATTCCATAATGTGAGGAAACGTATATTTAAAAACAGTTTAATCTATGAGAAGCCCTGTCTTTCTAGGTGGTACACATATAGCATCCATGCACTCGCAAATATATGGACATAAAGCTGTTAAAAGCCGTGAACAGACCAAACGAACAAATGTCTTCACGAGTTTACTGTATGCGGAAAATGTTAATTTATAATTCTGTCTGTGGCACATTAGTGACCCACATTAATACGGAATGGGGCTTACATGAAATCGAAGCCATCGGGAATTCCTCCTGTTGTATTATACCACTCTCTGCACACTTAAAACACCTAATAGAAGAAATGCATACTCAAGATGAGAGATAGCATGGCAGATTTTAACGTCACAAATATAAGAGCATGACGTAATAAATGATGTGACGTTACGTACGTACAGGAATAAATATTTTGGTATGTTGCCTGTTAGAAAAACAGATTGGTGGTGTGTGGTGGGATGTAGGTATCAATATTTTCTAGGTTACGTTAATAAGGGAGTCCACGTTTTCAGTTCCCGCTCTGAATATAATAGTTATAGAGTTTACGTTCACTACAGTGGTTATGTATTGGTAATATAGTTTAAGTTCACTAAAGTGGTTATGTAATAGTAACACACTTTACGTTCACTCAAGTGGTTATGTAATAGTAACACACTTTACGTTCAAGTGGTTATGTAATAGTAATACAGTTTACGTTTACCACAGTGGTTATGTAATAGTAGTACTGTTTACGTTCACTACAGTGGTTATGTAATAGTAGTACTGTTTACGTTAACTACAGTGGTTATGTAATAGTAATACAGTTTACGTTCACTACAGTGATTATGTCATAGTGATGCACGTTTACGTTCACTACAGTGGTTTTGTAATAATAATGCAGTTTACGTTCACTACAGTGGTTATGTAATAGTAATACAGTTTAGGTTCACTACAGTGGTTTTGTAATAATAATGCAGTTTACGTTCACTACAGTGGTTTTTAAATAGTAATACAGTTTACGTTCACTACAGTGGTTATGTAACAGTAATACAGTTTACGTTCACTACAGTGGTTTTGTAATAATAATGCAGTTTACGTTCACTACAGTGGTTTTTAAATAGTAATACAGTTTACGTTCACTACAGTGGTTATGTAATAGTAATACAGTTTACGTTCACTACAGTGGTTATGTAATAGTAATACAGTTTACGTTCACTACAGTGGTTATGTAATAGTAATACAGTTTACGTTCACTACAGTGGTTTTGTAATAATAATGCAGTTTACGTTCACTACAGTGGTTTTTAAATAGTACAGTTTACGTTACTACAGTGGTTATGTAATAGTAATACAGTTTACGTTCACTACAGTGGTTATGTAATAGTAATACAGTTTACGTTCACTACAGTGGTTTTGTAATAATAATGCAGTTTACGTTCACTACAGTGGTTTTTAAATAATAATACAGTTTACGTTCACTACAGTGGTTATGTAATAGTAATACAGTTTACGTTCACTACAGTGGTTATGTAATAGTAATACAGTTTACGTTCACTACAGTGGTTACGTAATAGTAATACAGTTTACGTTCACTACAGTGGTTATGTAATAGTAATACAGTGTACGTTCACTACAGTGGTTACGTAATAGTAACACAGTTTACGTTCACTACAGTGATTATTTGCTAAATACAAAACGAACGATTCAATCAATCCTTGTACCAACGTGGCGTTTCCTGACAGAAAGGTGGGGCGATGTAGAAAATCGGATACACATCAAAAATAGTTACGTTTTTGTTTACAATGGTATCAATAAATCATAATTAATGTCATTGACTCTCCCTGTAGAATGATGACATGTTTATAAGTTTTGATGATTGTATTAAATTAGTTACTCGCTATTTGATAATATTGACTGTCTCTCTCTAAAGCTTGATGAGAGTTTTTAACGACAGTAATGACTAAGACAATCAACTGTAAGATTTCGAACCTGTTTGAGTAACGCTTTTATGGCTGCGAGAATTCTAAGTAACTGCAAGTTAATCTTTTACATTTATCAAACTAAGACAAATTCTCAAATGTTGAAACGTGATCAGCTGATGAATACATAATAGTTTCAGTGAATTTAAAATTTCGTCGTCAAAGATTCTTTTACATATAATATTATTAAAGATGTGTTATTGTTTGAAACGCGAAAAAAAAAAATCTTAAGTTTCAATATTTATATAGCCTACTAGAAGTAACGTTTGATTACATGGTATGGTATAAGTAACTTGTGTTATTGAACAGGATGAACAAACAATTGCCGGTGATCAAATCAAAGACTGCATTAAGTATGATAATAATAATAATAACAAAATGCATGAACGAAGTAAAATTTGACAACCGTGGTATGTTTAACTAGTGGTACTTCTGCAAATTACGAGAGAAAAATACAACTGTTATTGATTGACTTTCTTCTTTTTCGGCAATTCAACATATGAAAGTGTCAATGAATGCATTGATAGATGAACTTGTTTTTTTTTTCGTCTGTTAATTAGTGACATCCGTATTAAAGTGTGGATACTTGTATAAAAGAGAAAAAACAAAACAGCAAATAGGACGGTTTAGTGTTTCAGGCTTAAAACACGATTTGATTAAACATAACTCAATTGTATATCTTCCGTTTTTTGGTTTACTATCTACCCATATGTGAAAGCAAACATCATACACAGTGCGTATAGACTCAACATGATAATTTAAGGTTAATATTGACGTTTTCTTAAAATAAAAGAACAATAATTCACTTCGGTATTTGTCCTTTATCTTCTTTTGGGTACAGTACTAGGGACGACATGGATCACATCACACATATTAGCGGTAAAAATTCCAACAAAGAATTTCCAAAGGAATAACGATTCAGCCAGTGATTTTACAGGTGATGGTTGTCGTTGAATTGACATAGTGAACTAATTACATTTAATTTTTGCCATTTGAATTGTAACTACTAACAAATAAATGGTGTGAAATATATGATATGGTGACGTCAATTAGGCGATATCCTTTCGAGATGGTCTTTCTGTGGAAAAAAAGTTGAAGCAATTTTAATAATTTATCAGTTAGGGTCCTTCTTGTAATTCAGTACTTACATAAGGCATGATAAAATGACAAAATAGTCTGTCTAGGTTCCTTCTAGGTTACTGAACTATGAAGACAAACATTAGCCAATTTTATCAATATCCGGTCCCCTGTCAAGTCGTTTGTGCAGTGTTGGTATATAGCTTCATCTTTATCTACAATGAGGAAATTTTATAACAAATGTATTACTCATCTGTCGTTGTTATGTTAGCTATGGAATACTTCTGAAGCAAAACTGACATCTGTTTTCATATCCAAGATCACATCTAAACTTCAAACTAAAGTATAATAATATAAAATAAAGTGAGATTTCAAACGTCAGTGAAACGTTTTGCTGCAATGCTTGGTATGTAGTATACTAATTGGTATTGACAATGAGACTATACAATTAATGTATGGATGGACTACAAAAGTAATACCTGTGTTATTCACTAGACATTATATAAACAATCTATTGAGTGTATCTCGGAAAAAAAAAAACGTTTATTTCACCGCGAGCTTCTTCTTTTGCTGCAAGTTAGCTAATCGTATCTTTACTCACGCAACCATGATCGCTTTAACCGTGCTCTAACCTGTTGCTATGGAAACGCATCACTGAAAGTGTGGCCTCTTCGTCATATCAAACGAAGTATGGAAGACACTGGACTGCGTCTGCATGTAAATGCATATATGTGTGAGTATGGTCGGCTGCCAAAGGACATCCGCGCACAGTTATTACTGTGCTCTGCTTATGTCTGTGTGTTCGTGTACACTTTAAAGTAATGGAGATAATCTCATCTATGTATAATATATCTCATCCACACATATTTGTTGAGAGTCCGGTGTAACGATTACGTAGTATCCAACCTTGATAAATGATCATAGATATTACTCCTTTTAGATTTTATTTTTCACCAATGTGGTCGTGTGTATTCAATTAGAGATCGTGAGTTTGCAAGCCTTACAAAATGATTTCCCGCGTTTACAGAAGTTGTCGAACGGATATCGCATAGACTCAACTAGTAAAGGAAAATATAAATCCTCGCATCATTTTGTATCGTTGTCAACATTGTCACTATCGTTGTCATCATTTTTTCATCCTTTTCCCTGTTTTTAATACCAAATTGCACATTTGATTACAAATTAGACGACGAACCTTTCTTGGATCTGAAGTATTACGTGATTGTACTTGTTCGTTCTAGCACAAGTCATCCAGTCACTCGACACTCGAAAATAAAATGTTTCATGTTATTGCACAGTGCCTTTACATCAGATATTTTCCCAACAGGTTGATTGCTAAAACATGACTTTTCTTTTAAGGTAGTCTGCTATCTTTTCAGGACAGTAATTTAACTTTGGTATTTATATCACAGTATGTGTATAACAGTCTTTAAAGAAAGTTTAAATGAGGTTTGCCCCTACCCTCACACTCAATGAAAGTATACCTTTCCCTCATTCCCTTCCGTCTACAACTAAAGTAAAATTCGTGTTACATTTATCGACACAGACCAGGGATCACGAAGGTTAGTAAGCTTAAGTACATCCAATACTTATGCCAGCAGCTCAAAATGTACACTAATCGATACACAATTTCTACATGAATGTGATGCATGGTATATCTTTGTAATGGGTGTTTTGTAGTTTGTTTTGTAGTTAACGAAGAACAGGGCAGGCTGGTTTCCCCGTCTTTTAATATGTTCCGCATCCCAAAGGACACGGACTAACATAGCACATTCGAAATTAAAATTCATAATGTCCTTGGACGCGTGGCACGTGATATTAGCATTCATCCACCGTAGACGGGGAAGGACGAAGAGGAGAATTTTCTTTTTCATATTTCGTGAAGGATGGCATCTTACATTTTCGTCGCATCCAGAATAACTGACGATAGATACATAAATGTATGATTATTATCTTCATAGATACAGACCGCCAGTAATGGGATGAAAGTGCGCATCAGAGCCCTTTATACGTTAGAAATTTCATACCTGATGTCATCAAATATGAATGCATAGCAACGCCTAGCAACCAAAGTTCGTGCGAAAGGTTTACCTTATCTATATTTTCAGAACGACTAAAGGATATTGAGCAACGAGCATGTACTTAGTACACTCTACGTAATAACGTTATTACATCTTAATAAATATGAAAGCAGGTCTGAGTATCATGTTGCATTAAACATATTTGATTTTGCAGTTTTTCATACATAGTAATTACATAATTGGGTTTCTTTGTCGTTACAATATGTTGTAATTGCTGTAAAGATCGAGACCTAAGAGTATTAGAAATAATCATTATCCTCTGTGATGCGGCTGATCTAATGTTTCGTGATCAGTGCTAGTCATACATTTTAATATTTTGCTAGTTTTGTCAGACTGATGCAAGACCTAGAACATTCAAAGTACTTTCATTTTTTTTTTCGAAGAGTCTTCACCTGTTGATTTGATCATGTACATAGCAATTCTGCTAATAGAAAAATTTGTGTGCAATATGGTGTGCACAATCGTTTACTTAATCGCACTTACATATTATTTTACAAATGCAATAAACGTGTTGAGGTATATGGCATTGTCACGGAACACTTTTGAACCCATTCACTCCACTCACGCTTATCGTAAATATACTTTTTCATTAAATGAGACAGGTCAGAACGTATCCTTGTTCTCTACAAAATTTTTGTTACAATGAGGGAAAAAGTATTGATTGAGGGACACGATTGGAAATTATTAACAGATTTATCATCCTTTCATTTCAATACTACAATTTCTTAATGAAAGTCCAATTATTTATAAACAGTTGCCTTGGTTTCACCATTGCGTATGCTCTTACAAGAATGGTTAAAAACACCAACACAAGTACACAGCGTATCTTTGCTAATCCCATTTGTGCTATGCGCTGTTACATATTGTGTATAAAAACGATTAGTTGACAGTCTTCATTATTGCGTTTAATCAACAATTTAAGTGAAATATGAAATCTTATTTCATGGTTGATCATTATTATGAGTACCTAGTAACGTTCCATTTGTAAAATCTTGTTTCATATTATTCCATAGTTTCATTCGCTAATATTTATGATATATAATGACCCTACAGTATACACACAACAGCTTCGTACACTCACCAAACGTAACGGTAAAATAAGAACTCCATAACTTTTAGGTAAAATTTACACACAGTTAATGTAAGTCTTACATTGTGTATACAACAATTTTACTAAAATGTATTAACGTATACTGTTTACCTTAATTATGTAAAATAAGAACTCCATAAATTTTACATATAATTAATGTAAACGGTATATGTAAATTCTACATAATTTTGGTAAATTTTACTACATTTTAGTAAAATTGTTATGTACTCAATATAAGACTTACATTAACTGTGTGTAAAATTTTACCTAAAAGTTATGGAGTTCTTATTTTACCGTTACGTTTTGTGAGTGTAAATGGCCAATGTCTGGATTGTAGTGAGTACTTTTACGAAGACTCGGAAACCAAGGCTTCTTAAAAGATCAAATCATCTCTTGGAGATGTTTTTAAGGGCTAGACTGCATCCAATATGAAATATTAATTGTAATCTCTAAATTTACTTGTTATGCATTTAACGCGTGGTGACGTGCCTAAGGACATAATTAATAAATACTAACGAATTAATAATAATAATAATAATCAAAATCTGATTTGTACAAGTATACGAAATCATGATCATGAAACAAATCAAAATAAATGAATAAAAAATATCAATAAAATATGATAATTACGTTTCTATACTTGATTAGCTCTATTTTTAATTTCATACAAATTTTCATCACTGATATTGTTACATTAATGTTTCTACATGGTATGTTTAATGCACATGACACGGAGTGTCATGCGATATCTAGTAATCTCAGGTTGAGCATTCACGTCACACTTAATTTGAAGTTCTTTTTCAATACTCCGTCGTTCTCCATTCGAAAGAATAAGCATTCAGTTTTTTGACGAAGGTTCAAAATCATGACGTGAACTTTGCCGGATTTTTTAAACGGTACTCAACATTGCTGTGCATGTCATGTTACTTTAAAGGTTCTTTTCTTGTTAGGAACTCTTGAAGATTATGCATAGGAAATTTCTTCATGCGTGAATTCCAAGGTCATTGTGACAGGAAATGTACGCCACGCATCTTGATAATATTGGTTATATAAGAGATGCAGTTGTTTATTCCCATACGTGGGTACCAGCGAGATTGACGCATAGAGAAACATGTGTTTTTCTTCTTTTTTTTTCTCTAATTCCCATCTTATATTCCTGTGAGTAGAGTACTTAACTGTAAGAAGCTCGTTAGGGCTTCACGTAGTATTTATCTTCTTCACATGCGATATATTAAGTCTTTTTAAAGGGAGCCTTAGTGAGCTAATTGTCTAATACGAAGGGTATCCTCGGATGGTTTCTCTGGCCACTAGTGGTAAATCAAAGACGCCATTCTCACTAAAGAATGGGTAGTTAAGTGATCCAGAGATACGGAAGATTATACCTTAAATAAGTAAAACTATATGCACAATTATTGAAAATCTCATTGGATGCACGTACCGGATATATGGAGGATAATATTAAAAAACAGTCAAGCCCTTGAAAAGCCCTGGCCATCTTATACTGTATCTATACAACCATATATATGAGGTTCTGTACTTGAACATGGTCAAGAAGAATATGTTTGCGTTCATACAATAGGTTCATACGATTCAAGCGTTTAAATACGAGGAAGTGTTGATTATCAAACGGGAGAGAGAAGAACACACCGAAAAAAAAAAATGTTAAATGCCTTTTTGTAACAGATTTCGAACGTGTCAGGGTGGTTATTCTAAAGCAAAAACTATAAAATACATACGGGCGATAAACGTCTCACGTATAAGTGAAAATGAAAAAAAAAACACACACACACACACACACACACACCCACTAACTGATGTACTTATACCATACGTACAATTCTGATTGTAGGAGAAGACGCAGCCGTTAGTATGCACCGCATGTCTATTTAGTTTGACAAACACCGATGATATATGTGTAAGTAAAGTGAACGACTTGCGTACCTTAAGCCTTCTGCATTAATGCAAGTATTGGCTGTCTACGCTGCAGGAAATAACACACGCTTTTTTTGTCACAGATTTTGGTATTTATTCTAAAGTGAAAACAATAACATTCATAAGGCAAACAACGCCTCATGTACTGAAATAAATACATTGCCGCTACTTGGAACATGTGCAACTGGCGTGTTCATTAACGAGTGTTAAACTTTCAGTGTTTTAGCTTTGAACGTCGACTTTGAGGGCAGGCATGTTAACTATTGAAAGCTGAAAGTGTTCCAAATTAAACGTATGGTGCTTGGGACGCATCACCGTGTATCAGTGAAAAGTTTCCTTTTAATCGGAGGGTGAATTACCAGATTATTAATAATTAATTAAAATTTTAAAACTTATGATAACCCAAGCATTTCTCTGAATAATGATAAAAAAGGATTATTGCTATCGGTTATATCATTGTCTAATTTAAGGATCTGTTGTGTAGAAGCGCAATACCAAGCATCAAATTATTATTTCAACATGAAATGTATTTGGTTAAAAGTGGATAATTTCAATGAAACACAATTGCATTGAGATAATGCTGAGGGAGCTGGAAAGCGTTATGATTAACTTTATCAACATCTCACGAGGTTATGGTGTAAAATAAAATGAAGATAAAAATAACCATAACACGTGCTTCGCTTACATTATCAATGTTTTAGTGAACATTTTTTTATTAAATCAGAAGTCAGGAGATTTGACAATAACATATTACTATTAAACGAGAGACCAATATGTGGTGAACACAATTACCGATTTCATTTAAATGTGTTGTTACTTTCCGAGATATTGCCAAAAAAATCAATTACGAGACTGCCATCCAAACATTATGATGACATAAGAGAAAGTGGTTGGAAACGTGGTTATATTATGCAATTTGCTGCCTTGAACACGGAATAAATTGTGGGATATTTTACATAAAATGCATCCCGGCTATGTGGGTCGTGTTACTTTGTATTATAGCAGACACAAGGATTTTTTTTTATCAACGTGCGTGATTGAAAGGTGAAAAAATTAAAAGTGCAAGAAAGTTTGCGACTGAGCATGAAACAACGAATTGCTAGAAAGGGATTTAATTAATGCTCCCTGAGAATACTTAGTCTAAGGGAATATCTCGGCACCCTGTTAGCTTTGCTAAGTATATATAGTCAAAAACTTGTCGACGCATATTGATATTTCAAATGTAACGTATTGTCAAATTTCGGATCAAACACTTATCATTTGAGAAGCTTTCGTGCAATATTTCAAGAAGCGATTAAAAATTATACACGACTCATTCAAAATCAAACGTAATATCCAATCACGTTTGACAAACCATCTAAGTACTCAGCTGTCTGGAGTAACAGTGCCAATGGGTTATACCACTGACAGTATATTGTACTACTGCACTGATACAAATTACATTAAATTTCGTCACAATATCGACTGGCAAATGTACTTGAATCATGTATTCAATAGTCTAATCCACACATATCTTCTATGGATAGTAAAACTAGTAGTATAAACTTATTTATTCTTGCAACATCTTTTCCAACATTTTTCAGCCATTTAACTGTTAACGTCCTCTGAATTTTTGTGTCATTTTTATATGTAAACTTTGTGTTAGTTTCCTAATTCGATGGAATACTTTCGAGGTTTGCTACATTCAGTAAGGAAAGTAAGCGACAGACACAAGGAGGGGTGAAAGATATATCCCCTCATCACATAAAAATGTACACTCAAAATGTTAAATGTTAGTTCCAAGTATGTCTTGTATTTCTCTGCTTATCACTGAGAATGCACGATCTTCAGCACAGAACGCTCTCTCCGTTTTGATAAAATTGACGCTGCAATGATCTATTAACGTAATTATTGTCATCGATGGTTCGTTTGTATCGCACAGTAACCTCTGATCGACGATGTAGCACAACGCAACACGTTACGAACTACATACAGCCCTACCGGCAGAAGTTAATGTTACGCTACACAGAAGGTAATGAGGGTTTCTTGTTAAATACAGTAACACTCGATTCCATATACCGCAATCGACTAATGAGCTCTCGTGGATCTTTATCGATTTAATAATCGTTCTTCATTGACATTTCTGGCCTCGCGCAATTAGTCTTTATAAGTGTAATGTAACAATTGTACAGGTAGCATCAGTCTGTAAGTTAGGAATAAAAAAAAACATGATTTATATTCAGAAAGCAGTTGGGAACAAAATGTCCACAAAATCCCACAGTTGTATAGAATTATTCCATTACCGTTTCAACTACTAATCGTGAAAGGGTTAAATATGACGTAATTAGTTCACTGAGGAAGTGAGAGAAAATTAAGTCTACTTGTTGCCGATGAAGTTTAACAGCCAAGAAAAACTAGATTTCTTCATTACAAATGAAGTATGGACAAAGTAAATGGAGACAAGAGTACTTGCACACACAGAATTATCTTCCTGCAACACATTATTAACTTCCCGTTATGATTACCACCGGCACCGCCACTAATGATATTGATGCTATGTTTGTATCACTAATACTGCTACTGCAGTGCTACTATTAGTACTTCTGCTACGACTTTTACAAGTAATACTTCTACTACTCCCTCTGCTGATAATATTTATGCTACTAATACTTCCATGAGTAATAACACTAATACCACTACTACCATTTCTCCTATTTTACTACTACTATTAGTGACCTCCTCTTCTACTACTTATACTGCTGATGTGAAGAATAGTACAACTGGGACTCCTACTACTGATGCAAGTGCCACTATACAAGTTCTTCTACTACTCATACAAGTACGAATACTACTGCTAGTACTATAACTAACTGTTACTATTATTAATACTAACAGTAACTTCAGTAGTAGCAGTACTACTACTACTATTGCTACGACTATTCTACTAAATGCAAGTACTATTCTACTCCTGCGACAACTACTTCCTCACAAATTCATTATTAACCTTCATTTTTAAATATCTTATCTTGTAGGTGAGTTTCCTTTTAAAACAGGGCTTTGATATGATTTTACTGTAAACACATTTCATAATACACATGTTTTTTGTTTTTATATGCGTAACTTATTACGGAATCAACAATTCTCTGGGTATACCTCACAAAGTACATCGTATAGGTTATTACGTAACACGTTCACTCGTGGTCTAATAACATTAACTGAAAATGCATGTAATTAAACTCAGTAGACCGAATCCTTAATTTTGGATCCTTCCGTACCATCAATCATACCACACCAAGTTCATAAGACACCAAGTCACACAAGATATATCTCGTACTTGAAATTGACACGAAGTCAGACAAGATATATCTCATATTTGAAATTGAAAATCAATGTCTCGACAAAATTCACGTCAGCAGATGCATGCCTACCAAAACTCGAAATTATCCCGCCTGAATTCTACATCACAGAGATTTATCTAGTCGACGTAACTATGCAGCTTTACCTCAATCGACTAAATAGATGTCCATAAGTTTCATTCATGCAGGCAGACCATCTTACTTATTGACTAAAAGTTACTTGTTATCTCTTACGTTTATTTCATCGCATAAGACGAAATACGATACTCAAAATACGGAGTCAAAATTTAGATCATTTGTTGTAATATTTGCTTTTTTATTTCTCGTTTTAGTGAAAGGGAGATGTCATAATGACGTCACTGGTTTAGAGACAAGTCTTCCATCTCACACAAAAAATAATAACTACTTTCAAAAAAACATGAAATAAAGTAAGTAGAATGTTAACTATTGGTTTGTTCAAAATATGATCAATTCCACGTGAACAGTGCCAAAACCATACAAAATTGAAATAGTTTACATGCTAGGTGAATGTTTCTTTTTTGATTGTATTATTATGCCTAGTTTTTCTGGGTCATATTAGTCCAGCACTATCCATATCATATGCGAAAAACATGTCTCCCTCGACGTCTCTACAGATATCATTTTGAAGAAAAATATATTGTACCATCTCTCTGGTCACTTTTTTAAGTTCGTTTCAATAGTGGTTTATTGATTATTGTTTTTGGACACAGAGTGAGGTTGGGAGGTATTACCAAAAAAAGGAAACCAGTACCAGTCCTTTGGCGCTTCAGTACCGGTACCGTTACTGGTACTTTCCTTCGTAGACGTGGATTTCGGAAACATTACATTGGTAAATACATCCACTCAAACATGTATCCCAAATAATTAATCCACATTCAATCTTTAGCATAAGATAACTATCTATTTCTTACGAATGTTCGATATTATTTTCTAAGATATAAGAAACGAAATGTTAAGCGATTGTTTTCAGAAGATGATACGTCCCGTCTATTCTTCCTTTAATATCAACTAGAAAAATATAAGCTAAGATCTTAGATCTCGGAAATAGCTTACATTTCTAGAATTACTGTAAATGTTTATTTATAAAAGCAGAGAGGTCCTGAGAAACGATTTTATCGCAATATTAATGTACAGCTTCTAATTGTGTTTGTGGAAGCTGTTTTCGTGGAAAGCTTGTCGAAATCACGTACCGTACTTTGTAGAAAAAATGCCTATGTATGATTACGAACTAATTTGGTAAAATACTGACAATATTCGTAGGCCTGTTGCAAAGGCATTTATGTGCAGATCTAACGTTAGAAACTTAGAAAAAAAGAAATATATGAACCAGAATGAAACGATCAGGGAGCAACAAGTTAAGAGCGAATTCACAGACATCAGGCACAATACGTATGGCCGAAAAGGTGGAAAGCGGAACTGTCTTGTTTCAGTTCACAGAACAAAGACGCAGACAATTGGTTCTGCTTTAACAGTGTGTGAATTGTAAGATCCTGATTTTTTCAGAGGCATTCGTCATTTTTGCCAATGCCAGTCCGGTAGCAGGGGAGACATCTTCATCCTGTATTTCTTTGAATATTGTTCTCCAGACCAAATTAATGATAGACTGACACTAAAACAGTTTGGGAAAAAAAGTTTGTTGGACGCATACCAGGGATCTTTCCGACTAGTGCAATAATACCAGAAACAGTTGTTTAGGATTTCAGTAGTCTGAAGCACATGTTGTCATGTTTGAACAGTAGGCCGATGTTGTTTACAGCTTGCAGTTTCATCCACGAAATAGCCTAATGTTAAGATATATGGCATATATGATATAGCTGGCATTGGCTACAACAACTTGAACAGGGATGTGTTTTAGTATTTTGTACTTTTCGTCGGGCCCCATCATATTTTGAGATAGGTATAGAATTGACAGTTCAAGTATAATGATCGTTCATTTTATGGAAATGGTACCGGTTCCGAAAACTTCAGTCGGTACCTGGCGGATCTGTGAAAGTACAGGAAAGTTCCTGCACTAGAAATGAACAATCAGGGCTGGTACCGAGAGGTATAAGTATCCCCAACCACACAAAATACCGCACGATTCTGAGTATTTGGATACCTCCCAACCCAAACGTAGAGAGTAAAATGTATTGGAAACCTGTCATTTTTTTCTTTGTTATTTTGTTACTCTTTGCCATTACAATGTGCAACACCCGTCACAGATCCCGTCTCTTACTAATGTGTAGGACAATGTTTACAGTATATAAACTCAGTTTGTCACTACTTAGTTACTACTGTTGAATAATTATTTGTCTGTACCGGTGCAAACCTCTTTTCTTCTGAATGTCTTACTGAGTCTTGATACTCTCATTTGTGTCATGTATATGAGTAAGAGACACATCATCAACTACTCTCAGTGCACTTTCAGTCAGATGTGTGATGACATAACTTTGTTATTAGAGTCATGGGGTATGTATTCTACCACCCATCGCACCCTATGTGACCGGTGTTGCATACTTGAATGGTAATAATTTAGGTGCAACTACTCATGATTTATCCCATGAGAAAGTTCCCTGGTCTCATTATAAGTGCTTCTTGGGTTTACTCATGTGGTAGACCTTCCTTAGTAGAAGAAGTCCTTCTGTGTACAGTCTATCGCATTGTTTCTGACATTTATAATATAAATAATAATATGGTAATGGTTTGTTAGAAACTGGTGCAACCTGTTATTGACAGTATAAAGAGAAATGACTTCCAAGAGAAACTTGATGCAGAATAAGTTTCTTCCTGCTGATTCGTTTCTTTATATTTACTCATGTTCACACGTCTATAGGTCATTATGAATTTTCCATTCTCATTGCTTTCACAACTTCGCACAATCGTTAAACTGTGTTTATATCGAAAAGTTTCACTTGATGCCGTTGCGCTAAAGACAATTTTTAGAAGTAACTATTTTTTGACATCAACTTGATCAGTACAATATTTGACACATTGTTGAGATTATTAAAAATGTAAGTGATAAAATACAAGACATAATCTTTAAAATGTGACATCCGTCACGTGGAATTGATCACATATTACGATATAACTTTAAAATTTCTAAGGAATATAACATTTAAGAAAATCTGTAAGTAAAGCTGATACCGTACTCTTTATTTCGATAATTGCCTGTCATATATTAATGTCAGAGTGAATCTGCGATACATTCGAAAAGAATTGAATGAAATATGAAAACAATAGCCTAGCTTGATTTGTTTCACATCGAAGTCATAATTGTCACCTTTTTAATGTGCTACTTCCTTGTTAGTAAAAAAAAAAAACTTAAAAAAAAAAACGAATCGATATGACTTACTTATTGAGCAATAAATAATAAAGTAGTGGGTGGTTTCGGTGGGGGAGTATATCGATGTGTGCCAACGTCCCTGATCCATTTCTTGTTTTTACGATTTGATGGAAGAACTACCCACTTACATCGATATAGGCCCACGCATAGATAGGCTAGAGAAGGGAAAACGATCGTTTGCTGTTGCAAAAATGCAAGGACCACAGTAATCACATCGTTTCGGCTGACGATCTGTAAAATTTATTGAACTTTTAGCAAGAATTCAATTCCCCAGAATTTCTTTGATGGTTATTTTTGAAGTCCTTCAAGGAATAATATTGCCATTTAGATTATTGGATTGACAAGTTGGTTAGAAAGTTGGCTTGACTTTCTTGTGACCGGTTCGTTTTCGGTCCACATAACCTTTTTCTTTTCTGTCAAAATTATGACGAAAAGAAGAAACGTATCTATCCTACTCTGCAATATTCTTGACGATGTAAATAGTATGTTTGTCGACAGTGGTAATCGTAAGTCCGCCACAGTGGTTGTATGATCAGCTAACGTTTACCTACACAATACAATTCATTGAACGTCACGTTTGATTTGTTAGATTAGTGGACTATCCATCCCCAGACTAACATCGCGGAGGGGCTTACGGGGAATTAGTTAAAACTGAGAGCCAAGCCGATGCAATCTGTTACTGGTGTCTATGTGTGTAGAATGCTAATATTCCATTTTCACAAAATTTCACATTTTGAGAGCTAGACTGTTCACCTTCGATTAGCCCCTTTTGACCATTTTCTCCAAGGAAAGGCGTAGGTGGTGGATGGGAACATTGGCTCCAACACTTGATGAACGTGGAAATGCTAAATGTTAACTTATACAACTCCCCAAAGCACACTGTGCATGACCTACACGTCCTCCAGGACAGACTTCGTTATGATAAGTAGCAAGGGAGCTACATGAACCATTTTCCTGATTCAATGATCACTTTCTGCTCTCATTTTCATTTTTGTGTAGGTGGCAGCATTTCCCTCCTGGCTTACATCTCCCTTTGCGCACGCCACTTGGTGAACAATGAAATGGTGACTCTTATGTAACTTGACCCCTCAAAGTCAGATAAAGCATTTTGTGACCTACATGTCCTACAGGGAAAACGTCGTTATGACTTGTACTATGCAACGAAAGAACTAACATAAACATTTTTCTTTTCCTCCTGCCTCACTGATGAATTGCTGCTCTCGTCTTTCTTTTTTTTTCTTCTAAAGCGCATGCGTGGCTTTTCCATTCACTCAAGAATTAATTTCCAATGAAGAAGTCTTATTCAAAGTAGATATGACGTAATCAGAGGAGTGAGTCAATTATCAAGTAATTGAGCGACCTACTTCTTAACTACAAAAAGCTGACACCTTAAAACTTCAGTTACTGTGAATGGATTCAAAAAGTCCAAAACGAGTAGTGGACAAGATTATCAATAAAGATAGAAAATTTGGTTTTCAAAAAGGGTGAGTGTAATACATTCAACAGCCATTACCTATCGACAAGTAAAAAGCGTTAACGATGATAAACTCGTTGTTTTGGTTGGGATTCCTTTAATGTGTTTGCTATATATGTTTTGTCTTTGCACTCGTTGGTAAGTTCAATTACTTGTGCTCTCAGACTATGTGTTTTTATTTTATCTCAGTTATAACATAGAGGTACTACGTGTGATACAGACTAAGTTGCTTTCACTCAAATGCGAATACATTTTGAAAGTATGTATATTCTTCCGAAAGACAAATATATTCGTGTCCTCTGCAAAAGTTAAAACTAACCAAACAAAATATTGAGGCAATGATAAATGTTAAGATTACCCGTCGTCGAGACCATTCTCATTTAAAACATAGTGTAAAGTAATTGCAAAGCCCTACAGTAAACAGCTTTCAATGACGTCTTTATTTAAATTGACCAATGAAAACATAGCTTTCTTCTGTCCTCAGATGTATAAGAATAATACAAGCATGAAGCCTCCACAATTTGGTAGGAAACCAAGGGGGTTCCTAAAATAATTTAATTTCCTGTCGGTGTGATAACAAACGGTGTGCCTTGAATAGCAACATCAAACTTTCCAAGATTTATCATTAAACGCTTAGTAGTATCGGGGGGATTTTCTTCACATGACATAAGTTATATCAAACCCATATGTTGCCGTAAGGTACAAATAGATATAACTCTATCACTCTGTTTCTGGTCTATGCAAACATTACGAGGAACAAGACACCAGACCGATGAAATGTTAGACAGAAAAGGAAAAGCTTAAAAGAGGGGTCTGATAAATTGAACCTCTCATTTGACAGTGATCCCTGAAAAGATGAGAAAGGGCTTGAAGAGAGATAGAGTGATGTTTCATTTATAGTTTGTTTTACATAGATTTTGTATCATTTGGTCTATATGATTTCATATATCTGATCTTTACGATTAAATGACAATGACTTGATTGAAAGCTGAAAAGGTTAATTAATACATTTTTAGGAGCACGATGGTACCCACAAATGGTACCCACCCCGGTACGTAGGACATGCATGTCCTGTATTATGGGAATCTTTGTGTTCATAACAGACGATCTAATAGAGCATCCTGGGTATTTCTTTCTACTCTCGACTTTTAAAAGAAACATTTCTATACTTAAAGCAGTCGCGTAGGCAGAACTGTCATTGGTTGGGTGGGGGAGGCGATAAAGTTATTGACCGTCGTCCTGGTTGAGGGGTGTAAGGGAAGGGGCGCCTTTACCCTTTTGAAAAGCTGCTCAGGTCCAAAATGGGGAGCCATATGGATGTCTTTGTGTGGTGTCTTTATATGCTATGGTTACTTGTTGACTTCTTGTTTAAAGTAAGTCTAGACATATACATGTGCGGTATATGAAAACAATAAAAAGGTCAACTCACTCTCGCTGCTTTGGATGAGTTTGGTTTCTCCATTAGGTCCCATATCATACTCCTCTTTTTGTGACACCAACTATCCCCGAATTCGTCAAATTGATTCCTAGCTCTGAGAGTCTCCCCTAATCTCCTCAGCTCCTCCCCGACCTGCTCTTTTCGTTGATGATATCTGTACTGGCAGCATGGCTCCAGGTACAACTCGTCGACTCCCCAATACTCCAAATCGTTGCTGAAAGCGAGGGGACACATGTCTTCGGTCATGTGTAATTTCCCAGTTCTGTAAAAATTCAGAATAGATCCAAACGAATTGGGATGCCGATCAAAAAAGTATTCGTTATCTTGCAGATTGTAATCGTCGCAAAGAGCCATAACCCCTTCGTGCGTTTCGGCCCATCTAAGCCGACCCAAGCGTGAGGTTGGTAGACGTGCCAAGGTCTTCCACATGACGTCGTGTTTGGTTCCCCCTACGTTCAATATGACACGCCATCTCGAGTGACTTTCCCCCTGTCCGTTTCTGTGGGATCCTCGGGGCGTCGCGGAGGGCGTCGACCCTCCACCCTGGGACATGCTCCCGACTGCACGAAGACCGCACTTGTCAGGATCCATACCGCCGTAAAATGGTGCGGCCTGTTCTGTTGGAATGCAATTTACAAATAACATATTTGAGGCTTTCCATAAACTGATAAAACCATTAATGAAAAAGAAATTTTGAAGTCGTTATATTCCTACTCGTGATAAATATCGTGAGTGCGCGATGGTCCAGGGCTCAAAATAGAAATCTTAGAGAAAAAAAATCGATCCCCGAAAACAACTCATCATTTTGTCCAAAACATGGCGTTAGAATTTCATAAATTCTCCCCCACGTTCAAGTCCCTGGAAGGTAGAATCAATTTCCACCTCTGGGTTCTCAACGTCCATTGACTAAGTGCCCGATTATGTCTCCTACTTTTGCTCGTAACACTGACGGATATCGAGAAAAATGCGACGTCACTTGATCAATGTTAGGATGTCGTGATCAAATGACTTTGCCTATCGGTCACGGAATCCATTTAGACTTCGTTCAACCTTTGCTGTTGACTGCCTATCCTTCTTCGGCAATACTGACACACTGTTGAGTTTAGGCGGACACAAATGAACGTTACATAAAAAAAAAAACCGAAGGGAAGAAGACTACACCGGCGTATAAAACGTTGTTGAATTGTCGATATCAGCACTAAATGGGAAAATTTCACGAGCTCACATTCAGCAGATGTTTGTACCTTTCACACTAATTAAATTCCTATGGCAACGGATAGATAGCGAAGATGAGTTTCTGTACTATTTCCGTAAATGAGTGCGAACGTGTGTGGGAGAGTGTGTGTGGTGAGTGTCTTTGTCCTTCTTTTGCGACGATCTGATCAACAATGCTTTTAGATGAGTTTGAACAAAACCGTGAATCAGATTTTCCGCTTTTGAATTTATAATGGTGATTGTTGTGAATGAGTGATGTAGGCAATAGGTTTAAAACATGCAGAAGATGAAGCAGAATCACTGAAGCGTTTGGCCAAAACGAATATATCATAATTCCCGTAACGGGAAAGATGACATCCTTGTGGGAGTCACTCTCAATGAGAAAGCATGCGCTGGGAAAGCAACCGCATTATGTAACATGAGCTGAATATATCAGGGAAAGATTGCATTAAAAATAAACGACAAATGTATGACAGGATATAGAATTATATTTACATACAGCAAAAAAAATACAAAATTTTATGTCGGTCTGCTTGATGTGTCTTGGATAACCTGGAGCTGATGCATGGCTGACATGTTTGATACAGACAATGGCTGATGCATGCAGCTAAAAGGAAAGAACAAATTTGTGAAGCAAGTCATTGCTTTTAATGATAATAATAGAATATGAATTGCAATGGTATTTAAGGGGTTTTTCCCTCCTCGTTTCATTTATTACTAATATTATGAGGGAAGATCTTCCAATGAAAGATAATACGGTGTTCTTTCAACCGCAAGACCTAATGTTTTGATCCCCATCTAAGGTGAAAAGCGATAAATGTTCTAGTGGTAGATTTACAGGCGCTGCAAAGATTCCTCACTGTAAAGGTCAATACCCTTGGCTGGTGTGAGGAAGTGGGAGGAGGGCTTATGGTTTCCCTTTGAATGTCAACATAAAGAACGTGTGTCCCCTATGTTTTATTCTTCTATTAGTCTTTCACTAAATTAGACAACACATTAAGTACCAAGTAATGCACTCAAACATCAATGACCCTATGAAATAAATTCAAGTCATATATTCCATCACTTCCCCATCCACCTCCCCAGGGGCGTAGCCAGGGGGGAGATAGGAAAGGTGGCCGCCCTCCCCCAACAAAAAATGAGAGAGAAATTAAGGCGAAAAGAATTAAAAGAGAAAGAATGAGATAGGAGGAGGAAAAGAGATTAAGGAATCGAGGATAGGATTATGTAAGAAGGTAGCGATTTATACTTGAGTGTATGTTTTTATAGAGTGGAGTGAATGTGGTTGATATTTCTACCCTCGGTCCTAGTGGCAATTCGAACACTAGATTGACTAGAATCCCGTCCAAATCGTGAAATAGACGAACACCGCAATATCATAGGCCTATACCGGCCCAATAGGCTACAGGACACATACACATTTACGGCTATGCGCGCATCACACTTTCGCGCAGCCGTATATGCTTCAGCGCCTGCCGTTAGCTGGTAATGCGTAGAGACAAGTCGAGTATATCGAGGTAAGGTTTATTATGTTATAACTTATATATGGGCGCGGGAGGGGGGGGCTGGACCCTTATTTTGCTTTGTGCCATTTCAGATCCTATTCCTGGCGTGGACATAAAATGTGCATACTTTTATTGTTCTGGAATGCTGGCTACGTCACTGCCATGACGTATCCTGAAACTGAATACTTTGCTCTTTTATATATGACAAATAAAAGATGCCTTAGGCAAAACGCTACTCCCATGTGAGGGTTGGGCGATGGGTAGGGGACAGGAAGATTCAAAATTGACGAAAAATTAAAATCATTACTTGAAAAATAGGGATTCCTGGAGATATATTAAATTCAAATTCACCTGCAAATGTGGCACCATTTTGCATCTAGGGAACCCTCTGTGAGCTAAAATTTTGAGGGACAACCCTTCCCCTAATACCCCTCCCCCATGTATCCCCCAAGATTACATCCTCAATACTGCCCCTGCACCCTCCTTGGACACTTCCGAAGCAAAGTTTACAGTGGGTGGTGGGGTAGATGGATGTGTTTTATTATTCATGGTAATTGAAGAAAGTGTGACACAACTCGTGGAAACTCATGTATAAAAACATATACATCAATTTGCATGGGGAAACAATAAATGAAGATGAAAACTGAGTATCGTGAGTGGTGACCAATTCTATAGGATTTTTCCTCATAATACAATTATGATACTATAGCATTACTGTAGGGGTGCTACCTCATTTAATATAGACTGCGTGGTTGAATTCAGCTTACACACACTGGACAATCGGCTTAACAAAAATCATCCAAGGTTCTTGATTCACCTACCCCTAATATTACAAACAACTTCAACAATTCGTTTAGGCATCGTATTTCGTTTTCATATTACAAACAATATTCGTAGGTATTGTACTAACTTGCACGATCGCAACGAGTACATGGGTACTTTACTGGACATTATATTGTACTGGAGTACTTATAATATCTCAAGTACTTTTGACATTGCTGGTACCAGTATAATTTGTTCTTTTTGGTATAATTGTGAATGAAACCTTATTAAGTAAACCATTACCTGCAAAAAGGGGCAGAATATTCGCGATTGGATCCAAATATTGTAACCCCCAACGATAGGTTAAGCCTAGTTTTATATTACACATCGGATTGTCAAGGGCATCGCGAGTAACAGAGTACAATGATATGTTGGATCCTACTTTAAGAACTCTGTCCTAGGCTAAAGTAAAACAAGGTCGACTTCCATTCATGAACCACATTTTGAATTTGTACGTAATATGACCATCGCTGTACCATAGCTACCGTACTGAGTCGCCATGCTACGAACTAGAAAATTGTAATGTGGCCATGTAGTTATACGAATAGAGCTATTACAGAGATAGCTTCATGTAAATATAGGAATCCGTACAAACTAACGCAACAATATCAAAACAAAGCAAAAAAAGACCTTGCATATGGTTTGCACAGTAACAGCATTATACTAGTTATAGCACACTATTACAAACGTGGATCTCTCGGCCACTGCATAACCAGGGAGCTGCCACTCTAACAGCTCGCTGTTATAACTATGTTTATACGAACACCCCATTTCTGTATTAACAAAGCAACTATAGGCTATGCTGACGTCTTAAGAGGCCTACCGCTCTTGGACACTATAGGTTTTCAGTGATAGGAGAATTTGGGTGCCTTCTTTATAACGTTGTAAATTCAAAATTACCTCATGCACGGATATGAGACATTAAATTAAAAGACATGTAGGAAGATCTCAGCTAATTGTGTTGCCACCCCCCCCCCCCCTCATTTATGAGGAAAGTACTGAATTTAGTACACATTTAAACATGTCGTGTACTCTGGAATAATTTTGTATTTCACATATTTCTGAAAGTTTCCTACCACGAGGATCACTCGATATCTGTGCACTATAGGACATCTCACATCTACTAAACTCATTTATATCTGAGGTAATGAAAAAGAATCTGTTGCTACTAAAATGGTCACAATAAATGAATAATAAACAAGCAAATAAATAAGCACGCATATCACCTCCTCTTTTTGCGTTAATAATATGGGATATGAACCTTTCAGGGTATTGCCAACATTTTGAAGTGAAAATTTCAAGTGAAATTAAAGAAAGATATGTATTTACATGACAGATTTGAAATCCTAAGCGCTTTTCTATCGCCAACACATCCCTAAACATGTTCGGCAAGGATTATGGGAAGATAAACTAGAAGCTAAAAACCAAAATGCTGGCAAATATTATGGAAGTGGACAAGCGGTGAAATCTTTATCAAATCTACCTAATTTTCTTGCAAAGATGAAAGATTATTAATCCTATGTGATATGACTGAGAACTCACCGAGAGGACGTAAAAAGGTCTGTTTAGGAGAGATGTGTACCGTATGCAAAACAACCATGACGTCAATGTACACGTGATTTTTATAACTAAGATTACCTTAGATAATTCAAATCCCCCAACAGCTGATTCCATTAATACAATGCGTCATCGTAGATGATCAGGAACTTGATGATATTCCGATCTGAGAAATGAATGTAGATTGAGAGACGTAAATGACTTGTTATAAGGACGAACTAATTACAAATATGTGCATATTAATTACCCAAGCATTCATCCAAGAATGTGTCCAAGAATTCTTTGCCCCTCCCCTCGTTAATATAGAGAATTAAGAAACAATTATGAGGTGTGACTAAAATCAAACCAGGTGACCCATTGGTGGACAAAACTTTGACCATGTGATGTGATACTTTATACGGAGTATTACTTGCGTTGTTCCTTGCTCTTACTTGAGAGCTTATCGATAATAACATAAAAAACATAGCTCAAAGTAATTCAGCTGAGAACACGTGGTATTTTCTGGGTAACATGCTACAGTCCTAAGCAAAGTATTGCAGCTCTGTGCATCGAGAGAAAAGCAATCCAATTTCAGGCAGATTGAGACTTGATAAATGATGGTATACATAATAAGAGGATTACAAATGTAACCCAAGAAGGTGTCTTCCTCCTTATCACTTACGTTATATGTAACGTAATATGTGTAACATTTCTAGCAAGAAAGAGGGCACTTTACCAAAAGAGCAGAAGTGCATCTTCAGATTTCTTTGAGAAATGTTGATGGCACAAAGAAGAACATGTTTCTTTTAAATTTACATACAGAGAATGATTATTTACCAACAAACTGGTGAGTCCTACATGTTAACAGGGTCACTTTCTTCTACAACCCAAAGGCTGCTAAGATAACTCAAAGATTTAGTTCCCCCGTGACCACACTAAGCTATCATTTAAATCCCTTTTCATGCCGAGTTACAATTGCATTATATATATATGATTCGAATATTTAGAGAATATCTGACTAGGACTCCTTTAAACCAGTTTTCATCATAACGTTGGTGTATAGGAGAGAAAGTTAATTGTCAAAAATACATCTTTGATAATATTCCTTCTCATGTGATATTTATTGGAAGCACAGAAATTTGAAATGAAGGTTTTGCATTACCAACAGTACCATGTTTTAAACATTTGTGTAATGCATGCTGATATTACATTTACCTAGATTGTGTTACTACATATGGATTTATATATAGTGTATATAACATTTAAGATTCACAGCTTCCATGGCTCTCATTGCTGACTTGGATACAAAATGATTTTCATTCGAATAGATTTACCATAAATAGTAATGCAGTGCACATAGAAAGGATCACAAACGTATAGCCCCAATTATTGTAGCGGTTAAAGAAAGGAGCTACGCTTTGGCTCAATAATTTTAAAACCACCGAAGGAAAAAAAAAAGCAGTGTAATTAATGCAGTTAAATGTCGAAGGTTGCAATTACGATGTTTTGTGCGTCTGTCTTCTCTTATGGCGCCATCACTTGCAAAACTGCTTTTGCAAGTTTCATGATTTTGCCTGGAGGATTCAGTATTGATATAAAAAACAGTCATGCGTGTGACAAACAAAATATTTATAGAGTAATCCTGAAATTCAATGAATTGGGCGATATGCGGTTTCTCAATGTTTAAGTTCTATTCATTATGTAGCGACCCTTTGGCAATTCTGCATTGTAGTATTGAGTAACTAGATCATGGATACCCATCTCCATCGTGGCAATATGTGGCTCTATACCTATACTTTAATTTTTTATATTACATAATGAATTATACCAAATTTTGAAGTGTTTTATTTTCTGCTCCTTCGACGCTCCAGGAATCATATCATCGCTCCTTGCAACTCAGCATTGGTATTGCCACTATTGTGCCGTTAGGTCTTTGTGCATATTTATGATTTGAGAATTTGGCATACAACAAAAGACAATTTCGTTCAACTGTTACGTAAAAAGCATTTCTCGAAGCTGTTTCGTGTTGTAAAGTTATGGTTTTTCGAACTTATCGAAATTCCACCTTAGCTAGAGCCAGATTTTTCATAATACCCTGTGAGGTTAGCTCAACCATTGTTTTTACTTAACTGCTAATGATAGTCAAACAGATCTACATCCACCAGAACAAGTCGGTCACGGTGGTACGGTGAGCTTATTTACGGCGATATTATTTTTGAGTTTTGGTTGATGCTTTCTTTTTACAGGAGTGCACTTACATTCAAATCATTTGCTTAATATTACATAACATGTATGTAAAATGATACCTACAATTAGTGAATGTTTTCATTGTACTTCAAGTGAGTAAGAAAAGACTAGAGAACATAACATCAATTAGGCCGAACAAAGCACTGTTAGTAGTTGTTTCAGTTCTTGAAATAAAAGTAATTTTGACCTGTTTAAGTAGAGTCATCGTGTCTTTGGATCTAACAACTAGAATCAAATGCATCAATGGTTTCAGAGGTTTTGCCAAATTGAACTTTAAAGTTGTTTCAAGTTTTAAGGACTTCAATGAAACCTGCGTTAGCAAACCTAATTTACTATATATTTCGAAAGGTGGCTTCATCCGCCAAATCAGTATAAATATTCAAACTGAGCAATGTCCTGATAATTGTGGCATCACGTTGTAACAACCCTCACATATTCACTATTATTCCATAATGACGGTTAAATATACTCCTGCATGAGACAGGTATTACCTTAGATCTCATCAGTTACACGAAACTTTGCAGGGCAACGAAGATCTGTGCCGTAATAAATACGTTAAAAGGAACACACATATATCCATGAAATATTGGAAACCATAAGCACCCATACACGATGTCTTAATGATGTTGTGACGTAATTAGTCAGTAAAATAAAACTTGTTCATCAAAATGGTAAATATTTATAAATGCAAAACCTGCATTGTGAAAGAATACTCCTCCTTTATTTGGTGATCGTTGTATATCCATCATTAACTCAGTTTGGTGATCACTTGGTATCCACCATTAACTCGGTTTGTTGATCACTGTATATTCACCATTAAGTCGGTTTTACTTTAACCTATGCAGAACGCAAACTGCTTTGGGCATACCGTACTGCAAGCAGTAACTATCATCTATGTTTTCTTGTTTTACCGTATTTGGTGCTTGAGAGGCACGGTTCGCCACCTTTTCCATCCTAATTCCCGTCTGATTAAAAAATTGTCGACAATGAGAAAAAAATCGAGCCCTCTGTGTGGAGTAGCTTGGTTATTCATATATTCAGAGCAACACGTTGGCAGGTGGTGACTTGTAATTTAGTCCCTCTATGATCGATATATGCATAGGAGTTCAATGTCTTCTTGAAGGCGACGAAAGTGCTGGTGAGGGATTTAGTTACATGGTTAGGTCAATCCAAGCCTATCGTAAAACAATCTTAGTTAAGCAATACTTTGCCCTTCTCTCCAGATTGACGTTAGCCTTGCAATGCAATGCAAACAGTATAGAGTGCAAGTGATTTGTATAGACGTGTCGCTGGAAGAAGTAACGACTTTATCATGCCGCCATAGCAAAATGATGCTATGAGTTTTAAATTAGTTACCATTTTTAAGTATCGAGAGTCGAGTTGTTCTCTTTGTATATATCGTATATTTTGTATGATTACGCTCGTTTTATCTTACAAGCATCAGTTTGAATTTTATACCCATCAGTCAACTTCTGGAGAATATTCCGAATAGTTCAACGGGTTTCCTTAATATTAACATTACAACTAATAAAACCAAACGCAAGTCCACACTCAGATGTCCTTCTTCATGTTGGACATTTTACATGTGAAGCAGAATGTTGTCACTCATCTATAAATGGAAGTAGTTATCTTATCTTAAATAGTCACATGACCCCATTATTGGTCACCATTTATAGAGGGAATAATGGTGCAATCTCAAATATTGTTTTTGCTGAAAGGACTTTCTTAGAAGACACATTTCTGTGTTGCTGACTTACTGTGACAAGTATCTGGCCCAAAAAGTCAGAATTTAGATATATTTGGTGAATATAAGAAAAAAAAATTTAATCACTTAAATGAGTAGCACAGTTGTGGCAAAATAGGATCAGCTTTTTAAACGAAACAAGTTTCCACCCTCAACTTTAAGAAACCTAAATGCAACCCATTGACAACAACCAAAGGACAAAAATCCCTGTATTAAAACCTGTACAAAGTTGGTAATTTTGCTAATCAGAGAAATCCATTCATACCTGCTTTGCATAAGGTCTGTCCCACCTTCAATGGGAATTCGAACTTTCTTATTGCTAGAATTTGTACAAAATAGTTTTTTACAAAAATTTAAAAAATAAATACATGGATGCTGTAGGGTCAAGTGATCAACGAAGAGAAAAGCTTTGAAATACAAAGTTCATGTCGTGAACTAGCCTTCCTGAAGGCATATTTTACTGACAATTGAAGGGCTTTTAAATGAAAGAGTATAATTTTCCACTGCAGACATGTCAAACCCTGTGCCAATGTCTTGTTTCTAACTTAGGATACTTATGTTTAATGGGAGACGTCATGTCATGAAAGATGTACAGTTACCTCAATGCCATGTAACGTGGCAAATTATTTCAAGAAGTCTTTCTTTGTCTTTGAAGACCTCGTTAAACTTTAAGATTTGACACGAGTGAGAATGCAGATCGCGCATAGTGTAGATTTATCTTAAAATGTTGTGATAATCAAAATCACATCTCTTAAACTATTGCAATGTTTCTTGTAAGACAGCTATGGGTATGACAAAAATGTAGAGGATATTCATGTAGGTGTGCCTGGGTGATATCACAAAGTCTTGAATAGGCAATGCACAATTTTGAAATAAATAATTCTTTAAAAATTCATTACTTCCAAACTAATCATGCTATTGAGATATGTTTTTTTTACCTATAAGGAGACAAACCATATTCATAATTTGTATGAAAAATGTATCTCCTTCGGTGACCGACCCAATTTAAAGGAAACTTTACAAAAAGTGTTCATTCTCAGAGAAGGTACTTTATCTGTCATGTCTCTAGTCCACAGACAGAGTAACACGAAGAGATATTTTGCTTCTTAATTCCGTGTGTAACAGATATTGACAAAACTTATGTTAATATTCATGACGTAATTCTGACATCATCATAACTGGAAACAACAAAAAACATTACAGAAGCATTCCGTTTACCCTCTGATCTTCCCTCTGTCATTAATCGTTTTTGTAAGATATCGTTAAAAAAAGTAAAACAAAATGAAAGAGTAAATATATTGATTTTCTATAAAATACAACGTCAACGTTACTATATAATGCTTTAGTAAGCACTAAATCGCTGATTTACTGATCGGCAACGCAATACATATATACACCATCTGTTACATTCGGATATTCATGCTTCTTCATAAACAAAACTTGATTACGTAGCGTTTACGTTAAATTAAAACTAAATGTTAAAAAAGTCTTAAATTTATCTCATGGAAATTGACGATGGCATTATGATTACTATGTATCAACTTTTTGTTAAATAGCAACCATCCATTGAAAAATCGAACAAACTTGTAGCTTCACTTCACTCATTAAGAATCCCTTGAATCAGACATACAGTAATGGTAAACACTCTTATTTTACTCTACTGTCTTACTGTACTGTTGTTTTCGTTCCTATTTATCACTGACGAATTTACCTTTAAATTGACTCGAGCCTATATGGTTAACACGATTTCACAAGAGCGCCTTAAGACAGTATTCTTCTTGTTGCTATGACTACATACCTCTTTACGTTCATGTCTTTAAAGTAGCTATTTGAATTAGTTTGCAAACAAGCAAGCATGGATTGCATTTACTGTAGTCTGCAGAGTGTTGTGTCACAGTCAAACTGTACTGTGCTCTCATCTCACAGAGATCGGTTATCATGCATCACTCACACTCATGAATTATACTTGACAACACTTACAGCTTCAAGAGACTACCGCGCTTGCATGAAATTTATGTGAGGTCGCTCTTACCTTTGGAGTAATATTTGAAAAGAAACTTTAGGCTACCGAAAGTGTAATGTCAATGGTCCAAACAGTTTCATGGAAGAAATTAGAGGCTGTGAGTTTATACCATAATCAGTGGAAAGTGATAAAGTACACATGGCAGCGTCTTACATAGCCTATGAATTGAGTAGGCTTGCTTCTGCGTAAAAGTTAAAGTTAAAAGCTAGTTATTATATTCTATCAATAAATATTCTGATACATCACGATTACGTTAGACCTGCACTTATTGAATATCTGAAACATATGGATTGTGTAATGTTCATCATGCACAAAAATACATACCTTAATTGACGCACTCAAACTGTCTGAACATTCTCTAAACAAGACGAAAGAGTAAAGAAATTCATGTTAAATTTGTGAATAATTGACGGTTCTTTTAGTCATGGTCGACTTTTTCTGTGTAAAGTGGCAACACTATTTAGAGATACTTCGTTGGATTTATCATAAGTTACTGTTAATTTGTATCTTTTTGTTAAGAATAGTTAGTTGTGAAGATTATCTCCTTAATGGGTGAATACAATTTGAAAGATTTATCATGCACAGTTTACGAACATCAACTTTCAACAATATTTTCTACGCTGTGCTTCCATGTTCCTCTTCGCATCTGGTGTATGATCAGTGTACATAGCACCATATCCGTACTTTTAGGTTCACATTCGTGTCTGGAGACATGCATATCACACCTCAAATCATTTCATTACGTAAGGTCAGGGTCAGAGACATTAGGATAGGCAGGAGATTCCGTCTCGAGACATATTGAAATGCATGATAACATGTTACCGATTGCGTGCTAGCAGTGCACGTTTCATATTCATTCTTGGAGCTATCACATAGCATAGCGTACACAGCCACGACAATATATAATGCATGATAACAATCATCAAGCAGTATAACGCTAACCTTTCCTAATGTTTCTAAACCAAATCTAACCTTGTGACGTGATGTCAGAGATGGTAAGCAGGAATGCAAACGAAGACTTCATGTTAGGAACTATTCTTCTTGTTATATGTAGTTCTTTGGAAGCACGGTATAGCAGAAGAGTATATACAGGGCATAGACTTGTCCACATTGGCTCTTATGAAAAGAAACGGACTAAAAAGTATTTGACAAGAGAAGAAGAACTGTTGAGAACTACTGAAGAACTCTTAGTTGACAAAAGAGCAGGTGAAAATTCAAACTTCATTTTGAAGGGAAATATTATTTTTATTTTACATAAAAAAGATATTTCTTCATCGATTATTTAATATGAAACACAGAATGATAGATTTAATGTCCTTTTTAATGATATCAGTTCGTCACAAATAGAAATCTAGACATTTTACTCTAGAATAATTACCTCACCCCAGATTTATACAAATTCAAGTGATGCAGCTTCTCAGCTAACTCATCTTGTACAAAATATTTGGGCGAGAGAAAGCTACTGTTGATGTCCATGGGGGGGGGGGGGGGGGGCAACGGAATTAAGAATAATTGAAGTTATTTTCTTTGCGAGACAAATGCAAATGCAATATTTCCTTTTAAGTACGTGTCCCTCTTTGAAGGACAAAATATTAAAGGTGTTTCCTGTGGATCAAAAGATACTTTGGACAGCGTATAATCATGAAGTGTTTGCTCATACCCTTTAGAGGGATGCATGCCTTTGGCTCATGGTGGTTAAAGACCCTGGGTAGAAAGTTATATACAATTACCTCACAACCATTTCTGGTAACTTAATGTTATTTTTGAATAGTATAAGTAAAATACAGTTTCATTTACTATTGCGCTGACATAGCTGTTGGTCAAATTAAATATCCAAAGACAGTTTCTTCACGTAACCATGTGGTCTAATATAAATACCAGTTAACCTAAACAACGCCATTTTCAACAATGCAGTCATATCTAGCCTTTTTGGTGGTGCGTTATATCATTAAGGTGTCTATAATATATAATAAACATGTCAAACTTATTACAATCACATTTAATTTATTCATGTATATAATTAAATTAAATTTGACTTCTGTATACTGAAACATTTCCTACTTTCTTTTTTTTTTTACTATTTGCTGACACAGGATTTCTCACTTATTCAACTTTATTCCTAAAAACGGTTCAGTGAAAAATATCATTTTTCAGTCTCGTTTATGTTCCAGTTATTAGAAAGATGTATCGAAAATTATTGTTATAACTATTTACAGTTATTTCTCTTTACGAAGCAAAGTAGTATGACTGAGATGTTTAACTAACAATTAATTTCTCACCTCTGAGCACATTTATCAATCTACATTCACTTACCTCTGTCATTAAAAGAAATTACTAGAGTTCACTCAATGCTACTACCTTGAAGCCAGACACCATAGTTTTATTTTCTCCCTCCATTTTTCAACGACCAACAATTTGGAATAAATTACAGCATACTCTGTGACAATACAATCTTTTAAGTCATATTGTTTTTGTTTTTTGCTTTTTTCCTGTAATTGAATAAATTCTCACCACTTGGAAATTTCATATAAAATACTTAAAATAAGGGCAGCACTAAACGGCATACTAATATTCAAAGATGATACAAGATATCAGGGCAATTAAATGATTAATGATTAAGGAAAATCTTGTTGAAAAATGTTTTTGTTTTTTTTTTACTTTCTGGTTAATGATAAGCTAATTTCAAGGAACACTTGAGTAGAACAGGGTCTTTGAAAACTAGACTTTTGAAGGACAAATTTTGTAAAAGGAAACTTAGTCCAAATACCAAGATGTAGTACCGTGTTATATGTTCCCATGGGCACGTTTTCAACTAATATGACTGATCGTGCAATATGAAATGTACCCAGAGAAAAAGAAAGTAAAAGGTCAAGAGAATGACGTCATGGAATAACAAATGAAGCCCAAATTCTGTGTGGCATAACGCGTTCTCGTGAAACCGAGTAAGACTAATCCAACGGAAACGGATAATATAACTCGCAAATAGTTCAACATTGGGAAGTAGTTTTCCCCGGAATATTATCAGGTCATCTCAAAAATCAAAGGGTTGCATTTACTGCTGTTTTCCTCGAGATGTAGTTAGATATCAAACTAACAAATTCTCTGACGGTACGTGCATTACATATGTTGGCATATGTTGAAGGCAGAGCTTCTTTGCCTTACCGCGTAAGACGCCGACTGTTATTGTTCGGTTTCATTTGTTCAGCGTGTGAGGAGTTACAGTGACGTCATTCTAGTTTATGTATTTCAATGGATGTACACGTAGTGAATTATCAAACGATATCTTCCACTAAATTCTTCCACCAAAATTTTGATCCACGCTTAAACCACAGCCTGTTCAATTTGATATGCCTATATATCAGTTAAACGTTATGTATAAATGACACCAGGAGAAAAGTGTATCATAGACTCCTGTTCCATCTCTCAACATGTGCACCTAACCTACATGTATTTTCAGTATAATTATTGAAGGTATAACTTTCAAACCAAGTTCCAACAACAACTTTCCTATAAGATATTTTAAATGACCAGAGGCCTAGAACTTGTTATACATATCCAGTAGCTATACGATAACTTCAAAATACTTATCAAGAAAGAAACAATCATCTGTTTACAGCATGAGTCTTTTACTGGTCGCTCTGAATTCCGCACTGTAATTTAATCAATGTGGATATGATGGTATTTCGTAAAATATACCATGTCTGTCAAACTCGTGTTATGTATATCAGTTAGTATGTCCAACATTCTTAACCGATGAAGCAAACTCAACATACTTCTCAGCCGAGACCTAAGCTATCAATTTTTCAGTGTAAGCTCTGTGCTCATCAAAACGTATACAATACATTTACCCAAGTAGTAATGCGACAGTGCTACATTATCAACATGGTCCCTATACTGCACCGTGCATCGGACAATTGTCCTCACTTTCCTTAGATTTTTTTTCCAAAGGGACATAATGTACAAGAAGGTTCATAAATTACGTAAACCACAAAGTTTTTCAACACACATTTTACTTCTCTGATATATTCAATGAATTTTAAATTCGCAAATATGATCTGAAGTTCAAACATGTATTGGAACAAAAGTTCACATCGAAAACAAATCTTTCACTGAATGTTTTTATATTTGGTTGATGTAATTTTTATTTTTCACATCATCGTTGCCACGTCCTCATTACCAATAGTGTAGTCACCATCACCATCAACTTCCCCAGCATCATCATCATCATCATCCCCTCTCTTCACCATCACCGTTATGATCATCATCATGATCTCCAAAATCATGGTCATCCTCATCCTCCTCCTCCTCCTCCTCATCATCATCATCATCGCAATGATCCCAACGATTGTCAACACAATCATTATCTTTGCAATCATAGTCATCGCCATTCACCTCTGACACCCACTGACGTTTCAGGCTATAGATTAAAAATAGATAGAACCTATCCTTCATTTCGTGCACGTCAGTTGTTAACAGCGTAGTGTTGAAGTACCAATATACTATGTAGACATCCTTGCGAATGCAGCTCCCCGTGTATTTTTAAACTATGTAACAACCAATCAAATAAGCTTTTCGGTATTTACATGATGAACATATACATCACGCTGCAAACTTGAAATAGTTCCAAGACCTTCCACCGAAATATTTTGTATAAAACAGGCAAGATAAACTCTGAAATAATGATTATAACGATACACCGCGATTACACCTTGTATTAGTTTTGTGGCTGTGTTAAAGTAGCATGCAATGCAGGTACTAATAACCCTACGAAGAAGACAAGATTTCCGAAGATAAAAACTACTCAAACTTGAAGTCCCTTGTGGGTGACTTCTTATATCCATTCCCGACTATTGGTAGGAAACTCTAGTTTCAATTCACGGAATTTCTTTACAATAATTCAAACAAGCAGAACACCCTGGATGATAGCAACGAGCAATACTACGCTTTTTCTTTTTCTTGTAATTTGAGGTATGCCTTTTGTTCCTGAGAACGTGCAGAAGTCACTCTCAACAAGTATCACGCCATTTCACTGATGAATGCCGTCCAGGCATAGTCCTGTCACTGGAAGATAAGACAATAGTATATTTCATTTCATAAAATTACTTCCAAGTGCTTCATCTTGGGTAAACATTGAACTCTTATTGAAAGTTATTTTCTTTGTGAATCAAAAAAACGACAAAAAAAAAAGTTATTTCGGGACTGTTTACATTTTTCTCTATTGCGAATCAGATGGCTCTTATGAACGTAAAGGGGAAAAAATAGGAATCATTGCAAAAACAATGAGTAGATAGATAGGAAACATGCTGTCCCACCCCAGAAATATAAATACAAAATAATACAATTAATGATAATCATCCTATTCGTTTCAAGATAAAGTAATTGATGTAATATGTTTTTCGTTGTAGATTGTAGTCAGTCCATTTTTTTTTTTTTTTTTGGTTTTATTTTCTGCTTTGGCTTATAGATGTTTTATCGTAAAAGTGGTTAATGTGCGACTTTCTCTTTCCTGAAGGGACAAAACATCATGAAAGAAATAACTGCCGGCATCATCTACATGTACACTGGCGCCAAGTCATTTTAAAGGAGCACGGGTATTTGTGAAATACATCTTACATAACTTTTTGCACTTTCTTCATCCAAATCGTGTAGACGCATATCTCTGCAACAGATTTGTTGTAAATAATGTTTTGCCAATGACAGGTTCTGTTGGAAGTGCCCCAATAGAGAGAAAAATGTCTTTTATCCCCCCATATTGAACATGGAACGCTCTAAGGTCGAAGGTTATCAATGTTTACTTGAACTCCGCAGGTAGATAGAAAAGGCCTTCGACCAAGAACATTCCCGCTGCAAAGCTGGGGCGAGACAGAGGCATAAAACTCATACTCATTATCTTGCGAGCGTCAAAATTCGAAAATAATCTCTTTTCCTCTCTACTGGGGCTCTTTCTAACAGAATTTGTCATGGAGTAGATATGCATCTACTCCATTTTGAGAAGTAAAGTGCAAAACTTTATGTAAGATGTAAGTATTCATCCTCCTTTTAAATGTATTGCATTTTGTGATAAGATTCTGCAATCTGCACCTGTACATTATAGTAAAGGGTCATATGTACATGACTGTACATTTCGATAGACAAGACGCCAAATTTTGATCTCATGCTGACGCTTTAAAGAGAGTCAAAATTTTGAAGATTGATTAAGACGTAACGCGATACATCATAATTGTGATATTCGACCGTCACGAGTGTTATTCAGTCCTTAATTTATTACTTAGTGAGAGTCTCTTGAAACCAACTGTAATAGATATTGTCTAGTCATACACTGCAGTGGGACAATTATGACAACATTGTAAGCAACCTATACTAACAGAGACAACAGTAGTAACACACTAATGATGGGACAATGCGTGTAAATGTGTAATTACTGAGTACAATCTCACATCAACATAAATAATAAGTTACCAATTATAAGTATCACCCCATAATAATAATAATAATAAAATGTATAATACAATAAAAAGTGTATTTCCCTCCATACGTCATTTGAAATTAGGTTTTGTGACCCATCTTTTCATTAAATATCACCTTCAGTATCTTTTACCTTAAATCCTTTGAAGGATAAGGAAAATGACGATCTTTTTTTCCCTCAATACTTTAAGATGAGTTTAGCATTGTATTTGGTAAATGTCAAAGAACAACAGAACACAACTCGTGATGACGAGTACTATGATCGTTACTGTGTACTGTAAATTTGTTTACAAATGCCACTACTCGTTAAAGTCGATATCAAAATAGAGTACAATTAATGCTACTATTAACTTGTGATTACAAAAGTTTATGATGATGAAAATCTGCCGTCTTGGCGCCAAGGCTTTTACTGCATGGTTGATTTATTTACATATTTTCGGTGTTTCATTAATCCTAACTTTGTCACACCAGTTGCAATTATAGATGTCTCCGTCAATTCACATACTAATAAACATTTATGACATGAAACGTAGCATTGCTGAGAAGCTAATTATTCTTTCGGCATAGCCCATTATGATAATAGTAAATAAAGATGAACAAAAAATGCTTCCATCATCAGTTTTACATGTCCATGACTGTTTTTCGAATAGATAATAGATGTAATTATAAAAAAAAAAAATCAATCGCGCAACCGCTACATGTTGGATCTGTATGTAGTTGACAATTGGGGTTCGAGGTCAAGGCTGAAGGCCTACAAGTGTCTTTATTTATTGATATGAGCCAAGTTGTTACAGGTTTGGGTAATGTGAAATCCTATAAGAAAATTACCTGAAATTTCTTCTTTTTTTTATAAATGTGGTCAGTCGCGATACACACGGGACACGGGATTCTAATCTATATATTAATTTGCCAAACTGGGATCACTTTGTTCCACAGCAAAGGATGAAAATGTAGTTTTCCTCCATGCGCTCTTTTTTGTTCTCTATGGGAATTCAACCAGCCACAGTAAAGTCGAGGTATGACTGTGAGGTTCTTCAAGTATCTTACAAGACAGATTTTAACTAACACCTTTTAACACGAATGTGTAATTCAATAAATCGAACACGAATGCCCCTGAGCATCTGCATCAATGAAGAAATCCAGGAGCCTGTTTTTTTTTCTGGTTTTATCTATAAGTTTAATAGAAATGCAATACCATAAAATTCGGTTTTGTAATGAGTTTCATTTTATATGCAACTAGGCTAAAATCGACAGTCCGTTTGCATCGTTCTGGTATCCTTTCGGCACCTGCGTATGCTCAATGCAGGAGAAATAAGTGTGGGTTGTAGTCGATGAAAGTTTTTCATTTCAAAGAATTCATTATGTTCTTTCATTCTTCAACACTGTCGAGTCTATGGTACCATTTTTGTTGATCGTTGAAAGGTATTCAGTTGTATTTTACGATGTTTTTTTTTATTCGCGTGGATTTTCGTGACACAATCAATCAATCGATCGATCGGACAATGAATCAATTAATGAATCAATCAATAAAACAAGAGCAAAAAGACTCTTGATCTTGTGGATTTCAGTATGTATGCATATATAATTTCAAATTAGTTGAGTCGATGGTTGGATGCTCTTTTTAACCTAAGTGAGGGATGCCTTAGAAACGAGTTGTTTGTTAGCGAATCCTGTGCATGTCCTGACGGACTACTGATGAAATTGAAAAAAAAAAGTTCACGACTGATATATCAACTGTAGTTATGGTAACAGGTACAATGTCTATTCCCAAAGCACAAAGCGCAGATTCAATTTAGAGAGCTAATTTGATACGCACAAGATTTCCTCTGTGTGATTAAAGATCGGTACGTTACCGTCTGGTATAAGTGCAGGTTATGTGAAAAGTCCATTAGCTATGTCTGTAACGTGAATCCGTATTACGCACATTGAAAACCACGTACAGAATTTCTGGTAGAGTGCAGTAAGGTACACATGTTTATCCTTGCACGTATAGAAAGGTGACATTCAGCCCTAGATAGATCTGTGAAGTGTAATGTGTCTCAATTTCCTTTAATCCCTGCAACCCATTTCAGGGCAAAAATAATGGCGTTGAACGTGTCCAATAATAAATTGGAAACATTGATCCTTGAAATATGAAATTATATTGTCAAGAAAAATCTCAGATGACCCTCAGATTTATAATTCTTTTTGACCAATTAAAAGTCTTGGTTGGACTTTTGTTCCATTCCATTTCAACACCGTCTACATGACACCTTTCTCTTTACAAAGGACCGTATTCGCACGGTATGAAATATAAAATTCCTGAAAACGAAGTTTTATGTAACTGCAGTCATTACTAAAGGGATTCTTGTAAACACCCAAATGTGATCATTTCCAGTGTCACACGGTTCGTTGAGAATACATTTCTCCTCCTCATGGAATGTATAACGTATGCTTAATCTTGCGTTTTGTTCATTTCCCCAGGTAGTACTATATTCGTTCATAAAACAAGTGTGAATATTGCCCATCCCTTTCCATTTTCAACCCTTGCGTAATTACTTAACCACTCGTCCAGTTAATGTCGAGACATATATACACGAAAGCAGGCGCACAACAAGCAGATACCAATAGATTTTAAGCAAAAATAGAAACTATTCACTGAAGAAATTTTCCTTTCATCTGACCTCGTTGTATATACTAACACATCAAAAGTTATGACATCCTTGTTACCTCATCGTTAATGATTATTCACCTTTGTACGATATTACGATAGAGGGGTGTTAGGTGCCATCTGGATATTTTTATTATTTCTTTGCAACCTATTTGATTGTCGAATATAAACTTATTTTAATGACTTGCAAAGATATGACCTACAAAAAGCTCAATTGGAATACTTAAAGGCTGTATTGCATCACTCTAAGGTATATTTTTAAATCCCGGAAAACAAAATTCTCAACTGGTTCTAAGTTACAGTACTCTCAGATTGAGAGCAAATTCGAAAGATGCATAGCAGCTCGTATTACACAGCATACACAGGGATCCCTTGTTTTGATTACACATATGGAGAAATTTAAGACAAGCTGAGGGAGGGACTAGAGGTAGGTGGTTGGGAGAATTGAAACTGTCTGGGGTGATGAGTTTTTGTCCTTAACATAACATTGTAGTGTACTAAAATATATGAAAAATGTGGTTTTCTTAATCAATTGTGCTATGCTATGCTGTGCTATGCCATACCATGCCATACCATACTATACTTCAGTACACGAGACAAGACTAGACTATGATACTCTGATACACTGGCACTTTTATAATGCAGACGATATTATTGTTCTGGCTGAAGAAACAGAATTGTAATTAGCCTTGAATGGTGGATGTGATTATTGTAAGGACTTGGAACATGACAGTTGACGCAAGTAAAGCCCTTTTTTTTTATTCTCCAGGGTCACAGGTAGAAAAAGAACAAACTTTACCCTTTGAAAATTACAAGTGGAAATTAGTTAAAGTCATACATATCTAGGAATTGTCATAAATTACAAAAGTAGATACACTGATGCTGCTATGTAACGAATCGATTAGGCAAGACTTGCTATGTACGGTGTGTTAGATAAAACTTTCACTGTTCCGTCTTCCGTTGCAAGTTAAACTGACGGTAATATGACCAATTAGTAATCTCCGTCTCACTTCATGATTGTGAGATGTGGGATCTGAAGACCTTAACCAGCTGGATACTTTTCATATTAATTGTTTAAGTTCATATTAACACTTAATTTGAATACCGCCATTTGCGTGGTGTATAGTGAGCTTGGGAGGAATAAATTACTTTAAACAATGGAAATAAAGATGATTAACTTTTCTTACCAAATTATTACTGGTACCAAACTTACGCTGTCGCATGTGGTACATCATTTCTTGGGAGCTCTCTTAAGTCAAGTTACTTGCAGTTACTTTGGGAATTTAAAGACGGAAGCATTAATTGTAAAATCTAGAATTTTTTTTTTTTTTGTAATTAATCAGACCGCAATGGGATAGACCAGGTCGATAATATGCATGTTCCTACTCCAAAATCGTGGTTGGGTACTTTGATTATTAGAAACTTGAGGGATATCAAACAAACAGGAGTGGTTGGCCTAGGTGAAAACTATACAAAATGCTCAAACCAAAAAAAACTGAGTTTTGAAAATTATTTAGTAAGTTTGAGTCTGTCTTTTTTCTCTGAAGTGTAGATTTCAGTTTAGAGATACCGACATTCCTCCTACCTTTGGTAGATACCAATGTCTTTGTTCACAGAAGAGGTTGTACTTTCAGTTCAAATAACCAAATCGGTGATGAATCGGTGGGAAAAAACAAAAGGTTATATGAATGATCTATTGCTGAAGTGGTTATTCTCTAAATATTACTGCCAGTATTTGAGCACCAAAGGGTTTAAACATTTCCCTGTACTAACATGTCTTGCATTTTCTTTGAATACCTTTTTTTTTTTGCATTCCCTTCTGTACGTTCATTTAGGTTCTCATACCTCTTATAAGTATAAAATAAACTGAACTGAACAGGACTGGACAGTACAAACTCAGTGTAGTATACAATGCATACACAATACTGTATACTAAAATACAACACAGTACTTTGGTTTGTCGTGCAAAAAGAACACACTGCAATTAAAACTCTGTAAGTGAGTTGAATTTAAAGAAGAAAAGTCACTAACGAAAAACACCCGCCAATACAACGTTCGCGACAGTAATCATCCTATCATCCCCGCCCCCCTCCTAGTCCCCCATACTGTATCAGAAACATAGAACTGTGACAGTAAGTGATGCAAATTTTTAGCCTTTTGAGCCGGTGATACAAACAGAAAAGAATAGATAACGTTAGCCCAAACTGCCGACAAGAACCATCAGAACCTTAGGAAAAACAATGGAGTGTAAATTTCAGTTTACAGATCGTGCAATACGTTACTCCTATAAATGTATACATTCTATCTTTCACTTGACTTAACTCTTCGTTTTTTTACAACATAAATCACCAAACACCTACACTTAATTTGTAACTTTTATCCACTTGACGCTAGTCATCTAAGCTTCCGAAGGTTGCACATGGGAAATTATTTGACTAACACACTTAGTTGAACTAACTTCACCTAAATGGCAAAATTGTTGTATCATTTACCTCATTTACCTTGTATAGTCCCCGTTCTTGAAACCTACTCATATAATGTTCGAATGCCATCGTTTTTATTTGCGCAATTCATGTATCTGTACTTACTAAATCCCACCGAACTTCAAGTCTCCTATCCTTCCAGGTGAAAGCTACCTCACGAGAAGTGGTTACTACAGCACATGTTTACCTATGATGGGTCGATTAAACACCTTTGCGTGTAAAATCACATCACGCATACTGCTGGTATGTCGCTAGTGTCAGAAGAATATTAGTGGCGTCTAAACGGCTGTTTTTCCTCAAATATGTATGAATTATGTTTCTCTCGGAGACTGAAGATTATTTGCGCTAATTGAGTTAAACATCCTCTCCAGCGCTTCAAACGGTGACAGCTCTGTCGCCTGCTGAGTGGCCATACACATTAGGCTTTAGAGAGAGAGAGATAGATACATAGAACGAGTGAGAAAGATGCGAAAGAGAGAAAAGAAGATAAAATGGGCCATGAGAGGAGAGGTATAGCGTAACCAACTAAAGTAACGGCGTAAGCTTCAATCGCATATATTCCACACAGCTCCACGCGAGATTGCCAGGAAGGTATCGAGCAATCAAAGTGAACTGAATATGGCTTTGTTTACGGTTAAGTTGTGGCAAAAGTAACAGTAAAGCACGAGACATACCAGAAAAACTACCACGGCACACTCCTCATCCATAGATAAAATTTAACTATTTGAATAAAAGTGCTTCGTTAAATTGCGATGCTTTTGAAATTCCACCTGTTCATGCAACGCCCCTCCCCCCCTCCACTGTGTGTTAAGAGAAATTACGACGGGGCAGAATCTTTTGAGTTTTGCCATAACAAAAAAATGAAGTCATCTTCGTACGATGATCTCATTCTTATTTTTTCGTTTCGCGATACTAAGGAATATCTTAAAAATTGAAAAGAACGTTGAGCATGATGAATTAACACGCATTTTCGGACAAAGACATTTGTTCACTGTTTTTCTGTCTCTCTCTCTCCCTATCTCGCTCTCTCTTTCTTTAATTCCTTCAGGGCATTAACAATCTTGCACGTTTCCTACGTCACGAGATACACGACCTCATTGTCTCGTAGAGCTGGTTCCCATTCATCCTTCGATATTGGAGTGATATACATTACTTTACGGGTTACACTCGTGGGTGAATCTGCTAATAACGTGATTAGTACAGTCTTCCATGAGGATTTTTAACTCAATCTTTACTTTGATGTCGTCATTCGAGAGACACCTGCTCAAAAAAGTGTTCTATTCTTCTTGCGTGGTAACTTTTCTTTCTTCACTTTTTTTTTCAGTTTCCAAGATTAATTAATAATTGAAACGTTTCGATATATTGAGATAGGGAGAGAAGGTGTAGCGATAATCGAAACTGACGCAAACTGGGTGAGGTTGAGAAACTCTCTTCCAGCAGCTTGAAATAGAGAAGGTATGGAGTTTGCTCCTGGAAAACTGACACCTCTAAATGTATTTTCTCATTAGAATAGGTGATGACTGTTTTATTATTTAGCTCCATGTCTCATCATTACAACAGGTGTTTAAAATATGCCATAGATCATTGGTCTACTCAGAGAATTCTGAAGCACACACACACACGTACACTTTTGGAGACTTTTGGAGAATATGGCTAATAAAATTTCTATTGGACATCAGTTTCCATCGCATCGTACGGATACATAGAGAATAAGAAATCATTTAAGCAACTAACGATATAATCAGGTACGATATGAATTTCCTATTTCACTGCCCTAAACTATCTGTGGAGTTTCCATTGTACATATCCCGCTTAGAAAGAAAGGAAAAACAGTTCATGTTTCACTGTTTGTAATATTTTGAATGTTAAGGTAGTAATGATATACACTGCTATAACTTCCACCCATCTGCCCTCTGCCTATTAAATGAGGAAATGAATGTGCCGAATCTCCTATAAATGACAGGGAAAACAGAAGCAATAATTTAGGTCAAGCATAACGAAAAAGCATCCATCTTGTACTTGTTACACATTCTCCGACTTCTTAAACATTCATGTAGGTTTCTATTTTGAATTGGACATCAGGTTCCATCGCATTGTACGGATACATAGAGAATAAGAGAGCATTTAAGCAACTAACGATATAATCAGGTACGATATGAATTTCCTATTTCACTGCCCTAAACTATCTGTGGAGTTTCCATTGTACATATCCCGCTTAGAAAGAAAGGAAAAACAGTTCATGTTTCAATGTTCGTAATGTTTTGAATGTTAAGGTAGTAATGACATACACTGCTATAACATCCACCCATCTGTCCTCTCCCTTTTAAATGGATATGTCGAATGTCTTATAAATGCCAGGGAAAACAGTAGCAATAATTTAAGTCAAGCATAACGAAAAGCATACATCTTTTACTTCTTAAACATTCATGTAGGTTTCTAAAAAAGTACAAGTAAGAGAAACATTGATCATTACTCTTAAATAAAATTTCGTTTGATGCAATTTGTTGGATTTGATCAGATTCTTTCAACTCTTTTCTCGTGTTAATAAATAGTTTTATGACATATTCCAATGGATACATCACCTCTCACAGTTATAAGATATCCATTTTCATTTGGGACGTCATCTGTGTTATCTGCAGATTATGTGATCTTTTTTCTTATTCTTATTCTTATGCCCTTCCGTTCTCCTTTGCCTTCACCTGCCATCTACAGGCAATTCATCCTGTATCTTTTATTTGGCATACCCCTACAAAGAGTGTTGTCTCCTCTTCCGTAGTTCATTTAGTCTTACTGATTTTTTTGGTTCCATCTAATACCTGTATGTATTATACGTCATCATTGCTGTATTTTTGCCAGTTACCTTTTACTTCACTCTAGTCCTATGGCAGGACCCTATACTTGAATCAAGCAAGTGATGACCCACTCTGCTAAAGAGATCCTTCAAGTTTGTGGGGCTTGAACATCAATAGGCGACTTCAAGATATTATTCCTGATACAGCAGTCTTTACATCTACACCACTTTAATTAACCAAATCTGCATCTCACAGTAACGCGATGCTCCTGCACTATCGCTGAATGCTTACATGGTCAATGATGGAGACTGAAAATATGTACGTAATTCTGCTACCGACGCTTTCCTGTCAACATAATTAGAATTCTTCTAAGTTAAATGAAAATGGCGCCAATATCCTAAGATAAACTCCACTTATCTCCTACGACCCTTACTTTAATCGATTAAGAGATATCTGATGATCGGTAGGAATGACAATTCACTCACCTCCGGACCGCATTGACAATCTATATAGATGGGCAGACCGCTACCTCTCCTGTCATAATCACTAGTTTATCAACAGAGCTGCCAGGCTCTTATATCAGATGTTGCTATTACTACAACAGGCACATGTAAAGGATAATCTATGTAGAGAGAAGAAGATGATGTAGAGGATGACTGCTGCATACTCTGTCACATTGATATCACGTGGTGATTGCAATTAACGGTGTTAATTGTACATACTGACGACTTGCTCCATCTGTCAAGAGAGTGGACCGTTTCACAAATGGCAGATAATAAAGCCTGTCGTAGTATGACCTAAGTAAAAATCCCAAGAAGGAAACTTATTCAACCGATGATGCATTAATAGATCTTGTAATGATCTTTCTGTACAGGGCTGTCATTACCTTCCATATTTTCGTCATGGTACATTTCACAGTAACGTTGAGGGTAGTCCAACATCACGGGGCGTGTATATTATATATCCATATGAAATATCCAGATGCCACGGCCACATTGCATTAGCTATGAATACATATTTAACGAGTTGTATTCAACTTAAATTCACTCAACTGTTCTTTGTTGGCAACCTATTAACGTTCACGGGATCAGACAGTCTGATATTAACTAATCGACTAATGATCAACTAATACTGCATGGCAGTTGCGTACATGTAACAGGCACTACACCCATGGACACTTTATTAGTATGCGACTCCCTCGCAACAACTCACAGACGTATGAAGAGCACGTAGGTACGACAGTTAATAAAAGACACATAAACCCACCAGAGTTATGTGTAATGCAACACTTTAAGTAGACTCTTCGAACATCATGTGACTACGTTCGCATTGCTAAGATAAACAGAGCAAGAAATATCATATTGAGTGCAGCCATGCCGAACATACTTATGGCTTCTATATACTTCATGGCTAGCACAATAAGCACGTAAATGCTTTGTGTTGTAACTCACCAACACATGTTATCATTTTGCCGCTTTTATACGCCTCCTTGCTAAATCTTCAAGTTAGCTCACAATGAAATTTGGCTTGTTCAACATGTTGCAAATACATGTAGCTTTTAAAGCACCTCTGGTTTAAGGCATATGATCATGTAATAACACACAAACATATAAAACCTTATCAGAGGGTACGGAAAGATGCATATATATGTTACGTAAGTGTTCTGATTGGTTGTTAATAAACCATAAACCGAGTTAATAAACCATAACGCTTCTTCTTACCTACCGACAAAAACGACATGTAACACATGTTCCAAAAGATGAATATATAATGTTTACCATGATACACTAAGCGATAGGTTGTTGGAATATATTTTGCTATAGGCACATCGAAAAGATTTGGTTCTTGAACCAAAGCTTTCACATGCCTAATTTTAAATCCTACAGGCTTAGTAGCCATTTGATTCTTCATCTGGTCTTTTTATTTTGTTGAATTTTTGCATTAATTTGCAGGAGCCCATGCATCTTTGAAGCCCATTTTCTTTTCCTGTCCTACGTGAAACTTCATTAAGTAAAACGTTTAAAGATATACACTCAATTTCAAATGGCAGATTAACAAGAATATGTCCTTCTCGTACTACTCATATTACCTGTTTGTTTCTAATTTAAATACGGCTGATAGATTACTGTTTCTTACATTGGATATTATGTAGATATGGTTTGTATATTCAAGTCACCCCAAAACAGTATGACAGTGATCATATTTTGTGACATGGTGAATTGGCATTCGACAAAAAAAAAACAAGGAAAGAAAGAAAGTAATTAAGTAGTGGAAGAATGACATCTTGAATTATTGTGCAATCTACCATTTTAAATTAAATGAATAAGATTCAAACTTTTTAAATCTCAGCTCAGAATTGTTCCGATGAGAGTTTGCTGCATTTGGATTCATTTTCTTAAGCATTGTGACATACATTTCTGAAGATTTAGATTTTTAGTTGCGTTCTTAAAAGGTCATCAAATGTTTATCTGTTAGTCACGTGAGAGACTCGATAAGACTTAAATGTAATTGAAAGAAATTTAATTCTGTTTACATTCTTCTATAACTCGATTCTTTCTCTCATTATTTTTTAGTTTTGATTGTTTTGATCTCTTCGAAGTGAGGGATAAGGTGAGATTAACAAGCAATTTTGTTGAGAGATATTAATTTCCTGTGACACTTTTCACTTGAAAACTATTTGAGTCTGCAATAAAGTTGTTAGTTTTAAAGTCAGTTACCAATTCATAGCAACTTTCTTTTCTGTATTTTTTTGTCTTCAGATTCATCGAGATGTCTCCTGCCGTCCCCATTGTCTAACATCCCTTGACGGGTAGGACTTTCCCTCTATGGATCGATTCTCGTTCTCTTTGTTTTTTATTGCTTTCGAAGACATCCCGTTGAAACCAATTGCACAACCGTTGGCATGACCAAATGCTGGCACAGTCAGCGGCATGTGAGGATTTAAGAAACTAATTTCCGTGGAATAATAAACATCTCTATTTAACTTGCGTTATGTCCTTATACATTTAATGATGAATCAGCCATTTGTGCCACCCTCGTTTGACGTACCACTTTCTTAAAAAAATAAATATACTTGTCCAAACTATGTGGAGCAGCTGCACATACCATCGGGTTTGTTTTCGAACACCCTTGTTGTTTGTTTGTGTGGTTTTTTTTTTTTAATTTTACTCTCTAACTGTATTTCAACAAGGGAACAAGGAAAACCAAAGAACACACTTGTCCAGATAAAGTACAGACATGTCTTACAACAGACTTAGTGTTTTACTCTCATGAGACGATTTAAAATCCTATTTTTGTGATGGTCGTGGAATAAAAAGAATTAATAATGTTTAGGGAATATTCAGGATCTCGGTTTTGCTAATATCGAACAAAGGAATGCAAAAATGGAGCTGATTTATTATTCAGAAATTAGAAACTAAGACTTTCTCGAGGCCGTCATAGATCCTCCATAAATCAGCAAAGATTGTTACTTTTCTCTGAGAGCAAGTACCTCGACAGTTTAGCTCTTTGTTGCACTGTAACAGTATTGTTCATTGGTAATTAGTAGAGACACAATAACAAATAAGGGGTGAATTGCTTTCAGTTAGTGATAATAACTTTCAGAATCAGAAACTGTCGACGTCATTCCATACGTCATCATTGAGGAGTAACTCTACCAATGTTCATATAAGTAGCAACTTCCCTTGTGTCCTTGCCGGTGTCCACTTTAAGTTGACATCTCTTGTGTCTTATTTCTGAGGTTGCTTTCTTGTTTTTGTACTACATGAGTGCCGTTTGGTGATAGAAATCACAACTTGATCAAAAAATTATAATCTGAATTAATGATTAATGTTGAAAACATCATTTCGATGTGCGGCGATACCTGATCAGTTTGATATCAAAACAATGAAGTTCATTTTAAATGTGTCTCATCGAACATGAAGTGCTAAGAAAGAACAGAAAGCAGTCATTGATCTAATACTAATTAAAGTAAATTTTTCCTATATTACGATAATCTGAGTAAATTTGATCTCTGAATGATATTTGATGGAGTTTGCTTTCTTGTGTACCTCATGAGTACCGTTTTGTGATGAAAATCACGACAGTGATCAACAAATTTTAATCTGAATGAACGACTTATTTTGGCGAAATTTATTTCAGGGCTCAACAATACCTGATCGGTCCGATGTCAACACAATGAATGCGATTTATTTCTTTCCCTCCGGAAATGAAGTGCTGAGAAAGAAAGTTAACATTCATTGATCTAATATCAATCGAAGTGTTTATTTTGCTTACAGTAACCTGAGTAAAATATGTTGTTGGAATCTTCCATCAACAGAAAGAATGACGCTTCATCTGAGACCCATCTGGTCGATGTTTACAAACTAAACTTACTCTCAAGACTGCAAATCTTAACGAATGAAAATCGGCATACTTTCGAAAAAATCAGTCTTTTCACTCGTGTTTCCTCACATCGATTACATGTGCTGATGAATATTGTTGCAAGTGTTACCAACGTCAACACTAATCTGTATGCTATCAACATAATGACGTCATTTTTGTACATTACATGTGCATGGCACATGTCAATGACCTTTATATACTGTATTCTTTAACAAACTCTAATATGTCATCTATCAACAAACTTTCTTAACATGATCTTAAAAATCAACGTTACTGCGCGTGACCGACTCCCATTGATGACCACCGCTCTACATAAAACAATGAAACCAATTAACACCAGCACTCGACAGCGTTTACATCCATTTCCTTTGATAAAACTGTTACTAGGAGAAACGAGGAGATCAGCAAGAAAAACTACAATTCTGTGACAGTTTTAATGGCCTGTCAGAAGCTTCCCTTGCAGCAAATGCCACATTTAAATTCATCCTTAACTCATATACAAATCGGGCACCCAGTTCCAGGGAGTGCTTGAAAATAAAAAAAACGTGTGTTTATCTCCTCACGTAATTTGTTCATTGAAATATAAAAAGCGTCATTAACTTGGACATGTGAATGGTTCCTAACTATAAAGTAGATTTTTACTCTTTTTTAAAGTTTCCCTTCTGGCGACAAGGAATCAGTGTATATTTTCCTTTCTCTATCTATTAATTCCAACGAAAGCATGGTCATTAACAGTTCAAACATTAAAAGCATTTTTCATATTTGTACGTATGTATATATGATTGAGTCGCAATTACGTCACAAACATCATCAAAAGATATTATTTTTACAAAAAGAAACATAAGCGAGGACAGTTCTATTTAATGGAATGTAGCAATTAAATAAGAAAGACATCAAGCAGCCTTACATTTGGCTATTTTCACTTATCCAGGAGATAAGAGTTCTTATGGGATTTGTTTTAAAACTGGTCGAGTACAGGTCCCCCCCCCCCCCAAAAAAAAAAAACAATGAAAAACTGATAAAATGATTCTTTTTCACCTGAAACGCACAGAAGATCATGCGGCAAATATCAATTTTGCACACTTATTTAGGTTTTCTTGTTGAATGCAGGAACAACCTAGTCACATCAACTTCAATTTCTGTTGTTAGTCTTAGTTAATGGCATTGCGGGTTTGTGTTCTTCATGTTAAGTGGGTAAAGTATTTGTGTGTAAACTTATTTTGCCCTCTTAGACTAGTGTTTCGCCCCTTTCAGTGAGGCTCTTCTGTTTGGAGTGTTAGTTAAAATGCCGTGATGACCCAATAAAAACAGAATCAGCAGGCATAATGCGGTTAAAATTGAACCCGTCGCAGATAGTCGATAAATAACACACTTCACTGATAACGAAGCTATTATACTACCAATGTCACCGATGGTTACAAAACTGAGCAATTAATAATCAGACAACTCTGTCTCAACTGCGTGTGTCACAGATAATTACTGAATTAAAAAAGCTTTCTCTAACACCCTACCACGATTAAATTCGGACAATGTCAGCGATAACAAAACGACACGTCTCTGATTTAACGGAGACTGAATTGCGATTGAAACAATTTTAAACTGGACTGAGTTGTTATCAATGTTCCCTGAAAGACAATGACCGATATTATCACATCTCGAGTGGCACTGTGAGGGGTTAGGGTACCGATCGCTGTTGAGTAAAAGGTACGATGCATAACTCATCAAACAAAGAGTGAATTGACATGAATTTTAACGCCAGTGATTTTGGTGTGGGCCAATCATACTTGAGTATAATAGTCGACACCACAACAGACGATCATCAGGCAAGCCGCCCGATGATCGCCACACAAAGCCCGTGAAACTCAGAGTAGCAATGATCCTCTAAACATATCGTGTTATAAAAGTTATAAAAGTTATGTAAGGTGCATTTCACAACTGCCTATCCTTCCTCCGTTAATCTTGTTTTCACGTTCAGGTTAAAGTTACATCTAACTTTGGGGAGGCCTATCCCCACTGAGGTTTTGTTTCAACATAACATTAAATTGAAAACACGAGAAGCTGTGGGAAATAGGGACTAAATTAATCTGTTCGCTTTCCCTCCACCTCTCCCTGTCTCCACTCTCTCTAACTCTCTCTGTCTGTTTGAAGTTAATGCACTTGTGATCTAGTCAGACACATGAAGAACCAGTAAAAGGGTAACACTGAGTTGGGAATGTGATTCCAGAAATGCAATCCTTACAAAGCATACGAAACGTGTTCACTCCTTTGCATTGAAACTCTGCCGCATTAGCTGAAACAAATTTCTACGTATGATAAAATGGTGTTGAATATCATCTGATTCACTGCAGTTTAAGCGGAACGACGGATTGCTGTCGCAGGTTTTGATTAACTTCACAGATTTCTCTAAGTACAGCCAGATAGCAGCAGGCTAACCTTGATATTATTGAATATGGGTTATATTACAATCCGTAATTATTTGCATTTATGCAAAATCTCGTGCAAAGATAGGAAATCAGTGCCGTTGATTTTATTCGATGTATTTTGATAAATATGAGTGGTATAGTTCCGATGAATTACAACACAGTGTTACTGTTATAGATGTTAATTTCTGTGTATATGCTGCTCTTGTACACAGATGTTGACGTAATGTATACATAGATGTTGATTCATGGTCGATTATTGATTCATGGTTCATGGTCTTTGAACATACCTTCAATGACGAAGAATCGATGGATATTCCCCCATTATGATATAAATTAGAAACAACTTCCGTGAGAAGATCGTGAATATGTGAAAATAAGAAATGTATAAGAAAATGAGCTATTCAGAAAAAATCTCATGCTTTAACGGACAATCGATATTAACGATATCCTATCACTGAACTTGATATGTTTCCAACGTAGTACACGGTGTTTCACGGACACTTTGTGACGTTGCCTTCGTATATTATTGGACGTGTGTAAGATTTGTTCGCTTTCTACATGCAGTGGTTATGATTGAATTATCTCCAAGACGGTCGATACCTCCTCTCCGTAAAATAAATAGCCAGAAACGGGCTCTCTATTTGCGTTCATTCGAATCTAATAAGGCGCAGTAGTTTCCTTTGTGTAAAGTATTTACCATCATTTTGTCGTCTTTTCGCGGGGAGATGGATGAAGACTTTCTTCTGTGTTGAGATAACACATGTTAAAATGAAGAGAAGTGTATTAGTTTAGACCTTAATTGAAGTAGATTTCTCCTTGCTCTGATCGCATGATATTGTTTATGTTTGCTACTGTCTCTGCATGTACAATGCATTACTTCACACATCAGCAGAACGAAGATGTACATAAAACATTTTTACTTTACTATTTATATACGTGTGTACATATATTCCAGATTTAATATGAAATCCATGGAATTTAGTTCCAATGTCACCCAAATGAATGCTTTAAATTTCCTCTTAAGAACTCAATGTGAAGTGCGTAATCCGCAAGTGTGGTAGCAGTTGTGACTTACATGATCATATGATGTTTAAATTATGCTTTGTTGACCGAGTTCGGAGGGGTAAGATGGGTTCTTCCAACTAGATACCAACTAGATAAGACGGTTCTTCAAGAGCTGCATGTAATTTGCATGAGCCTGACATGCTTCAACGAAAAACAACCACAGAAAGGTTACCCCACTGAAGCTCAAATGATAGAAGAAACTCATCCATCCATCCAACTGTTTCGTGTTTGTGTTTCAAACACTGATATAAAGGTAAAATGGCAGTGAATTTTCATATTCAGAGCTACATTTTCACTCTTTTGGGGCGATTCATTGTAACTGTTATCCCACTAATCATGTGTTTAAGCCCACTGTGTTATCTTGTGATACGTTAGGACAAATATCAAGTAATGAACAGGTGCTCGCTAACCGTAAGGATGAACACCAACTTATCAACAATTGATCAGGTTAAAAGATTGATGTAAGTTCCTTCACCAATTTATTACGAAAGGGCACACATCAAGCTTAGTTGCGTCATTTCCGGTTTTCTTTTTAACATTTGCAATAAAATAACATATGATGAAGATGTACATGATATCATTGTTATATGTTTACGTCAATATCACCGATTTACATTAAAAACCATTGGACGGATGATGGGCGAATAAAAAATAAAACTAATCCTTCCAGTCATCATTAAAAAAATGAAAATGATACAGTGCTCGTATACACGTTAAGCAACAACATGAGTTACAATATTGACACAGCATATATAGGAAAAAAATTCTATTAGTTTTTATTTTCAAATGAACGCACTTGATTCTTATATTTTTTTTTTCTAAACATAAACAATTCAGAATTTGGAAGGTAAGAGCCTTGCTACTTTCGCCCAGCTAATTAGTATGATATGTAAATGTTCTATACCGATAAGTTAAAACGGATATCAACGATCATCAATAATCACTGAGCACCAGTCATGCGGTTCCTACTTCTACCAGTACCGATATCTTGAAATGAAGTAGAAATCATTTGTTCGATATATCGAACTGCCTGTAACGTAGTGATAAATTAATGTAAAGATCGTTCTAGCTCTCACCCAAAATGTAAGCAAATGTAAACACAGTATTGGAAATAGTAAATACTGCTTTATACAGTGTCATTTTTGTCGTTTATTATGCAAGTTGTGGGATATTCCAAATTCACCTGAAGGTCATTGAATGTCGTTTCATTTGTACTGTTTATTCAATTCAAAGTACCCGAGGTTTTGATCTTTGAGATATAAGGTATCACGCCCAGCGATGAGGTGATGATAGCCATCAGCTCTTGTCCATAAAATACTAAGCTGCTGAATTTTATTCCTCGACATGATCAATCTGAAAGATTTTTTATTCATTTATTCGTAATCACTTCTTACCACAATTGAAAATTCATCCTTTATGTAGTTCTTTTGAAGGAAAACCAAATCGAAACCATGTCAAATTATTTTCAGTGCAATAAGGACTCTCAGACTCTTAGTTAAGAAAGGACAGTGACCCCCTTCCCTCTAAAAATTTAAGCCCTCCCCTAGCATTTCGAGGGTCGTACTAATTGTTAACATTAAAACTGGCTACTGACCTGGTACGACTTACAAATGGTTTTAGCTATTACAATGGAAATCTACGTTTCAAATGTTCTTCAAGATTACAAATATTATTTGCCCATAGTACATTGCACAAATGTGTGTTTATTTGTTTTCTTGATTGCACAAACAGTTTGTTACATGTTATATTTTGGTATATAGATGAGCAAATGTTGCGGTGACTAAGAAAAGTTCATGTTTTAATGAGATACACCAGCAAAATTAATTACAGAATTTGATCTATTTTTCAGTAGAAAAATTTAATTTCTGCAAAGAATACTTTTAGGCATGTATCGGAACTTCTGCATGCATAAGATACACTGCAATATGTTTCTTTGCTGTAACATAATACTCAATTAAGACAGGATTGTAAAATTCAGGATATTACGTTTAAAGTTTGTCAATACGCGTTAAAGTTATAGCTACATGTGTTATATCTAACTACCAGTGCGATTATGATTGCAAATCTATGAAAGCCTTAATATGATGTTACTTAATTTATTAATGTAAAGGAAATAAATAAGTTTCAACGAAACTTTGATTGACACTGTCACAAGAACAAAGTGACAGCACCTGAAGGAGAAATATCCATCCCATACTGATATTTTAGCTGAAAGGTGGATAGCGTTACTAGGGATTCGATTTTCAGTCACTAATTTTTGTTTCATATCTATCTCATATACCCATTAACCATGGCAAAAAAAATGTACCCTTATACAACACAGTTGTGTATTGATATGTACTCAGTTTATGTACTGATATCCACATGTTCAAATCAGTGCTCTTTTATTTTCAATATCGTCTTGTCTTTGCTCTTTACAGTCAATTTTTTTTTGTACTTCTAAACCTTTCCGATGGCAGATTTAGCGCCGTGTATTATAATATGATTGCTTTCTACAGTGTCCTCAGTTCAATATGTCAGGCTTGCGCGATTCTAATAAAATGGGCGCAAAAGACATTAGATGAACAAAATATGAGTCATTCACTAATAATCACGTTGTCTTCCATAAAGACTGTGTATAGCAGCCTCAAATGCTCATTATTCATCTTCAGTGGATGCAAGCTTGTACATAGGAGATATGGCGATAATAATAATAGGCTTAAACATCGCTAATGGATAACAGGGGCCTGATACCTTCAGGACAGTATGCAGTCTGTTCGAGGTTTATACCAGCGTTACTTTCCCCCCCCCCCATTTCTCCATTTCTCCAATTTGATGAACATAGTTAAAGGTATACTTCATTGTTTAGTCTTATTATTATTACATTAATAGCAAACGAGAAAGGTAAATCAAAATCCATGGCGCTCGTTCATAATTGTTTTTACTATTAATAATTTTGAGTGTTATAATTAGTTGCAGAAAAATGCATCATTGTCTGATAATGGAAGCGAAAGTTATCACTGCTTCCACGAAACTCGTTGTTTTAGATTATTAGTCTAGAGCCTTTGGGAATAGTATTACGGGTATCTTGAAGACTATCTTTTTGGTATTAATTTGCTTGCGGTATGGAACGAAAATTCTGAAACGTTGATGTTAACACTATTAATAGCAAATCAAAATCTTTTGAAGGATAAACTTGCACGAAATCCCACTTTGTAAGTTTAGGAGTTTATTACATATTGCAAATTACATCCTCAACTGTAATAATTAAAAAGATGACACGAAATGTAAGTATTAGTTAAGTATCAACGTGAAAGTACAGCGTTAATGTCGTAGTGCTAGTGATAGTAGTGCTTAGTATACGTAACTGTGGAACTTCTGTAGTAGGAGTTGTATTTTAGTAATAATGTAAAAAGTGGAAGTAATACTATTTGTAAGGAGAAAGTATGGAAGTATTAGTAGTTGCTAATAATTTCTTAGTGGCAGTAGAAGTAGTAGCAGTAGTAGTATCAGTAGTAGTAACAGTAGTAGTAACAGTGCTAGCAGTAGCAGTAGTAGTAGTAACAGTAGTAGTAGCAGTATTATTATTAGTAGAAACAGTACTAGCATTAGTAGCAGAAGTAGTAGTAGTAATAATAACAGTAGTTGTAATAGTGGTAGTGGGAATGCCAGTAGGCGAATTACTAGCAGTACCAGTAGCAGTGGTAGTTAATGTGTTTTAAAGAATTAAGTACTATCTCAAAGATGTGGCAAATTAAGTCTAGTATTTGGAAATGAAAGAGACAACGTAATAGATTAAAATTAAAATAAACTAAAATGTTAAATTAAAAGTAAATAACATACTGAAGGTAGTTACTACGTCGGCGATAAAGTTACATCATCTTACTTCAAGTTTACAATAAGCGCTCATTTGAAACTGTTACCACGTTACCATTTTCAGATTTTGCACAAGTGCCTATTAAAGCTGATTACAATATTAACTCACTTGGTAAGAATTGACTTTACATCTACAGATGTGCAGGTGCGTAGATCTTGAACGATGATTCCATACCAAACCAAACCAAGTCAGAGACTAACGAACACAGAGAAACGACACTCAAAGACAAAACGAAAATAATTACCTCAGAAACTGGGAAATACCCAACGCTGTCTCCGCTGACAGTCCACAAGTAGTTCGTTTCGTCTGCAACAGATAAGTCGCCAGAGAATGCCATTCGGTCTTGTCTAGGCTTGATGTGAACACGTCTATGTAATCTCAAAGTAGTTGTGTATTCAAATGCAATCAAATGTTTGGCATATGTTAGGAGACGGCTGGGGAAGCGAAAGCTAGCAATGAAGTAATTACATCGAAGATAGATCTTTCCGGATCGGTGAAGTGGTACATTGAGACTGTTCAGTATTTCCGAAAAATGTAACGAGAGAATGAGAAATCACTAGACCGTGCAGGCCACACGTTTTCAAGGTTCACTCAACGTGAGTTGTGTGTTGTGTTCAACGTCTCACAAGTAACATGTGAAGTTATTTTGTTGGTGTGCTACCTCTAAGAGGCCGTGCACTAAAACTGCAGCGTTCGAACCGCAAGGTTTAGTGATGTCAAAAATTGATTGCTCGATACGTGGGTAAGGAACAGATTTTATTCCCTTTATTGCAGCATTTTGTTTTACTTAAGACTCGTGAAATTTGCAGAGAATCGAACAAATTTTGAGAAATACAAATGTGGACCTTTATTGCTATTAAATCCTTCGACCTGGTCGATGGAAGGAAAGAATAAGATATGCGCATGCGTATCATTATACACGGACAGACGATCTGTCAGCGGTACCTGCTTTATTTGTCCGGAAAGTCATTGATTTCGCAAGGCGGAATAATAGAAATACTACAAATCAGTTCCGTACATGTACGGGCATTTCTCGTCGTAGGTTAATTTGGACAGAAATTAGAAAGATTACGGAAGGAAGGTAGGAGGGCAGGAAGGCAGAGAAAAGGTTATAGCAATGACAGACTGATGACCGGCAGCAAGGTCTCACTGAGAGGCTGTGTAATATCTTCAGCTATGTGTGTGTATATAATGATGGAGCTCCGTGGTATATTGTACGTCACAAATAAAACTTAGCATGTGGTTGTTGTATTCTTAGAACTGCACTGACTTGCCCACGGAGATAAATATTTTTTTTAAGTGAACACCTTTGTTCCTTTTGTCCCTACCAAACTCATCACAGTAATTTTATAGCATAACTACTGCTGTATGTTTTCATTCATTCGTGACAAGTAGAGTAAGTAGAAAATACCTCTAGTCCCAGAAATAGTAATAATGGCATAAAATATCGTATCGCAGTGAAACATTTTGCATGTATGGTAGCACACATAAAGATTTGTGTACCAGACTATAACCTTGGCTTGAAAGTCAGTTATTTTAAAGCAAGAGAGTTATTTTACAAGACTAAACAACCACACAAGTGCGGCGGAAACCTGTGGCTCATGTATTACAACTTCACGTTGGGTGGCATCAACTCACCAATTTTAGATCAAAAGGTAAATGGGAACACCTAAACCTGCTCTTGGACAAAAAAATCTTATTGTAACCTGACCGAGGAACAGACACCAAAGGTCCCGTTTGCTCCCTGTTCTTTTTTTCCCTCATTTTTCCTTCAATTGCCACCACCTTTATATACAGTACTTTTTTATTTAACAGGGGCTAACAATTTTCCAAACTTGTCTCTGATAATAAGTCACACCCCCTTTCGCCTCATCCTTTCAATTTCAATGAATCTGCAACCATGCATGATGAGAGAATTCATATGTAGCGTAATTGTGGTTTTACTTACTTCTGAGCCACGATTGGCTGACCCGGAACCCTTGCTGGTGTGATTTAAGTTAGAGTAATTAAAAAAGAATGGCCAATTGTACGAAAGCAGTCAAATTAGGTTCTTTTTGTGTACGAAAATTGTGGGTTTGGCTATTGTTGACATTCAGAACTTTAATTCTTACTCATTCAAAACAAGTGTATATTTTAACGAGCAGTCATGTGAGGCCGACCAGCATCCAGATTAATAAAACTTTTAAGTTGTGTATTTGTGACTTTGTTTGGAATTAAGGTACTGTAATTTCACTTCCACGCGACCATTACCCATGCACTGCATTCTTTTTTTTCTTTCTACCTAAGCTTCTGCTTCAGTAACAGATATATTGAATAGTTGACTAAAAATAACCAACCTAGCATGTGACATCATTGAGGACCTGAATGCGGGTCAAGAGGCTTATCATATGAGGTTTTATTAAGATACCTCTTTAGCAGGAGAGTAACGCGTCCAAGCACAACTTGGGCAACTGATTATGTTTCTCATTTGCTCAAAATGGTTTAACATAATTCTAAGAAGATTACAGTCAGGTGACCGTTCATTGTCCTTCTGGTAAGACACGGTCAATTTATGAATTTGACAGGTGAATACAATTATAACTTTGACAGTGTTTTATCTTCTGCTGTCTTACTCAAAGCAATACTGGTACTGGTTAACCACGTACTAACATTATTCACATGTTATGAATCGTGTTGACGTTTTCTCGAGGTTCGCTCTCAGTGATAATGCGGTTATTCACAAAGGTACACAAAATTTCTTTTGTTTTAATCTTTTTCTTCTGTTCAACGTTTCGATGGGTATGAGTGAACAAGGTTAATCAACGCTGGACCTGTGCGTTTGCTGAGGATAATGCATGATCGAAGGTTAATGCAAGCGATGCACGACCGTTTAGTCCGAATTCATTCACCAGTAGCATTAACCCTCGAAAGCGTTGGTAAACACTGTATTCACTTATAATGAAATGCCGGCACGCTCCTGTTAGCAATACACAGATATGTGAGCTAGTCTATGGTAACTGTTAATAGTAATAGTTAACAGTTAATAGTATTTATTGACAAATGTCATACTAAGCAAATGTATTAATAACATACAATGCAGCTATGAACTGTAGTCAAAAAGTATAAACAATACTTAGATAATATGAGAGATAGAACTCGCTTGTGACGTCACAGTTATACAGTGAATCGCTCTACTTGTGGAGTAAGCTGCTAAATGTAACCGCGAATCTTGCGTCTCTTTCATGGATTCAATCTACACGCTCCTAGCGTGCATATATGTACTCTTCCTTGGTTTATCCCACTGATCCCTATATTAACAATGTACAGATCTGTCCTTTATCCTACCGAGGACCCCCTTCTTGGTTGTCATATGACGTCAAGGAACAGAGGTCTATACTATTCTTATTAAGCTTATAATATCAACCACATTTAGCATAATTGACCACCAATAAATAAATAACATACACGATAAACATATAACAATAAATAATGTAAACAATATATAGCAATGTGATATAATCATAGCAGTATTATGAAATGCTGTATGAAGTATAGTATGAATATAGTGAATAGCCTTTCTGCAAAATTAAGCGAGTGCATAAAGACAAGTTATACACACTCTACCCGTGTGCCGAATCTCCGCAGACGAGTAGATCGCATATCAGTGGCCAGTGAAACTGCGACAACAGTTCATCTGGAAGCTATAGTCGCCAGCTCAGCTTGATTTCAATACTTCTTTGTCGCCTTTCAGATTCCAATTGGATTAATTAACTCAATTGTCCTGCCAAGTCATTGAAAAACTCATCAGCAACATGCGGAATCAGACGACTTGCTAGTTTATAGATTGAACAGAATGAGATTATGCCATCGGTTTGGGCTAATACAGTCGTAGGACATGCGGTCTATTGGTCTTTCAGCCACTTCGTATTGCTTTGAAGATGATTTCAAATCACAAATTTGGAGTTCGTGTGACCAATGACGTCACATACGTCAAACCTGATCAAAGTTTTGCTATGAACTACAAACGAAAGACCATCCGTGATTTTTTTATTTGATCAGTTAAAAGTTTGTAAGCGTACCACTCTAATGACAAAAAGAAAAAGAAAAATATGTTGGGACTTGATGAAGAAAAGTATGATAGAACATTTTCTAGGAATAATATGCTTTGGTGTTTTTGTTTTATGATATCTGACTATCTAACTATCGTATTGTTTCTATTTTCGCAAGTAAGAGGCCTGAACATTTTTAAAAAACAAGCTTGAACCTTTCGATATCTTGATGAATCTTTCGATGTCTTGTTGCCTCCCATACAAGGCAACATCTGGTTAGGACTCATAACCAACGTGTGTTATTTCAATACAGCAGAAAAACCTCAAATTACTTTCCCACATTTTGTATTGAAATCTACTGTACAGAGAAGTTCATAATCCATGTACGTTTGCTATATCAATACGAAGAAGTTTTTCTATTAGGGCGTATCACATTTTCCGTTATTGTCAAATACATACATGTGTATTGTTGCGTATCTAGCTAGATCTATACCTGATCCATGTTGTGCAAAATCAATTCGTGTATAATTCTGCACATGGCTTTCTGTAAAAATGAAATATTGGAACTAAAGTTACTAGGTTGTAAACTTCAGGAACTATGAACAATGTTTTAGGTTGACGGTACATCCAGTGTAACATCTAGAAAATTAAAAATTATTACAACTGTGTATAATCATTGTTGATCGGAAATATCACACAGACCTAGTGGGACCTCAGCAGTGACATAACTTCACGATAGACCTAATTTTAGTACCATTTGTGGGGTACTTTCTAAAGCGACTCCACAGTACAGACAATAAACGCTTGCGTTCATTCTATCACCGACCGCCGCGTTAATTAGATCACGTGACCTTTTCTCCAACATCCTCGCCGACAGGAAAGTCTCAACGAATGACGTGTCGCAGAATTGGACTAGCAAGTGATGACCGATGTTTCGTTGAATTCTCGTTTCCATTATAACAAGCCAGGTGGAGACTTTGATCTTCCATCGCCTTGGAAATTGAAGATTTTTAGGTGTTATGTACGATACTTAAAACAAACACCAGTAGCGAAAAGAGTGTCTTCAAATTTTGCGAGCATCTGACTCAATTAGTGATAATTCGATTCCATATTTTTCAATCGATGCTTGCAGGTGACAACGTAAGCTTTCCTGAGCACAAAAAGTACGTCGTTTAATTGACACAAACACCTGTAATCCACAATTTAGGATGCAGAGATTTTACTTACGTTTTGTATTTGCTGCATCCCTACCGCACACACATACGAGAACCCGCCGGTGTTTGCAAACTTGTCTCTCATTTCTTGTAAACTCCAAAAATGTACGTGTATATACGGTGACAACTGATCTGTCTTAGCTCTTCCGAATACCTGACTCATTTACGAAGTTTAATGGTACAACACTGATACAATGGATAAAAGATAACCTTTATGTTTCTATTAAAGAAAGCTCTTCGAGTTTTATAACTTCCGGATAATACTGGATAATTTTTAAGAGTTTTTCGGAAATTCCTACATTTACACATCCTTGTTTGCCGAATTCTCCATCAACAGTACTTAATTCTATGTTTTTGCATTCCAAATAGTTTTCATGCTTGCAACTCTTTCGCAGTTTTTTAATATTGAGGAATTATGCTTGAAAATTGCCTCTTTTAGTTCATTAGCATTCAAAAACCAATGATGTCACGAAACGGCATGCATGAACTCTGAAACTCTAAAAAGTAAAAAAAAAAAAAAAAAACCGCTAACGTTTTTAAGCCTAATGCGTATTTAGATATGAAATGGTTTCAGGCATACCCAGATCCCATTGTCAAGTTCTAAAATTCCAGTATGCCAATTGCCTAGCACTTGGCTTCGATGGGCTGTATTACAACTAGTGATCGGCATTAATGTCCCTTTAACGTCCCTGTCAAAATGGCAGTTTTGATGAACAAGAAGATAATTTTCCTGCTTCACAGGTACACTTCTCTGTAATGACATTTACAGGCCGTTACAGGGGAGCAGTCTTGCGTAGCCTCATAACTGTGTGAAACTAATTCCGAGGCATAATTCAATTAGCCATTGTTAATTTTGTTAGCAGTCATTTTTATATTTGACCAGAATTTGATTTAGCAATGCTTTCAATAAATGCTATCGGGTGTGATTTATTTCCGTTGTATAGTTGTATACTACTTCATCTCCCTGTAGGCCAACTGACCTTGTACGAAGTTGTCATAAACTCACCTAAATTGTAATACAGATTTTCGTTATAGCCAATATGGTAACACTTGGACTGCGTAGACTCAAATGAGGAAAATACGCCTGAGTGACCTTCCAAGAGAAATAAAAAGCGACTTCATCAGGAGCTAAATGTGATATTGTGTTGCCGTATGGTAGTAAGTAGTTTCCTGGTCCGATATTCGGACAGTGCACATACACCATCAAGGAGGTAAGATGGCGCCTAAAATGGACTAGTAAAGTTTGCCTCCAATATTTCTTGGCATGGTCAGCTCCAGAAAATGAACCCATTGACAAGCTTACCACCTATCTCATGAATTATCTCGGAGAGGCGTGTTTAATTTGTTCACCATTGTTTGAGAGTGTAACGTCGAATAGAGAGGGAGAGGTTAAGAGAGAAAGTTGGAGAGACGTGGAAGGTGTCCGTGTAGATCGATGAAAAGTTAAAAACAAGATTTACCTTTATTTGATTATTCGATCCGCAGATGACTTAATGAAAGATTAGTTAACGCCAGACAGTGCATTAACAGTAATGTACGATCGAGAGTTAAAGATACTACTGGATGCCCTGGTGTATACAGCGACAGTTTTAACCCGCCGCCCTCCCTGCGAGATTCCATTATCCTTTAGTTAGGGCACACTCCTCGCGTTGACCTTGTACACACATACAAAACGAAATTTGGATACAAAGACGAATACGAAAGAAAACAAACAAACAAACAAACAAAACTTGGGTTTATAAATAACAGTATTTTTATAGATAGTGAACCCCAAGAAAAAGGTGAAAAAGACTCTCAGCATGTGAACAATATTCGTGCGCGATTGACAAATTACAGGTAAATACATGTAACAAGTTGATCATATTTTGGGTCGGTGCATACTTTAAGACAAAATCTCATCACTACAGACTGTTTGAATTCTCCCAACGACTTACGTCTAGTCCCTCCGTCTTTCTTAAATTCCTCCACATGCGTAATCAAAACAATGGATCTCTGTGTACGCTGCGTAATATGAGCTACTTTACATGTTTTGAATTTGTTGTTTATCAAAGAGTTGAACCAGCTGAGAATAATTCTGCTCTGCGGAAGCCAAAAGCAAATCTTGCGGTGATGAGTTACTGCCTTTACCAATCCATTGTCAATTTTTGACAATAGTGAATTTAGGGTGTATCGAAATCCCGAGACCACCCCATAGGGAGGTGTTCAATCATTCCATACGTTCACGATACAAACTGTATTTTTAGTATATATGTTCAAGTAACATATTGACATCTCAAGCCCTCTCCATGCGGCTTTTCACACATACCACACATTCACAGCATACATTGTGGGTGTCTTGTGTGTATGTGAATCATCTTACAGGCTCACCAATGCATCTTGTTGTGTAGTTTATATTTAGTATGTATTAATTCATATTGCCATCTAACAACTCTGCTGACATGTCATACAATGACATGGTGGGTGATTGTCTTGGACATTCATCTCGTAAAGGATTAGTAATCAATAGCAGTACTGAGTATTGTACATTAAGCCTACCCCACACCCCACCCCCCACCCCTCTGTCAGATGGTGAGGCCGGAACGGCAAATGCATTGGAGGAATCCTTTCCGAAGTAACATGTACTTTTGGTAGTTTACCCACGGATTTGAAAGATCAATTGAGTTGGTAATTTGTTAAAAAAAAAAAGAGCTACAAAGCAGTCCTCGGATTGATGTAATCACAATGCCCATTCTTTTGCATCATTGTGGTATTGCACTACGCATGTGCGAGAGTCCGACACATGATGGTCCGACATAGTCACTCTCCTTAGTACTTCAAGTCTCTCAACTGTGAAGCTACACATTACCTAAAAGAATTGACATCTAAAATCAAAGTAGAGATTACGCTCTATGACCAAGTGTCAATTTCCCTTACTGTACCATTCACTCGCAATTCCACATTTGCAGACAAGTCCTTTTTTTTTCTTTCAATGGTTATACACTCTAAATTCAATATCGTCAAACTTGATAGGTTATCTATGCACCGACCCAAAATATGATCCATTGACGGTGACCATATTTTGGATTGGTGCATAGGTAACCAATCTATGATCAATTTTGACCATATTTAATTTAGAGTGTTGGGGACGTAGTATTTTAAACTCTATATGGGCATACGTCAGGGAAATCACCATCTATCTTGGATAACTATACATGTACTAGATTGATTATTTCGCTTTGGAAGACTCGAGACCGCCACATTAGTTTGACCCAGAACATGGTTATAGTTTAAAAAAATCATACTTCAAGGTATTGTTGTATAAAAACAAAACATAAAAGAAAACTTTGGTGAACTTGATGAAGGACATACATCGTTAGAATTTGCAAAAAGATGCAGCATTACTTCAGTTGTGCTCAGCGCCATTTCATCGAGAGCTAACGTGCTCTCAAGAAGTTGTGGAGTTCAATGCACTCATTTCATATTTTATGTTTTTCACAACTATTAAGGGGAACTGCAGAAAACAAGGATGTTTCCAGAATGACTCACACAATGTCACGGATCAACAACTTTCCCGTTAATTACAATATTTATTCCCGTTTTCTCTTTAAATTTGGTTTGTTTATTTATATCTCTATCCCTCGTTTTCACCATTTGCAGATATCCTCAGAATATTTTCGCCTCATGGTCGAGCTGACGTCATCAATTTACATAAATATGCAACCTCTGGTAGTTTAACGAGGTGAAGGAAAAAACATCTCCGAGTACACCCACAACGATGGATGACGTTTATCTATCAACAGGTAAGTTTGTGCGTCATTTCAAAGAGACAAACTGTTTTGCTACCGTTGAGTGTTAATTCCAGCGCACAAATCTGAACTGCCATTCTTCTGTTTTTTATGTATCTGTATTGGACTTTTACCAACTACCTGACTTCTTCTGGTAGGAAGACAGACGACAATCAATGTATTAGGTTCGAGGATGTTGTACGCAAATGGGAAGAAATGTTGATTCTTTAGGTTAAAGATTGACAAGCTAATGTATCCAGTTGAAGGGTAATTTATTTCACTCTTCTTAAGACAGTAATAACAACTGCAGAGGTAGACTTACAAGGGCGTTTGGTTAGGTTTTATTAACCTCGGATGAAACAGACAATGTGGCACTCGTGACTTCCATTTTGAATATTCTTAAAGAGGAACCGTAGTAGGTGTTTCATTTTCAACCATCACTTAATTTAAATCTATTTATAAACAAATCTATTTACAAACAGTCACGACAGTAATGTCGTTATTTTCCTAATTACTTCTGTCCAAGTGCAACGTCAAATCCCCCCCCCCCCCCCTTTGTTGCTGTACAACGTACCGCCATTTTAGAAATGCATGATGTATCACATGCACCTGCAATACTACGGGCCATGAAGAGGTGCATTGGCGATTCACTTAATTTCGCTTGCGAGAGATTAAAAAGGTATATTCATAGAAACTTCATATTCTCTAGGACGTGAATTTATTGCACTACCGAATGGTGTCTTTTTTTCTTTCTTTTTTTTTTGAAGTATTTCAAGTATCAGGACTGTTTGAAAGGGAACTAGAAGAGAATTTTTTCTCTCTCTATCGTACTCTTGCCACCATGTCCATTCAGAGTAAATCTGTGATGAAATTTAGAAATTAAGAACTTGAAACTTGCACACAGTGACAGTAATCCTGTTTGTAATCCTGGAAGGATTTACAAGTGGGGTGCTATCGAATCGAAAATGGTAATATCACTGGAATCATTACTATGGAAAACTGCTGTTTGGTTAAATACATGACGTCATCATTGATGGACAAAGAACTTAATGGGCAAAGAACTTAATCTTTTAAACTCTCGTAAGAGCTTTCATTTTGTATTGAATTGTTCTTTTTCTTATTTTGAATTCGTCATTCAGGGTTATTTATCAGGGTTTCGAACTCTAGGACGATGACCTTACTGTTGGCTATATTTGTTTTGATCGAGTTATTGTTGTTTGAAAGTAATTCGGAAGGATGAGCTCCTCTATGGCTGAGAATAGAGAAGACAGTCCATGGAAAACAGAGAAAGGGAGTCACGTCAGCGAGATCGATTTAGATAAGATGATCAGAGGTCCATTTACTTGATGAATTTATTTAATGATTCGACTCACTACAAGATGAATTAAGTGAAGTAAACCAGAGATGATTAGGATAGAGAGGTAGAATAAGACCTCGACAAGAGGAGACCAGCACTATGGAAGGAAACGCTATATGAGAACAAAATTAGTGCCTTTACTCTATAAAATCCTAGGGGCAAGCGATTCTGCATTCACGCTTTGCTGACATCACAGCTGACCCACTTCTTAAATATACTCATCACCTTGAAAATTTTTTTTGAACAAAATTCGGAACTTGTTTTTGTTATACTCTACCGAATCATTACTGCATGACGTAATGGTGGGAATGGAGTCAGCGATACCGTTGTTATAGGAATGCTGTCATTTAGTGACCACATTCTTAGCACAGCTACCCTCTTGTTGTTTTTGTGTACCTATTACTGTTGCCATGATTAAGAAGTGGGGGCCACTTTAAACGAAATAAAAATAAAAGACGTTCATGAAGTCATTAACAGAACTGTATTATCACTGAAGACAGAAAGCTGCATTTTGCAATGTCCATTCGCGCACATAACAATAATTATCAATCTCTGTTTGAAACGTTTGCCCCAGAATATTCTTCTTCTTTTTTTGCATCATTGTTTGTGTCAGCTTTTGTTCGAGAGAACAAATTACAAAATTTAGACTTCATAAAAAATTCTCTAAGTTAGAAAGTATCTCCTAGGTTTCAGAAAAAGAACCATTGCAGGGTTAATTAGGCTGAACATCTACCCATCTTAGCTCAGTGACTACATATTATCATCATATGATGAATATGATTGATTTGTAGTAGACCTAACCATTAAATACTGCGTAACATGACTGGTATGGAATGCTTGATGTGACGTACTCTGAATGCGGTAGGGGCCTTCAAAAGTGACTAATTTTGTAAGTTAATGGAAAAGTTGAATATTTTGGTATGCTATATCCAAGTGATTCCCAGCTGAACCAGTGCACTGAAGAGGCTCTGACGTTATAATTGGAGCAATAGATTTGCGAGACGCCTTGTTTTATCTCATCCCTATACATCTAATGTACTGGATGAGATATTGGAGTTGCTTTGGGACGTTAAAATGTATTATGGCTCTCTCAATTACAACGCAATAACAACGTTTGCCATGATTACATTATGTATGGTTGATATATGAGACATGATTAGTCTAACCTAGTGTGGCACGTAAGGTGACCTGGAAACCCCCATTATTGTAAGAGCCATAATGTGTGAAGATGTATGTGTGTCTGTGTGTGTGTCTGTTTGACTTCAATTTCAAAAAGTTGTCATTTTTTGTCAAAATTTGTCACATTTCCACAACTCCTCCTAGTCCGCAAAGCCGATGAGAGTCAAAGTTTGTAGATAGGTGACCCTTGCTCTGAATTTGCGTCTCCCGTCAAAACATAAGGTCAGAGGTCAAATGTCAGATGTTAAAGATCAAATATGTGCAAACTTATTTTTGCTGTATTTTATAATCCAAAATATCTATTTACATGGGACCTTCAAATATGTGACCGGTATATAAGATTTGATCTAAAAACATGTCTTTATGTGTTTTAAGGTCAAAGGTCAAGTTCACCGGTCAAAGGTCAAATATGATAAAGAAAGTTTTTTCCGCAACTCCTTCTAAAACGCAAAGCCAATGAGGGTAAAAGTTGGTAGATAGGTGATCCATGGTCTGCAGTTGTGTCTTTCGTCAAAATTTAAGGTCAGAAGTCAAGGTCCCATTTTAGTAGCCAAAATGGCTACTAAAATGGGACCTTAACGTATATGACCGGTATATAAGATTTTATATGAAAAGCGCAGTGCGGTGGTGCTATGATCTGAGAAATAAAGGAAATCAAAGGATTATGCGAACTGCATAACAATATGTACTTTAAAGCGCACGCATGACTGCTACATTTACACAGTACTTGCGCGTTATCTACACACCTATGGTCGAGTGTGATGCGCCTAGGTACGTGTGGCTATGCACCATGTACGTGTATAATGTAAAGCGCTGGGTGTTCAGTCAAAATCTCGTTCTACTATAATACATACGTATAAAAGGGTGAATGATTGTAGACATCGATAGGGACTCGGATGAGATGCATGTCCGTGGATTGCCCTCTTTTTTTCTTTTTTTTTGATCTGTGCCAAGTAGCCACCAAAACAAATGTTGTTCATGTAAACATCCATGTTGAAAGTCTGCTTTGTATGACATTTTGGCTTAAAGTCAACTAAACAAAGTTCCTTCTATCTAAAAATTAGCCAGTTCGTATGAAGAATCAAATAGTTTGAAAAAAAAAGAAAAAAGTATGTCAGTTGCATGTCTAAACTAAGAAACACCTTTAGCGCCATTTGTAAGTTCAGAAACCTCCAAAGTTATCCACTAATCAGAAAAAGAGACCTGTATGCAAACTGACTGAATTTAATATAATTTAAACGTATGCGTCAAATTAATTAATACGTTTCAACGTATTAATTAAATCATTTAGACCTGCTGGATTTTAAGAAGTGATGTTTTGCTAATCAGCAAATATTAAAAATCAATTACAATCCAAATTACTCATTAACTTAGGAACCTGAATTTTAGATCCATGCAATCGATGTAGTTAAAAGTGTAAAGATTCAATATGTATTACAGAGAGCATTATAAAACGTCTTTATCATTTCCAAAATATATAAGTTCATTTCCCAACCAAAGTTAATTTAGCAACTGAATGTTACTGGAGTTATCTAATAGTAAATCGTGTGATAAAATTACATCCAGTTTGATGTCATCTTACTTTCCCTTTCTGCAAATAGCTGACCCACCACTGCCTTTCAGCTTTGGGTATTTTTGCTAAATAGTAATCGTCCTAAAATAATGAGAAACATTACCCCAATGATTTCCCACATTTTTCGCCTGGCTTTACCAGCAAAATAAGTTTCACTGCATATCAAATAAACTTCTCTAGAAATCTCTCCTAAGATGTAATCGTTTTCAGCCACACTGTGATCATGTTTCCCTACTTCTCAAACAAGAGATTTTTTATTGCAAGCAATTCACGGTTTGAATTTGAGACTGTGATGAAAGTGACATAGATGTTCTCAAGAGAATTTATACGTCTAACTTGGTATTGGATTTTTTTATCTCCTCTTCCATTTTTGGAATTGAAAACTAGAAAGATACCAAAGAATGCTCCTCTGAGCTTTGAAAGATTTCAATCGCCATTTGTCTAATAGATTCAGTTTCCGAGTTGCCTTGGTCCTCTGGAGGCATATATCGTGGTAGGCCTACCTATTCAGGTTGTCGACGTGTGTCGAGTTTTCACTATGATGCAAGCTTAGCTTCTTTCCTTTTCTCTCTTTAGTGCTCTTTCCTTATCGTTCTTTAGTGTTAGTCATAATTTTGACCATAATTTCTCAAATTTAAAGTTGTGAATGAATTCGCAAGGATACATCTCTCCCCTCCCCCCCCCCCACCCGTAAAATTGTTAATTTGTAAACGCATTATCAAAAGCGTGTATCCGCCAAATCAGGTCTGCTGTCTTTTACTATTGCCAAATATAATATTACCAAAGTTACTAGATGATGGAGAACACAGGTTTTTGTGGTAGAAACCTGTTCCTAACCAAAATGATAAAGGTATGTTCATTCTCTCTTTTCTTGTTAGGTTTCGTTTGTTTTATGTCCTGATACCTGATACTTCTCTTTGTGTTGAGTGGCATTTCCCAAACAAACAAGAACATTTTTCTTAAATGATAAAGTCACATTAAAGTAAACCTTTCGTACGTCACCATTTGGCAAGTTACCGACGAATGGATCATAAAGTTCTGAGAGTAAATGGTCCCACTCTGTTGTAAGATAGATGTGTTTAATTATATTAGGTTCCACCATTTATCCAGTGAAAGTCAAACAAAATTAAGTAAGAGCACGGAAGTGACATTTATAAAAACTGCACGCCACAACTGATGAAATTGCTTCTCAAGTACTCTCACATAGAAACCGAGACTACATGATGAGGACGATAACGTTCCACATGTACGAATCAACAGTATTGTAACATTGTAACACCCCTATTGTAACAATGCATAGCATACAAACCTTTTGGCCTAAGGAGCACGAAACGTCTTATATATATATATATATATATATATATATATATATATATATATATATATATATATATATATATATATATATATATATATATATATATATATATATATATATATATATATATATATATAGGACTATCACACACAGACAAACTTATTGTAACCCATAAGTACATTCTGAGAGATGTTTAGGCCATCTATGAGGACTATCTATGAGAGTCATTTTGTCAAAAATTACTTCTTTCTGGCTTCACATCAGACAGTCCAATAACTGACGTTTAATTATGCGTTTATTTTATTCTTGAAAGTTTGACCAGTCGTAGTAATGTCTAGTCGTATCCTTTGAAACTGTGTATTGATGGAAATGGTTAATTAATTGAAAAAGCAGTTGATTTGTACATTAATGAATTGCACTGGAAGGTGCATGCACAAATAGTTGCATTCTTTTTTAAGGTAGCTGATGAAAGTGGAAGGTGTGTACACAAATAGTTGAATTCCATTAATGCAGCTGATGTAAAGGCGGCCATGCAAGGATGAGTCATTACACGGAACCTTCACCGGAACCTCTTTTTTTCTGAATTTTCCACCTTGCCACAACGATTTCTTATTTAGTGGTTAATTCACTGGTACAAAACGTTGCCATCTAATGACGATGGGACCAGTCTCATGCAGTAAATTGAAGTTTAAGTCGGGTCAACGCTTCTTACTTTTATAAATTAAAAAAATGATCCAGACATGACGTGATTATCTATAACGAATATGTCAATCAATACATGTAAGGGAGATTTTAAGTGGATGCTGCATTGGATACGCCTATTAATTCTGTCAAGGCGTTGATTATCTTTGTGCTCACAATTTTGTGTCGAGAGTCCCCCTCTTTAACTTTCTGTAAAACAGCAGTTTCATAACAAATTTACAGCAAAGACTGAATGGAGGACATAGTGACACAAAAACTAGAAGTGAAGAAGAAATGAACAAACGATGACTAAGGCATAAAAGGTACGACTGAAGTTAACATGCTATTCAGTCAAGATTAATACCTGGCGCCTCAGTTGAATGGAGAAGCTTACTGTTGCCATATTAAAATTTCTGATTTTCACATTCTTTGAGCGTTTGGTTTTAAATGCAGTCTCGCTGCAAGACGTCTTTTTGGCTTCACGTCTCGTTTCCGAGTGATGCCGTGGTAAAGTTATAAATTCTACTTCGAAACATCTCAAACGCCGTAGACCAAAGTACCCACACCTCCTCTCATCCTTCCCCTCTTTCGCCGGCAAGTAATCTTTTTAAATTATTTTGTAAATCTTTTGTCCCTTGCTATGATTTTACTTTAAGATTCTTTCTCGTGCCGTTAAATATAATAGGACCTCAAGCAGGGTTATCTTCAAACTCTCACATTGCAGTTAATTTTCTTCGTGATTTCCTGTGTAACAGATTTATTCCCCTCGTTGTGGTTGAACACCGGAAAGACTTGACATGTTTAAACATATGACTGCATTTAAAAACATGCTGCACTTAAAGCAGGATGTGCTGTTTATAAGAAAATAACCTTTTATCATTAATCTTTCATCTTTTTCTCTCTTTTCCATATGATACCAACTCCTGGAAATCAATAACAACGCTACGTTTCATTCAGGATAAATTTCAACTCTTAGAGTGCTAATTAGAGTAGAAAGAAGATTCAGCTTTTTTGGCCAAATTTTTGAGGAACTGGGTCCTATTGTAAACATAAGGGATTTTTGTGTGAATGCGAACCACCAACGATGAAAGTCTTATGCAAAAGCATGTCTTTTGGAAATTTGGCCATTTATTATTTTTTGACAAAGACCAAGGCGCGGTAGTTTCGATAGCCTTTTACAATTGTACGACTCACGTCCAGTCCTGTGGTGCATATTTGGAAGTCGGGAGGGGGAGTATGCACAGTATAACGTGCCTTAAAGCTGCATGAAATATGAGTTTGAAATTTGTCCATGAAAGTCAAATTCCGCAGAATATGTAATAGTCATTACCAAAAAGCATTATTTAAGCCTCAGTTTTGCACATACGAATAGTTGTATCAATTCCCATTGGTCTGTTTGATTTTAAGTTACGGCGACTGACTTCTATGCTTTCTAGTATAGTCAGAAATTTGAGGGCCAATGTAAACATTGAGACATTCTTCATATTCAAATACCTTGAAGATGTGTGCATAGTTGACTTTCAGATTTTAAGGTGATCTTTTCCCATATTTTCCCTTTCCTGAAACACTGAAGAACACTGATGAAGAACAAACATACATGACCAGGAGAGATTGCCAGTACAACTCATATTCCAGCTTTGAGAGTCGTTGCCGAATAAGCGATAATAACTTGATCTGTGGATTTGGTACTGTGTTTAATTACATCATTCTTGATTTAAGCAAAAGGCATTAACTAAGATCTTTTGTTTCGGAACTTTACTTTCAGGCATACGTCGTGATTTTCGGTAGGAATTTGACAATTTATTCACCATTTCGCCAAATCTGCCTCCCAGCATAAATAATCTAGAGTTCATACATGCTCCACCGCAGGTTCTGGAAGTGAAAAGTCATGTAGAGTAATATTCAACGAATAGTTATTATCAATCATAACTTTTCAACATGATGTGGAATATATCATGAAGAATGCCAATGATACACCTTGATCGACTTTGACGTTGTCACCACTGTGACGATTTACTATGTATCCTATTGAAAACTTTACTTTGATCCTCACCCGAATCTTGTCATTTCTTTTTATGTCAAATTTTGTGTACATTAAATTTCATAGTACAAATCAAAGCTTACACGTTGGAATCATTAAATATAATAATTATAATAATTATAATATAAATTTGTGACGCATGAATGCTTCAAGTTAAACATAAGGTGAAAAAAGCTAATAAATAACATTATAATTATCACTTGGAACGTATATTTTGGTCTTTTATAAATGAAGAGCGTTAAGTAATTATTACTATGACATGAACCTGAGAATGACGAACTATTTGCAAACAATAAGATTACATGCGAAGATGACTAATGAAAGTATGTTATTTCTATGATAATAGGTTGGTAACATGCTCTCACTTGATAAGACATTACATATCACTCGCAAAAAAACAGTAATTAAACATTTTTAACGGCTGAGCTTTAGTGTTCCCAAGAGTTTTTCAATAATCTAAAATCACATTTGCTGTTGACTCCATTTATCAACATTTATTTGAGTAAAATTTCCCTCATGACTGGAAAGCGTTAATTGATGTGAGAGGTGTGTAAAAAGGATGTTCATTAATTGGACAAGTAAAGTCAACGTCCACCTTTATAACTTAATTTACATAATGTCAGGAAATTTACATCATTTTAAATGGCTAAAGTCCATTAAATGTATACAGAAAAGACGACAACAGGTTATTAACAAACATGACACAATTAATTACTGAATTGAAAGAATGGAAATGACTTGACATTGTTTCACCATATGATAATAAGGAGATAAGCAATTTGATTTATAAAACTGAAGCTGTAGCTGTTAACACGAAGAATTTGAACATTAGTATTATAAATATACCAAATTTGATACCCTTTGATTTTTTTTTCCCATAATGTCAATAGTCTTTGTCACCAAATAATGACCAAAATTTGTTTGAATGTACAGCTATGAGATTTTTGATGTCAAATTGAAGGTTCTACAAGGACCTCCTTGCTCACACACAGATCACCGATATGAGTATGTAAAACATACGAGTTTGCTACTTTCACACCGGTGACTATTTTTTATTATCAATGACATCTTCAATCACCCCCCCCCCCCTTTATCAACATATGATTACGTAACGGAAACTGCTATTTAAATGTCATAATGTACAGTATGAAATCAACGCTGCTCACCAATATGTCACGAATGTGTGTATTTTAAGCAACACAATAAGCCACATTTTCGCACTTGACTAAGTTTCTTTTTATTTTACTGTTTTGTTCCACTCTCCTTTGTCACCATGTAATAACAACGAAAAACCCATTTCGATGAATAAGCATGACATGACTGGTATCAATTGACGGTGCACACATAAAACATTTCGAATATAGTATTATCAGCAATACAAATAATGTCTGACTCCCATAAGAATAAATGTAATAAATTGTAATAAATTCCCGCACCATAGAGTACTGGGTTCAGGAGACCTCTCATTTGTCGTCCACGCCAAGAGAATCAGGACACCGGCACCTGAGGACGGAGCGTCTCTGTCTGCATTTCACTAGAAAAGGACTTTGAAGTTTGATGTGCTCTGCTGCAGCATACTCTTTCATTGTGAGTAGCCGACTCTTTCGTAGGAGAAACCCTCTTCTTGATGACACAGTGTACGTCTGATCAGATGCTGAGCGATTGAGTATACTCACTATCCGTCAGCGTTCAACACCAACATCACCTACATCGTCTCTTCTTCACCCCACCCTGGGTAAGACGTCTACGAGTTTTTTTTTTTCCATTCCTTAAATTGTCCAGTGGTCACGTGAAGTACCTACGATCTCTCTTCAATACAGTATTAATACTTTGGTGGTAACGTCACTAACAAAAATGTTCAAGAGTTACCAAGTAGCATTTGACGGACTCTAACAGAGAACATTGTAAACTACCATTTTCTGCAAAAAGTATCTCTACAGTATCTTATCTTAGGCTCATCCCATAATGTTACACATTTTTCTCCTAGGATTTCCTGCAATTCGAAATCGCAGCCTCCCTCAGAAATATTTTGATTACTACATGGCCCAAACACATTAGGTTCCTATACGCTCTTGTACAAGCATGGTGCCGTCTGAAATAGCTCTATGGTACATGTGTTGGAGTACACTGGAAGCTCAATTAAAGGTAATGTCTACGGAGCCTTTCTGAATACACAGAGTTGTGTGAGGTACGCGTGAAAGTAATTCACTTTACCGCGGAGGTATACAATCGCTTTCTGGCTAAAGAACTGATTGAAAACATTTCAGTATTGTATTCGATTGACTTGGTCTTATATCGGCAAATATCCCAGAAATACAAAGAAACACTTCAGTTTTCTTCAATACCTCAACTTTCATTGTTGGCAAAGCAATGTTTACGGTCGTCAGGTGTAACACTTCAACGGTAACCAATTATACTATCAACATTCCGTACGTATCCAAATCGAATAAGAAAGTAGGATTGTGGAAATGCTACAAATTTCCTCTTTTAGTTATACTAATATAAACTGGACAGCAGTCGGCGTGACCTCTACAGTTTGTTTTGCAAGAGAAAAAATGAAAATACGTTGGTTTTAAAATGGTCAACACACAAACTTATTCAATTTAAATATAGTGAAAATCATCATCTACAATAAAGTTGACGCCCGCTCAGTTTCAGAGAACCACACAAATACCTGGAAGGTCCAGTGAGAGTCTAACCGAAGGAAGCTAAACAACAAAACCAAGGTCAATCTTAAAGTAAAGAGAGGAGTGTAATTGTCTCCGAAACAACTACACTTAGACCCAGAACCAGTTACTTTCATAAACAGTCATACTCCCAGTATTAGAATTGCATTTGTAGTAGTATTAGTGTAATCTTGTGTACAGCGTCCTCTCGTTTGGTTGTAACCACAGTGATGTCCTAGATCCCTGATATTTATTCATCAATCCAACTTACAATACTGTCACCGAGTATGTACTAGACGAACATAGTAATCATGTTTATTCGTTAACTTCCATTTTATGGGTGTTAAAGTTAATGCATCAGAATTATTTTAGTATTAAAGTTAAGTAGATAATATGACAGCGTACTGTTTAAACGATATAAATATTGCCGAGATTGGTTGTTGAAATTAATAGCTTTTAAATGAAATAAACATTATTAGTGACATTAGTATGCGTTGAAATATGAAACACGTGTGTTTTTTTATGTTGTGTTATTGTAACATGTAATTTTAATTGCATACATGTAAAGTCTGAAATGAAGTTTGCAAAACGTTCTAAGAAATTTTTAGGGGCAGGAAAAAAATCAACTTTCTTGTCGTGAATTAACACACACACGTTTTATACACGTAACTTCCTAGGCAAATTGCTTTGTAAAAAACGTACATATGATAGAAAGATGGCGCTGATTTACAATTGTTACATCTATGTTGAGACTGATAGCTTCCATGGGTTTGGCATACCCCAGATGTAGACCGTGACGAGACGAACCATGATGTAATCGAAAAACTCAGATTTTGATCATTTTGAAGGTGCAAGAGTGCAGTTAAATCCTCTTTATTAATCTATTGATGAACATGAACAACATGATTATACTGTCAAGGAATGGCAGCAGAAAAAAGAAGTTTCAATGACAATAATTAATGAGTTTCTGGTGGCACTGATTCCGAAATATCGAACAGTCTTCGATGAAGCTTGTGTTATTCTGATCAATTTTATTTCTTGCTCAGCTTGTTTTCTGTCTCTTGACTAATGGGTACTCCGACTGAACTAGTTGTTGTAAGTGCTCCGTGTTCCTTAAAAACGAAACAAATGTTGAGAGATATGAATAATACATTTGGGGATATATTGTCTGTATTAGACATTAAAATAGCCACAAATGTCATTAAAATCTTTAGAATATTTGACGATTTTACAAACAAATAATTCCTGTCTTATAACTGCATCGTAAATGAGCATTGGCTAAGTATGCAATTATATGACGTCAAGAGAGGGTCTCGCATCATATTTCTTATGTTATCCATTATTTCAAGGACAATCTTTATGTGTTTTGTTTTGTCGTGGTAGCATGTGTTTTCTTCTTTTCACAGTATTTATGTCACTTGCAAACCATGAAACCTCTGTAAAATATGAAAATGTGTTACTATGAAGAAATACCGACGCTGCGAACTACCCCTGGTTATCATCATATTTTGTCACCAAACTTTGAAAAAGAGTATGTCAAAAACGGTAACAGATATCAGCACAATTTCAACGGAGTTTTTTCCGAGTTTCACTCTACAAATTTTGACTAAAGAGCGCTCTTTTCTAGATGCATATCAGATGGACTTTACAAACCGGGGACATATAGCTAGATACATATGTATAATGATAAAATTCCCCCCCCCCCCCCGATCATCCTCATGCACGAAAGGTCTTGCAATTGAGTGAGGATGAGCTCCGTGTGACATTTTTCCCTTCTTTTCTTTTTGAGGCAAAACTATCCATTGGCAGCAATGGATGAGCCCTTCAAAGGATGAGTGTCTACAATCACACTGCATTCTTAAACGAAGCTGTCACAATTCACTTGTAAGATAGTGGAAGTGAAACGAGAACGGAATGCAGATTAAGGGAAGAGGAATTCCTGCATATATAATTAGGATGTTTTGAGAAATGCATTGAAGCGGCTTGGTATTTTAGAAGCTAGGGTTCAAATGTACAACCTACAACCGAGTTGGTGTTATCCTTGTAAAGTTTCAAATGTTAAAGTCCCTGATAAAATAAAAAAACGTTTATTGCGTTGTCAGGATTGAGGGTATGAGACCTATAGCAATGAAACCAGTGATTTTAAGAGCGAGCCGATATTGGTTGCAACTTGTACGAATTCTATTCAGAATTTGCTCACCGTCGTCAGCACAAGTGGCAAGAGAAATTTTTCCATAGCAAAGAACGGGACGGATTTTTTTTTTTTTTTGTCAATCTTGACGAGAATATTGGACGGAACATCGGAGTTATCAGGGAGGGAATGGAGATATTGCAGTTGTCCCCATCCAGCAACGGAATGACAGATTTATTGCATTGACGTTTACAGTTAAAGTTTGTTTCCGAAAGGGACACCAGGGAAAGCTGCGCTGGGAGAGGCTCTGATAAAAGCATTATAGAGATTTTGAAGAAAAATACACATTGTTTTTAAAAAAAACCTTTAGAGAAAGAAATTGTATAAAGAAAGAGTATGTTATATGCAAAGAAAGAGAATATTGAGAAAAATCAATTTCGCGACGTCAGTTTCATATAGGACCAGCATTCAAGGTAAGAAATTGCTTTTTTGTAAATTTCGTTGAGATTTTTTTTTTTTTTTTTGGTGTGTTATACATCATTACCATCGGCATACTGACTGAAATTGCAGTTTGCAGCCTAGAGAATATTCAGGGTACGTAAAGGGATACCTGATTTAAGGATATCACCCGGATAGGTTTTGAAGTGAATTTGGACTTCACGGTTGAGGAGAAAGAAAGAGAAGAGTCTCCTTGAATCGTAGGTTAAATTTGGGCATTTTGTATCTGATACCGGTGTGTAACGCTTTATTAAAGGTTTTTTCGACATCAAGGAAGAAAGCAGTTGTAGAAGAATACTTGATTAGCCCAATGTGAATTCCGGAGAGCCAAAAAGTCTGATTTATGTTGGATTTACCTTTCCGAAAACAGTAGATGTTTTGTTCCAAGTGGTTCCTCCTCCGTTTGTCGATTACTCTTCTTATTTTGTTTTTACTTGAGGTGGGGGTAGACTGTTAGAAGTACTAATTTAGAATCAGTGACCGGAAGTGACGTATTCTTGCTAAAATCCTTGTTTTTGCCTAATTTTACCCTAAGCTTAACTCTAACTCTCAATTTTAACCATAATTGGTGGTTATTTAAATTAAAGCTAGGCCTACATAGATTTCACATCTGCACCTTGGTTTATTTTCATCAAATACTTCATCCTAACCATCATCAATAACCTTGACTGGTGGTCACTGATTCGACCTTAGGGCCGTTTTGTGTTTACTACGATCTTTACTGACTTACTGATTTGAATTAATAAAATTTTTCCAGAATTCCTGAAGGGCGTGTTTAATGAATAGTTTCCCATTATACGATCAAACCGTTTCTATACTTCATGTAATCATCATTTGATAGGAAAGGTCTCAATAAAAACAGCAGCCTCGGAGACCTAAGTCTCCGAGGCTTCTGTTTTTATTGAGACCGAATTCATCTATCTTTGAAATGAAACATTTGTTTTGAGAGGAGAAGCAGTTTCCAATAAATATTCATGAGTTTTTTTTTTCTTCCAAAAGCTTTTTTCTTGAATGACCGTATGAATTAAGCCAGTTAAGGGGGGGGGGGGATTATTAGTCACGAACAATATGTGACTATTGTCCTCGTTCCATGGTGGGCTGATTCTTAAAGGATGGCAGAATGAATAGACGCTGGTGAGCAATAGCAACACACAGTAATGGTGGCATGTTCTATGGACAATGAACTCAAACTGACAGAAAACTACAAATACGTTCTGTAAACTTTATAATTTTAAGTAATAATTCTAGGTGTTGAATGAAGCAAAGGAAAAGGCATCTACAATAGGCCTGATGGTAGCTCAAAGGCTCAACGACCATGGTGCACGGTCACTATAGGAAAGACGTTGGAGTTGTATACTTGTTAGCTTGCCAATAAGTATAGTGTGTCGTACAGGTCGCAAACGTTAACCTTCAAACCCCTTAGTTGTTGCATTTTTTAGCTTATTATAACACACGGATCTCTAAAGGAAGTGATTTATAAATCCAGATTTAAGTTTTCACTAGTGGTAAGAATTGCAATCACTACAACTCACGAAATAGCTGAATTAAGTTGACTTTTTATGTCACTTCCAAGTTACCATAACTTGTAGCTTTTACATTGATTAATATCATTAACTATGATAAACCTACAGACAAACACAAAAAGAAAATGCTACTTCAAATGATATCTATAAAGTGTGAAACCACCACATTTTGAAGAGCATGGGAAGATATGATGAAGTATGTGTGAGTATATAAGATTAGTGTGATCCCGATGAAAATAAAACATCATGTGCATTCAGAATTGAAGTGAATCGATTTCGGAGTCTGAAGTGAAAGAATGGTGCAGACATATGCATACGTATGATAGCTTTGAAGGCAACTCATGAAGATGTGAATTCAATACAGCTGAGAGCCAGAAACAAGAGAGAATAAGAATAGGAACAGGAAAGATCGTAGAAAACTCAATGACATCTGAAAAATCTAGAAGATAACGATAAGAAAAAATAGGACATCACTGTTGCTACAACTGACTCAACTGGTTCAAAATTATTAGTAACGGTGACCTATGATCATAGGTCATTTTCGTTGAAAAGTCTTTTAATTAGTAAAATATTAATGATTATTACATGAACAAATGAATATCTGATAATTATATCTCTTCTTAATTGTTAAATTGTTATTTATTATAATTAAATTGCTAATTCTTTAAAGTTAATTGAGCCAACAATATGACTTAGTGTGTTTTATTCAATGAGCTTCAGATCGCGTGCAATGCCGTTCAGGAAATTGATATTAAATAATCAACTCATGTTACACTTATTTGTGTATTATTTGCATTTATGAGTTTCAGCAATTATACTCTGACGTAATGTTTACATCAGTGTGGAAAGTACATATTCTTACTCTATGCGGCATGGTATAAAGACATTTTGAACTATACATAAATGAGATCTAAAGCATGTAAACTTTATTGCTCCTGTTTTCAGCAATAAAATTCATGCCCATGTATGGACTAAGGTCTTTAGCCTATTATGTAATATTTCTGAGGTGTAATAAATTATGAAAGTAATACTGTAAGCTCGATATTAGAATAATCGAGCGGTAATTTTAAATTTACCTGACATGTTTTCCAATAGGTCAACAGAAGTATTGTACAACTGATAAACTTATGACCATCTACTTGGTTGACAAGAGAAGGAAGAATGCCGCGATTTCTTACAATCCTTCATTCGTTAAGAGTACCAATTCTGTAGCAGCATGCATGTACAGGTATCTCTAATTATTATGTACAGTGAAAAGACGTGTTTAATTAAATAATGTGGTTAGACGTACACTCAGAAATAAATCCTCTACACTATTGCATATCAATAATTTGACCACCTGAGTATTCGTACATAAACTTATGAGGGGAATGGGCCCAATGAAATTTTTTGGCACTCTAATAAGCCCCCTAACAATTATCTCCCTATCTTGGACCGCCAAAACGCTTGAGAGTGTTAAACCTCCCAGTGAGATAAAGGATTACTAACGTTACCAAGTTTGTATAGGCCTAATTTTATATTATAATTAATATTATTTCAATCATAGAATTTTGCAACTGTTTGCCTAATTTTGAATGCTGAAAATTTACTTAATGCCGAAAGACTGCTGAGATAATGTTCGTCTTGGTGATACATGGAATACTACTGTTCCCCTAGACTTAAGAGGTGTTACAGTGACCAGTGGGGTGGCCAGGATTTGTGTCATGGGAGAGGATGAAATGCGTTCTATGATCACCTCCTGCATGAGGGATGGGTCTTAGGGGTGGGAATGTCCTTCTCCAGTTTTGAAAATATATGAATAGTTAGGTTTCCCTACATGCAGGTTGGTGCTGCTTTTGTTATTTGTGAAGTAGAATTATATTAAAAAAGGTATTAATGTAGGAGGTATAGCTTAGTATCCCTACGTTTGACTGAATGATGATATGCTAGCCATGATTATTGAAAAACAGGTACGTAGCCTGCGGTAAATCTGGCATAGTGACAACACTCTAAAATTATTTTATTAAAATAGGAAACTTACAGTGATTGCGTGCGTAGGCAAAAAGTAAAAACATTGAAATTTCATCTCCAAAACTTTGGTAAGGCTTTTAATTACACCATTCAGACAATCTGGGAAAATAAATAGGTTTTTCTTGGTTAATTTTGCCATATGATTTCAAATTCTTCTCACATAACGACAAAAAGTGTAGAATACGATAATGTAGTGGTTGACAGTTGTCATTCAAATCAACGGTGTGCTTCTTTGAACAAGCCAATGGGAAGTATACTAGTATTGAATGTTAACAACTCAGGATCAAGGATGCAATGTTGTGTTCAATTCGTAGGCTATTTGTTAATACAGTGCTTCCTTTCAACAAATACTACAATTCCCGATACCTTCCAAGGAGCGACGACTTCAGTAGTATGTTTTTGATACACTAGTGAGACCTGTACTGTTGCATATTCATTACGTAGGCGGTTATAGCAAAAGCCGTTAATTTTCAAATATTATTTCTGTTTTTTCATTGTTTTTATGCCAATCATGTTCCTTTTCGAAGTAGTTGCTGTCATTTTCCTTCATTGAAAGGCATAATCCGTTCATGTACAACCTAGCGTGCACATTTAAAAATAAAGAAAAAGTAAAGATCAAACATAGTCTGATCCTTTTGGTTTTTCAGAACACACGCAATCACTTTAAAATAAAACATTCGGTATCGGCGAGGGGGATTTGGGATGGCCCAATACACCACTAACAATGAAGTCATTTAATTTTACACGTGCCTACTACATACCAGTTTAATAGGCATCGTTCAAGGTGTACATAATATGAATTTAAAGTGTACATATATGTAATGCAATGTTACTAGCCCATTTTCTAATAAAGCTTTGGTTTGTTTTAGAAGACTACTTTTGGTAATCCTGTGTACAATGCAAACAATAACAATCAAGCCAAAGACTGTTCTTCAATTAGAATATGTCTGATTACTAAAGACGTTGCGTGTCACAGCATAGGTAAGATCTCTTGCCATCAAGTGCACTTAATCACGTCTTCGTATCAAAACGGCATGTGCAGGACTTCTAGAGACAAAAGAATTTGGTAACGCTTTAATACAGTTTGAGTGGATGATGAGACAACACCCGACTCTCCTTTGTCATATATATATATCTTAAGTCTTACACCTGGATCACTGCAAGATAAGACAAGAGGGCAATCCACGGAGTTACATATCTCATCGTCAACATGCATTGATCTCAATACAGGGCCTGCAAATGAGGATTTGTAATAGTTTATTGCAACCACATGTCACAGAGTTCTTGCACTGGTTTTACATTTGAGGAAATTTTTTCGAACATAAAATGGTTGTAAGCAGAACTGGACATAAAATGGTAATATTGATATCTACTGTAAGGTAGCAAGCTAAAGGGTATAGCCTGGTGCCACTACTCATGCTAAAGTAGCAATAACAATAACGTCTCAAAAGTATCTGTGCATATTTGGCTACATAACGCAATTGTAAAACTGGGTTATTCCATATAGGTTAGGTTTAATGGTTACAATTATTGCCAATGGTTACAATTAGAGTCGGCTCTATATTTTACCAAACAATCATACAATTTCACCAGTTTACTATAAGAGGGACATACTGTATCTTCGTTATTATGTTCATAGGAGCAGCCTTGCAAAATTTTGCGTGTAATGCTCCATTGACTCGCAAGATATGCTGGAAATACAAATCTTGAGGCAAAATTAGCTTTCTCAAATATCAGCACTGAGATTTGCACTGGAGTTCCCATTACATTAATATTATGTTGAAGAATGTGTTCTCAGATAAGTCCTTACAAAACTTTTAAGTTAATTGGTCTAATAGTTCTCAAGATATGCTGGAAATACAAATTTTGATGGGAAATTCACTTTTTCCTAAGAAATCAGCAAATTTCATTGGATTCACCATTACAGTGATAAAATGTTGAACAATGTGTTTTCAGATTAGTACTTACAAATCTTTTAAGTTAATTGGTCTAATAGTTCTCAAGATATGCTCGAAATACAAATTTGGGGATAAAATTAGCTTTTTTTTTCTAAAAAATCAGCAAATTTCACTCTCTTTGCTACAAAAGTGATATACCTTGAATATTTCATTCCCAGGTAAGTTTTTGCAAAATTTAGAATTAAATGCTCAAATACATCTCAAGATATGCTGGAGATACCAATTTTGGGACAAAATTGGCTTTTTTTTTCTTCTCAAAAATCAGGAAATTTCTCTAGATTTACCATTACAGTAATATTATGTTGCACAGTGGTTTTTAGGTAAGTACTTACAAAACTTTAAGGTAATTGGTCTAATAGTTTTCAAGATGTGCTGGAAATTCAAATTAATTTTGGGGTAAAATTGGCTTTTTTCCTCAAAAATCAGCAAATTACACTCTCTTTACTACAAAAGTGATATACCTTGAATATTTCATTCCCAGGTAAGTTTTTGCAAAATGTTGCATAAAAGGCTCAAAGACTTCTCAAGATAGCAATTTTGGTGCAAAAGTGTCTTTTCTTTTATAAAAAATCAGCAAATTTGACTTTGAAAATTTACCATACAACTAATACATCTTGGACATATTTGCATCGTGCACAACCTTACAAGTTTAAACTTAATCACTCATATACTTTTCATACTATTCTGGAAAAACCACAATTTGGAGAGTCCACACACAGCACACAGCTTTGTTTTCCATTCATTCCGAGGACCTCATTGTGCTTTCTTTTGTTCTTTTCTTCCTCAACCCTAACCTTAACAATAGACTGTCTATTGTTAATCTTGAGAGGACTGGAGAAATCTAATGAATTTTCTACAGAGGACCTAAAAGCTATTGTTTCGGTCCTCGATCCCACCAGAAAAAAAAAGGGCACCCGGACGCACACACACACACATTTTGGCACGGACAGGTTTTCATTTATACCACCCAACAAGACCCTCGTGTACCCATGGTCACTCTACCATGGGGCACCCCTGGGGTGTCGCTACTCATCCATTCCAAGCCTTTCCATGGCAACCGATCTCCCATGGGTGCACAGTACAATATATAGCTCCACTAGCCAAGTGACCACAATATTTCATCTAGCCCCCATAGGGCGATGAGATAATAAACTTGATTTTCGTCACGTATGATGAGCACGGGCTTAGAACAGTCGCAACAAAACAACAACAAATTGAAAGTCCAGAAGCTCCCCTTATGCTATTACCCAACGTATAGGCCTAATATTACTAAAGAGCTAGACTCAAACACACATTTCAGTGACCAAACAATTACATTTTTCTGTTCGAGTTTTATGTTTTTGTTATATCTCCCATGATCTAAACTTTTCTGCGTCTATCGCTGTTTCCTCTGAGAAGTTCGATGTAATTACCTTTGCGCATAGAGCTCTCCATGCCTTAAGTGCGTGAAGTCCAAGATGAACGACGCAAACAACATTGATCAAGATAGACTTCTGTTGCTTCGGCCAGAACATTCTTCACATACGTGATGCACTAATGATGCATGATGTACTCTGATTGCTACACATTTGGCAATGATACGAATTTATGTCATAATGTACATAGAGGCGATAACCACCTTTCAAAGCTATCATCAAATCAAAGGTTTCAACTGAGTCAAAGTGTAGGCCCAAAGAATGTGTTAACGTGATCTATACACTATAACACTATGCTTTATCAAGTACTAGCACGAGACGTCACTGATTTCCTGCACTGAGATATGCTCAGTGCATTGGGTTGAAGTCTGGCTTGTCTTGAAGTTGAGTCTGTCGAGTCCAACCTTTTCTTTATAGTTTTTTTTTTAATTTTCATCTTATGCAATTGAAGCAACTTTACTCAACATGTTCAAGTTCTTTATTTTCTTGATAACGCCTATGGTAGGCCCACTCTAATTGTAACAGTAAGGCATATACTCTATGTACGTTGTGAAAGTAAAGGAATCCTATTTACTGTGCAATGAAGAGATTTCAGTTTGGAAGTTTACTATGTTCCTTATCAGCATCTTCACGATCTGTGATACTGAGTATTGAACTGCACAAGGAATTTTACGCATGTGCACACAAAACTATAAACACCAATGTAGTAAACATTTTACATTTACTTACAAAGAAGAGTAATTCAAAAGACGGTATTCATGCACACATGATCATCGTTTATTTCATTGTATCTTGATAAAGACATGATAAACCCATGAAAACAACCATAAATGTAACATCGAGCATAAATGTCTTGATTTTCACCATAAACAAAATACCCATTTTAAATGTGATAACTGTTGACGACTGACTCACCGTAAAAGTAATAATTTTTAACTGTAAGTGTAATTATCTGACCCCAGCGTAAATGTAATAACTTATAACCCGTTATAACGTGATAATGAATACAACGTTCATAAACCCAACGTTCTTGTTGGACGTCAACCTATTCTAGAACATCAAGACTCGGTCGAATGAGACATAAGGTAGCCGACACTGTGACACTGTGCCAGATTTAATTATGGAGAAGTGGGGCATGTGCCAAGATACACCCACTAAATGGAGCCCCACAGAATTGCATCATTGTGTTTTTTTTTAAGGAGTTAAAAGCACAGATCCATCATTAAGTAGTGACACCCCGCTCCTAGTAAAGAGTAGAGTAAAAGCCGGACCTGTCAGGAAAGGTGCAGTATGTACTTGATTCGACAGCAGTCAGCGTTCTGATGTGACTTATTCATATTGTATACCAATTAGTACCAGGAAACAATATGGTGGTGACATAAACGCCGGCTGGAGTTAAAACTTCATGAGAATATTTTGAACCAATCTTTTGTTTGAGAAGACAATGTGCCACCGCTGACAATGTGTCACCGCCTCGACTATCACTTAAAAACGATAAGAAAGACAAAAAGTGTCGTAGTTGCCTAGATCTGCACGTGTAGCACATGACCCCGCCATAAATCGATCAATGCTATGCGAACTGTATGGCCACGCTTACCCGACAAAGCCTTTACATGGCTATAGGCAGAATCCACTTTGTTGCACTTATTACATTTGTGCTGATTATGATATTTATGGTTGCGTTTACATTTGTAGTTTATACACACACCTCTACCACCACGCCATCGTACCTGTACCAATTGAGTTGCAGCCTCAAATTGTACCATTAACCTTTTTGGAACCATGCTTTGAAAATAGTCTTTTTGCAGTGCGAATGATTTTCTCAATATCAAGCGCAGTGTCACGCATGCAAATTGAATTTTAAGAAGATGGGGGATGGTAGAAAGTTGCTTCCGTGTTCTGTGCGGTCTAACGAAAATTCTACCATCGCAGAAAACATTTTCATATGGTAGCACTTGACTAAAGACAAGAATGACACCACAACTATTGAGCTCTTGCACGAGGCTTCGAGTTAAGAGTACAAGTACGAACCCTTGAGTGCGATCATGAGTACAAAGCCTCGAGTTGAGTACCTCAATATTAAAATTTAAGGAGTATGAACACAGAAGGTCTAGTCAAGTTCGCATTCGATTACTACAAGTCTTCTGTAGCAAATAATATAAACCTAAAACAGATCCATGTTTTGTGACCTTTCATTCTTTGAACCCTACCTATCACTTCACTGGAGTCATGACGCTTAAATACCTATCAACAAATGTTAATTTGCATTAGTTTGCTGAAAAATGTTCTTACTCATATCCTCTTGTCATTTTCTTAATATACATTTTTTTTTAAATGGAACGTTACGACAAAAACGCGGAATGTATATTGCATGATTTCAACATTTGAACCTTAAAGTGATTGCGTGTGTACTGAAAACCAGAAATATAAGATTATGTTTGATATTAACTTTTTCTTTACTTTTAAATATACACTCGAGATTGTACATGGACGGAATACCTCCTTCGAGAAGGAAAATGTCAGTAACTACTTTGTAAAGCAATGGTATTGACATAAAAACAATAAAAAATAGAAATCATATTTGAAAATTAACGGTTCTTACTATAAGCGCCTACATAATGAATATGCAACAGTACAGGCTCACTGGAGTACAAAAACATACTTCTCAAGTCGTCAATCCTTGGGCGGTATCGGAAATTGTTGTATTTGGTGAAAGAAGCACTGTATTTACAAATAATCTACGAAATGATCACAATATTGCGGAGGCAGTGATCCTGAGTTGTTTTGACTAACATAATATTCAATATTAGTATACTTCCTATTGGCTTGTTCAAAGAAGCACTCCGTTGATTTGAATGAAAACTGTCAGCCACTACATTATCGTATTCTACACTTTTTGTCGTTATTTTAGAAGAATTTGGAAGCATATGGCACAATTAACCAACTAAAACCTATTTATTTTTCCAGATTGTCTGATTGGTACAATGAAAAGCCTTGCCAAACTTTTGGAGATGAAATTTTAATGTTTTTTTTTTCTTGTTACCTACCCACGCAATCACTTTAACCTTTTGCAAGTGTCGGACTCTGTTCATCATATCAGGAAAGTTACCTGATAACTGGGACGCCTCTGTTATTTTTTTTTTATTTCAACTAATTATTGTACAATACATCAATACCATACATGCATAGTTATAAGGATATTAATATGCTTGCTTATATAAAACCACAGTTGAATTCAAAGTTCATTACTTGTGATTCCGTTTCATTTACAAACCTTTAGACTCTTCCAACATCTTGCATAGAACTAATAAAATGAATTCCACTCTATGTACTTTCTGCAAGGGTGGTGTTGAAACTTTAGACCATTAGCTCTGGTATTGCAACATTATTAAACGTTTATGGTAAGAGACTTCTGATAAGTGTCTTAAAAAGGGTCCTCTTTTGAGTGCTGAATAAAGTAACTTTAATATTAGTTGAAAAGTATGAAGTAAACCACCCAATTCATTTCTACAGTTTGGGATGAAAATATTTTCCACTGTAAGCCTGTCGAATACTGGTGCTTTCTATTTCAAATTTCTTTATACTGCTTTAAGTGGTATACTATATTAACACAAACATAAACAATGAGGTTTGTATCTTAATAGTGTTTTCATTTTCATTCAATTAATATTTAGTTATATTGACTTGAATATTTTGCAAATGTGCAAAGTATTCGTTTTGTTACAGTAGCTGTTCTTTGCAGTAGCCATAGCGTATTTCACGCACAGGATACATGTGATACACGCTGTGATACATTATATGCTAGTTTACACGCTGCTGGACGGAACATGTGTGTAATGCATGTGCATACATTAGCCACTAGCCTGCTCACTAGTCAGTTCCAATATAAATTCGATCAAGACTACAAATACAGCTCTACATAATGCAGAGACTAGTTTTGACATAAAAAAGCCATGTATAGAGCTTTATTGCTGCTCCCCCTTTTTTCATTGCATTCTTTTGTTTCGGTTTCCAAGAAATGTTGTTCATTCATTTTTTTTACTACGCCGCCATGATTCATACATCAAAGTTACACGTTCATTATTCCAAGTGACCCATTAAAATTATTTGAGAGGTATTTGTTAAAACAAGCGGTAAGGGTGGCAAACCTCTGAAAGGAAGCTGAGAATAAACTGATTTTCAACTTCGATTCAAAACTCCTACTTTATTATTATTTTTTTCTTGTGTGTTTTTTTTTTTTTTTGCTTCATCTTAAATTGTCACCAAATCGGAAATATTGTTCACTCTGCCAAATTATGATTAGTTAATCAATAACACATGGTCGTTTTAACAATGTTTACATGTAACTTCCTATTTTTTATCTTTCTGTATCAAAAAGAAGGCAGTGGTCAACACAAAGGAATGCTATTTTTCTTGAATAGTCCACCAATAAGCGTTCAAATGCAGGTCCCATTACATTGTTAATCAGAAAGCCACAAGACTTTGTTTTCCCTTGCGATATTATAATAAATATGAATCACCAACAAGACAAGTATGAAGTTCTTCACAGTTATCCTAGTGGACATACCTAGTTAAAAAGACTTCGATCTTTTGAAATCTTTTACAAAATGACATTTCACATCCTCTTAGATCAGTATGGATCACCTACCTTATATGACGATCTACATGCTAAATATGAGCGATGTGTGAACAATCCACGCACTAGGTTCCTCGTCGTTATCCTTCAGGAAATATAAGTTTTACATTGTTTTGACCTTTAGGAATCCCACATGACCTTTGACCTCCACAAAATGATACAGCTAAACTACTCTGGTCAATCCTTCATAATACTTGACCATTTATAACATTAAAATTAAAGTTGGTCACAAAAACCAACAGAGCATTTTGTCACAATTTGAAAAGTCCACACTGCAAGTGTGAAACCCATTGCAGTGACCCTTCTTGAGATTTGTTTTCATGGTTTTCACCTGCACACTGGTGACTCCAAATAAACTTTGACGTTCACAGAAAATAGGGATCATTTACTTGAAATGGGTATTGTACTTGCTACGTATGATATCCCTCACAGTCATCATTCTTGACGTGCAGTATATACAAGTTTTTAATCTTTGACCTCTGATGACTTGGCAAGTGACCTACACCGAAACAACAGGGATCTTCAACCTTATATAGTCATGTACATGCCAAGTGTAAGAAATCCACTCAGTTTCCCTTCTTCAGATTTTTTGGTTTAACGCAAGCTTCACACATATATGTATGAACGTAATTTATAACGACCTGCAAACAACTTGAAAGACATTTGTAGATTCCTCATTCAACTGAATATTTCTTTATTTTGAGGTGTATCACAAAGTAGTCTTTTATCATGGAATGTTAGCAACAACACAAAAACATGTATTTTTTTACAGATACTACTCTTTTTCCTATTAAAATGTATGTACTTTTTAACCTTCAAACTAGGACATGTGTGCTCCTTTACGAGCTTATATCCTCTTTGAATTCGCAAAACACACGCCCTGTAGACTAAATAAAAAATTCGCATAGCGCCATCGCAGAGAAGTTTTCCTAAAACGTTCGTGCGGTATCTCTTACCAGGGAGGTGTTATCTAATAACACCTCCCTGCTCTTACATTCGCCCATTTAGTGGACAGTATGCGAATAAGTTGGTTATTTAATTAGTCGGCTTGGAGTTAACTAATGTGAAGTGTATTGCCAGTCAGATCATTGACATGTATAACAAAAGCAGCGGAAGAAAATAGATCTCTTTGGAATCCCGCAGTTGATGGGATTTTAGTCAGAGACGGTATCTTTAACAATTACAAATTGAAGAGCAGAATAATAGCGATTAAACAAATTGACTGCAGTTCCACGAACACTGCGTTACTATAATTTAGAGAGTAAAATTGAAATGGTTAAAGTATTGAGATAAAAGAAAAAGCAGAAAAATAATTATTTCTTTCTAACGCATTGAATGCTGTATCAGTAAAAGTGCTATAGTGCATCGACTACAGTAGTATGACCTGACGAAAATCAGAACTGATAGTCATATAATGCATTGTTTTCGTTCAAGATATTATACATATATTATTATACTATCTAGTAGACTTGGACCTTTTCGAGTATTTTTGAGAAGTACATGGGAAGCACATTAAATGTAAAAGACTTGCACAAGACTTTAGAGAACTTATTTCTTTATGATGTACATAATGCAAGTAAATGGGGCAATTAATGTTTAATAAGCTATTTTTCAATGACAATCTGCAACTGAAGGAGTTTATTAGCTGATAATGCAAAAAATTACATCTCCTTTTAGTGAAGCCAAAGCATGTCTTTAGCGAGAGAAATCATTCTATTTTCTGTTTTTTATGTTAATCTCAGTCAAGACATGGATAACTACATGTCGTGAACATGTTGAGAAACTGGAACCAACTGCCAGTTCCCAGTTGTTTACACCTAGATAAAATCAACGTGACATCACGTGATTATATTAATGTTGTGCTATCGAGGTGTTATGAGTGGCCACTGGAGGTTAATGATCTCCGTCCTATGATATAGCCAGTTGCTTGCATCATCGTTCAAATGTGACCATTGTCAAGTCCTGAAGGCTAAAATAGAACACTAATGAATACACCCAATGAACACTGTAAATATCTTTGAAAAAATAATCAGGTGCAGTTATTCAAAATATTACTCTAATTATACACTCCCCTCCCCCCCCCCCCAAGAAAGTACCATCAACTAATGTTTTTAATAAATTTATTGTGCCTTTCGGTTCTTTGAGTGAAGATATTTACTTTTGGTAGACACTTTCTTCCTCTCCCTCTTTTCGCCACTGTTTTGAAGGCAATACCAACAAGTCCTTTTTTGCTGTAAAACCGTACTAGACAGGGTTGCTTAGTATATATGCAGGCGCTTCATACATAGTACATGTTGTAAAAAAAATATTTTGTCTTCGTGAATATGATGCCACTTTGGCTACAGCTAGCATACAAAAGAGTACATGTATGCCAATCTATTGTTCCTTATTCTGTTTGCTTCCCTTCAAGCCGTTTATGCTTTGTCATGAAAGATCTTTACAAAACGTGTTTGTTCAGAGTAAGCAAAAAGCAGAAGAAAACTTGAATGAACACAAAATAATGCACGGATTTCATCTGTGCCTTTTTGTTGACTCTAAAGGCACTTCAAATGTGTCTTTACAGTACCTGAACCTCTGCTGACAATAGAAAAGCAAAGGTCATAAATAAATGACTTTGATACAAAAAGAAGTGTCGGCCCAGGCACAGGCTTCGTACAAATGTAATAGAATCAAATCAGCTGGATCTATTTGACTTATTCAGCACCATTTTAGCTAGCTTACATAGTTTCCTTCATGATGAGGACACTAGAAGTTGGATGTTGCCCACGTCACACATAAGTTTATGACCATCCATCAGATAATACGTTGCACACCTATATCACATATCACGTTTTATCACATCTGCATCTTCTATCCATCGGTCATTAAAACAGAGCACTGATCCCTACTGCATTCTATTATTTGTTTCTTGTTTGAAATAGGCCCTATCCTCAGACACCTTTTGACTTTGTTTTGCTTTACTTTATTCATTAATGAACTAAATCAAAGAGTAAATACAAATACCAATACAATCACACTAAATATCTTAAAAAGATGTTTCTTTTACTACAGGGAGACTGCGTCCCTTATTATTGGTAAGCTAATGTCTCTTATAAACTTGTATAACAATATTGTAGGGATTTTAAGACTTTTCCCATTGTTATTAGTATTTTTTATGATAATTGTAAATTATTGTATCTTAGCGCAATGCTCTAGACATGAGCAATCAAACTATTAATATTCTTTCACAACATCTCTGTCGGACTTCATTTTTGCCTCTTCTTCTCACACTTAGGGGTCCTACCCGGATCCTGGGAGGTCGAGCACTCGTCTCAGAATGTGGGCACTTCCCAGTAATGTTGTTTTTATCAGCGGTCTAACTTCATGGTTGCCTGGTATCTGACCCAAGTATGCCTCCAGGTTATTGGTGATGGCTCCTAGTGCTCCGACCACCACGGGGACAACTTTTGCCCTGACATTCCACATCCTCTGTACCTCAAGTCGTAAGTCCTGGTATTTTTCTATTTTTTCTCTTTCTTTCTCATTTATGTGGGTATCATTGGGTACGGCCACATCTACTATTGTTGCTTGTTTGGCCATCTTGTCCATTATTACCAGGTCTGGTCTTCTCGAAGGGATTACTCTATCTGTTCGAACTTCGAAGTCCCAGAGGATCTTGGTTTTATCATCATTATTATTTTTATTGGTTTTATCAATCATTATTATTATTATTGTTATTATTATTATTATCTATATTAATCTTGAAGAAAACGATATTGACATTGTTGAAAATCGAAGTGTCACACCATTAAAGTGTATACCCTTTATGATAATGCTTACCACTATTACTTGCATAATTACGAGTAAATCAAAATTGCACCCATTAGTTCAACTTGTAACATTTTGTTAATCAGTTTACGATTATCAATGCAGTGATTGTAGGTCACAGGGCAACATTACTTAACAGTTTAGACAGCGTCATCGACTTTATATTTACATTTACACTTCACTGCACTTCGCCATTTCTTAAGGAAATCGTCAACTACACAGTCCCTGACTGAGCATTCTGAACGGTATGAATGTAGAGTCGATATTTTTCATTCCTACAGTTTTCTACCGTCTTAATTCACTGCAGCTACCCGTTCAGCTTTCTACTGACTGCTATTCTCTACAATTGGTTACTTAAGGATTTTAATTTGATTTCATCGGGACTTGACCGGAAAACTGAGAAACATGTTTCGTTTACACGTTTTATGGATGTTTGTAATATTTCAAAGTTTATTCATCACACAGGTATCAGCGAGTCGAGGTAACGTTTCTTTCGTTATGTTGTCACATGTATTACAATTATTACACCTTCACATTCAAGTTTGAAGTGCGTAAAATGTAACATGTGCTATTACTTAATCTATAGCCACGAGTGTATTTCAAAGACGAAACGAAGTAATAGAAAAGCCTACTTTTTCATTACTACGTTAACCAGTTTAGAAAATACATTACATAAAATTTAAGCGTAGTATATTGTACAACTGTAGTTCTATACAACTGAGTTTTGTATGTCATAAATATCATGTTGAACTTCTCTACAGAAGGGATTGATTTATAGTGATATCTCATTTTATTGAAACTTAATTCCATTCTTCCAGTTTCCTTCCACCATAAGAACAATCTACACACAGCAAAAACATGACAGGAAGTTTAATTAATTTACATATAAAGAATATATCAAGATTTCATTAATTCACAATCGGTGCAAGATTGCAAAGAGAAACGTTCTGTTAGTTTGATAGGCTTCAACTTGCAAAACAGTAAACCTAAATGTAACGCAAACAGCAACATAAAAACAAACAGCATTACAGTAATAAGCAAAGGAATTTTCAAAGATTTTGTTGTCGGTTCCACGTTGATTTTAAGACAGCTTCTGTACCACGGTGCGACGTGTGCTGTGTTGCTGTTTGCAAAGCTGTTCGACATCTCCAAAGACTGACATCTGACGTCGTTTGGAACAACCTCTAAGGGTTCATTGTCAACTCCGACGTTAGCAAAAGGGCTATAATATTCTCAGATCTCCATCTGACGTTGTCTTTCAGTGGCAAAAATGGTGCTCCTTAGAGCGACGTCGGTGTTAGAGTGATGCCCAATGTTTAACTTCATATTTAACTAGTACTTAAAGACCAAGTGTCATGAATCTAGGAAAGAGTTAGCTTCATTCAAAATTTGCGCAACGAAATCCTGAGTAATGTCCGTTGGAATTGTGTTTCTATCTATTACCGTTTTTGAGATATAGCTTTTCAAAGTTTGACGAAAATGCGAAGCAGATGATGATACAATGTAAGTATTTCTTTTGTTAGGCCTTTACATTTTATCTTTTAATTACTTAATTACTCTGTGTCCCATTGGTAAGTGAGGTCAACATTTCTAAGGAAGTTGCTTTAAACGTAAAACCCTCTGGCATGTAAATTCTCAGTTGCACTAGGAGAAAATCACCGAAGCAGGGCAAAGGAGCTCAGCAGCAGCACCAAGTAGAAAACATAGAGAGAATGGCCACAGTGGGTCACCCAAGAGAGGTGAACCACTAACAAAAGGGGCCTCCTCAGAACGAAACCCAAATCAAAACAAAGAAAATTATGAAGGGGGTGAAAACAAGAGGCAAGCATAGAAAGAACTCACAAAGAGAAAAAATGGCGACTGGAAAGGGTTCATTTCCTAGGTTTTCTTAAGTGACGGTTCTGGCTGTAAAAGCTGTCATGTGAATTAAGTCCGAACTGGGACAGAGTTTGAAGCTTCCACATCCTTCTTGTTTTAAATTTGCTCTAGAATGTGAGCATTCTTGTCGTGTACACCATGTTGTTGGATGGTGTCGAGGATCTGGAAGTCGAACAGATCAGGGGAATGCTCATGGAGATGTTGGTGCAAGATGGAGTTATCTGCTTTTCTTATGTAAGCCGTCGATAAATTTTCATAGGTCACTCCGATAAGTACTCATTCGAAGGCGTACCTTCGTCGTTTGTCCCACATATTGACGTTTGCAGACAGGACAAATAATGGCACAAATGACCCATTTGGCATTACAGTTAGTATCATTGTTGCGGCAGCGAAATTTCCTTCCATTGCTGGCACTGGTGATGTGTTTTAATGGCTGCAGACGAAATATACAGAACTGACACCTTCTAGCTTCACATGGATGGGTGGTATTAGAGAGACCAGTGGGTTGCCGCTCCTTGATCTTTGCTCGACACAGGATTCTGCGAGTTAGGGAGATTGTCGAAAAGTGAGGATGGGTGAACGTGGGACACATGCGTTCTGAGGTATGTAGAACCGGTAGGAATTTCGTCAGAATAGATTTGATGTCCGGTAGATTTGGGTGATAAAGGACCGTGAAGTAGATCTAACCGTCGTTCTCGTGGACTGTTTCTGGTAGACTGGCTAAAGTAGCGTTCAATTTGATGAATAATGCGCCTTTGTCGGTGTCCTCTCCTCGTCAGGTAACCCTGACACTCCCTGCAGCGTTTGGCAGCCGTGTTAGGATCACTACAAACCCTAATGATACGGAGTGCTTGGCTATAGCTATAGAGCGTTCACAGTGGTAGGGGTGGCAACTGTCATTGTGTAGAAGTCGGTTAGTGTCGGTGGGTTTAGTGTAGAGGTATAGCTATCGACCCCTTTTCGTCAACTGAAATCGAGACATCAAGGAAGGTTCACGCTCCCCCCTGAGTAGTGGCTCGTTTTTTCAATATCCTACAGTGCGACCCGGGATTGGCCATGAGCAGTCATGCACATACTCTGTATTAACTAAGTGCCAGTCGACTTTTTCGAAATATTTTGTATTCACCTTGCTGTTAAATTGTACTGTTGGAATAAATGTATATGAAAATGGTGTCATTTTTCCATATTTACTTATATATTTTCCACCTCACGCCTACCACTATATATGTACATTTGCTGGACATACGTTAAAATTGTACATTCGGAGGGCATGATTATGAAAAATGTCCAGCAAATTTAAACGAAAAAATAAGGTAAAAGTAGAAGTTCAGTTCAGTTCAGTATGACTTTATTCCAATCTCTTACTATAATATAAGACATAACAATATTCTGAGAGTGGAAAAAGTAACGAAAATACAGTATATAAGCATCATCATGCTTAGACACTTCATAAAATAATTACCTTACTTAACAAAAAAAGGTAAGAGACTGAGGAGTGGCAACTGAAAGCTCCTAGGAGCTTGTGGGTGTTGACACCCCTTAAAGACAGACAGAAAATACAAGACAACAAAAGAAAAGCACAAAAAAAAAAACAAGAATAGAGAACAGAAATGCAAAAAAGACGGTAGTTCTCAGGTAATTTGCAATGAAATGAACTTTAAGCTGCTTTTTAGATGCATGTGGTGTTTTACAGTTTGTAACTTCAAAAGGGAGAGAATTCCAAAGTTTTGACCTACAAATCGAAGGCCAAATTGAGATGACCTAAGCCTACAAAGGGGAGTGATAAACTGATTTGAAGCACGACTAGGATAAGGGTAATTGCTATCACGAAACTGAAACTGAGCACGAAATATTGACGGGGTTCTGTTATGTAACCAGTCAAAAATAAACAACCCGATAAGATACCGATTTAAATCATAAATATTAAGAAGGTTAAGACTAGCGAAAAGAGGTGCAGTATGATGACGGTAGTCTACGTTGCATATACATCTAATAGCCCTTTTCTGCAAAATAAAGAGAGGTTTAATTCTGGTAGCATACGTTCTCCCCCAAATGAAGACAATGCTTGTACAAGTAGATGGGGGTATACACTATTCATCATTCTAAAATGGCAGATATTCACTTATGTTTCAATGTAAATTTTGTTGTTCAAAGATTAACTGGACAGAGATGTGTCCTCCTATTGTAAATGTCTTGCTAAAGTTCATTTTTAAACTACGATATGTCCAGCAAAGGTGTAATTTAGTGATATATTATAAATGGCACTTTATCAGTAGTTTAGATTTCTGTTTGTGTTCTCGCCTTTAATATAGACATCATATGTTCCGTACATACAGAACTGTATGTTATGAATGTATGTATATTTATACATTTACAGAGGGTAACCAATGCATTTCGGGAAACATTGGAAGTATTTATGACAGGGTTCAAGTATATTTATATATTCATGCCCAATGCACACAACAGCAAACCTACATGCAACACAAAGTGCAAAATGAAACAACAACATGAGAGCAATAAACAAAGGAATTGCAAAACAAATACAAATGGCTAACGGTAAATTTGCCAAAGAAAAATGTATAATCTAGAGGCACCTTTACAAAACATGCCCTGGTGATCTACCATCTTGTTAGTTTTGTAAGGATAGCTTAGATCATCTTGTGTCTCCACAGAACAGAGATTGGTAAAGATTGGTATAGTGTCGATAATGAGAAATATTGGTTGCTCAGAACAATTACACGGTTCTTGTTACGATAGATCAGTTGGAAATCCCCTTCCATACATGTAAAGTAGTATACATAAATGCATTACAGGTACGCTTGCAAGCACCAAGCGCTCTTATTACACTTTAAAATATTGCTGCTAAATGATTGATCACTCTTGCAGTTAAGATGAAGATGATCATAATGGGTTAGATGCTATATAACTGAATTCCTTTGCTAATTTTGGTTACGTCTCTCAGGAATTCACCAATCAAACATTCCACTGTCAGGTGAGCATTCTGACCGTGTATGTGTGGGAACTCCAGTTCAGAACAACCTACAGTATGATTTATCTGCAGTTACGTAAGGATTCACTAACAAGGCATACGGAATTATAATTTTATCCTTCACAAAGCGACGTCAAAGAAGATAATAAGAGTATGCTTTGACAAGAAGTTTCTGGATTACAAACTCTCTATTTCTTAAAGGAATATTACTACGATAATGCTTGCATTTGGAAAAATGTTACCGCCGATCGAATGATGAAGTTATTTTCACTTCTATTAAACTAATACTAAACAGTGTGTTCAATATTACGGCATCATTCTCGCCTACTGTAATTTGAAATCTTTCCACAGACTGTGAAGAACAAGATTTTACACCAGGAAATGCTAATCGTGATATCATTAATCTTAATTGCCCCGCTCGTCGGCCATTCCATGGCGAGTTTTGCTGTTGGCTAGTTACGTCCTCATCAACCAAGGAAAACGAATTCATTCGAGTCACTTTCCAAGACGGCAGTGATTGTTACTCTTCTTCTATAGCGATATACGACGTAAGTCATCATTTTGCATGTTATCAATAATAACCCAGTTTATATCATCATCCATTGCATGGAATTCAACTGCACATTCAACGGGTTCTAATATACGATAAGAGGAAAAATATTTATTTTCTTTTTTATAAGAAAACAAAGAGGATTGTTTGATGATGTTTACAGATAAGACATTTTGAGAACTTTATCCCTTTAGCTTCCTTTTGTACTTGATGCATGGACCTCAGTTTTTAAATTAAACTTGTTATTGATTTACAATTTTGCAACAAAAAAAATGGTGACAAAAAAATGGTGCATTATTTGCAGAGAGTGCGTTATGCACTTATACCCATTTCTATCTTGATTCATTTTATTGCACGTGCTTTCTGATCCATATTTATACTTAAAGGTCATCTTTCATGTCTCACCGAATATGAGAGTTATTTTGGTAAAAGTAGACAGAAACTGTGATGTGGTCACTTAAATGTTATCGCATATTATTATCATGATTGTTTTTCAGTCATATTTAAGTTAGTATTTGTTGTCGTTTGGTTACCATTATCTTGGATCAAAATCATCCGCCTTAAGAAAAACTGGAAAGGAAAATGGAGAGATACGCAAAGAGGTGCAATGACTACATATTGATACCATCTTTATTCCAGTTCTCCTTAGAAAGTCACTCTAGTGTGAAACCATTTAAATATTGAATATCATCGTAGGGGAAGAAAATGAAAGTGAAGAAAAACCAACCGTGTAATGTAGGCAGAAATATTCTAGTCGGATCCTCAACACTGTTGGATGCATCAGTGGAAAAGCATCAAGTTGACCAGATTTTATCTCTTAATATTGCCACATACGTTATTACCTGATTTTTGTAATTTCTGTGGATTTAGAACAGTCAAGGTGATTATTGTGTTCTCCCATTTTTCGTGGTTTTGGGGGGTTGAGTTAGTCGACCATGACATATATCTTCATTGCAAAAAATTTCTACTATAACTAATTAACTTCATATTTTACAGAATATACCCTTTGTTCATTTAATTTCAATTTGGGCTATTAGGGGATTTTCAGGTGGTTTCCTCGTGTAACTGGCCGCTGTAAAATCATTGCTATTTTACAAATTGTGAGACAAGGCTGGATTATTTTGGCTTTAACGTTTGGTAAATAATATGTAATACTTTCCACCAGCGATTTCAGTTCCTTCTGTTACTGATTTCTTTTACGTACCACCTTAGAAACATTTCTTACTTCAATTTCGATCACAGAAATGCCAAAAAAAAATAATCTTTCAAGACTACTACTGTGAGAAAGAAACACGTACAGAGGATGTAAAGACAGACTGCGAAGAAGTAAAGGTATTACTACCAAACTGTGAATACAACTGTTTCAACGTAGAGTTTACAACAGGTAATTTTACATATTTTTATTTCAAATAAATATCTCAATAATTGCACACCGTTATTATGGTGACGTCTTCCTTTAACTTTCATTCTTTTTCGAGCAGATTTTTTTCTCAATTTCCAGGGAAGGATGAAGATGATATCCCTAAATGGATCGTGATTGGGTTACCAGTTGTACTGTTATGCTTAACTATTCTTGCCATCATTCTTCTGGTCTCCTGCCGGTACGTTAATAAATTAATACTCAGTAATGTTCCGTCCTAATCAGTAACAGTCTTTTTCTATTGTTTCGATGAAATCGTAACCTTTGTAATTATGGTGGAGTGCGTGTCTGTGTGTGCACGAACACTTCCGTCCGAGTTTTGCTCTGTGTACACTGTGTTAGGCCAAGGGACTAATGCTGCTTTAGTAGGTACCAGCCGCTCCCGATCGGGCTCGAGCCTAAGCACTCACGTTTTTCCTGCCTTACGTTGAGCTCGTATATAGCGTAGCTGCCCGAAAACGCCGACAGTGCGACGAGGTCTGTCACCTGATGCAGCTCTCTCTTCGGGCATTCACACGCTGCATGCGCCCATCTGCTTAAGGGGAATTGCCGTGACTTGCTTACCGGGAACTGTCATTAGTACGACATTGAGTGTGAGTATATACTGATTGCACACTGTGCTAGGACAAAGCCATGTACGTGTGTGCACGGACGCTGCCTCAGACGGTACCAGTTGCTCGCAGTCTCTACGGTCTCACACGTCGATCTCGTTCTTTCTCTTGCTGAGTTCGTAAGTAGCGTAGCTGCCCGAAATTTCCGACCCTGCGAGGAGGTCTGTCATCTGAAACCTGGCGCCGCCCCTCTCTTCCGGCAATCACGTGCTGCATTCGATCATTTGAACAGGGGTAATCCCAGTGACTTCCTCACTGGGAACTGTCTGCTGTACCCAGTAAGGCATTGGGTGCCAGTATGTGCTGTGTGTACTCTGCATTAGGCCAAGGAACTAGCACTGCCTTTGCAGGTACCGGCGGCTCGAGAGCTCGCCCCTCGCACTTTTTTCCTCGCTCATGTGGAGTTAGCTGACAGAAAATTCCGATACTGCAACACATGACCTCATAAGTTAAAGTTATGAAAACGAAAAACACATTTTTGCATTATCTCCATATGCGATGTTAATGTCCTGGAATTATGAAAGTGTTACATTGCAGAGAAGACACATAATTTCTTTTCGAGAAACTATGAAATTAAAGAAAATCGAAGGTCACGAATCAAAGGGCAAATCGACAGCAATCTGATGAAAAAGGTTAAGTCCTGCTAAGTTCAAATTTGGTGGATAGTTACAAATAAGTTTCAGGAAATATTAACGCCAAAGGTTACACGACAAAAGGTAAAAAAATGCTGTAAAAAGTGTGTCACAATCAAACTTCAAACTAGATACGTCGTATGAGATGAAGTGTCCGGCTAATCGATGACGCCGTAGTTAAGTAAAGCACATAATGCGGTAATCACGTCATCAACATAACTTAATCTTTGACTTCCATGCACTCTTACAGAGTATTTTAACTTATACATGTACTGAAGTAGGCGATTATGTAGACAACAATGTCACTTTTCCGTGCGGTGATAATGCCCTCACTCAGTATGATTTTGTAGTCGTATATATACTGTACTCAGATGAGCTCAGATGGTCATGATTTGTGCCAAAAAATGCTTCACGGACACGACAGCGCTGCCTATCTGTAGAGCAATATTACAGACAAGCTGTTTATAGGAGTATGGTGACGAGCACGCGGGTGAGTTCTAGCAGGCATCGAAGGTTTTTGTTCCTATCAATGATGAAAATGCATCAGCTGATGAAAAGCCACGCAATAGGTTTGAATATTCATCACTTCAATTGCACTACGTGCCAGTTTTTTACACGTACCAAGTTCCTACGTGTGCAGTGTAAGCAAGTCCATGATAACATCGATGAAAAAACGAATGATAATAACAAAAAAAAAAGATGTGAATGAGATTTGCAACTTCATGGATTGCCTATTGTTTCTTATTTATTTGTCAGATGCAAGAAGCTTCGCAAACGCCGTGATAATCGCACTATTGACAAGACTTCTCAAAGTGAGGCCGCAATATCCACTCCTCACCAACGGAAACAAGGTATTGAACTTGATATGAAGAACAGTGTTACAACGGAAAGGGAAACTAATGAAAATCTAGATCACCTAGAAGGCGATGGGGTGGAGGTTAATCCTGTTTACGCGTCTGGTGCTGACTGTGAACAGAATGGAGAACATGCATATCAAACTGTGGAATCAAATGACGAAATGAAACAACATGAATATTCATACATCGACCCAAAATCAATGAGCGCTAGAGAAAACTGAGAGATGAATGAAAGGTAAGACTTCTCTTCTGCTCTACGTCGATAATAATATGATAGAACTGAGAATTGAGAAACATGTTTTACTTTATGCATCATTATGCTTTACTCATTATCTTACACTAACTGTCAATATACTTTCAGATGCCAATAATTCAAGAACCACCTCAAATAGACTTAACTCTCCAAATGGGGCACATAAGTCGGATGTAGACCGTGACAAGTGGTGCCATGATACAACCGAAGAGACAGTTAACGGGAGTCTTGACCATTTTAAAGGGAAAGAAGTGAAGTTAAATTTCTTTACAAATCTGGTGATGAATAAGAACAACATGAGTATATGGGCATCGATTCAACTCCCTAAGAACTAAAAAAAAACAGACAGTGGCCGGAAAACAGATTCAGACGAAACATAAACAAATATGAAGACGAGAGAAAATATTACTACATAAAGCCATGAAGAAAAGTAATACTAAGTAATAAAAAAAGACTTTGAAGAATGTAGGAGTGGATTCCATTCCGATGGCCGTATGAATTACCTGCCTAATAACGATCTTCTGCAGAGATATATAACGCCCTTCCTTTTCGAAGCAGTACCTAACCCTGGTCAAGAATTTTATCTGTTTATTAAATTATAGGCCTAGTCTATTTCACCTTTGAAAACGTGACAGAAACTCATTTTTACATACCGTTCTTTGCGAAAGAGGTAGAAATATTGTTGTTTTTATCATGTTTGAAATTCAAAAACGCTAAAGAGCACTGTAACAATGCAAAGATACCATGTCACAGAGGAAAGCAAAAAAGAACATTCTTACTTGTTCAATACATTCAAATGCATTTACATCAAACTTTTCTGTTGGAAATCAGATAAACAGGGAGAGTATAGTATATTTTGATTTCTACTTGAACTCTTTCGAAAAATATTTTATGTTTTACTTCAGTCACTCGAAAAATGACGTAACCAATATTACACATCCTTTCAGGGATCAAATAATTATTGTGACGTTTCGTGTATCCGAATGGACAGTCATTGTTGTTAAAATTATCTGCAATAATTCCCATATTCGTCTGAATTATAGTATTATTTTTAAAAAACAGTTCTTTGCAGAAAAACTTGTTTGCCAAAGGCTTCCCTTCAATCGAGTTACAAGGCACTTTGTGCGACACTTATTTTAGTCAGGAAAATTAGGTCCTTCTTTATGTTACAAGTTCCTCATACATCACAATTAAACGGTTATTTAAACCGTACTAAAATGGCGGAATGAAACTTGACAAAAATTAAGGCATCCCTATTGGTATGGTCCATTTAAAGTGTCTTGTGACAATATTTCTGACTCTAAATGTAGTTTCTGTTTAGTTTGAACATTTTCGTGGAATCGTTGCTGTTAAAATACTACTTATTGTAATGGACGGAGCGATTTTGACCTCTACATTTTGTTTAATCAAACTAATGATAGAACATTTATTTTGCGAGATTTAACTAGTTTATTTTAAATATTGAGAAGTCGTTCCAAGTAGGGAATTTCTATTTCTTTATCACTTTTCTCTAGACATGATATCTATTTTTATTTCAGTACTGGCAATGGCTATCAAAAATCAATACGTTCCATTTTTATTTGATATTAACGACTGCATTAGTAAAAATTAAAGGGGGAGTATACTGAAGTATGAGTATCTGATTTTTGTATCGGACTGATGAACATGGACATTGTGTGTATAACAAACTAATTTGTTAAACAAGAGGGCAATCCACGGAGTTGCATCTCATCCCTATCGTTGTCCATAATCATTCCCTTTTTTTACATGTATGTATTACAGTCGGTCGAGAATTTGATCGAACACAAAGCGCTTTACATTAAACCATTGAGCTATTAGGGCAATCCGTAATGATCGGTAATGATCTTTGATCCCTGAGCTCAAATTATGAGAGGAAACAAAATTTCAGACCATGGGTCATCTATCTACCAACTTTGAACCTCATTGGCTTTGCAGTCTAGGAGGAGTAATTGCAGATGCTAACTTTTGAAATTGAAATTTTCCTTGCACACACACACACACAGACACACACATATACTGCCACATGCATAATTACAAAGGTTACGATTATCATCGAAACGATTTTTTTTTAAGGATAGGCAGCTGTTACTCAAAATCTTTGAAAAAAATTTCTTTATGGTGCGGGTATTGTGTAATCACATTGATCGCTACTCTGAGTTTTTCCTGTCTTTTCAGTGTCGAATATGTAAAATGCTAGATTGTTTAACGTTACAAAGAAACTGAAGTAACTTTATTTGTTCAAAAGTCTGCCCGTGGATCTGAAAGATTTTATTCATAGGCAAGTAAGAAAAGTCTCTCACGGTTACATCTTCAGAGTGGTCTTTCACAAATAAGGGTCTATTGAGTAAGGCGCCCTCTGCTGCTCTTGCTCTGCCGGCATAGTGGCAAGTACTTCTTCAAGTCTGTCATCTGTCGAGGGTTTCCCCCTCGCTATTATGTTCACATAAAAGTTATTCCGATTTGTTGATGGAGCAGTTAGTGTTTGTGTGTTAAAAAATATGATATCTGTTAAGTCTATAAAGAATTTTTTTTTAAATCTGAGCTCAGAGAATAAATTAAAGAGGAGCATAATTCATCTCAACCTGTCTGATATATATTACCATTCTTCATGTATTGAATTTCCCTTATGTTGGGGGTAATTTGCAAACAGGAGATATGCATTTCAAGACACACACAATTTCGTATTGACATGGTGGTCAGAAAGGGGCTCAAACCCATGACGGTCGCGTTATCAGCACTGTGCCCAAAATGCTTTAGGGGTGTTTGCAGTCGTGGTTTGAATGCTCCAGCGAGGGGTGCTTAAACGTTAACAACTGAGGAAAGTTCCAGTTACAGGAAAAAAAGATGTCAGAACAGAAAATTCAAGACAGTAATGTTCGATTGCAATTTAGAGAGTTGCATTTATTTGTTGATTCGACTGGCACACAGAAATTTGATGAATTAAGGTGACGATGAATAGCAGATTGAATAGAAACATTTACTATGACGTTGACGAGAAAACGAGGAACGTAGCGTGTGTACAAACGGTGACACAGGCCCTAAATATTACACCGTGAGACGTGTTGACTGTTCGACGATAGATTAATCGGTGCTGGAAGCCGCATGGCTCTGACGCTTCACGGGGTCTACGATGACGTTGACCAATCAGAAGCATACGATCGTATGTGTCATCGCATGTAAATTGTTACTACCCATGACAGACCAATCGTGTAGCATACTGGAATTTTTTCACGAAGCAGTGTCTGAGTTTTCTGTTTGCAATGTGTTCTATTCACTGACTGTCTGAGAGGATAGAGAAAAAGTTAATAAATCCTGGTACACATCGGAAACTGAACTTTGTATGACTCCTGAGTACGGTGGAGTGTAACTTCCACCATAAACAACAATAGGTTGAGAGGAATTCAAGGACCATGACGTGGTAGTTTCCATAGCTTTTTACAACTGTTACAGTACAGCCAGTTCTTTCGTGAACTTTTGAAAATGCCGGAACCACAGGACGTTATTCTCCGAATCGGGAATTAATAGTAGCAGCTGGGGATAAAGTAAAGTTAATGGACAATGTAAAGATTTGAATAATTTTAAAAAGTGAACCCACATCATTGATGCCACCTATCGTCAGAACTCTCTTTGTAGGGAGGAACATTCAACTCACCACTGACTCGCAAGAAATCTTATTTTCACATAGCCTAACATCTAATTTGACCGCAAAGTATTTTTCTGGGGTTATGTAAGTGACTAAATTAACCTACGTGTTGATTTATACGGTATGTGTAAAATGTTAATCTTAACTACGGAGATGTAAAATGTATCGCTGATCTTAGGGCACGTTCATTATAGACTGTGTAAAGGTCATTTGGGGAAGGAGATATGATGACGTGTAATAAAATGTGGAGGTCATTTATATCACTTAAAGAGAAAATACTAAGCTTCTGTTAAAAAACATTTGAATTATTGGAAACTAAGACAAACAAAGTGGAACCTTTATACCTTATACCAAACTGAGAATGCAAACAACATTCTCATTAGAGATGATTTATTTCACTATGCTATGCTTGATTTCGGTAGTGATGCATCAATGAAATATGTCATTGTAAAAAAAAAGTTAGTTCAAAGAATTGCAATACACACTGTAGTTGCTAAGTGCCCAATCAGGTGTTAATCGGTGATATATCTTACTTTCTTCATATAATTGTAAAATTAAGTGGTATTCATAGTCTGCAGCTAATCATGTATACCTACAAATACGTCACTGGATCACTGCATAACTTAGCTCTTTACGATAACTCGCAGGACATATTATCGACCACCGACTGAGAATGACAAACCAACAAAATTAATGTAAAGAACATGCCTGCATCGATCTCCTCAACAAAATTTACTAGTTTACTCGACTGTTTTATTTCAACTCGCTGTCCGACGTCCATATTGTCACAGTCAAAAACAACAACAATAATGAAAAACAACAACAATTAACAAGAAAAATTACTTAGAAAAGCAAATCTTCCCTGTTAACGTTTAACAATACTACCTCATTTCATTTTGAATTTGCAATTAACAAGCCGCTGTGTAGCTAGATGATCATATGTTACATACCTTGTAACGAATTAATAGTTATACAGACAAAAGACATTGTTTTAGTACTGTAATTGTTCTTCAAACAATAGTGTCTGTTCGGATGGAAGATCCGTCCTTAAGACAACGGACAACGTTTACTTCCACACCGGTCTTGACTTAGTTACCTTGCCTGGTCTCTTTGTACACAGTCTTTCAGTACATCAATTTATGTTCCTGTGGTGACAATTCAAACACCACACACACTCATCAAGGGTCCATCGTCTGGCTTAAATCTCCAATTTTCACCTCCCAAGGTTTAATGTCTCTTCCTGGCTCATTCATCAAGGTTAATTGCCATTGCTAAACATATACAAACTTATAACGACTATCTGCCCCAGTTTTCCCTGTTGGCATTTTTTTTTCTTGGTTGAGCCATCGATAAGCAAGGGTACTAAAAATTGATTTTTAAGAGACACCTGCTTCAAATAACATCGGATGTTTAAACGCTGTAACCTTCAAAGCCTGGTGTGGGTATGAACTATTTTTCTAACTTACATACCTTTGCTATAGCAAATGCTGCCAGCCGGTGCGTGAGTAGGCCTACTACACGTCCGATGTACGGACAAACACACTAGATGATCATCTAGACCTAGGACACAATCGACTGTGACATAGACGGTTGGAGAAAGTGTCTGTAGGACATATATTCCTTAAAGTGGACAGGCACTCCTTATAGGAGAATGTCCCGCCGGTTACAGATGGTATTTCCTGCCACGCCGGCTCTAGTTGTCCGTGAAGTGCAGGGGGCACCGCGCCACTCTATCGGAGCCATGAGATCACGTGGAGTTGTTAAAGGAGCATAGGTAGTTTGCGAAACACATCTTACATAACTTTTTGCACTTTTTTCTCAAACGCGAACAGATGATGTCTATTTTTGGTAAAAATGATCTATCAATGACAAATTCTGTTAGAAAGTGTCTCAGTAGACTGTCACAGGTCACAAGTTTAACTTATAATTATTCAGGAGTTGAGGGTTCAGTGAAGAGTTGCCCTGGTCTTCTGTGCGTTATATTTCCATGGCAGTCACGGTTCAAGTTTTACAGTAATGTGTATTACAGTAACGTGTATAGTCCCAAACTCACTGCCCAGATTAGTGAACGATTGGGCCTTCGGAGAGACGGTTTCGTCAGTGATGTTTTGCAGGCATGAACTTACCTTATAATACTAGCACTTTCATAGATTTGAAGACTTATGCTTGGCAGTACACCTCGTAACTGTGACTAGTATGTGAGTTGCGGCTAGTTTTCGTCCTTAAAGTGAAGGGAATGTGACATTTTTCACATTTTTTCTGATTAGTGGAGCGTCCAGGCAATGTGCCGTGTTTCCTGTTTTCCGTATTGATGAAACTTCTGAATTGTACCGTTTTTCATATTTACCTATTCCGTGTAACTTAAAGGGAATGTGCCGTCCTTTACACATTCTTCTAGATAATGGACGATTAAGGAAAGGTACCCTTTTCACTTTTTCCTAATTACTAGGACTTCAGTTGGAAAGTGTTGCTATAGTTTCACATTTACTGTGGCTTAGCCCGATATCGCAAAGAGTCTTGAGGGATGGCATACTCTAAACTCAACTTTTAGAAGGGATACAGCCTCGATGTTCTACCTCACCAAGTTGTCTGTGTGATCTTACAACTGGGCCAAAGTGTTGCCGCATCCCCTAGAACGAAGCACACAAACTCGCACCGCTGTTATTCTGAGGTTCGAGACAGAAGCGCTGACTTAGCAAAGTAACTTTTCTCTGTCTAGGCCTAGCTATGAAAGTCGCCGAGTCTCGCGAACAGTGTGAAAAATCGCCAACAGAAAGAATCTTAAACCTATACGTGTCTATACTCATTTCTTCCAGCGAGTTGTGACAGGTTCTACCCACGACAGAAGGATCTCGTTAGACCAGGATCCCGACGCCGTATCAGCCCGACTCTTGTGTGCTAACTGGAGGTGAACTAAATTAAGGTAAGCTAAGTGTCTACCTTGGACTAAGTATTGCTTGATAACCAGAATAAAATTCATGGGCTCATGCAAGTGTATGACTCAATTGAAGCAATATAAATAATAATTCCTTTTCAAGACAAATCGTTCGAGTTGAGCTCTGTCTGCCAGTCAGTCCAACACTATAGTCAGAAACAACTGTGAATTTCCTTCCTGTTACTTTGAATCTTGTGACACAGAAAAACAAGTTTTTTTTATGTAATTCTTCGTATGTGTACGCTCGTAAGATAATATTCATGAGTATGTCTTTTATGCCTCCCTTAGTTAAAACATGGAATGTTGTTTGGTCGAAGGCTTTCAGTGTATATCTGGACTCTACAGGTAAACATTGATGGCCTTCAACCGACAACATTCCTTCTGAAAGTATACGGAGAGGCATAAAAAAAGGAACTGACTATGCTCCTTTAGGTTTACATTTACGTTCACTTTTTGGTCTAGTGTCATTTTTTTCAAAAGTTGGGGGAACCAGATGATCTAATGTCGGTGTTGATAAAAGTGGTTCCTTTTCATTGAAGTTACCCAGTGGTAGCGACCTATAGATTGTTGTCACAACACTCCCAATTAAAGACTAAAATTGCTAAAATGAAAACTTGAAAGAAGCAATACTGAGGTCTTGCAAAGCCATTTCTCAAATCTGACTGTGGAATAAAAACAATTTTGTAAGCATTTCACGCTTCATATGAAGATAAAAGGTTGTGCGGATTTGACCTTGTATCAGGACCTACACCGCTCCTTTCCTGTTCATAAAGTATTGCTTCACTTGACAACTCCACTCACGATGGTACCAGTTATGAGTTACCAACTACTTCACTGCTTCAAACAGTAATTCCTCATTGCTGCTGATTGTGAGAAGACTTGTAGGAAAAATGTTTCGATTTCTAGCAGCTTTGACAGTTGTCATACTTCACACCGTACTCGTCGTACCTAATGCTGCGCAATCAGACTGCAATGGTAAGGCTTATTTTTTTTTAATGTAATTATATTCAGTTATGCCTACTTTCTGGAAATCACTATTTAGTAGAAAAGTCAGACTTTGTCAAACTACGATCGAAGCAAGTCAAAGCTGTAAACTAATAAACTTGAACTGCGTGATCATTGATATTCTGCAAGACGTTTAGAAATACAGATACCGTTCACGGTGACGTACTGTACTGAAACCACAAAGAAGTATCCAGCTTTAAGTAAACTCTTCAATTTCTACAGCATTTTTTTTTTTTGTGGCACCTACCTCAACTCCAGAAATGCTTCACACAATATTGTTCCATCATCGTCACAACTTATAGTGGGACACACGTGCACTTTCGGAAACGCTTGATGGAGTGTGAGCATTTGAAACGTAGATCCATACTTATTTTCCAGACTGAGGTTTCCAGAATAATTCAGAAAATTTTAAAGTCTTAATATGAATCCTCGTGGTTATAAAAGTGATGTCCTGAAGTAATGAGCCTTTGTTCATTTGAGACAAAGCCTTTCGCAATTAAAAACTAGTTATTGAGTCGCGAGTTACTATACTCATGTCTTGAGCACGATGTATGTTTGTAGTTAACTTGTAAGAAACAGCACAGAAAACACGTCGTTTGTGCTTCGACACTGATATTAATGCGATGATAAATAAAGAAGTATTTGACATCCAGATCATTCATCTCATGTACAGAAATGTACCGTTTTAAGGACAGTTTTGACCAAATAAGTCGCCATGTCTTCTCCGGGGCCTGTTTTGATTTGAAGTGGGAATCCTCATGAAAAATTAACATACTTTATTCGTCGTTATCAATTATGTGTCCTTTAGTTTAAATAACTTAAAGTGATAATTTCTTGTTGATCGTGTAGTTTCTCGTTCATTCTTTTGTCAGAATGTTTAATCTTATCCAAGGAAGTGGATGTTTTAGAGATAGCAATACCTCGGTCTTACTTTTTGGGAAGACCTCTTGGAACCTATCGTTGGTCTATTACTCAAATGGATCCGGATTTCTTTGTTCAAATCAATATCACCAAATTATCGTTAGCTCGTGATCCCTCAAATGGCAATTGTTTCGACCACTTAACGATAATGAGTGTAAGTAATTCCATCATTATTGCAAATAAATACCTTAAGTTATATATTTAAAGTTTTACTATGTACCTAACAAGAGTGAAATACTTTAAAGATCAATCAAAGTTACTCATTTATAAAGATACTGTTAAAGAGTTAAAATATTTAACACAGACAATTAAAAGATGGAAGGAACTTGTAAAATGAATATCTAGAACTTATTCATCAAACTTGCACTGATTCTTTGTCTGTAGTGATGGTATTTAGCAGATCCATTCTGCAGCTTACTACTTTCATGCAGATACAATTAAAAAATTTGCTTGTTCATTAACTTTACTTTGTGTCATATGCAATAATTTCTTGTATTTCTGGACACAAAGAATTAACACAGTGCTTGGAACTTGGATGATAATAATTGCAAACAGCCGTGCATACTTTATTGACTGTTACTGAAACAACAGCTAACAATGTTTAGCAGCACCAACATGCATATATAGTACTCTGGATCTAGATTGTTATCGCATTGTTGTTGCAATCGGTCTCTCATGATTAACGTCACTACACCTCATTACGCTAGTCTTTATAATTGTGTATATATTTATCTAGTATTTGCATCTGCTATTCAAAGTTTTTTTCGAATAGTCTTCAATACTTTTGTATAGTGAGTTTATAAATCTGTGATTGAACTGTAATACTAACAGAATGCGTAATCAGTTCAATGTGAAGGTGCACCTGGCACATTAATGTGGCTGTATTTATTTATTTTGTGAGTGGTTTTCAGGGTCAAACCATAAAAAATAATGATCCAATCAGTGAACATTGTCGTCCAACTTGCAAATCAGAAACTTCGGAAAACGTAACGTAGTGATCCAGTCACTCAGTCAGTCAACTATGCCGCATGTTCCGATTTGGTCATTCACAGCCACCTATATACATAAAACTGGATTACTTACACAAGGAATTTGTTCGTATGGGCACCGAAAGGAGCTAATTCCTGAAGGGACATGCCTGTTATCATCTTTCTTCTGTTTTGTACTCTTCATCGCATGATTGGTGAAAGAAATTTTCCAGTGATAATTAAGGGGTTTTGGAAAAGAAGAGAATATTTTTTCACTGCATACACTTCAGGCCTGAAAACCAATATCATTGTCATAAATCAATAAACTGCTATTCGACCAAATACCTAGATCTAGTCATGAAAATATCCAGTTGCTTGAAGTAACAAATTTTTTGTAGCAACCTAGATTAATTGCAAAAATTGTTAATTGTTCTAAAAATTGAAGTGCATATTTCACCTCGTTATTTGACCCCACGGGAAATTTTTATTGCACACACATCGAGTATGAAATTTTGTGAAAATTACACGCACAATTGGTTAAGTATCAAAATGTCTCTTCTAAGACAGCTGGGTTTGTATAGGAGTAAAATGGACATTCAATCATTTTTTGGTATGGGACAAAAAAATTCCCATAGTGCGATTCTATTAAATTAAACTATTAAAATCCATAATTTCCATACGAAGCATGTTACTGAAATGATTTTCACGAATAATGACAGATTTTTTTTCAATCTTCCTCATGGATAATTCTCATTTTATATGGTCCACGTTAACATACAATGTCATTATTACAATGTGCAGTGCCGATTATCAAATGTTTCATGTACCCCCGTGACTGTGATACATGTGACTCTGATATCCACAAAGAAAGAGCAGTCTTTACTTATTGTTTCTCTTTCGCCTTCATTGTTTAGGATATATCTAATAACTACAGTAATGAATCAAAACTTTTCCTGCACCCTGTATCAGCATTTTAGCTTGATTTTTTTGTCATACAGTTAGTGCATGCAGTTTGATTTAGCATTGCCACATTCCTGTCGGTTGATATCGAACTGAATTATAGCTTGTATTAATCCTAAGTGCAAACAATCTGTGTTGTAAAGTATAGTAATACTAGAAACATTGAACTTCATCCGATCTTGGTGACTCGATACGGACTTGGATTTGTTGGACTCGGGCTTCACTCTGACTCGGATTCAAAACACTGGTTCTTTCGTGGACTCGAATATATAGGACTCGATCTTCGAAAGTGCATGGTCTCCACTACAACACTGGATACCATGTATGCATATTAATGACTTCATCAGTTTAGGCAGTATCGTCTTTGGTGGAGGTAATTTTTTTCAAACATGCCAGCCAACTGCGAGTTTAAAGAGACACGTCTTCATGACCTGTCTTCAGCTTGACCTTTAAAAACACTCTCCAGTTTGGAATGGTCTCATTGTAATAACATTTATCAGAACGAAAGTTTCCTCAGACTGCAACTGTAGTCTATCCCACAAATATTGTAAGATGACTGGTTGAGCAACTGAAATTTGAAAGTTTATCACGTGACAAGCACCTTAATGGAAAAGGATATGAAAATATAGAAAGAAAATATGAAACCGCAAGAAAGAAAGCTTTGTTAGATTCTACATTTTACTGGTGAAGGTAATTGCCAAGAAATTACACAGATCGGTATAATTTTTTGTTGTTGTTGTTCATGACAACAAATGGAATTAGTAATTCTATTGAAACCATAACGTACCTTTGCATTCAGGCTATTGAAATAGCAAGATTGTCTTGGAACTCAAAATGTTGTAAATTAAACTTCCTTTTTTCACAGACTTGCTCTTCAGTGGTATCTAATATAATCGAGATGGGTTGTGAAAGTCTGTTACCGTCAATATTTGAAACAGATGCTGGCTGTAACTTAACTATAACTGTTTTCAAACATGGAACCTGGCCACGAAACCCAACACGACGTGGCTTCAAAGCCATTCTTACTCTAGGTATGCCTACTTTGAATTTCAAGGTTAAAGCTTCTCTCAGTGCACCATTTTATGTGAATTTTCTTATTAACAATTACTTTAATAAACTAGAAACGGTCTTACGACAGATTATTGTTCTATGATGTATTCTTGTGTATGTAATATAAAACTTTGTAAACGACTGAAAAAAAGTCAGTGAATGCAACAAGTGATAAGAACTACTCAATCCTATGGGACGAGTGTCGTACTCGGACGTAGGTATAGGTTAAAAGTTGAACTCTTCATGCCTTCTACCCATGCGCGTCAATCCTGGGGGGACAAGGGGGCACGTCCCCCTCCCTACATTTCGTTCTTCACTACCCAAAAGAGAAATGCTTTGGCTCACTTTTTGAATGGCAGGGGACCATTGTAACAAATAACGCCGCACGGTTTTGGTGAGTGACTGATGTAGTCCCCAGACTGATAAATGCTCATTAAGAAACCCTGTGTGACGAACTTATGTGTTTGTATACCATCATTAGAGAATGAGGTACACCCCCCCCCAAAAAAAAAAAATTGAAACGACAACAGTCGGAAAATCTGAAACACCAAGTAGAACATCTCAGCCTAGCACATTTCATGACGTAAAGAAAGATGCCAAATATTGCACCAGATTGTGAGGTTACCTGGTAATTAAAGAAATTTCTCAAGAAATCTGAAAATCGCAAAAATTTTTCATATTTCAGTCTCGGAGTGAGTATAGTCAGAGGGTCTGACTTACCAGTTTGGATTTTTCATCCCTCAATCTAGCACATTTTATGACTTGAAAAGAATCCAAGTATTGCATTAGATTGCATCTCTAACTTTACCTTGTAAGTGAAAAATTTCTCCAAAGGGGGTGGGGACATCTCCTCCCTTACAACCCGCCCACAGATCTAGACCAACCTACACTCTTCTCATGCTTCCCCATCTATGACAATCTTATTGTATGGCATCTTTTCTCCTCTTCAATGTGGCTATCATTTTCAAACGTTATCGGAACAAGAATGAGTTTTACTTTGTCATGCAATCATCGACAGTTGTAGCCAGTTACTAAACAACTGTAACTACTGGAATAACTTTTCTGGAACCATAATTTCTTGGGGGAAAAATTGACCGCGGTAGATGCAAAATATTCTCCCAGATATAGTCTAAGGTTTCCTGCTAGTTGAAACTTTAAAAAAAAACTGTTGTTGTTAGAAAGTAAAATCTGTTGAATTAACTTTTCAGAAAATAAGGATAGCATAAATATTCTAGATCAGAGCAATCAAATCATCACCATCCGGGTACGGTCGGGTCCTGTTGGGTGGTATAAATGAAAACGTGTCCGTGTGTGCGTGTGTGTGTGATGAGTGTGTGTGTGTGCCCCTGTATTGTAGTATTTTCCGAGGACCTGAACAAAAGAATTTCAGGTCCCCGGAGAAAATTCTATCGAATTTTCAAATCCTCAGAAGAAACAACAAAAGGGAGTGTATTGTTAAAGTTAGGGTTCAGGATGACACTACAAATGAAAATTCAATGGAGTCATCACTTTGTATGTAATGTAAAGCTGCATGTGTGTGTGTGTGCGTCCGCACAATTCCAAATTATGGTTTTTCCAAAGTACATGAGCGATTAAGTTTAAACATGGTAAAGTTGTGCATGACGCCAAAATGTCCAAGATGTGTTGGTTGTATGGTAAATTGAGTTAAATTTGCTGATTCTTTTAGAAATAAGCCAATTTTCCCCCAAAATTGGTAATTACATCTTGAGATGGCTTTGAGAATTTAATGCTAAATTTTGCAAGGAATTACCTGAGAATGAAAAATTCAAGGTACATCACTTTTGTAGTACAGAGAGTGAAATTTGCTGATTTTTGAGAAAGAAAAAGGCCAATTGTGCCCCGGCCCAAAATTTGTATTTCCAGCATATCTTGAGAACTATTAGACCAATTAACTTAAAGTTTTGAAAGGACTTACCTGAGAACACATTGTTCAACATAATATTACTGTAATGGTAAATCAGGGAAATTTACTGATCTGTGAGGAAGAAAGCCAATTTTGTCGTAAAATTGGTGTTTCCAGAATATCTTGAGAAGTATTTGAGAATATAATGCCAAATTTTGCAAGGACTTACCTGAGAATGTAATATTCAAGGTAGGCTATATTGATTTTATATTAAAGAGAGTGACTTTTGCTGATTTTTTAGAAAAATGCCAATTTTGCCCCAAACTTCGTACTTCCAGCATATCTGTGGCACTACAGACAGAACACATTGTTCAACGTTTTATTTCTGTAATGGTAAATCCAGTGAAATTTGCTGGTTTATTTTTAGGGGTAAAAGCCAATTTTGCCCCAAAATTTGAATTTCCAGCATATCTTGAAAACTATTAGACGAATTAACTGAAATGTTTTGTAAGGACTCACCTGGGAATACAATGTTCAACATTTTATTACTATAATTGTAGATCCAGTGAAATTTGCTTTTTTGTAGAAGGAAAAGCCCAATTTTGCCCCAAAATTTGTATTTCCAGCATATCTTGAAAACTATTAGATCAATCAACTTAAGGTTTTGTAAGGACTTACCTGGGAACACATTGTTCGACATAATATTAATGTAATGGTAAAAATCCAGTGAAATCGCAGTGCTGATATTTGAGAAAGCTAATTTTTCCTCACGATTTGTAATTCCAGCATATCTTGAGAGCTAATGGAGCATTTTACGAAATTTTTCAAGGCCGTTCCTAAGAACAAAATAATGAAGATAAAGGATATCACTCTTGTAGTGAACTGGGGAAATTGTATGATTGTTTGGTACAAAATAAATAGAGCCGGTATCCGGGTCAATAAACACTACCTTTTAATTTTAGTCAAAACAACTTTTTGCAGAACTGCCACATGTGGTAATGTCTTTGAACATTCCCGCCAATTATGAGAACGGTATTTTTAAGTCAAACAATAATTTTAGCAGAACCAGGTCCTGCACAGTTAAATAGGGGATTAATGTGCAAATAACCTATAGAGGGATGCTCTTATTCCCTGCCTCTAACTCTAACCACTACGCCTGACCTATATGGTATAACCCAATGTTACAATTGTTTTATGTTTCGTAATATGAACAGATAAGTTTGAGCCGTTATTGTTATCGTTACCTGAGCCTAAGTAGTGGCACCAGGCTATAGGCCTAAGCTTGCTACCTTACAGTAGATATTAATATTTCCATTGTATGTTCGGTGCTGCTTACCAAAATTTTATGTTTGAAGAATATTTGGCTCTAATTTAGAATCAGTGCCAGGAAATAGGTCTCTGTGACATGTGGTTGTAGTAAACTATTACAACTCATCGCGTACAGGCCCTGTATTGCAATCAATGCATGTTGGAGATGAGATACGCAACTCTGTGGATTGCCCTCTTGTTTTCATTTTTTTTTAAGAAATTTCGGGGAGGGTTTTGAGCCACTCTCCGTGAAAAAGTTTGCTCGAGATTCCCATATAGATGTTACCATATCACACATATCGTTTTTAAAATTGTAGATATGATATCCTTCTTGTAAGGCCTGGTAACTGCAGCCTAAAACACTCAGGAAACTCCGCTTTCACTATCTGGGGAGTTTGCAAAACCCCAAACTTTCTTGTCTGCTACGGGCTAACTCACTGAGGCCCTCCCCCTTAGATACCGTAGTAAAACCGCCCAGTAATAAGCAACAAACAAATTGGGGCAAAAATCTCCACCCCCCCGGCAAAAAAAAAGAAACCAGGAGTCCCCAAATATTTGCAAAGCACTCAAAGATAAAAGAGGTTACATAATTCATTACGATTCTTGTATCATGTTAACCATCCATTTGATGTGTGTTACCAAACCATTTTTCATAGATTGACTGTTTTTACATGAAATTAGAAATTGCTGACATGATATCCCTATTTCAAGGCTGGGTATATGCAGCTTAGGACGGCATTTCCGACCAACTGGGAGGTTTGAAAAGCCCCAACTTTTCTTATTCGCTTGGCACCAGCTAATGGTGGCGCTCCGCTCAGAGGTCCTGTCACACAGGTCCTCAAGCAGCTTCCGTCCCCGGTTAAAACCCCCGGACATGGACCCCCATTATCCTCTCATAGACGTTCTGTGGCAACTCTCTGGTTTGACAATATATTCACAGCACTCACCTGTCAATCATTATATTTATCGTTTGAAAATATTCAATGCCTGACCAGTTTTGCCATTTCAGTACGTTACCATTCAAGGATAGAGAAATCCTTCATTCCAAAGCTCATAATTCTGCAAATACCATAGAGCTTCCGATTTTTTTCCCGTCACAGTAATAAACGTTACCCCAAATCCTAAGGGAAAACTAAATGGACCTGTCCAATATAAACAAAGGCGTTAAAGAGTGCAGTGCATAGACACCTGCCGGGTCAGCGTTAATCATTCAAACCTGTGAGTTAGTCAAATCAAACATGTCCCCCCCCCCCCACCAAAAAATATCACTTTGGATTGGCGCCTCTGCTTCGAATTCCTACATAAAGTAACTTGAGGGACAAATTGACAGCTGCATGCTATATTGTATGAAGTATGAGATTCATAGTTTATCATGCATGCCTTCTGCGTTTTGCTCTACATAATGGTATTATATAGAGCTTAACAGCACATATTATCTACACGATTAAAGCACAGACAAGTAAATTCAATTGGAGTTAGATTTACCATTGTGGATGACGAAATTTAAATGAAAATTCCAGTGTCTTGTATTTATGGGTGGACAATTAGGAACTGTTCGTTGCCTCCTTTATGTGAGGATTGTTATGGTATTTTTATGCATTTTTGCGTATTTTTTTTTGTAAAAGTAGTTACAACCACTTTGAAAAGGAGAGGGATGTTTAGGAAGAGGATCGGAGTTCAACAAGTTCTAATTTTTAATTGTCATTTATCTTTGTTGTTTCACAGAGTGGACCGAGTCTTTAGAGTCAACAAGTGCAAATACCGTAAGACCGGATTCCACTGAAGGTGATTAGCCCCATAATGTGGAACGTCCTTATCATGCTCATACACATATTAAATCGCAGATTGTAAAGGGTACATTTTTAAGTATTTCATTGTGACAGAAACATACAATTTCGTATGCAGATGGACGGATCACTCTATTTCTTATCAACCCAAGAGGGAAGTTGCTTTACAAACAAATTAGGTCACTGGCAAGTAGTTGCTTAATTGCATGTCACTTGATTCAATAGCATCTGAAATGCAAAAGTACTGAAATTGTTGATTGCAACAATCCGAAAGCAAACAACAAAAAATGTACAAATGTTACGTGCATGTTATTCAAGATTCACGAAGTTCAAGATGCCTTGCCGCACTTGTTGAGCACTACTCATACTTGGTGAATGTTCCAACTGAGATTCTGAATATTTGACATCCAAATAAAGCAACAATGACAGGACTAATAACGATCAAAATCACTTATTGAAAATGCTTGAGCAGACAGTTTTTAACATAAGAAACTAAGCATTGACCACCCCTGTACAAAAAAAACTACAATTTCTCACATTTTCAGTACCCATAGGAATAGATACATGACTGATTAGAAGTATTGGCATGCAACGCTTTCCTTTAAACATGTCACAAAATAAACAGTATCAACTCCATGAGCCTAGTTAAAACGATTTCTTCACTTATTGTGATCTTTTGTGTCACAGGACCAACAAAACCATAGTTGTACTGAACGTGGGATTGTAAAGTGTTCTTTCACATGCATGACGTGATATTTGATGTGAGTAGTCTTCCCTTGGACACCGAACCACCAACTGTCAAGTTCATCCGACTCACTATATAGGTTTTCAGGGGAAGATCTTGACATACATACACACATTAATTCAAACCTATCACCCCACCCCTTCCATCCAGTACCGACTCATGCGTATGTATGTACGGTATAGCCCTTGATGAGGCCAACTTACCTAGCTTGATGTAGCACAACATCTCCCCGTATTTACTACAAATATGAATGAAACAGAAAGATATTGTGTTTCTATTAAGGAGTCATCTCTTTGTTTTACACTATCGGAAGCGTCTACAGAGTCATCAAGTACGAAGATCGTAACGTCCACTGATGGTGATTATGGCATTCAATTTGGTTAAATATTTCAACATGTTGGTTATAGACATATCTAATAGTAGGTCGAATAGTTACATTTTAAGACATCTAATAGAAAATTAGAACTGTCAAATTTTATTTACAGATAGACCCGTCACGTTTCTTTCTTCTTTGGTTCGATTAAAGAGAAGCTGTTATCTATAGAACATAAGATTTAATTACATAAAGTCAGACATGGCATAAAATCGCCCTACGACATTTGATTCAGGTTTGAGGACAATGTGCATGTGAAAGCCTATATTTAATGAGGTTGGCCCAAAATAAATAAAAAAATGACTGAAATGTTTTTATGATGAAGCCTTCTTTATTGTTTCACAGTATCGACAATTTCTACTGCAGAGTCAACAAGAGGAAACATCATACCATCCACTGAAGGTAATTATGAAGTGAAATTTTACATTTTTGCCCATATGCATATAAAACAACTTGTAGCATGCTTAGAATTAATATGTCTGAAGCACACATGAAAATTTGAATGCACTGTAAAAGTTTGAAAAGACCTATCAACCATTGTCATCCCAGAAACAAAAAAATAGGAGATACTAGAATACCTGCTAGCTGGCTTGAAACTTCCTGAGTATTAAGAAGTTTGTAATTTCATTGACTGAAAATAAAGCAACCAGTATGATTTCGATTTCGCCCACCTTCCTTGATTGGACAATGAGAAATAGATACATAATGGACAAAAAAATGAAAACTAAGGACAAAAATTTGTTTTTGTTTCTTTTTTACAGCTCCTGGTTAAATTTACTGTGGCATCTCATATTTTGTTTTGTTCAAATGATCTCTTGCCAACCCATTGCATTTACTGACCACTATGTTGATCGATGCCTTACCCTTGCAAGAAAGTGTGGCAGTATCTTCTTTCCTTAGTTTTAAATTAATAAGGTGCTTAAATTTACCAAAAACAAAACGTAGGATTATACTTTAGCAACTTTACACCAAACCGTTCTTGCAAATATTGTATCAAATGCAAAGAGAGAGAACTCAAGGTAGTTTGAATAGATTATTGTCAGTTGAGTCGAAAATCAGATACTTGAGTAAATGCTGTGTACATGTTTGAAACAATTTCCAATTGAATGTCATATATTTGTGTTACAATGTCAACAGGACCAACAGAATCATCAAAGCCCAATTCATTGGCATCAGCTGAAGGTGATTATAATGTAATTCTTTTAAATCTTGCTCATATACACATTAAATAAGTTGGACGAAAGATGACCTTATCAACATATGGCCTCTTTGTTTAGATTCTCCCCCCCCCCCCCCTTCGGGTGTGTTCACAAAGAATCTTTTTCAAAGTTATGATTTACAAATGCCTGTACGGCTTAGCTTCGGTCTATTTGTCTCTTCAACACATTTACTCATTCTACACTGTTAAAAGTGTAAATTGTAAAACGTAACTTTACAGAAAATAAAATAAAGAAATGCAAAAGGAATATAGAAATGTTCTGGTAATTAGTTTCCAGACAATTTCTGTAATTCTTGCTTATTTTCTGTAACTTTACTGACATTTTTTACAGTGTAACTCCATTTTATTACTAAAAAATACTACAACTCTTCGTGGTAGATCCTGTGTCATCTGTGATCCTAAATTGTAGAATGCTCTTTCTGTCGATGTCCCAAGTATTCATAGTATTCACATTTTCAAGTCTACATATTTTTGTTCTCGAACACACACAATGATGCAATGAAGCTCAATTTTAAGTAATTGCCTTTCGCATACCTTTGAAGTTGTTTGTATTTTATAATTTAAATCGTTCATTTTGTTCTTCACACGATGGTACACTCGTTGTTGTCAAGGTAGTGTAGCTGTGCATAAAACTGTCATTCATGTATTCTTCAATAGAGAGATCATCAACAGAGAGATCATCATCACAAAGATTATTTTTATTTCAAGTTTATCTTCAAAACAGATTAAGACATCTTCAATGGGGAGGTTAAATGTAAAAAAGCATATTGCTTGATGTTTAAGCACACCGTCTGCAGGCATACCATAGTAGCATTAAGTTAAACGAACTGTTACACAGTTCTGAGCACGGTATGTTATTTATTGGCTGTGGATGACTGGGTGCATAATAATGGTGCTACACTTTTGAAACATTTTTAATTGACATTCAGCTATTTTCATTAAAGAGTCAGCAGAACCTTCAGAATCATCGAATGAACATTCCACATCAGCCCAAGAAGGTGAATATTTTTCTTTACATTTGTATGCATTTCACATGCAAATTTGGCACGCTGTAGCACAATATACATCTTATGAAACTTATCATCCTGTGGTAGATATGAAGCTTTAGAGGAAGTGGTCATTTCTGAGAACGAAGTGGATAATTTCTACTTACATGTTTTTCAGAGTCCAATCATGCCTCGAATCAAAGCGCTAAAGTGACCTTACCGATTGCATTGGTAATACTAGCAATCATCATCATCATCACTCTACTTCTAGTACTAGTAGTAAGGTGAGTAAAACCTTATACTCAGTTGTTGCTTAAAGGAGGAAATGATCATGGAAGACAAAAGCATCAATCTTTCTTTTATCCCCTTATTTAAATACTCTCTGTCAAAATAAAGTTAGCATCACAAACAACACAACACTCATGATATGGTAGCAAAGTGAACTTTGGCATAGTTCAATACTGCCCACAATACTCAACAGCAAATCTCTCGTTAGCATTTATTTATTTATTTATATTTCTCACTCATATTTTCAGATTTAAATGGATTCGCAAGACCAATGAGAGTAAAATGAATGGCACCTCTTTAACAAATTCGGCATACTCTCAAAATGAAATTATGGCACGTACCACACTTGGACAAAACGACCAGGTTAACGGGATAGTCATTGAGAGAAATGGAAAAACTGACCAGAAAAAGGACAAAGATCTCGATCACCTTCAAGGGGAAGGAGTGGTGTCTAATCCTGTTTACGTCTCTGGTGCTGAGAAAAACCAGGAACATGCCTATCAAAGTGTGGAATCAAACGACTTAAACAAACAACATGAATATGCATATGTCGACACAGAATTCCTTCGAGACGGACAAATGAAAATGACATACAAGAGGTAACTTCCCTTCATTTATTGCAGTGTTTACAATACATACCTGTTTGAAGTAATGTCCCTCAAAAAACTGTTGCCTGTAATGATGTTAAACATTTTCATTTTTAAATGTTAGGAGTAGCGGTGAAACTCCGAATACCACTCTTTCTACTACAAAGACGATTGATGGAAATCTAGACCACCTCGAAGGAGATGGAGTGGAGTATAATCCTATTTATGCATCTAATTGAGGGAATGACGAGAACAAGCAATGACATGCCTACCAAAGCATCAAATTAGAAGACAAAGAAAAACCACATCAATATGCTACATTCACGCAGAATTCGTAAAAGGTATAAACAGACAGTGGCCTAAAAACAGAATCAGACAATATCAAGTAGACAACTTCTATTTTGACCTAAAACGTTGATAACGCTGCAGGTAAAAGGAATCACTAGTAACTGACAAACGTAACACACTGTTCAAAATATCAAGAACATTAAAGCAGAAAAGTACCAAGAGTATGACGGTGGCTGATGTGTCATGTGTGAGTTAGGCATTTGTGTGAGGGTAGATAAGAATGTGAATTAAAGTGATATGATATATAGTGGGGACTGTGTGACATCACCGAGGGCAACTGTTGAAATATATGAGAGTATACATCAGAGTGTACAGAAAGTATATGAGAATAAGATGGATGTGAGGTCAGAAAGTGTAATATAACATGCACTTATCTTAGAAATATACAATGTTGAGTGTGTAACCGAGAAAGAAATACTGTAAAACTCTACTAAAGTTTCCTTTAAAATGGTGAAACATGATTAAAGGTGGTAGCGGGATAAACGAATTTCTTTGTTTTGTTTGCTTTCTTTTGTATGACAGCCCTTGCTTTTGTAAATCTAGAAATACTATCAATTACATTTTTTAAGTAATAGCTCTGTCATGTTTAGATATATATGTCAAGTTATGAATATTAATGTTTCATATACGTTCTTTCTTTTTGCAGTGATAGTAATCTGCAAAATTTCTGCAAAGTTCCTTACATTAAGTAGGACGTAGAATCGTGCTGTGAACATGATCAACCAATATTACATGTAAGTGTGTAATAATAGTTGTATCAGTGACTTTCGTGAACAGCCATTTCTTGTACGAATATAATCAAATCACACTCTAAATAACTGTGACGGTTAAGTCAACAGAATCATTTATCTAACACTCTGCATAACCCTAGCCAATGGCCAATCAAAAATTTTCAGTGCCGATCAACAAAACAGTGCTAATGAAACAAAATCGCTTGATATAAAAATTACATCTTCAACTTTGAATGACTGTAGTCCAAACTCATAAAATTATATTCATCAACCCTAATGATGGAAATTAGAGTTTAATTTATTAGACCAAAACACAAGTCTTTTGGATTAAGCAAAAGTCATTGTAATACATATTATGCCAGCAGGCGATGTACTTACATCATTTCTAGCTTATGATTCATTTTACAACATTTCATTGAAAGTCTACTTAATATGGATATCACTAGCAAAGAGCAACCTCTGATCTAAAATATTACCCCTTGAAAGAAGAAGAATCAGTGATGTAACACTTATGGTCTCGAAAACTGAGCCGAGTTACTTTGACCAACATTGACCCTTGTTACATTGATACACAGAGAAAAGTGCTAGCTTTAATCTTTGTAATTTGTCTAAATGAGTTTTAGCATTAAATAAAATTTTTCATTTTATCAACAATATGTGACTGGCCATTATTTTCTTCTAAACCAAGACCACTTTGCATAAATCCTTGGACCTTGGACCTCCTGATAGTGGGTCTGATAGACCTGCTGGAGCTTTGGGGCCTCAGTTTCATCGCTTAATGCACTGCTTACAAAGATGGCACAACTTCAGTGTCTCTAAAAGCAGATTGTTTGTTTCTGAAAACATAAGCTAACATACATTTAACCATCCATGTAATCTACCAGTGAATGCAGACGTGTGTTGTAGAATTCGTTCCATGTATCACTTTGTCTTAAACACTGTATCAAACCTTATCTCATATAGGACTATTCAACTAGTTTGTGTACATTCCTATATAGCCCAGCGTTTCCTCCTTTATGGTTGTAATGTATAAAAGGTCAGAAATAACTGCAATCTGTACATGGGAGACTTGAGAGTTACGCTACCAGCAAATAAATGTATGTATTCACTTCTTGGGTAATTCATTTGTCAACCAAAATCAATATTACGCAATTATAGTTCACGTTAATACGTAATTAAAGTGACGATAATCTATGTTTTCGGGATTTTTTTTCAAATTGATATACTCTCGGAGAATTAAAATGTGATAAATAAAGTTCTTGAGATTAATTTTAATTCTGACGATTTATTTCGAAACCATTTTAAGCTTAGTGGGAAAACATATATGTTAACTTTTGTTTTGACCCGAATGTTCAGCAAGCCTGAGGGATTACCATAGTGAGGCATCGTGATACTCTCTTACTCTAGTGTGGTATTTTCACCAAATTTTAAGACGGTCAACTTTTTTCTCAATGTCCACTTATAGAAACAGTTTTCCACAGATCAAAAGAGGAAAATGGCGAAGGAGATCACTTCTATACATGTAAATAGCAGCGACCCAACTGCCAGATCAATAGCTTTTAATTGGTACCGATATTCTACTATATTACTGTAGGGTACCTACAAATTTCGCGGTCTTCGCGAGCGTCGCAATTTTACACTGAAGATTCCAGGGATAAATTAAATCAGGACTAAAATTATGTTCCTCTAGTATATACACATATCATGAAAATGACATGAAACAAGTACTGTTCACTTTCACGATCATCTCAAGCAGCCTTCTTGACCACATGTCTGGCCTCAGTCCTGTCAACGTAATGTGACAAACTGCAGCCTGAACTCTATGTCATTAACATCGAAATTCGCAAAATCTTAAAACGAAAGAAACCTGATCAATAAGGCTTCTAAAACAAATTGAAGGCAATCTTATTACAGTATATTGCTGGAGCTTCCCGGGTTTTGCTCCCTGGACCCCCACCGGGGCTCTGCCCTTGGACCCCACCATGTGCCCTGACGTGGACCCCTAGACCCCACGCGTGCACGCTTCGCGCTCGTGTAGCACCAAAGGTGCACTAGTGGCAATCCTATCCATGACAATCGGTGGAATCACAGCATGCCCCTCCCCCCACCCAACCTCTGAAATCCTGCACGCGCCACTGCATGTAAGACTATCATGTGTGAGAAGTGTCTTCAGTTACTTGATGATATTTAATTCTGATACACTATGTCACAATATAAGTGACTATGCAGTAATAGTATGTCTGTGCACGCAGTTCTTTCCGCCTTTTACCAGCCTTCCTGACACACAGTACGTATGTACACTTACGTACACTCAAGTCGCAATTTTCAAAGTTTTGGCAACCCTGTCTTTTAAACCGTGACGGCGTTGATAGAAATCTGTTCGCAGCTAATTATTGATTTTTCACTTGAGTAACTATATTTAAGGAGACTATTGTACTGAATATAGATTTGTTATGACAAAAGAAGAATATTGCCATACATGTTTGACAGTTGTCAATTCATTCAATAGGGTCCGTAGTGTTTCAAATTCATGGAGACCTCCTTTGCGTTGACTCACATTCTTTAGAATGATGTACGGTTCAGTGAAAAGCAAACGTAGGCCGATGCAATTTCTGTGCAGTATTACAGAACGGTTTACCACACCTAAACCTTTACTTCCTTGAATGACTCATTAGTTTGGATGGATCACGCAAGTTTTACATTCATTGACTTCTGTGTTCTTAGATTTGTTAAGCACTTAGAAGCTCTACTTACGCTTTTTACCTGAATTAAGGCAAATAAACAAATCAATAAAATATAATTGAAAAGACAACGATGTGGTTATTCATCTCTTTTTATGGAAAAAAGTCTCTAGCATAGAACAAAAACCAAACATCAATTAAACTAAATCATAAAATAGAAGAAAATACGAAAGTTAGTGGTAGAGGACTGCATGGACCCCTCCCCTCCCCCCCCCCGAGTACTCCCGACCCTATTTTCTGGTCGTACTCGGAAGAACTCGAGAACTTGAAAGAATTTTTGTAAATGATAAATTAATTCCTCACCCGCCCCTTACATGAAAACCGTTTACATTGTGGGAAATGAAATTGATGAAGAGTTCGAGAAAGAGCTAAACGTGTTGATGAAAGATGTTGGTCAATGTGACAAAGAAACGCTTAAAGATACATTGGACGCAATTTTCGAAGCCGGAATAATCAATTGGGGAAGAATCGTGATGGTCTACCTATTTGTCAGAAAATGCACCCAACGATGTAGCGAACAAGGAAAGGATAAACCTACGGTTGAAAAACTTGCACGATATGTTAGGGAATACGTTGAAGACCGCTGCACACATTGGATCGAACAACGAGGAGATTAACTAAATAACATAATTACATAGTAAACCTCTATTTATGTAGAGATGAATAACCGAACAAGTTGCCCGAAAGAAACATACACAGATTGGATATACAATGAATAACGTCCCAGCTGGAAACTAAGGTCGAAAAAGACCTTCAAAAGAACACGTAAAGTTTCCAAAGGTTTACACAGTTGACTACGTCATCTTACCTAGCCACACCCCCACCCCCATGAACTAACACGTAAAATGTGACACATCAGAATGAAGTCGTGGAATCTAGATTGTCTTTACCCAAACCTTTGAGTGCCCATGCTCCGTGCTAACTGATGGTGGCGTTACGCTAAGACAGTCTTCCCATGATTTTCGGAAACCCCAATCCCCTCCCCCACCCCACCCGCCGAAATCCTGAGTGACCTTGTAACACCACTTGTTCTGAACGTTTTGAGTGAAAGTTCAAAAGACTCCCAAATGACGTTAAAAAGAGCAGTTTGTCATAGGACGATACTGGCAACACCATTTCCAGCCAATTTCTCTAAATTTTGCCAAATTCCTTTCCGAAATATCTGTATCTACGCCTGTTTATACATCATTGTCGACTGGCACTTCTCATTTCCTTCAAGTATGCAAATAGACTAGCTAACTGATCCCTAACATAACAATGTTTAATTTAGAGCTTGTAATTCTTTTTTCCCCTTTATATGTGGCGCATACCTGATGTCTGTTCTAAAGAAAAGCTTTTCATTTAGCCCTTTTTACTCTAGTGCCATGATTCATACATACGTCAAAGTTGCGTGTTCATTGTTACAGGTGACCTGAATCTCTACATTCTATTGTCGCCACTATGATTGTGCACCAAATTTCTGAATAGAGGCTTGGAATAGACTGATTGTCAGAGTCACTTCAGAAACACTTTGTTGTGCCGCTTCTTTGTTTCTTGCTTTATGCGTTTCACGGAACTGGAAAAATTGTTTGTATCGCTAAATTATATAAGTCAGCTTAAACACACATAATCAATCTACCGATACAGCTTCCCAATTGTTATTATTCTTTTAGTGTTTTGTATAAAAGCCAGTGGTAAAGACTACAAGACGTAGGGTCAATAAAAAGTCCAACAACATATTACATAACAGTTTCAAGACAATGTTCATTGAAGAGGGCGTTTGGTACTCACTCCATATCAGTATATACACAAAAGAAAAGGCAGCGTGTTTTGACAAAGAGATACCTTTTCATGAACCGTTCAAATGACGAACCCTCCCCCACCCCTTTCTCCTTGTTGAATGTATAGTGATGCTTTGGTTATGTTATTATTCACCTCATGCTAAATCAGCCACAATCACCTAGGATGGGACTTACCATTTGAAAGTAAGGCCTGAGTGGTACATCTCGGTCATAATTGTTCGTGAGTGATAATTTTAACTTGAAGACATGCCGAGTTCTCCCAGATCGTATGACTGACTTACCCTCGTACTTGATAGGTATCACATTTCACATAAATGTGGTGTACCCGGTTTTATGTTTTGAATACATGACTATCAAGAGTGACCCTTCCATTCATCATATTGTGAATTTCTCCTCTTTTTTACTCTAATAAATTTCCTGCATTTGACACTGTTTAATCATCAATTAAAACACACTTGATTAGTACTTCGCTTTAATTTACGTAATATCTTTACAGAATTTACTTATTTTAATCCCTCCAATCCTCTTTCTTTCCTTACTGTTGTTAACTTTTCTTCTTTTTTTCTTTTTTTTTCTCCTCGGTCATGTTTCTCTTTACGTTACGTTATCCATGGGGCCAGACTCACCTTTTCTGGTCCTTTGCCTTCTTTTGGTTAGGATTGGGAATGACTGTTTTTTCATGTTTATTTGTATTATATCTAAGCATTATTTTGTAAAAATTTATACGTGCTGTATATTATCAATGCTTTGTTAAAATATTTGTGGGAATAATTCATTGAAAATATAAATGCATACAAACAAATTAAATGAGATCTGCTTTAGTACCTTTGTGGTTACCTTCCCACCCAGTAGAACGCCAACGTCCTTATACCTGACTATATACCTACCACCTATGTATACCTATCTACCTACCTATGCTACAATGTCATTACTGACTTTCCAACATGCCATTACCAAGCGAAATATTGTTACATTTTTTCTTTTCTTTTTTTCGCATTTACCAAACGTATGATGGTGACAGGATTTTAGAATATTGGGAGCGAGAGTCAACACTGAATTGTGGTTACGTAAGGTCATGATTTCATAGGGCGTACTCCATAATACTTTACGTTATGGTACAGTTAACAAATGCACTTATCCACTAGACTGATCTTTGAAGAAAGAAAAGGAAAAGAATAAAGCTCAGAAACGCAAAGCTTTCTTCCTTGCATACATAAAAATTGGTGAAAGCAACATATTACTGTTTATCAATTCTGTTCATAGAAGAGCAGCCAGGGTGACTAATATCATTCATGCGTGTAACGCTCAGAATATAATCTGACGAATATCACTCACGTTAAAATGCACGCACCATTGCTTCCTTGTTGTTGGTGGTGCACGAGTCCGCTACCGTGCCGTTTCTTGCACGGTTAGTGTATATAGGCCTATAGCTACAAACACAACACGGTGCACGACTAAATCACATGTACATTCGTTGTTTTGAGCCTTCCTGTGTAATACCAGAATTGTGTCATGCCATGATTAAATAAATTTGAATATTATTTTCTTTCTGTCGTCGTATCTGCTCTTTAAGAGGACAAAGGGTTTAGGTAATTAAGACAGAGAGTCTCGCAATTTCATGCAAGGTGACATTCACCAACTAGCTCTCCGGACATTATGTATGTTACTCAACTCATGTGGAGATTGTTCCTCTCGGGGATCGCTGCTTTTACGATGTGTCAAGCGAAGTTCAAATTTGGAGGTAAGTTATACTAAGTATACACATCCACTATGTTTTTCTCAGTGCTAATAGCCTTATCTTTTACAATTTCTGCAAAAGAATTACAACGTAATAACATACAGTGGTCAATTAGGATTGTTAGTTTACTTTTACGTCTTCTTATTGGAAATGTCAGACTATAATCCCTATCTTGTTTTAGTGGGTTTTTTTTTTTTTTTTTTGGTTTGTTTGTTTTTCAGTCTTTTTGTAATGCATGCTAGATTTGAAGAGAGTCACGTCACTGATCTGTTGTTTTCTCCCTCTTGGTAAATTAGACCATGGCAATACATCTGTCCGATGTACAAGGACAAAATTGCACTGGTATCGCTCACGCACTGATCCAATAACTTACGCCATGGACAAAACAAGCCTGAAAACCGACGGTGCCGAGCCATTAGATTAAATTTATGGGAAATATTTTGTTTTCAATGTAAAGAAATACTTAAAGTATACCATCTGACACATTTCGAAACAATGCGTATTTGTCCCATATTGTTTAGACATCACATGCGACAGTGTGAGAGGGATAGATGACTTAAATAACATGAGACTAAGCAGCGGCATGTTGGAGAGAAGCCAAGAAAATCCGTCATGGGCCTGTGTGATCATACACCACCAAGAAAGGAGAAGAATTCGATTGGACGTCACTTTTAAGTCTACAAGTGGTAATAGTGAACGTTTTACTGCAAAGGTAGGCAGACACGTGGCCCATACACGTGATTCATCCCATCCCCTCCCACACCACCCCCCCCCAAAAAAGATAGTAATAATCAGCAAAGGTCTATATTAAAATACTTTAACTTTCAAACTCGTGTAATACCTTTTCTGATTGTAATATGAATCAATCTTATTTATTCACAAATTCTTACAATGCCTTAAGTCTCGTCGCTGCTTTATTATTTTTGCGATTCTTGGAAGGTCATTGAAATTGGTGATTGTACAGAACATCAGATTACCCACAACTTGAAAAGGTTCAATTACACCGAGGGATTATCACTGACATCACTTCCAGGCCGATCACTGCTCGCTGTATTACAGCTTTCTCGGAGAACTACCTTCAATGTTTCAGCAAGGATTGCAAGTATGATTATTTCTTGATTTTCTTTAAAAAAAGTTCTTTACTTTCAAACGATTTATTCTTCGTTGGTTTGAGATTAGTAAGACATAGTCTTTGCTTGTAAAATTTAAACAAGTCCTGTTGAATACAACTTCCCGACCTTTTCTCGATTACATCCTCACCCCCCCCCCCCTCCCGCCCCCTCAGCAGTGAACGAATTACGTATGCGTCCTTTAAAATTCTATTCATTTCTTCCTTTCTTCTATCAATCCAAACCTCTACCAATGTTCAAGGTCAAACTCCCGGAATGCAAACTGGTATCTCATCAGAAAGTGGTAAGTTGTAGAGGTTTAATGTATTTTGAGTTTATTCCAACTTTGTTTTAAATGCTCTCAGACGAAGTAGTAAGCTGAGGAAATACGTCAACCCCTCCTCCACTGTCCTTACCACGCCATAGAGAGACTCTTAAGCGTTAGAAGGTGTTTTTATAAGTTTAATGCTCTCTTCAAGAAAACAGTTTTCCAGCTACTGAGGCGATGGCCTTTGTCATCAATCCAAAATTGCCTTCATATATGATAATGTGTTTACAAGGTTTTCACATTACAACTTCTATTTAATTCACATGAACTTTGACATCCACTAGCTACAAAAGAAGTCTTGCACTCTAAATTGTCCAAACACCTAAAAGAAATGACATCAGTTCAAGCTTTCGTTCTTGAGATATCGTATATAAGAGATTTTATCAATTTCACCTCTGTTTACCTCAAAAGACCTTTAACCTTTATTTAAAACAATAGGCTATACTTACACTCAACTTGCTTTACCCATCCTTCTTGAGATATCATGTTTACAAGAAAGTGTCACAAACACACATGCACACACACACCCACCCACGTCACACACACACACACAAGCCAACGTGATTGCTTCGGTTGCGAATATCATCGACACCAAAATCCTCACATTTTGACATTTAGCACATTTTATCTTTTCTATCCAATTCAGAAAAAATATGCAGGTATGATAAAAAACTCGAAACATGTACGGTGATGGAGGAATCAAAATGTACTACGTGGCTTGTCGAGAAAAGCGATCTGTGCAAATTAGAAGATGACTCTACTTGTATTGAAAACTCAGTGGTAATTATTGCGTATAATCAGTTCATTTATAATCAGTTCATTTACCAAGGAAAGTGACGCAACAAACTTGTATGAAGGTAAAATCAGTCATATGTGAAATCAGTCATATCACAATCATCCTCGTTATTTATCAAAATGATAATCGGTATCAGTATCATCATCATCATTAAAATTATCGTAGACTCATATCAAGACTCATATCAGGGCGATCATCATTGTGAGCATCATTACGTTCTCCGTCACTATTGACATCATCACCACCTTCATCTTTGTCATAATCACAATCATTAAATCAGAATTATCATACCCAGTAGCCTTTGAATGATGATCACGATTATCCGCTATCAGCATTATCATCATTAACACCATAGTATCACAACCATTGTTGTAATTTATCGCAATCAGCAGTGACATTGTCATTACCACAGTCATCATTGTTATTATCACAATCATCAACGGAACATAATTATCAACACCAAAATCTATTAGGCACTATTGGCGTAATTATACAGAGGTAATCATCGTTAACATCATGGTCATCATCCCGGTATGTGACACCATCTTCACTAACACCATCGTCATAAAAATCATCACTGTGATTACTATCACTTAAACACCATAATCATCGATATTAACATTATCAGTATTATCGGCACCAACATCGTCACGATCATCAACATGTATCATCATCAATGCTGTGTTCGACATAATCATCACCATTATCATCCTTACAATTACAACATCACTAAGAGGAGCGCCACCATGGTTGGCGCTCAGAAAAATTTTTGAAATGAAAATAAATTTTTTGTTTGGTCAAAAGCACCTCCTAGATGAAAGGAAATGGCATTATTTCTCTGTTTATTTATACCTTATCACACCTCCATTAAAAAAATGTACCATAAATATGTTTTCAAGTAAATTATTTTTGGGGGGTGGCTCAAAATATATGGTTCAGGGGACAATTGATTTCTTAACAACTCCCACCGGGGGCTTCGCTACAAACGTAACATTTATTCGTTCTTCTTGTTGAGAAATGTAAATGTAAAACATCATTAAGCTGACTAAAAACAATGAATAATAATAACGGCTTCACCAACCTGAGAGATTGAAGTATATCTATCTATTGTCGTAAAATACACAAAAAAGAGACGAACGTCGAATCCGAAAAGTTGGTACTACTACAAAGCAAAAATAAACCTTTGGGGAATTTAGAACATTCTATTATGAAATTTTCAGGTAGCATAAGTCAGTACCTTTACAAAAAAATTTTCTCGAAGCTTATAGGAACTGCATGACAACTTGTACTTGCAAGAGGTCACCCCCTCCTCCTGAATGTTCAAAATTGATCATCAATTGTACCTTTGATAATACATCGTAGACATCTGACTGTTGGGCCTCTAGTCATGTTTTGGCATAGAAACTCGGACACAAAGTTAAGGGCAGTATACTTTAATGTAAATCCTTCAGACGGGGACACTCTCCAACAGTGGGTGAATCTAGTGTAGCCCCCCCCCCCAAAAAAAAAAAATCATGGCTCCTCCCTGCCGACAACGGCATGTTGCGTACTTGTTGCCGTAAAATACCTCAACTATATGAACTGATAATGATCAATGTTTTTCATTGTGTCTCTTTTTCATTTCTTAAACTAAAGGCTGTCAGACCGATAAATGACCGAAGAATGTACCAGTACGAATTGGTCACCACTGCAGACAGAAGATATGATGATTGTTGTGATTGTGTGAATGGAGGACTTAGACAAGGTAAAACAACAGATATTCTTTGAAGAAAATTGTTGTATTTCAGGTCATATCAACTGTGAGAAATAACTTTTCTTTCTTTTTTCCTCTTTTTTCCCCCTTTTTTGCGGTGAATGATTTTCTCTGACGTCAATTGATTTTTTGTGGATACTTCCATCTTTAACGCCATGTTTGGTAGAACAGAGGAACAAAAAAGTTAAACTTGTTTTACGAGATTATTTTTTCGGCAGCACCAGGGTGATCCTAATCAAATGATTGCGTAGAAATATGAGAGAACTTTACAGCAAGCATAATGTTTATTATCTTATCCAAACAATAGCCTATGACAAACAGTGCAATCGTTTATCCTTTCATTGTTTTATCCTCATTCACTTTTTTTCATGTCAATGCAGAGGATATAACTTTACCCTCTGTCCCCCCCCCCCCTTAATTATCCCAGGGAGTTGCAACAGAGCAATTCCCTGATTATCCATACCAGGTTCTAAACTGCGTAGCGAAAGTTAGTTTTTTTTTTTTCTTTTTTTGTTTGGCAGCCTCAGAGCAGGCAGTTGCAAGGCTATGCCCATTCAAACCGTTAACAATACCGAGCCCACTAAATATAGGGGGATTCGCCCTTGTAAGGACAATACCGCCAATATAGGGCGATATCACTAATATAGGGTAATAGCGCTATTAGTCCGATGCAACCATCAAAGAGCAATGAACCAACATTGGTCTAGTCATCTAATATACGGGCTATATACCACTAATACGAGATGGTGGGAGTACCAGTGGTTGAAACTGTTACTGTTGGAGAGATTGTTTTCGCTGTTGTGATTTAAGTTACAGTGGATGGGTCCATTACAACAAATGATGGTGGTGTTGCCCAATTGTTAAGTCTTCAAAACTTTTTAATCAAATATAGCTACTCATCAGACTTTTCATGGCTTTTAAAAGGGAATTTTCATGTATTTTTGTCTGGTATGCTCTGCTCATATTGATGCCTACGCTTAATTCTAAGATAATATTCCCACAATGCTCAATTCACCCAGGTAATCAAAAATTGTGGGTGCGCCAATGCAACAGAGGCATACTAAATTTCTGTATCACTCTGTGACTCACACTTGCCCTCTCATTCATGATCATAGACCCAGTAATAAAACAATCTATAGCTACGCCCATTGCGACGCAAGTATACGCGGGTCATTTGACGCGCTGCAAATAATCCCTGTAACCAAGGAGGTTCTAAGAATCCTCCTTGCTGTAACTATTGCCCGATGAAAAAATTGGGAGATTAAAGATATGTTCACCCCCAATATTTGCCAAGTGCTCCGAGAACAAATGAAAGAGGATGCATAACAATGTTTCTTGTATCATCTCAAACCCTGATACGTATTACCTTTTTCGTAGATTTGCTTTTGTTTTCATTATGTGAGAATTTGCATAAATAACATCACTATTAGCTTTGAATACCCGGGAAGTGCTGTTTCCGGCCACCTGGGGAGTTTGAAAAGCCAAAAGTTCTAGGCTATTGTTCGTTCCTCGGCAAGCTGATGGTGGCGCCGAGCGTATCCTGATGGCAAACAAATTCCGTGGGCAATGTGATCGTTTTTTCTCAACAATACCAATTGACTTTGCGTAAGATCAACCCGTTGTTACACCCCTTTTGTACCAATAATTACAATGTTTGGGTCGCTTGGTATTATTCTCCTTATTTTTCCTGGGTCTGGTGTCAATGCCGTCCTTATTAAGAGGTTTGATGCAGTAAGATTTCACAGTAAGTGTCGGTATGTACCGTTTGTTCCAACAACACCTGCAAACAATCACACATGTGTCTCATCCAAGATCCAAGGTCTCTACATTTATGAGTCTTACCCTACGTCTGATGATCGGCTTTAAAGACCATCAACATTACGTCTTAAGGAAAATCAGTATTGGGTGAAACTAAATTACGTTAGCATACCTTAGCATCAACACTGGTGTGTATAAGTAGTGCAATAATGGTGTTAGTTGAGTGAGTCAGCTTTGATGATATTTGTTCTATTTTGTTACTTTACTACCTACTTCTAGAGCTAATGTTAATACTTTTCACTGATAATAATATTATCACTACTTAAAGCATTGCTGGAAATTGTACGTGCACTAGTTGGGTGAGGTAAATTTAAATGATCTTGACTTTGTCCTTTCTTTTTCCTTTCACTCCGTGATTTATAGTAAACTTAAAGCTACCGAAAACCATCCCTTATTGTTTTCACTTCAAAACAATAACCGTCCTCTTTTCCACTTTTTTTTCAAAAAGAATGTTTAGGTGAAGATGGCTCGTCCGATGAGGATGAGGAAGAGGAGGGGGATGAGGAGGAGGAAGAGGATGAGGAGGAGGAGGAGGGAGATGGTGATGGTGATAAACGTGGTGGCTTTCGTGAGTAGATGCCTTAAAATGTATTTTCCTCACTACAATATTTTTTTCGCTGCAAAACACTTTTTTGACACTTTACGTTTGAATAACCTTCTCAGTTTTGACTGCTGTACGAATTTAGTGTGGAATAGCATAGCCAATCCACAACATGATATCATGCATTTTGACAAGTCTTACGACTTGTATCTCCTGCCTTTTCTAATGTCTTTGGCAATAACCTAACGTTGTAAGGTCTATGAGGAATGATAAACATGTCTTGATACAAAAAATGTGAAACCTTAAAAAAAAAACTATGGATTTGGTGTACAGTAAAAAGCAGGAATTATTCATTCCCTTTGATTAATATTCCAATTCCATGTCCATTAGTATCAGTCACGAACCTGAAAATAGCTGAGAACGTCTTCTCGTTATGCACATTCATTGAACATTACTATAGCCTGACACGTTTCTTACAACAATCTATAGGCCTACTGTGTACACGGAAAATTGTTAATTTTGACATCAATAGGAAACAGAGCTGAGAAAAATTCGAATAAAATTTTCCGATTTCTAATCTATTTGATTTTGACTTTATTCTGTTACTATGTTTATTTTATCTCTTTTTCTTCTTCCCTTTTGCTCAGTTCTTGTCTTAGTATGCGTGGTAACAGCAGGCATTGTACTCATTATCATTACACTAATTGTAATGATCTATTTCTGCATGCGGTAAGTACAAATTTCTCGTTACATAAATCTGTTTAGCGTGTACACAGTTTAAAAGCGACCGTATTCCCTAATTATGTCTTACACTCCCGTATAATTTACATTCCGTATAAACTTTGCTCAACTCATAATTTGACAGTCCATCTGTCTCTGTGTAGCAATAAAGGTGAATATGCCTACAGTAAAAATAAAAAAACCATTAAATTGCAGTGTCTTGTGTTTGTAAATGGTTATCTATAGACGCCAATAGAAAGGAGATGAAAAACATTGGGTTTTTTATGACCCTGCAGTAGACACTAACAATTTTACACTCTCCCTGAGATAGACCGCAAATTTACATTTCCCAGAGTTTTTGCAAATTTTCAGATTAATTTTTACACCTACTGGGCGCTTCGAAAGTGACATCGTCATCTCATGTTCTACAAATTTACGTCCATCATCGTTATTGTATGTAATGTGCAAATATATTGTTTGTTTAATTATTTCAGTGTTGCCTGTCAAATTGGCAGGAAGTAGGTTAAGGAGAAACTTTTTCATTAGGCTAAGCAGAAAATATGCTAATTTATTCAAACTATCGAATGTTGATAAGAAGAAAGGGTATGAAACAGAGGTATGAAACTAAATAGATAAGACTACTACTCTAATATTTATCATGGTTCTTAGTTTTGTCTGTAATGGGAAATTCCATTCATAATAAATATGTTTTATACCATCATCAGACTGGGGAAGAGCCAGCAACCGCAGCCCACGACGTCTACTATAACTTTTGTAAACTCTACTTTTACAAGTCCCGAGGAAGGTACCATTGGAATGATTCCAAACGTTGCTTATTTGCCACAAGAAACGAACCAGTCTAACACAACGGACACGGGATATGGTGTGGAAACTCAGTTGAGAAATCCAAGTTCTCATTGCGACTACAAATCGGGAAATAACTTGCATAAAAAAGGAAAATATGCAGATGGGACATCTGCTGCTGACAGGAATAATTATGATAATGGAGTAGCGCCCTCTATTGCGGTCGACGTCTCGTCGACTCGAGGCGAAGCCAGTAATGATTCTTCGGTGAATATCAAGAACAAAGGCACAATGAAAGCTGATCTTGAAGGCGACTTTGACCATGACACTCAAAACAAGGACAAGTGTAATGCAGGACCTCCCTTGAAGTATCCGGAGAGTAGGGCGGGACCCAGACGATGAGGGAGGTGAAGGGTCAAATGAGAAAGTTTCAAAATATATAATTGAAGAGCATCATAAAGTTGGTTACTGCACGGTGACGCTGAGGACAAATTAATCAAATGCAACCAAGGTTGACTGAAACGTGTGGTTCCTCGTGGAAAGGAAAAACAATACTTGATCTACCAACAACAATCAGTCCCTTTACTTCTAAAAGCCACAATTTAACCACCGAACAGCAAATCACAAACAAGCCACACGCAGTTGCTGAAGTAATTTTGACAATGCAAAATCATTGCTCATAAAATGGAAACTTCACTTTGACTTATTGCAGTACATTTTGTTTCATGTTGCTTTTATGACTTTGTGATGTGCATTAACATTTAGCGATTCTTTTTAATCAGGCTCAAGTGACCTGCTAGTTGGAATTGTGGGAAGACTACTCGGAGCTCCACCATCAGTTGGCGCGAGGCATGTCAGGAAATGTTGGATGAAAATACCCCCTAGATCGCTGGAAATTGCCCTCCCATATGCAGGACAAGCTTGCACTCTCGTGGTCCCCCCCCCCCCAGAAAACCAAATTGCTCCAACCCCAACCCACCCCCAGGCAGTCACTGCACTTTTTTCGATCTAAAATAATTGTATTTTTCATTGCTTCGGGGACCGCTGCAGGCCAAGATTTCAATTAAAAACAGAATCATGTATTTACTGGGGGTCATACTAATTATGGGTTACTCGAAAATGTAAACCGGTTTTCATACATTTTGCATTCCTCGTAGGCCTACATATCTCCTCCAACGTAAAATAAACAGGATTCATGAAATTATTACATCACCCACAATCTTATTAAATTAGAAAGTTGAACATATATCATTAAGCCTATAAATATATTATCAAAACCTGTAATATTGCAGAATATTTTTTACAAGTCATTCCGTTCACGTATTGTCTCCATTCCTTTGTCTTTCATATTTTGTCCCTGAGAAAAATAACCACATAGTCTGGTGATTTAGTATGTTTCATTGCCACTATCATTTCTATAATTACTCTCGTGATTGTTGTACATTACTTCTCTTTTTGGTGTTGACATTTCTTTCTTTTCAATTCTTTTATTCCTTGAAACATTTCTGCTATATAAAACGAACATATGACAAGATTACAGTACTACTTTACCAAAGTAACTACTCACGTAATATCTTGCAAACTGCATATACTATCACGTTGAAATAATATAACATAACTGCAGCTCAAAAATGCTTACGACCTTTGTACTTCATATTTTCAATATTTTCTATGGTTTGACCAAGTTACCTCAATCATTCGTTAAAGTTGATGCAATAAGAGAATTTAAAGATATTTCATAAAAGTGAGATATGAATAATTGAGTTTTAAATAAGAAAATAAAAAAGTGTAAAAGAAGGTGTGAAGAAAGGTATACATTAAATACTGTTATAAATTTCATTTGTATAGTTTCATGTCATACATACATTTAATGTAGTTGTGATATATCATTTGACCTTGAGTCTTTCGTTTTTATCTCTAATCTGCAGGAATTTGCAGGATTGAGAAGTTTAAATGATGTCGAGTAGTGTCACATAAGTATGACACCGATTGAAAATTAAGTGATGAGGACCATTAATTTTCATTGCCAGGGAGAGATAGTTAGCATACGTTCCGAGGTGTAGGATCATGTACCCTAAAGCTTGATACTACGTTCCTCATTTAAATCAAAATACATCAGATGTTTGTATCCTCGGTGTGTTGTGGGAAAAGAAAACGAGGACGTCACACCGGTCATTAGTCACGAGACCAGCACTTGAAAATATGGAGGAGTTACAGTTTAGAGTTCATAGAATCGAATGGTTTTCATATTTAAAGGAGAACGAAATTAATGGAAGTACCATTAATTACATATAAAGAATTAAGGGGAAGTGTGTGACAAACATCTTCCTCTATAGTTTCATATATTGTTTTGGTCCCAAGTCTACATACATTTGAGATTTAGGTGAGGGCCCTGTACATTTTTGCCTCAGTTGAATATAACAAGCCTTAAGTAAGTAGTATTATGGCTGTCAGGATAACCACTGAAAGTAGGAACTTAATGTCATTTTTGTGGGGTGGGGGACTCTGGCTGTAGTGTCCATGAAACACTTTCAGACGTTTTTCAACACATTTTGCCTTAAATTAAATGAAATTATCAAATTATCAATACGTTGATTTGAATTTACGCGTAACTGTTGAAAATATCTGACAATAAATTACAAAGGAAACGATTTTTTTTTCAACAGGTGGTCAGGGTGTGACATCACAATCTCAGACTGACAACGTCCATTTTTTTATGAACTTTCAAATTGCAACATCTGAAAGTAAACGATAATTGATGAAATTCGGCGATGATGCTCACGTCACGTTAGTCTCTCTCATGTAACTTTTAATATTTTGTGGTCAAAATTTCTGACTTTCGTTCTCCTTTAAAGTAGTCTGTGGGTAATACAATGCTGAAGTGAGGGTAATTATACTATACAAGAAGGTTTGCTAACAAGTGCATCGTTCAATTAAACTAGCTGTCATTATTGTTGCAGGAAATCGTTGGTTATTTTGTTGCTTTTATTGATCATTTTCTTTCGCTAAAGAATTGTAAAGTAAGGTATATATTGGAACTGAGAGAGAATCTCAATAAGAAACGGAGCGAAAGTCAAAATTTTCCATCGGCTAAACTGTAGTATCTCATTATAGAAAATGTAGGTAAAGAGGAGCCAAGCATAGAAATGATTAAAGATACAGACAGAACAGGAAATGACCATCAGAAACTATTATTAGAACCAAACATACTGGGTTTCAAACAATGACTAGTTATTTATAGTTTAAACCAACAAAGCTGAACTCAATACCGTATAAGGCCAGATAAATTCAGTATTGAATTATTTTGTTATGAGTATGTGTTTCAATTTTTTAGAGCACCCGCATCAATTTTTTTTTTAAGTTGACTAGAAAATGACTGGGCGATATTGGTACTGACACACAGTACGCACTTCAACCTATCACAGGACTTTGTGGTAGTATTAAAATAAAGTGGGAAAACCCTACTCTGACACATAAACCACATTTTACATGTCTTAAATGAATATTTCAGATGTCTAACTTAAAATGTAAACCTCAGAAGTTAGATACGAATTTAATGAAAATGAAGTAACTATAATCTAAAAAATTTGGGATATCTGAAAAAGAATTTAAGATGTAGGTACATAGGAATTTAAATTTCCAGATATATGAAATTACAGTCTTGATATAGTTGCACTTCAGTTTAGATATATATTGATTAATATTATGACTATTTGAAATAAAATTTAAGATATCGACGAGTATATTTCCGATATGTAAGGTAGCGTGCAATGTTAGATATCGGAGATATTATCAAGATGCAGAATAAAATTGTCGATTGTAACTTGCAAAAGTCTTTCCTTAAGGATATCATTTTTTTTTTCTTCTCTTCTGCAAAATTGTAGAATATAGCCCTGGTGAATCAATAAAAGGAGTAAATGTATGCTTTATGAAGAAATACTTTTGATTCAATTCATTGTTTTTTTTTTTCATATTTCAGAGAACATTAACTGTCAACAACTTGCACGAATGGGTGAAATATGTTTTAAGGGTTCAAGATTTGAAATGGGACTTTACATTTAGTAAGATGAATTACCACTTTTGCATACCTATGCATTTAATGTACAGTCAATGACGTGTTCAGTATTTTGTTGGATGGAAAACTCTTCTCAATATTATTAGAATTTTTGCAGTTTACAGCCAAAATCTTCAGAATTAGTGGCGTCATGACCGTTGTTATGGGGGATCGAGAGGCTTGACGTGTGAATCAGGCCGTAGCTTAAATTTGGTTTTCTAGGAGACCTTGGAACATGAATGAGGAAGTCATGGGGGATCACTAAAACAAAGTCACGTGGATGATACGAAAATACAGCATGTGTCTACTATAGTTATATCAGACGGGAAGTGGCTGAGAATTATAGTAAGACTATCTAAACGGAGTTTCACCTCAGTTGGCAAGTAGCACACAGAAAATGTTTTGATAAAAGTATTGCTCAGAACGTAGGAAAACGCACTTTCCATGCACTGAGGTTACATTGTAAACATAAGCTTTGTGAAATGTTCTTCTAGTTAATGGTAACTCGATGGAAACAGTGTGTACTACTTCAAAGTGCAAGCCGTTTGCAATATTTGCTACCAATCGGTCCCAAGTTTTCTTATGTATTCGGTTTACCCTTGGGTAGCGGACAGTCGGCTCTTTCACACCAGATACGATGCGGTGCGCTAAAAAGTTGAAATAATGTCATATTGCTTAGGATTTTTTTGCAATATGATCTGACACGATTAAAAGGAGTTTAGAAAAGTTCAGCTTTTAAGGCCCTTTCCCACTACGGGCGACGCGACGCGACCAGATGCGATAAAAATGTCGTGCAGTATTTCACTACTACATGCGACTTTTTCTATCGCTCGGCGATTTTTATTGTCCTGTTTATTATGTGATTTTATGGAGAGCAACGATTGGTCACAAGGAAAACACCCTTTCGTATCGATGGATCGCACCAAATCCGAAAAGGTCTAAAGCTTTTCACATTTGTATTTCATTTTTTTTTTTATCGCATCGTACCCGCTCCTGGATTGACAGCGCCATTGTCGCTTATCAAGGGGATATTTTCATTATGATCGATCGGTGCCCTCTGTAAAATCACGTGATTAGCAGGACAAAGGAAAACAAACGCTGGGCAATGTAGAAAATGTCACCTGTGGTGTAGAAGGCTGCAGGGCATTTTTATCACATCATCTCGTTTTGCCTAGTGTGAAACGGTTTTACCGATGATAACTCCATCCTTACCCTAATTTTCCTTAAAAGATCTCGGTTCTGCGTCACTTCGGTACGTTAGATAGTATTCAATGTAACCGTCTTACATACAAGTTTCGTTTTGTTCATAAATGCAGCCCTACGTATTTATCCGTGCCCCTCGTAGTGCAAACTGAAAGCTCATTGACATGGCATGTTTCATAGCGTCATAGTCTGGGTCATTTTACATGAATAACACATAGGCTATACCTTTCATTGTCAGCCAGCCAATATTCACATGATATCATACATGTTTATCCTTCCTCCTGTCTAGGCCAGTGACAGAGAGTGAAAATATTAAAGTGAGTCAGCTTTCTATATTCTCCTTGACCTGTAAATGAAATGTTTGTTTAATTGTAGTTAGAGTGCAGTGTGAGTGTGTGTGCGTGTGTGCGTGTGTGTGTGTGTGCGTCCGGACCGGTCCAAATTGTGGTTTTTCCAGAATAGTTTGAAAAGTATATGAGCGATTAATTTGAAACTTGGTTAAGTTGTGCATGATGCCAATACGTGCGAGATGTATTAGTTGTATGGTAAATCTAGACAAACTTGCTGATTTTGTTTTTTTAAAAAAAAGCCAATTTTGCCAAAAATTGGTATTTCCAGCATATCTTGAGAAGTATTTGAGCATTTAATGCAAACTTTTGCAAGAACTTACCTGATAATAAAAAATATTCAAGGTATATCACTTTTGTAGTAAAGAGAGTGAAATTTGCTGATTTTTTAGAAAAAAAATAGCCAATTTTGCCCCAAAATTTGTATTTCCAGCATATCTTGAGAACTATTAGACCAATTAACTTAAATTTTTGTAAGTACTTACCTGAGAACACATTGTTCAACACAATATTACTGTAATGATAAATCCAGTGAATTGTGCTGATTTTTTAGAGAAAAAGCCAATTTTGCCCCAAAATTTGTATTTCCAGCATATCTTAAGAATTATTAGACCAATTAACTTAAATTTTTGTAAGTACTAACCTGAGAACACATTGTTCAATATTACTGTAATGATAAATCCAGTGAATTGTGCTGATTTTTTAGAGAAAAAGCCAATTTTGCCCCAAAATTTGTATTTCCAGCATATCTTGAGAACTATTAGACCAATTAACTTAATGTTTTGTGAGGACTTACTGAAAACACATTGTTCAACATAATGTTACTGAAATGGTAAATCCAGTGAAATGTGGTGATTTTGGAGGAAAAAAAGCCAATTTTGTCCCAAAATTGGTATTTCCAGCATATCTTGAGATGTATATGAGCGTTTAATGCAAACTTTTGCAAGGACTTACTTGAGAATGTAATATTCAAGGTATAACACTTTTGTGTTAAAGAGAGTGAAATTTACTGATTTTGCATTTAGAAAAAAAAATCCAATTTTGCCCCAATATTTGTCTTTCCACCATATCTTGAGAGCTAATAAACATTATACGCAAAATTTTGCAAGGCCTTTCCTATAAACACAAAAATGAAGATACAGTATATTACTCTTATATTAAACTGGTGAAATTGTATGATTGTTTGGTAACAAACTTAGAGCCAACATCTGGGTCAATAGACACCACCTTTTCACTTTAGCCAAAACATCTATAGCAGAACTGGCCCATGTGGATAATGTCTTCTATGAGAACATTATTTTTATGTCAAACAATAATTTCAGCAGAACCAGGTCCTGCACAGATAAATAGGAGACTTATGTGTAAATACCCATAGAGGGATGCTCTTATATCCTGCCCCTATTTCTAACCACTAAGCCTAACCTACATGGAATAACCCAATGTTATAATTGTGTTATGTAGCATAATATGCACAGATACTTTTGAACCATTAGTTATCGTTACTTGAGCCTAATAGCAACAGGCTATAACCTTAAGTTTGCTACCTTACAGTAGATATCAGTATTGAGATGCTTACCACCATTTTATGCTTGAAGAATGTTTGCCACTCGTTTACAACCAGTTCCCGAACTAGGTCTCTATGAGATGTGGTTGCAGTAAACTATTACAAATCCTTGTGTGCATGCCCTGTATTTAAATCAATGCATGTTGGCGATGAGATACGCAACTCCGTGGATTGCCCTCTTGTTTTGTTTTGTCTTTTTTTTCATTTCATATGGAGGATTTTCAGTATAGGTAAAACTGTTGCGTGATTGGAATCTTACGTTTGTATTCGCATTACATCATATTGCATAGGAATGAGATATTCTCCCAAGTTCAGTTAGAAGTAAACACCCGTGACCAAAACCGTTCTCACACCTCACCGTCTACCACACTGACCCTTCAAACAAAGGCCCTAATACAACTACATGTGGAACTAAAGCTAAGTGCAATGATAATATATACCATATATATACAAAGGTCATATATACGGCTAGTGACTATATTGGTTATTGGTGGCTGTTACAGACGCTTTCGTTACATACACCATAAAGTGCCAAAGAGGTAATGGTTTTATGTATCAGCCATAGCAACTATTCTATTGTTTTCTCTACCTGCCAAAAAGTTGACCCTTTTTTTCCCTTGTGAAACTTTGTAATCGTACTCCACAACTTTGCCATATGTAGAAGTTTAACAAGCATGGTATAATGACAAGACGTACCAGTACATGAAGTTTATATTTCTATGAAACAAAACCGTTTCGCCGATAGGAACAAAAAAGTACTTTCTACATTAGGGAGGATCAACAGAAAATTACCTCGAGGAAAGTAAAAGCAAGTTTTCTTCAAAGACATACGTAGTGTGATACACACGGATACACTATTGGTTTTATATATAACATTTACCATTTAAAGGCAAGCACTGAAAGTACTGGAGGTGTAAGATTTCCTTAGTATAGGAGGAACCGCCTGCATGGTATTTACTTCACACAACATCAAAACGAGTATTTGCCGTGTTATTTATTTATTTCCATGGAAACATTTTACTTACAGACAAATTTTTAATTTTCAGCCATGTTACTGACTATCATGTTTCAAATCGTACCAAAATATTGACCAAAATGACTTAGGTAAAACTCCTATTCAAACTTTGGATAGAAGAGACAATATTTTCATCGTTTTTTTTTTTTTGACATATATATGCATTAATTTGATGAAAAACAGTATTTCAAGGATCTTATACTGACATGATCGACCCAAGGTTTCATCATATGCCAAGTGTTATGTACGGCCACGTTAAACTCAACCTATTTCCAAGTAATTACTCATTTGTAGCACAACCAAAAGGTATTAGAATGATCAGTGTACATTTCTGAATATTTCTGTCAAGTTACATATGTTGTAGTAATGTTTCCATATTTTTAGGTTTGAAACGTTTGTAGGTGATCGACTCATGATACCCCCATGCTACCCACTACATTAAGTCAAGCAGCACTGTCGCCCTGGCATTTATATATGTCACTTCAGCACCGGCGAAGGCAAGGGGAAGGAGGAAATGAGGTGGTATATTTCCCCAGGAAAAAGCCTTCTTGTCCCCTCCCCCAAGTGTTCCTCGAGGAAAATTTGGGAATGTATACTTTTATGTACTATTCGTGTAGAGATGAAAATAATAAATAAATGGTGCTCCTCATTGGAAAGCATTGCTTTGTGACCCCATTGCCCCCCCCCCCCCCATAAAAAAAAAATCATGGTTACGCATCTCCATTTTACACACTTTGGTCGGTGGGATGATGGTTATGTCACCCACCTGATTATCTAGTTTATAGCAGGCACAGCCACGTAGAGAGGTTTGACACTATTGTTATAATCGGTTTATTTCCAGATAAATCATGAAACAACTCTCAACATAAAATCAGCAGATCAGAATTTTTTATTAAGATGTGCAATACATCAACGGCATTGAAAAACCCATTCTCATCATCTAATCATTTGTTCCCGGTGGAGAGGGGGTGGGGGACTTAAACAATCATTTTCAATGATGATACATCTAAAGCTATGTCCTTATCTGGCTGATCAAAACTTCATGATCAACACTTTTTTTATTGTTTTTTTTTAATCCTTAATTTATATTCAAGGCAGAAGAAAGTCATAAAAGTAGCCATGACGTCACTCAGGATAAAGTAGTCAACACGTTGACATAGCGACTGGTGTAAGCTACACATTTATGAATTTCTCTTTTATCTGTTCGAAGATTTCCATTCAGAAAGTATAAAAAGCTCATTGATTTAGAAATTGCAATGCTAAAAAGAATGATCAGTCGCTGACTAAACACGACCAACTGCAGGGCTCTCTGCAATTGTAGATGCCCTATGATACGCTTTTACGAACGCTGAACTATTATTCCTGTAAATCAGCAGTTACCTGTACACGCTGTACGCATTCATACCAGGTATACATGAACATATGGTGGGTGGCAACTGCTTGAGCTGGAATCAGTAGTCTCTAAAACAAAACGACTGATTCATATTCGATAAGCTAAACCATCTTAAAGAAACCCTTCGGTTAAACAAAAGAAAAACGCCAAAACAATATCAAAGCCATACAAAAACAATTGCGCCATACATACACACAACGTTTGACCCCCCCCCCCAAAAAAAAAAAGAAAAAATACTCCCATGGAATGCAGTCACATGCAGAACGATACATATTCACCCAGATGAAGTTTGTAAAATGATTGCAAGTAGTCACACGTAAGGGACCCCGCTGAATTTTCGTACTATTAATACGGCCGCCAATTCTCCCAGCAGGTACGTGTAGATCCGGCGATAGTTTCGTGTTCTTTAAAATAAGAACTTATTTTTCCAACAAGCTGTGATGTATGTTTCCTCGGTCATTTCGTGATTTTCCAATTATTTTCAAAGGTTATGTATACGAGAGGTTTGATACTGAATTACGTTGAGTGGTTCGCACCTCAAATTTAACTTACAAAGTTGATGCAAAAGTCGAGACTCATTTTTTTTTTTTTGTCTTTTGCTTTAGGAAGGCGACTTTAATCTATCTTTGTTTGTTTACTTTATTTTAGCTGGTTTACTTCTACTTAACCCTTCCAAGATTCCCTACCGGTTTGTTATAGTGGGTTGCTTTTGTTCAGTTTTATTAAGTTTATCGTATATGTTTAATGTGATACTTCCTTGAATTTATGATGTGGATTGTCTGTCACTTATCTATATATTTTAGGAGTTCACTACAATTAAAGGGACTCGTTGAGTTGGTTCACAAAATCCATGTTGTATTGTCACACTCGTTTAGTATAAGTCATATGTTGATAGTAAATGGTCAAAGTAAGAGATTCAATGAAACTTCTGACACAACTGAAGCAACAATAATGGAATACTAAAAAATCAAGATCACTTATTGCAAATCTGTGCCCTAACGTATTAACCACAGGCAACCCCCTCTTTACAAAAAGAAAAATTACGAGTTCATACATTTTCAGTAATTGTTTGACTCTATGCATGAGTAATGAGGCCAATTAGACAACATTACCATGCGATATCAACTCAATAAGCGCCTTTATGTCGATGACGCATAGTGCATGTGCCAAGGAAATGGATCGCACTATATTCTAAGAAAGGAGATACCGTCGCTCCAAAGTACGTTCGGTATTACATTGGACGATCATGTTTCGGAGTTGTCACGAACTACCGAGTCAAGTCAAGAAATAAAGGTGACCAGTCTTTGATATATTTCTACTTTTATTTTTGGTGCCCCTCAAGTTGTATTGCATGGGATGCAAGTGACTGGTGACTACACAATAGTTAATCGGGGGATATGTCACTGCGTGATATATACCATAATGAGGTCAAACCTATACCCCAATATTCAGTTTCAGTGTCTACTCATATATTTATAACAGGAAGAAAACACTGTTGTCGATGAACTATTGCCAGTACAGCAATGTGAAAAAATCATTAACTTCAAACTGTGATCACTAATTGGAATCCACTTGCTAAAAACTTCAAATTTGTTGTCCTACGTTTGTAATGACAAAAACTCGACATCACAACTTTTCCCTCTACAAGGGACAGGGTATCCGCATATTAGTCCATATAGGCTATATTCATGCACATTCGACATCTTGATATAACAGGCTTCCATGATGATGGCTTTCATTAATTGTGTTATTTGCCTTGCAATGAATATAATGTCATAGCTATGAGCCAGATTATGAAGCTTTACAGTCAATCTTTCGTTATTCAGCCTCCATGCGATGAAAATGGTTTATCGATTTGTGGAGAAGTGCAGGGCGAGATACATCAAAACAAGCCCCCCTCCCTCAATTGACAGAGTTTTGTACAAAATATACAATGTTGCATTATATAAGCTAGTTTCACTAAAGCAGAAGCAATTATATCATTCCTGTATGCTTTTCCTCCCATATGCTCACTTACACTGATATACAGTATCCTTTACGCAAGACTTCATGAGGTGCGCTACGTGATTTGAATAAAGTTACTGGAAGAACATTATAAAAACTACTTCTTTAGGAGAGACCTATTACGAAAGTTGCTTCAGAACTGAGAAAATTTACCAATAACTTGGATATTTTGTGGGAAAATATTGACTCTGAAAAGTAGAGGAACTTTGCACTTTTTTTCATCTAGTCCCTTTCTAAAACACAAAAATTCAAGGGAGCTCCCCAGGTCCCCCTTCCCCAGGACAGGGATCAGAACCAGGGCATTACATCAATATGATCTCGCTATGAGGCACTTCATTTAATGAAATTGTGGTAGCCTGCCTTAGACCATCATTAAGCTTCTTTTAGTGCTTATGGCTACTCTGTACACTCTTATATTAATTACATTTACATCCAGAAACGGAAACTCGTTCATTTTCTTTGATAAATATCATACTGAAACAACTTTAGCGATAGTATCATATTTGTATATTACATATCTGAATTTTATCTTACAATACAAAACGCATTGGTGTACACCTGTCCAGTGACTACCGGTTTCCCAAAATCACATTTCCCCCTGCAAAATATTTTTCTGTATTTTTAACTGGCAGCAAAGGTTTTATATTACATTATATGAAAAAGTAATATTACCTGTGATATTGCTTCCTTTCACACATGAAAATATATTCTCTGGGATACAGAAGAAAACCTAAACAAACAGCTTCTCTCCTTTATGCTTATAATGATCATAAATGGTCCTTTCTGTGAGCATTATGATACAAAAACTGTTTCAGTTACGTTAATTTATCCCGTTATTTACACAAGCTGCAGATTATTACTTAAAAAGAAACTGCCATTTTATGTGACAAACCTCAAATTTGATGGAGAAAACTGCACGTCAGATGTTAGGATACCCAAAATAATGGAAGTAAATAATTTGGTAAATAAATTAACATTCAGATGAAACTTTCATATATTTACATGCAGACTTTGGTAGCTGTCTTTCTGATATCAGGGTGAACTATGAATTACAAAAACAGACAAGACAAACAAAAAACAGAAAAGATCAAGAACTTTACGAGTTATCAAGAGCATAAATTTGGTAATAATTATTAACTTGATATGCATATATCAGAATTAAGTTAAACACAACACGCATAGAAATTATATAACATGGCTCACACCTAAAGTATATTAAACGTGATATCACAGGAAACTTTCAACACACCTGGAGATGTTGTGTGTTTTTTGTTTGTTTGTTGTTTTTTTTGGTAATTATCAGTCGAAACTTCTATTTTCGACAGGGGATATGTTTCCTTCCTCTAGAGACATTGTTCTTCGAGCCGATGACCTCAAATTGTCGTCGATGGAGCTGCTTTCGTTCGCCAGGTCAATGTACAGGCAACACAAAACTCGACGTTTGAAATATCGCCGGAACTGAACCGAAAATGAAAATATCATGAAAGGAGCAATGATATAGTTCACAAGCAATAGGAACACAAATATGGGCTTTTGACCAAATCTTAAAGTGCCTTCCGGGTCAATCAGAATGTAAATGTAAAGGGGCAACCAGGTAACGATCAGACCAAGAACCAGTCCTCCGACGGTGAGGCTTAGTCGTCCACTGATTCTATTCCTCTTCTGCCAAGCTGGGTCCTTGACTGTCCCTTTACTGGCTGCCTCCTGGACATTGTGGCGGTGAATTCTCCATACCAATAGGAAAGCGACGATGATCAAGGCCATGGAAACAGCGAACAGCGAAAAATGACAAATGATGAAAACTTTGAAAAATTGTATCTCCGTTAACAACTTTTCATGCGTGGCGAAAGCTCCAGCGAAGGTAACGGCGGCCACAAGGATAGACGCCACCCAAATACAAATCAGACGACGCACAGCATACGAACGAGAATAGATTTTAACCAGAGTTTTCTTTTTCAATGCGTAAACGCGATCAAACGCCAAACATATGAGTGTAACGACGGAAGACGTATGCGGTAGAACTTGAAAGCTTAGCAATAGAGCAAAACCAAAGTCCCAGTGAAAAGTGTCACTCGCCATCGAAAATATCCCCCAAATACCAGATAACACGAATGAGATCATCAGATTTAGGATTAGCAGGGCATTATCGTCTCTCCAAAGCCGTTCCTTGACAATAAGAAATATGATTGAACCATCGGCTAGCATCACCAATGACGTAGCAACGACAGAGATGGCAAAAGATGTCGTACCACCCGTTGTATTAGTGTTACCGCTAGTGGCCATATTGAAAAAAAAATCAGATTACAATATCTTTCTCCCAAAAAGAACGAAATACTGCAGTGGTATGACGATATATATGGTCAGCTTTATGTTGTTCTTCGGTGCAAAGGAAAAAAAAGTTCAATTTCCCTCTTTGACACTCATAGCAACGCAGACCTTATATTCAGCGGACAATAAATACTCACAGAATGACTAAAATTATCACCAAGATCATTTCTTCAACAATACGAGACATGCCGTGAAAGTCGCTGTGATTCAAAATTCCTGAGAAATCCCCTCAGCTACCGTATATATAGCTTTTGTTTGAAAGAAACCTTTTTTTTTCTGTCACACAGCGTAACTATCCGAACACAGAATGGCATACATGCAGATAAAAAGACGTATACAATACTCGATGCTGTCAAGAAAAGTGGTTTCCCTGGTTAAACAGTTACACATACTTTTATACTGAGATCTGGCTTTTTTCAGGTAAATAAAGTCATCCAGACGCACAAAACACGAAGAGGCTAGATCATAACGAAAAGTTTAGATCGTAACCAAGTAGCCTGCAGAAGAATTTCACGGTAATATACATTACCAAACAGGTGAGTGACATAGATGTATCACTAGCATTGTAAGCGGGAAAATTTCAGTCAGAACATGCAATACATCCGACGAGGCTGGCATCACTGATGGCAAATGGAGCTGTTGATCGTCCGTAGTGCTAGTTTTATCAGGTTTACATTTACTTCGCTGATCTTTACACTTTGCTGAGTTCATTCGGGGAAACAAAGCATCCAGACGGACGACTGCGATTTCAGCTCCGGAGAATATGGGAATGCAAAGTTGGATTATAAGAATAGGGGAACAAAATACTAAGCGGAAGCAACCACCATGCGCAGATCCAGGAGGGGGGGGGGGGCACGCGACTCACGCCCACCTCCCTGAAGGGGAGCGACAATGCGTCAGCGCTGTTCATGAGTCTAACACGTGAGCTCGCTCGTTTGCCTTCGGTATGTGCGCCCCTCCCCCTCGGTGTGCTTCTTCAAATCTATTGTTCGCTCTTATTTGCCTTAGTGGAAGTTGTGTCTCTTGGGGTGTCGGTCCCTCCAAGAAAGGCACACCCACCCGGAAACTGCCCAGTGACATCAAGATTCAACTTAGGTGCAGAGAGAAGTGTTGCTAGGGGCATCAAAATGCCATCTATCTACACAATCAGCCGCACGACTCTTCACGTATCTATAGAAAATGATGCGATCTCAAAATATCAAATTCACGTCAAGTTTTTTGTAATCCCAAATGAAATGTACCCTACAAAAAATGATGTGAACACTGTACAGTGCATAAGATGATGCAATTGACTGAATAAGTCCTTTAAAACGGAAATAGCTAGTTTGCAATCCTCCAACATGGCATTCCAACGGAATCGCTTTTATGTTAAACCATTTAGTCTGATCAATAAATATCTGCAAAGGCTTTCTCTCTCCAAAATATTACACAAAAGACGGGGTTCGATGCATCATTTGAATTTATGAAAGTTTGCATGACCAAATTAGCCTTGAGCAAGAAATAACTGAATTACTATCTGTGAGAAACGTATTTCTCGAAAAGAAGGCCACTGTTCTCACTTATTTTAAATAATCTATCATTCCGTGTCCACACATTTTGGTGTCAATAATATGATTTTTTTTCTGTACTAACAAACGCCCTATTTCCCTTTAACTAATTAGTTTCTGGATATTTGACCTTTTTTCTTTTCTTGTAAATAGCAAATTGTCTTCATTGTGCATTTTTCAATTTCTATCCTCGTTCGTAGATAAATTAGTTCCCGGTGGGAACATACTTTCATGTTTCTGAACATCGGCAAACATTGGTATTTAAATTTCGTCGATCCGAATGTTAACCGATAGCGGTCAACATCGGCCAGATCCGATTTACGGTTGATTCTTAGAATTAAAGAACAAGAAAACAAAAGGAATACATAAAGAAAACGGAAAATAATTGTCAACTCGTTTAACAAAAAATTGTCAGGACATTTTCCGTTTTCTTTTTGTATTTCTCTATATTTGTTCTGTAATTCTACAACAGTCTGCACACATTTTCACAGTGTGGATATAACGAAATCGCCAGCAATTCCTCAATATCTCATAACGCGTTTAATAGCCACAAAAGTGATACATATCCAGGGTTACAAAACTGATGGGGATGCAATTCCTGACACTAAGATAATAATCTCAAAATGAAAGATTTTCTTGTGGTTAGCTAAATCAGTACGAACGCAATGCAATTGCACATGCAGACAGGCAATGCATACTTACCGTGGCGCTATTTCTGTATGTTTACTCAGGTAATTCATTTGCGTTGAACAAAAATAGTAGACGACTCTGGTGTGCAATAAACGACGTACTGCAAAAGTGTGCAATTACAGGATGATTCAGTTTGGTTATAGAGGGTTGCTACATAGTTGCTGCTTAGCACACTGTAAGGAAAAAAAATAGTTAATAACCTATTGTCGGCATATCATTTGAGAGAATAAAAAATAAGCAAAAATTGTACCCCACTTCACCTCATTTCCCTCGCTCCATTTATGCAAATTACCGACGTTGCAGATCCTACACAAACCACCCACATATCATTCGGATGGTTTTGAACAGATCTGTATCTCAGTTTTTCTTAATAGGTCCTCCAATCAAGTCTGTAGATTCTAGAGGTGTGAATTTGAAGTTAGGATTATTTATTTCATTTCTTTTTCTTCTTTTTTTCTGGACTGGAGTAGTCCCTGTGCGTTACAAGGAGTTTAAACCTTTAGACAACTATATTTGACGGTACTATACTGGTAGGCCTATTACATGTTTAATCCTCTGTGATTGCATTACTTCCTTATCACTGACGTTTGACACTCACAATATCTAACGTTAGCGATGTATATCGATGGAAATGATGTACCTCTCAGTGAAGTCATCCAAAATGAATAAGAATATCTTACATTAATAACAAACAGAATATTTAACGATGTTTACTATTTCATCTACAAAACAAAAAATAAATAAAATAATAGTGAAAAAGGTGGAGGACGCTTTAAACGTGTAGTGATTGTAATATGTTACATATATCACAACGATGCTATTAATGAATAGGAAGATATTGACCAGAGAAAAAGGTTACAATTTCATAAAAAGAAGGTATTTTTTATCCATTTTAATAATGAAGTCACATCTGAATTGCTTGATCATTTTGGAACTTGGATTCTTGAAGAGACATTTCTCAATGATGCATTCTGGGAAATGTTGCGATGTAACCATACCAACTAATTGAATATCATTTGCACTTTCTGTGTCGTCTCAACTGACTTAAAGAAACATTACAACAGTTTAATGAATAGTTGTGATCTTTACCTTCACATCATTTCAAGGTCAATCCATACAGAAAACCCAATCTAGTGTGAAGCTTGGTCTATTCTCTGACACACCATTTTGCTCTGTGTTAACATTGCATGTGCATGTAAAACAGGATTTCTTCCATGTTCCCGGAACACTTATTCACAGCCTCTTGCAGATGGACATGGTTCTTCGAAAAATATACACTTGGCAAAACTCTGAAAAGGTCCTGATAAGATCAACTGGATCAGTAAATGTGTAAAAGAGTGAAAAAAGTTTGTCATTTTGATACTCGTGCAGACAGAGTTACATACCCTAGACCTGCTTTAATCTTCTCGATTTTCAAATCATGCTGTACAATTACCTGCTATCTTTTTTCTTTTCTTTTTTGTTCTTTTTTTTTTTTACTTTTCTTCGAAAAGCAAAAGCAAAAGTGACACCTGAAACCATGCTAAAACACAAGGAATTCCATGACTTACTTAGCTAAGGCACATTTCCCCACTGACAGTATGCCTAATTCCTCTCCGTGGTGTTTCATGTACGCTTTGCACAAAAGCACTGTACAAATATCCTTCCAAAATTTGCACGTGATATCGCTACTCACACTACATAAATGGCAAACGCTAAACATGATTTCTATTTGTAAGAGTTCCTGATTGCTTAATTCAATTTTGATCAACATTAGCTCTTGTTTGGGACTGGGATTAACCCTATAATCTGGTTACTCCCTTCGGGTAATCGGGATCTCTGTGGCTATGCAAGCTGCGGCGGCCTTCTCTGGTGAAGAGGTTACCTTCCAGCTGGTTTCGCGGTGCATCCACGCCTATATTCATTTCTACTTTTTCCGATGAATTCACAACTTTATCATACACAGATTTCTTATGACATGGATATTCAATGTTTGGGTGTAAGCAGCAGTAGTAAGACACCATGAAGAAAATACCAATAAAATAACATCCCCACACTAACATAAATGCAGGAACAGAGAACCATTTGACGGTATATACGCTGCCGTCTCTGTAGTACCACAAAGCAAAGAGTACGGTATCCTCAATGAACACTATGATGTAGAATAATAGAGCCCTGTATCTTGATCGACCTTCCTTCATGGTGAAAAAAGTGAATATGTATATAATCCCCACGACAGCATCGAAGAGAACCTCCTCCAGTCTCGTGCTGCAGAAGTCTGTCTTCTGATAAATCAACCACGTGGTCATTATCAACCAATGAAATCCCACGATGGGGAATATGATCCACTTAAAGATGGATGCAAAGAGAGCAAAGGATATGACACGGGAGGAGATGGTGAAGAGACGCCAGATCATCCTGAAAATGAATCCAACGTAACCAATATTTCTCTTGTCTCGGCAGGACTCTCGGAGGGCTTTATGATAAGCTTCCAAACTCCACGCAAGAGAGAACAATGAAACCAAAGCAGATATTCCTACGTGAACGAAAAGATCATTTCAGCTATTATGGAATAGGGCAACGAAAAGATGAACGTGTTAGTTTCAAGAAATAATCTGTAAATGGCAAGAAGAAGACAACCAACACAAGGGTTACCTTCCCCAATCATTTTTGTAATAGCTTTGAAAAAATAAATAGTTTATTAAAGTTTTAAACGATTCATTTATTCTTTTTTCACGTATTGCTTATTCCAAGCAAGTATTACCACATCCAACTCAGCATGCAATTTCGTCTACACTACACTTTCAGCACAAGGGACCGTCACTGGATGGTTTTATTAGTATTCAGTTAGTTGATATCTGTGTTAAGGGTCTCAATATACTAAAGTTCATTACTTCCTTCTCATAAACTGGTACTGCAAGTAACTGTGCTGTTTGTAGCACTAGATAAACAGATTTCAGAATCTGACAAAACTTTGATTCACCATGAAGCGTATTAATACACATCTTTGCATGAGACATACCTAACATTGTTGATAGTCAGCTTTTCAGATAGGTTGCTTTTGCATCAACTTTCAATGCTATCAGAAGGATCATGTACATTTAATCCCCCCCCCCCCACACCCTCCCCTCTGTAACCCCTAACACGCACACACACACACACACACACAATATATATACACATTTGTTTACAGTAAATGATTGTTCATTTATGAATTAATGCACGGCGTGTGAACAAGATTTAATGTTACTATTGTGTGTAAGTTGATGATGACGTCACTTTAGTTTCCCTACCTGTCATCCAATGAACTTCTCTCATATCGTCGTGCTGCTTCTTTATAATGTACAGCTGTAAAACTAGTTCTGGGGCCGACTCCATAAAGGCCTCCAATAGGGACAGCATACAACTGTCTCGGTCTTCACAAACCATCTTGTTGTAGTTTTTCTGTCTTACTTTTATCTCGTCTGATTTATTTCGACTCTTCCAACCGTACTTAAAAGTTCTCCAATATCTTGAAAACGAAGGAAAGGCATTATCGGTATTCACGCCAATGTTGTACGTTACTAGAGGCACGTAACCACATGGGCACGCGGGGACATGTGGGACAAAGATGTGGGGGAAATTCAAAGAGGTGTCCTTTTTAGACTTAGATTCCTCCCCAGGCGGTCAAATCTCCAACATTGATGTCCCCCACCCACAACAAAAATGGTTTGTTCGGTCAAGTTGGACATATGGTTAAGTGCCTGTGTTGTTGTCAAAGACTTCAACCTAACAGTAGCTTCAGCTTGGATACTCATGCTTACATTAGGACATCAGTCTTTTTATAAAAACAAAGTGCTTACAGTCAACGTTTCTAAACTTGTATGGTAGTATACATGTATCCACCATTGTCAGACCTATGAATTGTGCACCTATGTTTTCATTTAACTTATCACTGATTCAGTGCTAATTTGCAAGTTAGTAGAGCTTAAATGATAACAAACTAAAGAGAGCAATCTGACCTTTGTATGACACCAAGTTGGAAGACATGAATAAGCAGCCACCTAATCCAGCTGAGGAGTTTCGAGATATTACTTTTCCCCTTGTACGACTCTTCTTCCTGTCTGTCGGTGATGAACCACCTGAGGCTGAAATATTGTAGTGTGATGCTTGGTACTACGAAAAATGCTAACGTCATGATCGCGTACATGTAGTCTTCTTCAAAGAAATACTGCACGGCTAGGATGACATCTGTTACAATGTCTGCAACGTATGTGGACATGCCACCCAAAATGAACATGGCATCTAACATTGAGAACTGTACGTTATACTCAATGGTTTGTGAAGATGAGACATCTTCTTTAGATGAATCGGGAGTCGTTCGCGATGGCCGCAAAGGCGCAGCCCTGACGGATACATGCTCTTGCTGATTAACTTCTGGTTTTGGTGGAGGCATTCTGTTAAGTGTGTAGAGGAAGAGGCATCCTGTTAAGTGCGTAGACTTAAAATGTTCGGTTAGCTGTGTCCATTACGAACAGTGACACAGATTCAAAGTTTTGTGGTTCATGTGATGACATACTTGTTCTAATCGTCATCACCATATTAGATAAACATAACATACAATAACATTAGAGACAATAGACTGGATCAGACGTATCAGTCAATATATTTAATTTATTCAGAAACCTCAACACTATGAAAGAAATGGTGAGTAGATCAAAAAACAAATCTGTAATATCTTTCTTATTGAATTTGAAAATAACGTCAGTACCCAAAGTTTGAAATATACTATCCACTCAAAATGCTTTAACATTGGAGCTGATGAGTTACCCATAAAACTCTGCATAAATGTATATACGTTTACTGTTAATATGATACATTGCTCATATGGATTGATTAAACGGCACCCCGTTGAATTTTGTTGTTATTTTCGAGAGGACTTTGTCAGAACCTTCCTGGGTGATGAGTTTGTATTTGCAAAATGTCAGCAAAGAGAAAAAATTTTAGACATTGAGATAAATTTCAAGGAAGATAGACCACATCTGAGAGAGAAACGTCGGAAAGATTGATGTAGATTTTTATGATTAGAGATTCTTTTATTCGTTGATTGGTTAATATGGGTTAAGACGGGTTAGGTAATTTGACGATAAACTGACGATAGATGATCAGAAAAGTGAGGGGTATTTTACAAAAGCATGTTGATTTTTCAAAAAGAAGAAGGCAAAACTCCTTGCTGTTCATGAATAGCATGGGCGTTTGTCGAGCTGCAGCCTTGAGGTTAGAGCTTCGGGTCAGAGGTCACACAACAGGATCCATCAAAGGGACACTCAATCTATTGATCTATTTTAACAGTAAGTCAGCCAAACCACTGGAAAGGAAACCTTTTCAGAAACCATACATGTTTTATTTTTTATCTAAAACATACATATTTTTATTAGTGTCAATCTGCCAAAACTAGACTACGCCTTTCTCTAAACTTGACTATTGTCTGTTTATACCAGACGAAAGTAGTGAATGGAAATAAAGGAAAACTTAAAAAAATAGAGGGAGTTGTAAAATACATTTTACTTTTTGCTCTTTTTTCTTTCTTCAAATCGAGTAGAAGGTCAGAAGCATACCTATTCAACAGATTTGTGGCAAGAAATCATCTGGCAATGACAAAGGTTGTACAAGAGCATCCCAGTAGAGAGAAAAAACCGTTAATATTTGAATTTATCTCATGTTGTGGCTCGCACGATAATGTTCATGAGTAGGTCTTTTATACCTCCCCCTCGCGTGAACATAGTTTGGTCGAAGGTTATCAATGTTTACCTGGACTCTGCAGGTAGACAGTTATAGCCTTCAATCAACAACATTCCTCCTGCAAAGTTAAGGAGAGGCAAAGAAAGTGCAATAAGTTATTAAAGATGTATTTGCAACTAACTATCCTCCTTTACAACATTCAAGTTGAACGGGTTTGGCTTGACCCAACTGAGAGTTCTTCTTCGATCTACATAATGAAACTACCGATGACTGTAATGAACACATTACATGTATCACTATAAAACTACACAATTTTATGTCAAACGTTGCATGCAAATGTGTACACTTCTTCATAAATTCAGACTCTTCCTATTCAGTTTATTAAATCAATCCTAAAGGTTTACTTACAGTACGTTTATTGAGGAACGATCACATTTTCTAATGTGGTAAGCTTTATCTAATCACTAATCACTCCAAGATGTAAAGTAACTTCGGTATATGCTCATTGCCTTTTTTCTCTTAGGAAAATCGCTTCCTCGATTTTTTTTTTCATAATAAAAAGTTAGGCATTCAGGGACAGTTACTTTACAACACAAAGTGACCACATAAGTGTGGTGGAAGCCTGTGGCGTATAACTTCACGATGGGTGATTATCAATCTTAATAAATGTAGATCAAATTTGATATTCAAAAGATCAGTTCAAATGTCAAAATCATAAATTCGTCTTGGACCCTAAACCCATTTCAGTTTGTCCCGGCCAGGAATCGAACCCCGAACCTCATGGATTGCTAGGGGCAATTTCTTCAAGCACCAATTCCTTCATCCACTCAGCCACCGCACCAGTGAACGGCTATTTTATAAGTGCTTTGTAAGATACATTCTCAATGCCAGTATCACACTAATGTATGCTCCGAAGAGCTATTACTAAACAATAACAGAATATGTATGATATGAGACGACGTTATATGACTGAGATTGCCTTACAATAAGCACTGTGGTATAAATGTATATTTTTCAAACATTTCACTGTTGCCATTCAACGTTGCCGAAATCAGTGAAGCAATGAAAATCAGCATCCAAAAGTGAACCTAAATTATTTACCAATCTGACCTGGGCCTGATACGTTGGTATATATAGTTCAGTGAATACGATTGTGAATTTGCGGTACCCAATTCACGAACATCAAAAGAAAAAAAAACATTTTTTGTTGTTTTTTGGAGGGGGGGACGGAGGGAAGGCACATCAAAGTTGGCCCGAATTTTATCAGTCTGTTTGAGAGGTCCAAGACGAGGGTTCTCCTTCCACTTTGAGATTTTGTTTGCCCTTTTCAAAGTTGCTAGATGCAAAACAGTGCGAAATTGTCTTTCCTTCCCGTACTAGTTGTATTCCAAATCATCAGGACCTACCAGACTGAACCAATGTGACAGACACTGAGAAATTGGAAGAGTTACCTGGTAAAATTATTATGCAGACAGATCTTCCGTAGTCACGTGCACATCACAAGCAGAAAAATTCAATTGAAGGTAAGTAAGAAGGAGAAAAATTCAGTAGACGTTAGTGTAGAACCATAGGCCTATATGACAGTGCGAGTTGTAAGCTAACACGCGCAGGGGTTCAGACATTAAACAAACGAAGATACCAGAACGGAAAGCAATAAAACAGGGTAATTATTACTTGTAAATAAAGTCAAGCAAAGTCCATCATGTATTCAGACAGCTGTGAATGAAATAAAAAAAAATGATTAGCTGTCACTCCGTTGAGGTGCTATAAGAGACTTGGGCACACATTCCGTCGCTCCATTGCTTTGTCTATTTGCATATCCAACATCCCTGTGATATGGTTACAGCCAAAACATGGCGTGCTGCAATATGAGCCGAAACAATAGCGTTTCGCATAGTGTAGCAAAGGGTGCGTTTCAGCATGCATGGCGTTACTATGTTTTAACTCCACGCTATCAGTTTCCTTGGTAATGGGGAGATGAAGATATTTATTTTTAAAAGAAAAAAGGTCCACGTCGATGTAGGTTTGCTAGTCGATCTTCTAATTGTTGTATTTAACAGCCATATAATAATTATTATTATTATTGCAGTTAAATACAACAAACGACGATCGATTAGTGAACGTACATCGACGTGTCCCCCCCCCCCCCTCCTCCTTTTTTGTATTTACCAACTGATCGACTTTTCTTCCACCACAAATGGGTGACTTGACTATTTGTTGATTTTTTTTTTCAAGCACAGTATACATGACGTTACAACCATGCTAAAGTATTCAACACACCCTCTTTCATGCCCGATTACACATGTATCAACTATGGACATGACACCTAAAACCTCTTGCCAGGCTGCTCAAGAAAGCCTAGACATTAAATTGATACGCCTGAATTACTTTACTAATACGATGTTAATTGACCATGTGGATTATCACAGCATGAGGTGATAAAACTGACGTAAGGCGATCAAAATTGGCAACAAGGTGAATCTCAGAAGAACAAAAGAAGAGTGAGATTGAAGTGAATCCCATTTTAATGTACGAGTAACGGCATGTACGATTTTACAGGGGAATCCCCCTTCCCCCCCCCCCCCCCCCCATGCGAACGCCCATCTTCTGTGATCGGAGAATCAAGTTTTCAATGATGGCGGTACACAATTAGCCTACGAGAGTTTACCGTATCCCACTATCCCCTAACCCTCGCTGGACCTCCTTCCTGACTCCCTACCACCCACCACCCGCTCTGTGCGCCTACCTCTTCATTCTCTGTTTCGAAGCCTAAATTACCTCGTGCATAACAGTGGATAAATGTAATCAAAAATACACTTTTTCAAACTGAACATAAAATATCATGACACACTAACAGCCAAAGAGGGGTCATTTCACTTGAGATTTATTTCTAATTATATTTTTGTCACTCTGTCTCTCAACTCTACACATATCATAGCATAGACAAGTTTAAAATAAAATAAAGCATGAGCTAATTAAATTAATCTGCATCTTACAAAGAAAGAAAAGGAACCAAACAAGGTATAATGCATTAGCATGGTAATTCAGTGTTTCTTCAGTAAATTACTAAAACTGTAGTTACAAGATCATACGTATGTTGTCGTTGGTAATGTTATTACGTAAAGATTGCACATAAGAAAATGATGTCTTCCCCCAAAAAATGTCAAGGAATAAATCATACATGGAGAGACAGACAGACAGACAGACAGACAGACAGACAGACAGACAGACGTGTTTGACATGCATAGGAAGTGGGAGTTGTAACTAAATGCCTGGAGAAAGTAGGTGTAACAAATTTTGCGGTATGCCACTTAAAGTTTGGCGATGCTGGCCCCAACCTTAATTGAATCTTAGTCATTGATCTGGCATGCTGAGCATCAACTAAACATAAATGGTTCCTGATCTGACATGCTCAGCATCCACCAATCATAAATAGTTTGTGATATGACATGCTCAGAATCAACCAATCACATTAACAACTGTTGAAACTTTACACCTACTCCTACTATTTTGTGTAAACACCAATACTTTCATGCAGGAAGTGGTTGTTGTTATATAACATTCAATCCACGAATAACTAAACAAGACTGACTGGCAGATCTGTTGTTTAATTTGGAGAAACTTTCTTGGGCATGATGGATTAAGTATGACGTCACTACAGCAGAACTCAAAAAGGTCAATGTAACAGAACAAGGATACATGATACAATGTTACAAGAACTAGTCTGATATTAATTGTGTGTTAATACTTGCAAGAAACTGTTTACTGCCTCGATAGTAGAAGATACACATGGCAGGTTGCCACTGCTAACACGAACAGTACCATCCCCCTGTATTTACACACGCATAAAACAAGTATCACACTACGTAATAGAGACCCTCTCTGCATAGTGGTCCCACCCCTCGCTCCCAATGAGCCCCTATCAATTTGTTTTCTCTTTCTTGATGTCAAAAAGCTCATTACAAAAAAAAGGAAGAGGGTACACTTGTTACAGCAGAGCTACAAATTTGATTCCAAAGATAGGCAATACAGTTTTACAATCGAAACAGTGATATCTGATATTACCTGTGTGTTTATACTGCCTCAATAGAAAATACAAATGACAGGTTGCCACTACATAACTAATCAGGACCACTCCCTGTATGTACACTTGCATACGATGATTATCACACCATGTACAACAGACTTTCCACCGAGTGATCCTGCCCCTCTCCCCTCCCCCTCCATTCCCCAAAACCCCCTTCCACTCAAGTATCATTCCCTTTCAATGTTTTCCATTCTTCAATGACCCCAAGCTCAACTGCTGATACTTTTTAGTATACTGTAGGCAGACATATAATATTTCATGGCACAAATGAAAAATCAGGTTATGCATATTCAATTTGGTTCTCAAACCCCTCCCTTGTTTCCCACCCACCCACATACGTCCATACAAAGAAAATGAAATAAAAGAGAAAAATATAACAATCGAAGTTTGCATTTTCAAGGAAAAGAAAACAACATAAAACTACAACATTAAAGTAAGATCAGCCCACTAAACTGTTGTATTTTATAATATCACACCCACACACAATGATAAAAGGAGGACCATTAGCAAATCTACTAAATTTTGAAAACCAGGACCAGACTTCTGCTAACTTGCTATCCTTTAAGAAATATTAGCCTAGCAAATTTGAATACCCTGTCTTAAAAAAAAATACAAGAAACAGAACAAAATGCTCTGGAAAGAAACATGATGATTTTAAATTTGTCATCCTGTGGCCTTCTGCGGATCTTGCACCTGAATACAGAAAAATGTTGTGAGAAGTTTGCCTGAGTTTTAAAAGAAAAAAAAAAGTATATTAAAAGCGGCTTCTTCAGTTGAGATAAACCAAACAGAAAGATGTAATTACTTGGTAAAATCATATGAAGCAATTATATACAGAATTACCAAATTAACTCTAAGGTATGAGAATTGTTTACCTTCAATCGGGGCTGGATTTAGGTGGTGGGGCTCCCCTTCCATTCAATGGTGGGGGCCCCGAAAAAATTAAAGCTGTGTGTAAAATATAGATATAAATCTCTGTATGTCAGTTTCTTACAATTTTGTCTTGGTCCTCCACCTATAAGTTGCAAAGCCTTTTGGCTAATTCAAGCATGCCTTTAATAATATAATTCACACTGCTCAAACAATTGCATCTCAAGCCACATACTCCCTTCCACTTTAACCGAGCAGTTCTTCTGCCATGGTATGAGATTTTTCTTATGAAAGTCTATGAACTATGATGTTGAAGTATCCGATCATTCACCAACTGCAATGTGTCCCATCTTTATCTCCACTAAGCTATTGCCCCACCTTTAATTCTTAAACTATCAATTTCAAGTCTCATTTTTAAATTATTCTTTGGAGAACTTATTTCCTTTATTGCAAAAGCATAACAATGACAAGCTGTAACAATTCTGCCGTAAAATGTACCACAAACACAATTTGAAAGACAAAATCTGGAAGATAACAAGGTTTTGTGGCTCTCTTATATCCTTTACAGGAAAGCTGTCAAGTACACTTCTGTCTGAATACCTTGAAGACGATAGACACTAAACGATTACACCAGTAAAAGACAATGGCCTACAAACTGTCTTCTCAAACAACCATTATGTATAGCATTGTTTCTGCTATTAATCTGCTCATAAAAGTTGGAGAAATAACATCAATCGCAAAATAACAGATTACAGCCATGCTAATTGATTCCAACACTAAAAATTATGAAGACAGAACAATGAAAGGGGCAATGCAATAACCCCAAATTGTGGACATGATAAAAAGACAATGATGTCAGATACAGCTTATCAGCATCCAGCAATATCATTCTTTGCATATCATTAAATGCTTTTGTAAAATCTGTACATTGACAATACTTTCAATATCAAACAAATGCATTCGCGTCTGATATTCAATTCTTCATACCTCACTTTCTTGGGTTTTTCTTTTTCACTTAAAATCACACTTTAAAGAGCACATGGCTTCCACTTCAAACTGAAAACTTTAAATTATATATTCCACTTTTTTCCAACTACTGAAGATTGAGCAGCAGTAAATATACATCTGAATGCACAGACCTTATATGTTTTTCCTGACATCCAGCGTGTTTGAAAATGTCAAGGAGCTATGCTTCTCCATACAGCCGACAATTCAAACAGGTCTTTCTGAACCTTTTTTATATTTTTCACTAGCAATAACTACTTCTCTGACACTTTCTCACATACCCTTTAAGTGATCTGGCCTCACAGAACAATAATACCACCATTACATCAGCATAGGAACATTGGTTCATTCTGAGCTTAATGCTGGTGTACAAAGTACCGCAGGAAAAGGAAGTGTTTGGTAGATTCCTTTATCAGCCACTCTACAGTCCTCCCACAATGACCGGTGCATTTTATTCTGGTAAAATCTACTTCTGTTGCACACTTCAACCGCACTGAAAAACCAAACTCAAAATGGAGCGTGTTCATTCAGTGTAATCACATATATTAAACCCTGTGGTTTCCAATTAAGGGGCCTTATTGAACTTCATTTCCCAGGTGCCAGCTCCCTTTGTAAAAGACACCAATCTCTTGAAAGAATATTTCACCAAGTTGCCTATTGCAATTAATTGTCTGTCGTCTTACAATTGAAATTAATTAAGCATGACCTATCTTTATAAACATTAGAAAGAAACATTTTGTCCACATTTTTTGGTGGGAAAAGGTTACCGCAGTACTTTGCAGTTCTCTGAGACAAGCGAGATGTATGAAGTGGAGACCAGCTTTGACATCAGTGTCTCTGTTGTTACAATGGAATTTCACAGCATACCCACTTTAAGACAGATGAAAGGTATGGCATGCCATTAAGAGGAATATAGTTTGGCTATGCAAAGTTGTAAACCAACGAGTCGGGACATGAAAAAAATTTCCCCGGTGATTACAGGTAGGAGCATACCTGCCAAATTCATAGAGGCCTGAGTGTTACATCAATAACACTGAAATAATAAACTGTAAGTGGATACTAACAGAGATGACTGAGTGTACAAAGTCTGCTGAAAGTGTATCAGTCTGGAATGACGCAAACGATATCTAAGTGATCCATGGAGCCATTGTGGCTATTATTCAACTGTCAGCCATTTAATCACACAATGTACACTGCATGTCAATGTTGTCAGTCTGCAATGTCGTCAGTCTGCAATGTCGTCAGTCTGCAATGTCGTCAGTCTGCAATGTCGTCAGTCTGCAATGTCGTCAGTCTGCAATGTCGTCAGTCTGCAATGTCGGCAGTCTGCAATGTCGGCAGTCTGCAATGTCGGCAGTCTGCAATGTCGTCAGTCTGCAATGTCATCAGTCTGCAATGTTGGCAGTCTGCAATGTTAGCAGTCTGCAATGTTGTCAGTCTGCAATGTGTGCAAATCAGAAACAAAAAATGAATAACAGACATCACATGGCAGAGTGATACTGAGAAAAGAACTCCCCCCATACTGCAGTCTGTAAACAGTCTGTGAGCCTACAATTTTTTACATACACCAGACATGACAAATGGACTAGGGCTATCCAATAGCCTTGTACGACAAAACAATCACCACATTGATACTGTAAGTTTGCAAACAGCCTGTAAGTCTGCAATAGTGTACATATACCAGACATGACCACTATAGAGGAGCTATCTAATAGCCATATATATATATCAAGGACACTCACCATATTTATATGCCTTTAGACAGCATGTAAGTCTGCAATGTTGTACATATACCAGACATGACCAATGGACTATACAGCAGTTACCCATATTTTACATCCCAGTATTAATCTTGATGCTGTTCAGATTACCTTTCACTTCATTAATATTATCAAACCTCAACAGTCTGAAATGTAACTTACGTTCGCTGCCACTATTGACACAGTAGACAAATGACGTTGAATTAAAGAATGCCAACTGACCTACCTGAGCCACAGACAATTTTACAAGTCTGCTAGAGAGGCACAGAAAGTTCATGGCCAGAACTATGGAAGACAAGATTCCGACAAATTTATGATAAAAGACAAAACAACAACAACAACATCGAGGGTGACAATAAAGGAAAGAACCTTTTGGAATCTTGGAAAGTCTGAAATTATTTCAAGTATACAAATATGAAATAAAAACCCAGCAGGATTTGGGGTGGACACATCGAAAAAATCATTCCAAACTGCTTTGATAGGCAACATTTTACTAGTCTAATTGTGGCATCAATTACTCGCAAGGAATCAAAATTACTACCAAATTATATCAAATTATATTTATGGCAGATAAATGGTAAACTTCCATACCTTGTAATAAATGAAAACATTGTGTGAGATACTTTTATCTTCTTGCAAAATTTTTGTTCTTTCCACCTGAGATGGCAGAAAGTCGACTTTTCCCTCAAACCAGATTCTTTGGCATACACGAAAAGGATCAAGTGTCACGACCATCAAAAGCATGGGGGCATTTCTCACCTCTCAAGTAAGGGTGTTGAGAGGGGTGTTAACCCTACGAGCAAACAAATAAACAGTGTCAGTCTCTTTAAATGAGGTAGGGTGGGTGGAATGGTAAGTGTAGAGACAAGTAAAGGATGAGATGTCTAATTTTCAAGTAGCTTCTTCAATTATTAAAATACATTTAATTAATTCAATTATTTCAGCAATTTTTGACGGTAAAGTGATTTATCATGGTGATCACTACTGATGACAAACTTCAGTTTATATTACTTTGAAATGTGTCAAATCTGTGCCAACAACTTCAAATTGATAAAGAGGACAAAGCAATAAAACCTCAATCCTGCAATGTCATAACATAATCTTTTTTTTTTGCCTGATGCTGTGCACCTGAAAATAGATTTGGAACTGAAATAAAAAACTGATAGTCAATGAAATGACTATCAGTTATCAGACTATCAACGACAGCTAAAAGTGTCCATCCTGCTCGTGACACTTTAAAAAGCAAGGGGGCGCTTTCAAATCTCACATAAAAGAAATCAATATTGAAAAGAAGGCTCATTCCTTTGATATGCAATGAATATAATTGGACAGTACATTCTTGACAACCAAAAAGGTTTATTCCTCTGAATAACTGAGTAAGGTTGGTGAGTTCATCCTCGAAAAAGATAGACAAAGAATACAATGGGAGACTTCGTTTGTGCCCTAGAATGTAACTCAAAATGACTACTGGGTTGTTAGATCAACTGTTAGATACTCAATAAAATTTAACACAAAGTATTCATCTCATGCATACTACTATTTGGATCACTCTTCATGTCTGTCATAATTTGCATTTGACCCAACTGATGAAGCCATTTTAAATATTGCCTCTTTGTTTGAATGAACAGAGATTTCTGCCACAATAGAAGTACTCTACTCATATCGCATCAGATCATGGCATCTATTTCAAATGTCTGGAAAAAGTTCCATTAGAGGGCAGCTTAAATGAATATTAACAAAGATATATGATCTGGATGGGAAAAAGAAAGCAGAATGCATGAATGCAACGTGATTTGGATGATGCAATCAGAGCGTAAATTTATTTTAATGTGCAGCAGTGGTCTGCTCGTGACAGTGATCAATATGTGAAGCAAAAGCACTGGATTAAAGGAGGATAGGTTGTGACATGTTCTACATGACTGTCTCCTTGGCAGAATTGTGTTAAAGATTGCTCTACGTATGATGCAATCTGTCAAAAAAATGACCCTGTAGAAAGGAAAACGACCCTAATTTCTTCTTTTTTCTTATCTTGACGTCACCTAGTTAATTATTCATGAGTTATGAGTATCTGTTTTATGAATATCCATACCTTGAAAAAGGAATGCTCTTAGGTCAAAGGTCATTGATTTTCCCTTCACTCTGCAGGTAAACACTGATGACCGTCAACCCAACACAATTCCACCAACAAGGCTTGGAAGAGACATAAAACACATACTCAAGAATAAGATTTATGGAAAATCAAGAAAAAAGAAATAATAAAAAAAATTAACATTTTTTCTTTCTCTCTACTGGGGCACTTTCTGACAGAATTTACCATGTGTAGGTCACTTTGAACAAAAATCTGTTAGGGATGTAGGCCTATGCTTATACCTGATTTGGAAAAAAGAGCAAAAAAAATATATAAAATGTACAGGATGTCACAATAGCCTATCCTCCTTTGAATGACAAACATTACAACAATGATGAGATCTGTCCATGATTCCTTCTTGAAATAACTTCTCAAGGTATCACACATTGGCCCCACTGTGACCTTTGACCTCCACCAAAAACAACAGGTAATTTTCAAGGGTTCCCCAGAGAGATGTTGTGTTTACAAGGTTGTCTTATTTGCCCTCTGTTGATCTAAATGACATTTGACCAACACCAACAACAGAACTACAGTAGCTTGTACCACTTGTTGTGGTATACCTATATACAAAGTATAAGATTTATATGCTTTCCTCCTTGAGATACTGTGTTTATTAGGTGTTTGTTACTTGACTCCTGTTAACCTCAAATGACCTTTGACATCCACAAAAAAGAACAGACTCCTGGACTCAACTGGTTTCACCCATAAATTAAATGAGTTCAGGCCAAACTTTCCATTTTTAGATATAATGTTAACAAGCAGAATTCACAAACCAGAAAGCCAAAAGGCTTTGTGATTCCTTGCCACATGGTTATTATAACAAGCATGAATTATTCACATGACAAGTATGAGATCAACTGCAGTTACTGGTCTTGAAACACCACATTAATAAGCCTTTAACCCAAATAACCTTTATTTTGGTGACCTCAAATGACATTTGACGTCCACTAAAAGCAATAGGGATCACCTACCCAATATGGGGAACCTACACATCAAGTATGACATCAGTCAACATTACTCTTCTGGAGATAATGTGCTAGAAAATTCTCACCTCGGGGGACCTCAAACGACCTTTGACCTCCACAAAAACAATAGGAGTCATCTACTCAATATGACTAACCCACACACCAAGTATGACATCAGTCACACTTACCCTTCTAGAGATACTGTGTTTACAATGTGTTTACAGTTTGACTCAGGGTGACCTCAAGTGACCTTTATCTCCACCAAAAACAATAGGGATCATCTACTCAATATGACCAACAAACACACCAAGTATGGCATCAGTCGCAGTTACCGTTCTTGAGATATCATGTTTACAAGGTTTTCACATTTTGACCTCTGGTGACCTCAAATGACCTTTGACCTCCACCAAAAGCAATAGGGATCATCTACTTAATATGACCAACCCACACAGTAAGTATGACATCAGTCACAGTTACTCTTCTGCAGATACTGTGTTTACAAGGTTTTTCCAGTTTGACCTCCGTTGACCTCAAATGACCTTTGACCGCCACCAAAACGATAGGAATCATCTACTCAATATGTCTAACCCACACACCAGGTATAATATCAGACACAGTTACCGTTCTTGAGATATCGTGTTTACAAGGTTTTCACATTTTGACCTCTGGTGATCTCAAATGACCTTTGACCTCCACCAAAAGCAATAGGGATCATCTACTTAATATGATCAACCCACACAGTAAGTATGACATCAGTCACAGTTACCCTTCTGGAGATATTGTGTTTACAAGGTTTTTCCAGTATGACCTCTGGTGACCTCAAATGACCTTTGACCTCCACTAAAAACAATAGGGATCATCTACTCAATATGAACAACCCACACACTAAGTATGACATCAGTTACAGTTACCGTTCTTGAGATATCGTGTTTACAAGGTTTTCACATTTTGACCTCTGGTGACCCCAAATGACCTTTGACCTCCACCAAAAACAATAGGGATCATCTACTCAATATGACCAACCCACACACCAAGTATGACATCAGTCATGGTTACCCTTCTTGAGATATCGTGTTTACAAGAAGTGTCAAATACACACATACACACACACACACACGACATCACCATCGCATAGATTCCTTCTGCCTTCGGCAAGGAATCAAAAACACATACTCACACACACAAAGGATTACACCACAGCATGACTTCGTGAATACTACATGGACATGAAATATGCATTCCTGCGGTCATTATGTTTGTCATCCAAACCAAAAAATGAAAGTATGTTTTTCACTACGACATATCCTTATTTGGAGACTCTCCACTTCTTGATGGAACTACTGTGAGTTGGAAAAACAATATTTGACCAACTACACGCTTGAGCATTTCCACAGGAACCACGAGCTAGAAACATTTACCACCATTGGTCATACCTGACTCTCAAGCCAACGCTTCTTACCGTTTGAAATGATTTTTGGTGGAGTTTGAATATGGTTGGAATGGTTGGAATTTAATCTACTCTCTCTCTTACTGTTGGTTTCTGTAAAGCGAGGCTCACCGAGTATCTGCACGCTGCGTCGGCCCTGCCAGATGAAGAGGTTTCCTTCATGTGGATCCCTTGATATTACTGCACCCTGATCGACCTCATCCATTCCACGGTTCTCCCATGGTTGTAAAACTTTGTCACCCACTGTCTTTTTCTGACATGGATATTCAATGTTTGGGTGCAGGCAGCAGTAATAAGACATCATGAAGAAGAGACCGATGAAAAATCCTCCCCAAACTAACATGAAAGCAGGAATAGCGTACCATTTGGCGCTGGATACACCATCGTCGCTGTAGTACCACACGCCAAAGAGCACTGTATTTTCGATGAACACTATGACATAGAAAAGGAAGGCTCTGTATCTCGTTCTACCTTCCTTCATGTTGAAGAAACTGAATATGTATATGATACCAACTACTCCATCAAATAGGACCTCCTCCACTGGTGTGCTGCAGAAATCTGTTCCTTGATAGATCAACCACAAGGTCATCAACAGCCAATGAAATCCCACAATAGGGAATATGATCCACTTGTAGATGGATGCGAAGAGTGCAAAGGATATGACACGGGAGGAGATGGTGAAAGTGCGCCACATCATCCTGAAGCTGAGTGCAAGGTAGCCAATATTTTTCTTGTCATGGCGTGATTCTCGAAGGGCCTTATGATAAGCTTCCAGACCCCAGGAAAGAGACGAGAGGGACACCAATGCAGATATTCCTGACAGAGATATAGCAAGTACATGGTAATAAAAGTACCAAATGAATGAAACTGCAAACACCATGAGTAGAACATGCAAGAGAAATGAGCCTATGTACCACGAGAGTGCCGTATGAGTACCGTACCTACCACGCCGGTGTGCATGACATTAGAAACAAAAGCTTGGCTTGACCTTTGCACTACACATCAAAGCCTCAAAACACACGTAGTTTAGATAATATAAGTGATGCACTTTAAACCTCCTCCTCAGTTGGCAGATGCTTAATACATCAAGAGAAATTTTGAAATAATACAGAGAATGTCAAAAGCACTCACTGACAAAGGATTACATACTGTAAAAGAGGATTGAATCCAAAACATCCTTAAAAGGGGGCTGTAAAAAGATCATACCTATTAGGAACTGATGGATTTGTTAAGAAAACCACCTTGTGGTTCAGAATCTTGCCCACAGGCTCTCCAAATGACAAAAATTGGTCCAAAATAAATACATGGCTTTTTTAGATCTTAAAAAGACACACCTTAAATGATTGTGGTTTGGAATATGTAAGGTAAAGTGCATGTATGAATACAATTGCTGCAGAGAAGGTAAGTCTGTTACTGTGTCAGAAGTACCGAATAAGAGCTTGCTGCACAGCAGATTAGAATGCAATAATTGTAGGGGATAGGTTAAGTGAGAAGTGAAGTACAGTAATAGAGCCTAGTCAAATACAAGCAAACACAGATGGTGAAGACAATTAAACTACAAATGGTACATTAATTGGTTTACATTGGTTAATGGTACATTAATGTGAAATTCCAAATCACAATAGAGGATGCTAACATTCTTGCATGCTGTTTCTTGAGAACTTTATATAAAGCAACAACAGCCAGCCCAAGGAGTTTTCAGGTATTACTACAGTACTAAGAGGACAAACACACCTGTAATCCAATGAATCTCGGCCATTGCATCATACTGCTTCTTTATTATGTAGAGCTGCAACACAAGCTGGGGGGCAGACTCCATGAATGCCTCCAGAAGACGAAGCATGGTGATGTCACGGTATTCATATACCATCATACGATAATTCATCTGCCTCGCTTTGGGTACGTCTGACTTATTCCGACTCCTCCAACCATATTTCAACGTCCTCCAGTACCTACCCAGAAACAAAGAGAGTGACAGAGGGATTAACATTAGAAATCAATTTGATGTATCAGTGAGCTATTGAGATGCACTGTAAAAACACCAGAACTTTGGATATAAACACTGAAACTATTGTGCTCTAAATCTACCTAACCCCATTTAAAGAATCCCTGTATCAAAATGGGGAAAGGATGCCAAATATGATTCACCAAAGACATAAAAGGAATTATGTTCGCCCATGGATGCATTTGAATGAGACATTCACTTACTCAACAGCATCATCAGCGACTTTGAAAGATTGCTTCAAATGCCGCCACAACCTTCATCCACTCGACCACAGCACCGGTCACAAATATGGAGAGTTCTGAATCAAATGTGACTAAAATGTAGGATGTCTAAATTCTTCTCTTAATTACAGGACACCTTTAAAGGTATTATTCATTGAAAACCGCAAAAGACGGCTGAAGTTCATGTCTACAGATAGACCATAAAACATACAAATAGAAAATGACACTTTCCACGTCACTTGTAGGTTTGCAAAAGGAGAATGCGATTTTAAGTGACGTTGAATGATCACTTTTTGAAATTTGAAAATCTTGAAGTACAGTAGTTTCACAAACGCTCTGACAGCAGTGCAGAAGACACATGGACACACCAGTGCCATCTCCAGCATATCATTGAGTGAGTGAAGATAGGAGAAGAGGGAGGAGAAAAGGGGATGGGAGAGAAATGGAGACAGGGAAGGATAATAGGAGGAGAGTAGAGGAAGAGGATGTAGGGAGAGGGATTTGATCATGCATGGTGCTCTCAGCAAATCTCCAATTTTACAGCAGGGTACTTTCTCACTTGTTGAGCTTTAATCTTTATACGAACAACAATCTTGAACACAGGAAAACAAACAATACACTTTTATGAACAGTGTCAAAGGTTACCAGCAAGCACTTTCGAATCAAAAGAAGCAGCTCAATAGTTTGGTAGAGACAAGTAAGTATTATTATTATCACTGTTCAGGCCTTAAAGGGCATTTATTTTATGACACTATGCAACCACAGAAGTGAGGAGGAAGCCTGTGTCTTCTATAATACAACTCAGGTGACTACCAGCTTAAACAACTTTTAATCAAATCTGGTATGTTTTTTATGAGGTCAGCTCAAATGAAAAAAAAACCTTAGATTACTCTTGGTTGAAAAACCCATCTTACTGTGACCCATTGAGGGACTGAACCCTAACATTCTGGTTGCTGAACTTCATTTCTTCAAATGCCATCATCTTTATCCACTTGGCCACAGCAACGGTCGTAAATACCAAGCAATCGGAATCAAAGGTGCCCCAGGTAGACCTAATATTTTTTTTTTTTTTTTTATTACAGGAAATCTATAGTGTGTACAATGTACATAAAAAAGACGATTAACATCCTGCAAGTCAATCTTTAACTACTGAATTTGTTTCTTTTAATTTGGAAAGGGGTTTGCATGAAATTTTGTCCTTGTTTACATGTATAGTAATAACTGACTTTTTCATTAGGGCTGAGTTACTAAGTGTAAGGTTTGCTGTTCTTAGTGTAAACCTTTGTTTTGTAAACAACTGATTAGATATTCCATGTTAGCTATTACTGCACTCGAAAGTTCTACATTTGTCCTGCAGTCCAAGAAGAATTGTTTTACCAATTTTGAAAAGTGCAGTGTACTCTGTCATCTGTTTTTGTCACAGTATGAAAAATCTGCCAGTTAATTTGATGACTCTCTGTATTTCTTTTACAGGGGAATAAGGTGTTTGCTTTACAGAAAAGAATCATATTTTTAAAACCAATATTTGTGGACAGAGAATGATAGATTGTTCATTCACGACAGGACAGTGGTCTTCTTTTAGGAAATAAGTTTGTCACCGATAGAAATTCAGTTATATACTTGCTGTTCAAGAATGATTGTTCACCTAAACTTTCAAAATTCAAATGATTCATCTTCAAAAACTCACCTTAAGCACGTTTTGAGGAGATGACACTTTTCTAGATGTATTTATTGATGAGCATGAATGGCTTAACGAACAGAGTTGTTTTCTTTGTAGACCATGTTGGTGCATTTTAAGCGCAATATTTCCCTTTAAAGGCAAAATACACTACATGCAAGTTCTGACCGGACAAACATTCCCTGGATAAAAATCCCCTGAAAAATAAGGCGCCAGATGAGTGTCATTTCACTTGGTGGTATTCAACCAGGGAGTTTTAACTTGTCTGGAACAAAGTGTTTGTCCACGGCTACAGTAACTGTCCAGCAACCACACAGGTACTGTACAGTAGGCCTACAAATGGAGTTTAAGAACAGGCTTATTTCAGAAAAATGGAAATTTTCTACTATCGAAGTGAGTCACCTGACCAATAGGCTATGAGTCTCTGTATCACAAAGGATTGGTGTCAAAGGTTATCAATACATGTTCACACAATGGCAAAAAATTAATCAAATAAAACATTTATTGCAAGCACATAATGCCCTTGTTTGCAGAAAGTTTTGAAGAACACACATTTCTCTGAATCTCTAATCATTTACCCTTCAAGTTTTGGCAAACAATTTCAGAGTGTTGTAATTTCAGTTATACCATGATTATACAGCACCAATGTTTGCAAATTCATAGTGCCATATTCTTTGGTAAGAGAAAGCATTTTCATTCGAAACACATTTGTGTTTCTTTACAAAGTGATTGATTGAAACGGTGAACAGGGCCATGACACAGAATGCACGATATAACTACTGCATAAATACTACACATTGTTAGAGGGGTTCAATTACAAATGGACAGGGTCATGCATTGACCAGGAATAATCTGACAGAGAGGAATGATGTTAATACTGTGTTCGACTACCACTTTTACTTTAGCTCACCTTTTGATGGCACCAAGCTGAAAAATATGAAAAAACAGCCACTGAGCCCAGCTCAGTACTTTGGCTATTACACCTTTCCCCTTGTGCCACTCTTCTTCTCTGATATCGATGATGAACCACCGGAGGCTGAAATATTGCAAAGTGACGCTTGGTATTAGGACAAAGGCAAACGTCATGATCGCCCACAGGAAGTCCTGGTCGAAGATGTATTGCACCGCTACAATTATATCTGTGACTATGTCTGCCACGTATGTGAGCATGCCGCTCAACATAAACAAGGCATCAAAAATTGAAAAATTCAGTTTAAACTCATGGTTTGACACAAAGACATCGTCATCCAGCTCTTGAGGGGGAGTCAAAGCCGTCGGTGATGTTTGCAAGGGTGGTGTGCGAACGGATAAGCCCGCCGTTCCACCGACATCAGGGTTGGAAGACGGCTTCCTGGAGTCCCCCATCCCGAATGGATTTGGCTTAAATGCTCACATTGATGGACCTGTGTGTGATAAAAGAGTTTTATTTATTAAAATAATAACACATGACTGTAAAATCACTCCAGTTGTCTACGTAAGTCTTGGCTTTCATAAGAGTGGCAGAAAATACAACCACTACATAGAAGGCTAAACTGAACAAACATATGATCAAGACAAAGGACTCAGAATTGTATTCAAAGTTACTGTGCTTACTGCTACTTGAAATTTCATTTCCATTGAAATTTCCCACAGAACTTCCAAGTTCATTCAAGTTTTTTTTTTTTTAGATACTCTTAGAAGTAAAAAGTAGAAGTGTAACAAAGCCATCACAAGGGGACACAGCAAAATGTGGCCATACGCATGAAAAACACAAATATGCAGTGACAATATTACAGGAATCTGCCAATGAAAAGAATTGAAATTTCAAAAACGTTAGGGAAACGTTTTTTTTCCTTGTTGGTGAAAATCACGCTGTATACAGTATATACCTGTATCAATATCCAGTATGTCCTGTAGAGAAGCTATAGATTTTAAACAGGTTTCCATTTCACAGAGGTGGACTGCATTTTGGGAAACTTCTGATGACACAACGTAACGGACCAACTTACTGAATATCCTTCACATACAACAAATTTTCTCATAATCTCAAATGGTTCAAGAGAAACATTACCAAACAGCCGTTTATGAGTCATGACTTTTAGTTTTTACATTTTAAGTTCAATTTGCAATGAACCCACTTGACATTTTCTTTCAGTGACAATTTTAAATTTTCAAGGTACTGTACATACATTATGCACTTCAAATTCAAAGGACAACAAAGACCTTCTAGTAATTTAGCTGTGTTACATACATTTTACACTGTCTACAGTACTTGAAGCAGCTGGAAAGCTTTCTTCTTGCAACAGTATCTTGAGTTGTGAACAAGTTATTGGAGTGGAGTTTGAAGTGCCTGCTGTGGAAAAACGTTCTACAGTAATTCATTTACAGAAGTCCCCTTAGATTGTTTTTTTTTTTTCTCTTCTTTTTCACTAAAATATTCTTTCAACTGTTCAGTAACCAACAGGAGTTTGAGGAATTACAGTGGCATAAAAGTGAAGAGTATTGGTTGTGGGGAAGTCTTCGAAAATTAGTGTCATTTTATTTTTGGTGAACAAAAGCCAACAAATTAGCTTTCCTTTTTAATGTTCAACATACTGTACTGTATCTACTGACTATCAGTATTACAAAAAATCAATATCATAATATCAACTTTTAAATCTGATATACTGTATCCATGGTTTTCAAGGCAAAATTTCATGAAAACGGTAGAGATGCAAAAAAAATCATCATATATACTTTACTGTACAGGTTATTTGTAATGCAATTTGGCCATATTTCTGTGCAAGTTGTCCTCCACTACTGTGGGTCAGAATGCGGACTGTACATACTACTGTATAATCATTGTAAGCAAATCTGATGGCTTACAGTGGTATCACAGATATCTTAAAGGCTGTATTGCATCACCCTAAGCGATATTTTTACCTCCCGGAAAGCAAAATTCTCAACTGGTTCTAAGTTGCAGTACTCTTAGACTGACAGCAAATTCGAAAGATGCAGAGCAGCTCGTATCACACAGCGTACACAGGGATCCATTGTTTTGATTGTCCCATGTGGAGGAATTTAAGACAGGCTGAGGGAGGGACTAGAGGTAGGTGGTTGGGAGAATTGAAACTGTCTGGGGTGATGAGTTTTTGTCTTTAAATATGTGTGTACATCATTTTTGGATCGATGTTAGCTACAGTACATATTGCTACTTGAACAAAAGTCAATGACAAAATGGGAATGACTACAATACAGTATAACATTGATGTCATTTATATCAACATATCAATAACATATCAATCATATCAATTATAACAATCATTATAACATATCAATCATAATAATAACATATCATTCATATCAGTAACATTGAATTTCAACCTGTTATCCACATTCTTGAATACAGATACTAGTCCATAAGGGATGAAATTTAATCCAAAATGGCAGAAGATTTTAGATCTTCAAAATGTCACATGTTAAACTGTTCAGGTTTGGAAGCGAGAAAGAAGAGGGCAGCATTGCAGTAGAATGGGTATGTCAGGTACACTACTGTGTTAAAAGTACCAGAATAGAGCTTCTTAAGCACATGGAAGAATAGTGCCGTTCATTTTGAGGAGAGAGAGGTAAGAAATGAGTGAAGCAAATGTCGCTATGGATCTTACAAACTTATCTCCTCCCTATACTGAACACTAAGGATTTTGGTAAATGCAGTGCTTAATTATAGCTAGAGTTATAGCAACAAGTTACGGCACATCACAGCACAAAGGTTTGTGAGTAAACATATGTAACAACATTTAAAGATCTATTAAATTGGCCTCAATTATTTACTGCAGGTAATTTCCTGCTGATATAACTACAGCAAATCAATGTCACAGTTCTCTCATGACCTACTGTACAGTACTATAAGGCTGTACTCTCACGGTGTCTGAGACCACTACATGTACATACATACGCTGAATATTATGTTCTGTCACAGTAATGTACTCTACATGTATATTATAGTTTTACAGTACAAAGGAAGTTTCCATTACAGGGAGAGGGAGTTAAAGGTATACATGTGCAGCACATACAGTACCGCAGATGGGAGATCTACACAGTACAGCTAAAAAGTAATCAGGAATTGTATCTTATAGTTGACAGCAATCCATATTTTTTGTGTCATAAGAACAAATTTGTAGCAACATGGAGTATTTACAGAGAGTTACTGCAGAACTTTAAGAGTCTTTTCATACTGTAGGTCGTGTAACATGTAACTAAAAAGAGCTTTCACCATTCAGAAGCATGCACAGTGAAACCATGAATTACAATCCATTGAAATTATGTTTACAGATTATCTATTACCGCTTTTTGGCCTTTTTTATGTTTGATAAAGATGCAACAAATATGATGATGTGAACAGGTGCACAGTGTTGGCATATTGTCTGCTAATTACTGGGTTTCAACATTGGCAAGCGATACCAATTATTTTTAAAGACTACATTAAAACCCTCAAGGAAAATTAAAGTTTCAACTGTCCTTGAAATTACTACATCAACAAAGGATAACATACAACATACCATAGGAGTCCATCTGTTGACATCACAAATTTGCACACTTAGCCAATGATTATTCATGATACAGGTGTAAGGCAGGAATTACTGCAGCCTATAAAATTGTCAATATCTGATGGAATTTGTGGTTATTTTCAACATTTTCAGTGATTAATACAGCCTGCTCCAAAATGTAATTTTCGTATCACACAAGCTGTAAGTATGATTAAAACACAAAGTACTGTAACAGGTTTCAACATACAAAGTTATTGTCCTCTTCTGAACTAGTAATACAATTCATATTCCAGCTTTAAAGCTTCTAACATGATAATATTATGTAAAAATATAATTGGCTGCAATGATTACTGTTTACAGCAGAGTTGCAATGTGTCATTGTTTCAATGTGAGTTCCTGTAAGTACTCTACCACCTAATAGGGGGTGGGTGCAGTGGCGTAGAGAGCCGAGGAAGACACTTTAAGGGTAAGCCCATCAATATTTTCCTACGTGCTCCAAGTGAAAAACGACAGAGGGTGCACAATTCACTATGATTCTTGTAACAATTCAACCATCTGACATGTTTAAAGATTTTTGATAGATGTTTTGACTTTTTCTAATTAACTGACAAATTGCATACATGACATCCCTTTTTCAAACCTGGATACAGTTCTGTAAGTTGAGCTTAGAACACCCCTGGAAGTGTCGTTTCTAGCAATATAAGGAGGTTGTATGTACAGTCAAAAATGTTCATTTATGCTCAGTGCCATCCAACCAGTGGCTCTCCACCTACAGGTAGTCCCCAATATTTTTTTTGTCACCCCCAATATTTTTTTGATCTCCCCATGCCTGCTCAGGTGTCTGGTGTGTACCATGCATGGTTTGTAAGCCAAGAATGTAAACATGGGTGTTCATGTTGATATTTTTTTAAATGCCTCTTGCTTGCAATAAAAGACGAACAATAAGCATGACAAATGCACAGTGTTTTGATCTAGGGTGAGGTGCACAATCTGAAATTCATGCTATCTCCCACTTTCATTTTGCTTCCTGCACCTGTTCAATCACCTACATGGTTCCTCCCCCCCCCCCCCATGGAGTGGGTTAAAGTTTCCATAAAGATTTTTCTTCCCGGTGTACCCATGCAAATAGTACAATGTAGTGTATGAGGAATAAGGTTAGATAAAGTGAAATTTTTAGCTGCTCTCTGTCTTTATTTTTGCTTATATTGTCACATGGAATTTTTTTATTATAAAAATATAATATTTTAAATTTTTTGTAACAAACACAGGAATCACAGATCTCTCAAGTCTTTGGCTGCAAGTTACAAAATGGCACACATGACAATGTGATGGAGGCACATGAAAACAGCTTGTCTCTGGATGATGCAATCAGGTCTTTTTAGGTACCTGTCTAAAAAAAATGCAATGCCTGCACACTCTAATTTCATGAAAAGTTAGGACAAGACACACTTTTTCCATTGTTTCTATCCACTGGGCAATCCCACTGTTGGCCTTCTTACTAGGGTCACATAGATGGTTAGGGGGTACTGTACATTTGTGCAAATACAGAGGTTAGCAAGTATTCACCCATTTTTCATACTAATACTATAGATAATTCAACCTTTCCCTTGACCTAATGTAACTGTAATACTGTAAACCATAGAAAGTTTGTTATTTTCCTTACTTACTGTATGTTTTCCTTGACTAGGCAAGAATCACTAATACTGAATCAGCGATTTGATTCAGTAACAAACATGAGTCAACAGATATGAAGCCTTCACACAGATTCAATATGAGTCATACACCGAGTCTACCCAGTGAATCCAGTGTAGTAGCACATTGTTGGATATATCAACTTTCAAGTCTTATGTTTCTTAGTTACAGTAAGGTAATTATTCAAGAAACCTTGGGTGTCAATGGGCTCAGGGCCAGGCCCTGTACTTTGAACTATGTTAGTGACTAATGTTAATATGCTAGCCTAAATAATTTTCAAAGCTAATTTACAGCACAGGAAAATCTATGCGTGAATATTGCGCCTTCAGCTGCACAAACGTTAGAACCAGATCAAACAATAAACAAAGAGTCCACCAGACAGTGTATCATCTACAAAATAAGAACGGACGATATTTCTTCTTTTATTTTCTTTAGCCTGGTGTAAAGTAGTACTAGCCTAGTTACATAATGTACAAACTCGGCCTACACTACAGTAAACAAATATGAACCGCCAATCTCTATAGAAAGTGTGTTGAGAACTCGCTCTTTGACTTTGTCAAGTACATGTCTCACGATACGCGTACGGTCCGATGGATTGGTCATTTAACTAGATTCCCAGACAACTTACCGTCGCATAGTTGCTTTAACCTGCAACGTAGCCAGTACGATTTGGAACATCCCTTATCGAAGCAATATCGCCTTGGAGGACTGATTTTCTGTTAGGGTACGAAACGGGTATGTACCGCTGTCGTAAACTGTACCTGATGCCTGTCACTTAGCGCTTATAAGCCCATGCAGATGTTACGAAGTGGCTCGCTTCGGAAGTTACATGGCCATATTAATTAGTGACTCCTTAAACCCTTTTTTACGCCGGTTGGATTGACCAAATAGACACCATCGTATCTGCTAGATTCTATCATTTTCAAGTTTCAAAGTAACTAACATCTGCACAAAGAGAGAAGTTTCTTAGGGATAGTTTACCTGCACTGATACAACATCGAAGGTTATTGTATATAGTTAGTTGCATATAGTTGTAAAATTGCAAAATAGAAATAGAAATCACTGTGTGATTAACAATACAGGCCACAGGAGGTCACCATGGAATGCCAAAAGAGACAAAACTGCAATGAGCATGCAACTTTCAGAGTAAATATTTGCAAATTGAGTACTAATTTGTACATGCAAATAATTCTTTACCAGACGTGTTCTTTTTTTCCTTGGAGGGAGGGGGCGGGCTTGTTGCATGACTTTTTTATGACCCGCGACATCACTTCAACCGTCACAGGTGTAAATTCTGATATCGATTCATAGGGGTATTTGATACATTTCTCGTTTAAATATTGCATCTACTCACCCACTCATTGACACGCAAACATACACAAACACACGCACGCACACATACAAACACTTTACTTTCAAAGTTTCAACCTATGCAAAGCTTCGCAACTCCAAGACTTTCGTGTCTCCCATTTGTAACAGACACAATCACACTTGTGGTTACAATTTTATTTGTACTGCCAAAAGTGTACTTAGCCTAATTACCTGGTAAGTTGCGTGCCAGCAAGGTGAAAGAAGTAGTGGAGGGGGAACTTTCATGGTGAAAGTAATTTCTGTTAACATTCTTTTCACGTTTACCTTCTGCCTACATAAGAGGACATGCTAGATGTCGAGTTACCGACTTAGCACGGGCTAACTCGACATCTCGGAACAAGTTCAAATTGTTGAGATAACGAGTTATATACAACATATTATCTCTACAAAATTTTGCAAATTATCGTGTTACCGACTTAGGTTAAGTCGACATCTTGGAAAAAAAAATATTGCAAAATGTCGAGTTAAAAATAAGTTGCTATCTCGACAGTTTTTTGCAAAGTCAAGTTGTTGCCTGTTGTTAGACTAATTCGACAATTTCCAAAATTATAACACTGTATCTTGACAAAGTGCACCTTTGTTCGAGATGATGACTTCACTGGGTAAAGGAGGTAATTCGACAATTTGGAAATGTTGTCGAGATAACGAATTATCTGTAAGACGGTAACATGACATTTTGCAGTTTTTTTTTTTTTTTTTCTAGACGTCGAGTTGGTGTAAGTCGGTATCTCGACAGTTTGCAAAATTTTGCCCCAGATAACAAGTTATTCGTAACACGGTGTCTCAACAATTTAACATTTTCTTTTTCCCAGAGATGTCGAGCGAGCCTAAGTTGGTGACTCGATATCTAACCTGTCCTGGCCCTCGTATAGGCAGAAGGTAAACGTGAAAAGAATGAAAAAAAAAGAAATTACCAGGACAGCGCCAGAATCTATATAACGCTCTCCGGGTGTGAGCTGCACATAACCAGCCTTAAAATAGGGATCTTGATGTCTTTATTTTCTCAATTAAATGAGAAAAACATCAATCTATGGGAAATGGTAATACTTTGAATTGCTCTGATCTAGAATATTTATGCTATCGTAATTTACATAAAACTGAATTCACCAGTATTTGATATCTAACGATAACATTTTCTTTTGTTTTGGGGAAATTTTCGACCACCAGGTGACCCTAGGCAAAGTCTGGTGCAATAATTTGCATCTATTGCAGTCAAGTTTTACCGAGAAGTTATAGTTCCAGAAAAGTTATTCCAACACTTTTTACTCTTTGGCGCTTACAATATTTTTATGAGTTGGCTGCAACCGTCAATGATTGTGAAGCACAGTAGAGCTAAACGGATAAATTTTGTAAATCATAGCCACCTTGATGAGAAAATAAATGTCATACAAAAGTACTTTGGTGGGTGTGGGAGGAACATGAAAGGAGTGATGGTTGACATGCAGGGGGTTGTAATTAAGGACTTGTCATCATCCTCTTTTGATAAGTTTTCCTCCTACTAGGTAAACTATAGTGTAATATTTGGCGTCTTTTGAAGTCATAAAACTAACTGTGAAATTTTCCAAAACCCAAGTAACCTTAGACATATTGGTGCAATATCGGGCATCTTTTTGTCTTAAAATGTTTTCCACTGAGATATGAATAATTCCGTATTGATTTTTCGACTTTAGATAGCTCTGAATTTTTTAAGGGGGGAATCGAGAATGAGACATCCATCACACACACCGCACACCACCCAGTCTCGACGACCCTACAAGACACTGTTGATTTGCGTGTACACTGCCATGATCCGACAAGAAAGGGCGGAGGGGGGGGGGGGACAAACATTGTCGGTCAAAGGACGACAAGCGAGCACCAGAGGCATGAAGCCACGGCGACGGGGTTTGGGGGCTCTCCCCCTATAGAAAATTTGAATTCTAGATGCGTTTAGATGTGATTTCATTCCCAGCATCTGAGAAGCACCTGTTGAATATCAACTTGCTCATTTTGGTAAAAAAAAAAATTCGGCACTATCGGTATGGCGCCTGCAGACCTCTTGCCGCAAATCAGGTCATTTTCGTGAATCGGGCGGGCTTCAGGGCTCATTTTAATTCGGAGGTAAAAATTGGTCCCGACGTCGGACATCGGAAAGTCATCCCGTACACATTGGCCCGCTATCCCTATGATGTCCGTTGGGACAGCTGGCATAACGTTCCGGACGCTGGGTCAATATCGATTTACCTATAGTCGGTCCATACATCTGCCGGGAGTCGGTCTGGCTCCGTCAGGGTCGGCCGGGCCCGACACGAAGATTAGTCGACTACCTGGATATGGGTCGGAAATCGGCTTATAATTGGCTACATGAACAAGAACACCTTCATTGCCAATCACCTTCCTCTCATCCTAAAATTTTACATTTGATATGTGTAACTTACACAATGCAATGACAGTCTATCAACGAATTTCTCGCGGTTGCCATAATTGAACAGTGTCATCATCACCGTTGAACTTGTTTGACATCTGCACAAACTCTCTTTCCTTTAATGTTGTGAATGGTCCCCGGCCCTTCTCAAGGATCGTCCCATCAGCCACGTATTCACCCGATACCTTCTTCTGGGCTTGCGTCTTTCTTGGCACCTGCCGCTCGTCTGTTGTCAACAAAGCAGTAACAACACCCGTTACCAAGCACTCATTGCGAGCTAGAGCCAATAGTTCTCATGGCATTTCTCAGGCATTTTGTATTAATGGGCATAATTTTCCTCTCGCTTCTTCTCATATAGTTGTCTTGGCGGTGAATGGGGTCGCGCAGAGCAGTTCCAATAATTTAATGATATGATCCATGTAATGATATCTAATACATGCAAAAACTTACCCATGCATGCCCACCGGATTCCGGTAGTATGTTTGCGGGGAATAGATGCCTTCCTGATGCCCGTCCGGACACCGTCTGGTGTTCAAGCATAGGTCGGAGCCGTGACACATTCCGTAGGTCGGCATCGGATGAGAGTCGGTCTAGTGTCGGACAAGTACGGCGGTTGGAGAACCGTTCATTAAATTAGGCATATATCCAGAAAATCGGTCGAACGCCGAACGGCCACCACCTGGGCTCCGTAAAGACCCAGTGCTGGCCACTTTTCAATGTAACAGTGTAAAGGTAATAGGCCGGCCGACTGTATACTCCGTCCGATGCCTAGAAATCATACAAATCGGCAGGATACCGTCTTAAATGTGACCGAGACATAAGCCACCCCCTTACCTGAAAAACAAACTTTTAGCTACCCTCTGATTCAGTACTGTGTTTTAAAACTTTTAATATTCGCATTTTAATAAAATAAATACTTACAGTGCAGATTGCAGCTTGTTTGGCATACATGAACGGAAATAATGATGTTGTAACATGTTCTTATTCATCAATGAATGATGCACCTACGAAATAAATTCTTTTATTACTCCATCACCTCCCCCGCCCCCTCAGTCAACACCATTAAAAGTGGAAAGAGGAGCAAATTTTCGGTCCTGGGTTCTAACTAAAAAAATCTCAGCTGAAACTCACAAGTCCAGGAGAAGGTAATTCCATTTTCTGCAATCTAGCCTGATCGAACCTGATCTCAAAGTAGGATCAATGTTCATCGCTACTTCTTTTCTCAGAGAGTAGGGAATGAGTGGAATGGGTTGCCTGAGGATGTAGTGATGGCAAGAAGTGTTAATGGGCTTAAGAATGCACTGGACATGTACTTTAGGCTTTGTGACCGGGTTTGATTTTTGTACTTTGTTTTCAGGGTCCTAGTTGGGGACTTAATTGTCCCTCCTGATCCTTTTTTTCTACTAAACTAATCTAGATAGCTGAGAGGTATTTTTGTCAAAACAAGTTTCTTTGTACCCCACCCCCAAACTGATGGTGACGCACAGTCAGGATACCGTCTCTCATACTTTCCTCCCTTCTTTAAATTTTTGCCCCCTCAGCCCCTCCCACACCCTTCCATGTATGGAATATTTTGGGCTACACCAATACTTACTATGGAATCGTACGTGCCGAAACTGACTCCCCAACCCCACCTCTCGGTCAAAAAAAAAAAAAAAACATCCGGCCAGTGGACCCTCACCCCTCCCCTTTCAACCCCCCCCCCCCCGAATAGCTACCGCCCTGTACACTGCACATAAATCTCTCCAGGGACAAAACACTTTCCAAGGGTAGCATGTAGTATAAATACACAACAGACGACAAAAGCTTTTGGAAAATGTGTAAAACAATTCAGTGCACGTCGTGCACCAGTAAATATACCTTAATTCCACATCTAGCTGTACACTGGGGATATGCTTTACTCGGCTGTTCAACCTTTTTGTAAAATCTGTAATAGCTAAGATAGAAACATTAGCTTAGATAGAAAAAGAGGCCAATTACAATCTCGGCCAAAGACATGAGGTGTGCACTGACAGGTCTGCGGAAATCAGTCGCATTGATGGCCAATGCATGTTCAAAGAAGCGTATGTTAATTAGAGGGTATCAGGGATAAACTGTTTTTCTTTCTTCGAAGGTTTCCTCTGCGGTTGAGCCCGAACAGTTCACAAAAGGAGTACTGTAAAATGTTCACAAGACCTAAGCGTCAAACTTCGTTATTGTATCGCAAAGAACACAAATTGGTCAGTTACTCACTTAAAAAGAAAGTGAGCAAGTCCAAAGTTTGCAATTCACTTAGGAGAAAAAGTAAACAAGTAGACATTTTACAGAAAATTGTTGAGATGACAAGATATGATAAGTTGTTATTCAACACTTTGCAGAAAATTGGTCAGTTGATCGCTTAGCAGGAAACTGAAAAAGTCAGCATTTTGCAGCAAATTGTTGAATTGACAGGAGATGTATGAACATTTTTCAAAAAAATGTTGAATTCCTCACTAGTAAGAATCATGTAAACAAGATAACATTTTGCAGAAAAGGTTGAGTTGTCAAGATAACACAAATGAGCAATTCATCAGTTTCCTTCTGTTTTACGAGATATTTTCTCGTTATGCATGCATTTTGCTTAAAATTGTCAACTTATAGTGCAAAGATATCCTTATCTTGACGTCACTTTTAAGCTTCCGTACAAAACAGACAAAAGACATAACTAGAAAATTGTCAAACGTATCTAAATTTTCGCACTTCATAGCTAGGGTCCTTCATCAGTTTCGACCAAAGCAAATGAACGAAGAAATTAACTAAAAAATCACAGAAAAGGAGAAGAAAAGGATTGTAGTAGTTGGATCCTAAAGCAACTACGAACCACACGCAGACACTACAAGCAGTCCAATCCCTCCACTCCTTGAATACCTTCGAGCAAGGGCCGGGTGATGTCTCTCCGGGAGATGTTAATAAACGGATATAAACGGATCCTGTAATATCAACCGCAAGCCACCGTGTAGACACAGCTTAAGAAACCGATAAAGCCCTATCAATCAACGGATGATCCCCACCGCAGCCAACCGCAACTCACCCGCCAGACGCACCCAAGGAAACCGACACCGACAAAGGGACAACAAAGCAGAGATAATCTCCACCAGAACCAGATTAGTGTATCTATCCATGCCTTAAATTCTTGAGAAGTTCCAACGTGAAGCCAGTTGTCTAATGATCCCTCGGAGTTACAACTACGTTCCATTAGTCTCAACTCATCTCAATTCATCTATCCTTCACTCTATCTTCCTCCTCTACACCAAGTTAGACGCCGCCGTACTGAAACTTGATGATTCGGGCACACTGCAGCCTGGTTGAATAAGGATGCATAATTCATTATAATTCTTGTATCATCTCAAAAGCAGGGGGAGCTTTTTCGGCCTCTTCCCCTCCCCCCCCCCCCCCCCCTCTTTCGCCACATCAACAATATTAGACAAGTACACCACAAGTGAAATTACTATAGCCTAGCAGAATATTGGTGGGACTTCTCCTGACTCATAATTTCTTTCATGCCAGCGCAATGCCAAATACACAAAACCTCGTATGATATAAAGTCCAGATGAACATCTACCGGGCTTCCCACAGCCCCTTGCCAAGTTTGCCAGAACACTGTCAGTTTTGCTAAAATGACAGTTAAGAGTGTATATCGAACCAATCCTTTATTCTCCCCTCAGTAAGTTCCAACTGTAGTGCAGGCATATTGCATTTATGAATCACACTGACACTTTGTTTTTAAATAATCCCCCATTACTTCTCATTGAGCCCTTATTCATGTGTCAGCCAGACCCCGACCCCCTGGCACAACCCTTAATACGCCACTGGTTCTGGGGATTTGAGTAAAAAATGTTATTCCAGCAATATCAAAGAATAATTTTCCAACAAATTTACTGATGGCACCATTTTCAAGAGCTTACTCACAGTCTGATAGAGAGTCTAGGAAGGGGCAATATCCAGGGATTGGGGGTGGGGGTATTTTATCCAAATATTTCTCATGCGCTCAGGGCCAACAGATGGGGCCGCGCCTCTCGTATTACGCATTAGATAGAACTGCATGGCGACACTAACCCTATAGGTGATCTTTGCTTCCAAATCGACCATCCCCTCCTGGCAAAATCCTGCTCATGGGCCTGCTCCAGCTTAATTAAATTTCTTTTCGTCCGCCCTTTTTAGTTGGTACTCTTGTCAAGTACAGCTTACGTAGCATTTGTCTTCAATATATGCTTTGAAGATTATTTCTCCTTGACTCAGAGAAAGGCGATAAACTTGGGGGATGTGTCAACTTCTTCGATTTGCAAAGGACAGGGTGCCATTCCTGGCAGCCTTCGCCGGAGATTTTGGCATTTTCCTATATCGAAATTCTGGCAACATGAGTTTTGAAGCGGCACGTTATAATGGTGTAACAGCAAGCTTTGTACTTCCGTAGGGCGACATCCTTCGCCAGTGGAAAAACTGCAGAAAATGCCGGCTTCCGGTGGCGAAAAACAGAAGGAAGGATCACTTCACGATAGTGGAGAGGACACAGAAGACGATGAAAGTGAAATTTTGGAGGAAAGTCCTTGTGGAAGATGGCAAAAGAGGAGAGTAAAGGTATGTTTACATTCTCACACAGTCTGATACACGACCCCAGAAAACTGTGTAGCCTACTGTACTAACTTCAGCGATCCTCCACGTTACTGTTGCTTGTTAGTGTTGTTAACTGTTACGGTACTTTGCCAATGGTGCTTGTTCAAGAGCCCTGCAGCAGTCGTTAGGCTAAGTTATGCTGAACGTTAGTAGCACTAGCATGATATATGCCAAACTTCGCTCACTGCCTAACTTCGCACACCCCTAAAAATAAGTTGCCATTGCCTAAGAAGATTGACAATTTTGTTACTATTATCCCATGTAATGACGTAAAGAATGCTGAAACAATGTTTATTTATCCTTGCCTGGTACTATAGTGATAAGTCAAATTACACTGTTTCTACATTTATTTTGTAAGAACGATTGTATGTAGGATGTGGAAGAACTTAATTTCTAATGCCATTTTTGGATAATTTTGGATCACAAACTTTATTTTGGGGAGAAAGAGGAGAGGATTAAATAAAGAATGGTGGAAGCTAAAGGAGGGAGAAGAGAGAAGTGGAGGGAAAGAGCTAGTGGAGGAGAGCAGACCCTGAACGCCTTATTGTGACTTAAAATTGCTGCAGTGCTGTGTGATTTCATACTGCGCTGAAATCACATATGGCTAACCTCATTGCAATTTGTACACTTTTCCAGTGTTGTATCCACAGTCTTCATTGAGATGATGTGGTAAGCCCCTAGGTTGGTCCATCAAACAATTGCATTTGTGCGACTAAAAATCAAAGACATTAGGTTGGTACTGTACTTAGCTAGATCATGCATTTTTTTGTAGTGGATGGGTTGCTTTTAACACCAGTACTGTGTCTTATTTCATGGTATTTTGTGTATGTGGTTTTGATAATGCCTGAATAGCTTGCTCAATTATTTCAGATGTGTCATTGCTAGTGATGGGGTATAAGATGGCTGTTTATGTATGGTACAGTAATTGTATGATATTCAAAACAGGTCAGCCAAACCATTGTAGCATGATACAAGATAAAACTTACTGCAGTAATTTTTTTGTAGAATATTTGCAATTCATAGGTCTCTTTTCACATGAAAATTGTTGCATTGTTGGCTTAAAAAGACTTCTTTGTTTTGTGTTCATGAGATCTTGGAAATCTGATACAAGTCCAAGTAATTTTCATATGTGGTACAACTTACAACCACTGTATTACAGTTGCATGTGTGCTACTGTATTGTTACTATGTATGCTCTTCAGGTAAAATGTCTAGTGATGTTCAAACTGTATGTTACTAAATCTTGCACACTGTAACTGAGTGTGCTTACAGTTTGGTGACCAATTTTGCCAATTTGCCTACAATTTGTCTTTGAATATATTTATAGGAATGTTTCTGCAGTGTAAGTGCCTGAAACTGTAATGTTCATGTTACTCATATCATCATCAGGTGGAGCAAAGAGATGTGCCCGGTATCGATGTTGCTTATCTGGCTATGGACACAGAGGAAGGCAGAGAGGTTGTGTGGAATGAAGTCCAGTTCTCAGCTCGTAGAGACTATAAAGCTCAGGAGGTACAGTAGGCAACATTTGTCACCCAGTTCCTTTGGGTATTAAATAAATTTGATTTTGGTATTTGAAATCAATATTGTTCTTTTTTTTAAAGGTTGGAAAATTTGAAAATGTCTATATTTCTAGATAAATGTTTTGAAAAGCTACATACCTCACGTATCGTTTTGATGGTAAAAGTACTTACTGCACTACTGTAGCCACCTTATTATTAACTTCCCAATGCACAGCAACTCAGATTCCTCTAGATCAGCAGTTACCAAATAATGTATCACGATCGAAGTAAAGGTTTCCAGATGCTTTTTGTTGGTTTGCGAGCATCTACTGTATGTGGGTGGCATGTGTTGTGATTATTTCTGCTGTACATAGAGTAAAAGAGCTATTACTTTATAGCCGTGAATTATCCATTTGAACATTATGGTTCTCTGTACTGTGTCAAAGCTTGTAACTCTTCATCCATGATGAACTGCATGCCTGCATGAGGACATTTCGACTGACTGGACACACATATAGCTGTATGCTTTGATGATGTAACATTACTGCAGTAAAGGGGCCGTTTCTCTTCACAAGACGGTAGATCCGTCTGTTGAATCTTCCCGTGTCACCTCCTTATAGTGCTGTGTACAGCTGGCCTTTACTGTCCCTCATGGTAGCCTTTTCAATATTCATGTGTGACTTGATAGTTAAGTCTCAGGTTGCAGGTTGACAGCAGACAGTCAGAAATAGGTCAAGATGTGAGAAACCTTTCTATCTTGTGGGGGGGAGGGGCAATGTAAATGCCATCCCTCTCAAACAGTAAATAGGTTATTACTGTCGATGTATTTTTCTGCATCTTTGAAGTGGCTCATTGTGTCGGGTCATGAAATTCAGTCCATTTTCCAAACCTGTCAAGTTTCATTCTAATCAGGGTCACCCTGATTCTAATGACAAGTGGTCTCACTAAGAGGTTGACTAATGTATCACACACAAAGGAACATGAAATGAGTGAGTACTTGACGATACAATTTGGTCCTTGAAACTTTGTGACCAGACATCTTTTTCACATTAACACATACTGTAGTCATACGCACAAACCAAAATCAGCTAGGGTCAAAACTTTAAATATGTTGACAGTTTTCATGTAAGTAATGTATGAAATTTGACTGAATGTAGTTTTTTAGCAATTGTGATACCCTTCAAAATCCTCACAGATCAACTTAATAATGTGCCACTTCAAAGTGTTCATTGTCATGCTGTTTCCTTTTCCAGTTTCGCTTTGGATTTAGCCAAACAACACTAGTGTTGGACTTGAACCATTACATACATTAAGGAGGACGCTGTAGGTACAGTAGCTGTGACATGTCAACTTTTCCTGTCCAAATCGGCACTTCCTTTGTGGGATTATTTGAAAAAAAATAAACATGCTATAATAAACAGATGAAGATCAAGGAGGCAAACTTGCCACCACTCACCAAATTCATGGTGCTTACTCGATTGCAAATAAAAATACTTACTTTCTCAAATTTAGTTACATAACCAATGGATTGACATGTTGTTATTTTCGTCTGTTTTTCTTATGATTTCTTCATGCAGTTAGAACCTAGGGCAAAGTGATGATCATTCAAAGAGAAAGTATCAATTGATTAACCACATGTAGGGCCAAGTCAGGATAAGTACCCACACAAAATCCTTCTAACAATCCCAGTGATGAATTCCAAATGCTTGAATGTAAAAATAGATTAGTGGGACTGTTGTTCAAGTTTCTTAAAAAACAAATGTTACAACAGAAAACCACTGAATATGTCAGTTAACGTATTTGAGCTTGTTTTTGCTTAATAATGCCAAATAGTGTAATGGTTCCTGCCTGACATAGCTAAAGGTGTCCACCATTTTCTAGGAAAACCTTAAAGATACACTTTACTCAAAAGTGATGTTGATGTTAACAGGACACTGGCTGTAGTACAGTGAGAGAGAAGATAATTGGTGAACTGTACATAACAATAAACATTGGTCATTACCATGAGTCCCATATTTAACAATACAGTGTCATCATAGAAATAAGCTATCCCTGAGGTTAACAAAAGCTTATTGGAGTCGAGTCCAGAAGTCGTAAATGGAGGTAGAAAGCAATAATCCCCAATAAACAACAATGAATGTACTCTTTTGCACACTCATCTATACCAAGATATTGGGAACTACTGTAAGCTGCTTTTTTGCAAATTTAAGTATATGGGAGTAAGATAGGCCAATGGGACCTTGCTGTAAGTATATACTGTAGTTACGCAGAGCACAGAATGTAGGCCTAAATTAGAATAGAAAATAGAACACCGTACTGTCCTTTTCAGATATGGCTATGCATGGTGACGGAGAGTTGGGAGAATATTTTAGGGGGAATTTAGCCAGTAAACTGCGGAATTAAAATATCATCTCTTTCATCCCACTTGGGAATTGTGTTTCCCTAAAAATGTCTTTTTTTGGTAAACTTCAAGTTAATTCAAGAAAAATGCTACGCTGTAAATATTTAACACAGAGCCATGTCATCACCTTATTTTTCTCCTTTTTTGAAAGCAAATACTGTACATGCCAAAGACAGTGTCTTTATCTTACCTTTATGGTTTTTCCTAAATCACAAGTCCTGCTCAAAAATTCTGCTCTTCCTCTTTTCTGAGGCATTATTGGACTCGGAATTGTAGTCAAGTAAGCCCTTCAAAGATTCTTATATATCAAAAATTTTGTAACTGGGGGGGGGGGGCCATTGCAATATTGATGTTGGGAAGCAAATACCTCACTTGGTGACTTGGTCCTTGCAGAGAGAAGTAAAAGCAACACAGTGAGCTCATGAACACTTTCAGGTTCTTCTTAGATGATCAATGTACAATTTGAAGGGGAATAAACCACATCCTGTGTGAAGTAGTGAACAGATAATGTGGCTAGAACGTTAACTGTGCACAGTGAGGGATCACGCAAAGGTGTACTGTTGATTACATTAGCCAGTGGTTATGTGAGGTAGTTTTGTGAATATCCGTTTTATACAGTAGCGTGTAGTTAATGCAGGAGGGACATCATCTAATGCAGGTAACTGTGTAAATTTGACAAACTAAAAAAATAAAAAGAAAAGGGTCATGAAAATCTGATTTTTTTTCATAAATAAAATAAGAAAAAAGAACCCTGCTGCAGTACATTTATTTATCACTATTGGTGTTATCCATTTATAGACTATACAATTTTATTGAACACCTGTTGCCATAGTCGGAGTAGTACTGTACACTGAGAAATTCATACAGTGTGAACGTCAGTGTTGTTATGGGTGCACAGTGCATACAGTAAGCATCACTGGAACTGCATTGCAGTTCAAGTTGTCATCTCATGCTCACGACCATGTACACTCACCTTGAACTTTCACTGGTTGACAGTTACATGAGAACCCAAGGGTAGCATAGAGTAAATATTGTGAGATAACCCTGTACAGTACCTGTCTGTATTGCCTTGCAGTACAGTAGTTTGTCTTGTGCACATACACAAGAATTGTCAGTTAAGAGGCAAATAAAATATGAAGAGGTAAGGATTTCGCCATACGGGATACATACAGTATAGAGAGCAGTACAGAAGAATCACAAAACAAGGGTTTGAGAACCTTTACGTCAACTTCCAAAATCTATAAGATAGTGGAAGTATTCACATCCTTATCATTGGCACATGCCTATCATTGGTATTTTAGCAATTTCATGAGGTAGCAGGAGGGGGCAAATAACAAAAACATTTAAAATGGCTGTGTCCTATCAAAAGGGCTGATTGAGTAGATATTGAGAAGTTTGAATTGAACAAACAGATGACAAGTGGTCAACTGTCACATCCAGTCGCACGAAAACTCCAATTTTTTAATTTTGATGGAGACCTTTGTGCTGGCTGTGTGCATATATGAATAAGTGCTAATGTGGAAAGTACCTCATCACAAATTTGTAAAAACTAAATTGAATTGTTTACTACTCACTCATTAACGTTTCTTCGCGTGTGATACATGGGGATCCTCTTAGTTGGACCATTTGTCGTTAGTACTGTATGTGAAGGAAACTTGGTAGGTTTAAGCATATATAGTGAATTTCACAAAACAAATCAACATGTCTCTCTTTTTAAAAATTTAGATGCCTGTTTTAATTTCTGTCATGACTTGAATATGTAGTTTGGTGTACCATGAACACACTTGCATTCTTCGAAGTAAATTCATCACTACCACACATTCACGACATTGTTTCAGATACAGTAAGTAAAGCCTGAATTTGATTCAACCACAAGTTAACTGAATTGGTTCTCTGAAGGACAACCTTGCAACAAAATTTGGATACATGTCCTACAGAAATTTTGGCATTTTTTTTGACATTAGAACAACCCCTGTTACTGTACCACTGGACTTCATCACTGCAGCCTGTTATTTTATACCTATAGTGCCTATTACGTGTGCAACTGTATTGTTGCTTACTGAAATGTGTATCCCCTGTGTAGTGACCATTTCCTAAAGATAACTTTCACTTAATATTTTAAGATCATGTTTAGGCTCACGATCAACTACTGTAACTGGATGTTATGATACGGTACAGTAAGAGGACAGCTTCACTGTCAGCTTGCTAAAAGTCATGCACTGTATATGTTTAATACATATGTAGAGACTGTGTACTGTAGCCAACACATTTTGTTGGGGCTCAGGATACTGTAACTTCATGAAATGGATTCGAAATATAAATTTACAGTTTGCACGATACTGTCACCGTGCATTATAGTGAATGCAGTATGAGGTGCTAGACTGTACAGCGAGTGGGTGGCTGTGATAATAACCATGCAGCCAGCTATACAGTTTAAAGCTTTAATTACATAATCAATATCTATGTATTGCAGGCATTTTTAAGTGACAGTATCTGAGTTGATGTGTTGTGCGGTGGTATGTGTATGTCGAGAAGGACGTTTGCCGTATATATGTGTGGACTGTAAATTTCTGTGCAATGCATTATTTCTGTGCCTATGTCTCACTTTTATTGCATGTATGCTACTGCATGGATATCATACTTTAGTGTACCGACTGTACCAAGAAGGAATGCCCCGGTGTTATACTGTCAAAAGTCAAATGAATTTCCAGAATTCTTGTCTGCTGATGGTTGTTTTCTTCCTTACTGTATAATTAACTCACTGTAAACAACATCAATGATGGCAGCAAATGTGTATCTGTGACTTACTTTGCTCTGTGTACTGTACCAGGGTTGTAGTACGTTGTGTTGGAGTTATGAATTTACATTTTGCTTCCGAAACTTGTGGTTTTCTGAATTTGGTTCAAAGTTCTCTGTGGCTGGTAAAGTACTGTATGATACAATGTACACATAGATCCATACCCACTACTACCTGTATACATTACAATAACACTGTACTGTACTCTATACAGTTAAAGTACCATCAGTGTTGCTATGCTTGCCCTCATATGTTTTTGGCACCTTCCATGTTGTGCCCGATGCAAGTTCATTTTTCACAAAAGTATAATCATGCATTCTGTGCAGTATAGACACATACAGCAGAGTGCATGCTTAAAGGTAGTCACTATATTAACAGATTGCCATTGTTGAGAGATTACTGTATGAGGTTCAAAATCTGTAATTGTACTGTACAATAATGTCAAAAGTTGCTCTTATGAGCAGACAGCTGTGATTATAAACAGTACTGTGCTTGGCTTTCTCAGGCAGACAGGTCTATCAATTTCCAATTAGATACATCCGTACATGAAACCTTGTTGGTCAGTCTGAAGGAAATGATCATCTATGAGACTAGGCACAGTGATTTGCACTATGAATGACACAAAGATCTTGCCATTTCAGGGTTTTAATATGCTTGAAAAAAATAACAGTATGGCTTTGAAGCATATACACAGTGTGGGTACAGTACTATAGTGTTAGGGTTTTTCCCATTTTAGTATTTAACCATGTATCAACGTACAGTGAGTTTTTAAAGAAGCATACATTTGCTGATTATTGCACTGATGGTAATAACATCTGTAGTGCCAGTTGAGGGTGAAATTTAGTGTTTTCATGGGTAACAAGATACCTGCCAATCATTTTAACACCTGGTTCAAAATTGCTACCCGGTTCCTTTGTAAAGTGAAGATCAACACTGCAGGTGTACTTACGCCAGTATCAGATGTTACAGTCTTTTGCTGAGCTATAGTACAGTAGTACCATTTCAAGTGAATCAAAAGATAAGGTTATATGAAAAACAGGACTCACTTGAGAAGGTAACTACTGCACATATTTAGATTAAGAATAATCCTTCCACACCAACAACGAGGAACAATACCGTCTAGTGAAACACCAATTGATGTTAATGATAGGTCGAGTACCCCGGTACCCGACGGGTGCAGGGTACCTGGTTCAAGTTCAAGGAACTGATGAAACCATAGTAATGTAGTGTTAAATGTGGACATGATGTTGTATTAAGGCAGTGTTGAGTACATTGCGCACAGTAATGTTGAAGATGGTACTGTGTAGCATGGAGCATTGAACAGATACTGTAGTATCTACCAGAAGATGATGTGTGCCCTGTATGCGTACTATAGATATTGTAGTCCTTTGAAAGAATGTGATATTAAATTACTTGCTCCTAGCGTACTATGTTTTCTGTGTACCTCATGCACCCTCTATCTACCATGTCTGGGACTCTACGTACTGCACTGTAACTGCTAACACTGCCGTCTGCAGTTTGGCTTTCTCATCATGCCGTATCATGTGTGCCGTTTCTTTCCATCAAAGCTATCAATTTGGTTACTTAGAACTTCATCTTCTTTGGCAGTTTCGTTGGTTCCCTGGTATCAAGTAATGTACTGTATGTACAGGAAATACAGCAGTGCTTCAATGTTCTGAAGGGCTGGCCTATGCCTCTTCAACTTGTGAACCATATCAATTCACTCACTTTCTCTCTCTCTCTATCTCTTTTGCAGGAGAAAATAGCTGTGGTCTTCGATAACTTGATACAGCTTGACCATCCAAATATTGTGAAGTTCTACAAATATTGGGCAGATACAAAGTCTGAAAAGCCAAGGGTGAGTTAAGTTAACACCGTGGATGGGAAGTCAAGATAATTCTTGTCTCATATCCCTGTTGCTGGCCGTTGATTCTCGCTCTATGTGATCAGTTTCAAAGCCAAGAAAACATGTTTTTAATCAATACAGTACTTCATGTCCCAAGCAAGATTTGTTTAGAGTATAAATGATCATGTGTAAGTGTGGATCAAACTTCTTACAAAAATATGCACTTGGTTCCATGCTGGCAGAAATGGAGCTTTTTCTGTAAATTTTCCGTAAATGTGGGTTTGCACCATTTTATTGCCGGATTGTATTACTGTAGTTAACAAAGTAAAAGACACATCGGTTGATGAATGATACAGCAATTATCCCTTTGAAAATGCGACATATAGAGGTCAACACAGCTGAACAGTCCTCATAGTCTTAGCCAGGGTTGTATGACTGAAGTCAGGGTGATCAACGTCACGGTCAAAAGCATGATTTTAATCGGACAAAATCACAATTTAGAGGGACTCATTGAGTTCGTTCACAAAATTCATGATATTTTTTTCACAACTGTTGAGTATTACTCATGTGTTGATGGTATGTTGATCAGACTAAGAGATTCTGAAGATGTGACACACAACCGAAGCAACAATTATACCCAGGGTAATTAATTATCAAAATAACAAATCTGTGACCAGGTACCTTTCACCATAGGGTATTAACCATTGGCAACCCATGTTTTTTTTTTACTTCAATTTCAGTTAGCTCCATTAGATTGATTTTTTCCATAAAAGCGAAACAAATTGATTGAAAAAAAAAAGATTAATCACAAACCTTGGTTTTAGCTGTAGGGTTCATCTGTTGGAGTACTTTCTCTTTACTTCTCTTACTGTAGTACTCTCTAGTACCCTATACTATTTTCAACTTCAGAATTGCATCATCGTGAGCAAGGATAACATTTACAGCGAATGCTTCTTCATAGATCTGCTTTGTAACAAAGGGATGTATCGCAACAATCGATGTCGTCTTTGTTTCTGACTTATCAGTGTTTTTAATATACTGTAAAGTTACAAATTGTCTCACAGATGCAACAAGGTACTGTATGTAGACAAGTTTGTATCCCAACAAAACATCTATCGCATACATTTGCCCATACATGTGAAAAGTATCATCTGATATGTAGGGTATGTCAGATTTCAAGTAGCAAACTCTTGTAAAAGTACTTGTGTTCTAATTCTGCAGCCCACATATTGGTTTCACTTTGTAGGTAGTACTTTGGCACAAACCCAGACACACAGCATATGAAGGAAGCTGCAGTACGCATTTTAAGATAATGGCTGCATTTCAATTACAGGAACGTTCCCTAAGGTGGATGTCTATTCATGATCTGCATAGCAAACTTATTTTATGTTGTTTTGCTGTATGCAGAGTATTACTGTTCTTACTGCACAGTATAACAATGTGACAGTTAAGACTTCCTTCAAAAATTTCTTTGATAAATAGCAGTGTATATCAATATTTAGAAATCACAAGGCACACTTATGGAAGACTTCGATAGTGTTTTAGAAGATTTACTTCATTCCTTTCTTACCTGTCTCCTCACAACAAAGGCACCCCCATCTGCCATTCCAAGAGTGCTGGTAACCTTTAACACCGCCGTACGGCCTAATACCAGATTAGCACCTCCTTCATATTGTGCAATACTAAAGTGCTTAGAGCGTGCTTAGAGCATTCCATGAAAATTGTATCTGAGTTTCTCTACTTTTGATCCTCCATCTTGGTTTACCTTGACTTACAATCCATATTTGAAAATCATAAATCAATATTTGAAAATCACCATGCACCCTTTATAGGGAAGACTGTGATTGTGTTTACAAACTTACAGTGTCTTGTTGGGATAGGGATGCCACATGGAACATTGAACATCTTTGTGCATATCAATTGACTGTTACATGTTAGCAGTAATTGTGCAAGTCCTTTATAACGGTCTTCATTTTAGGGCTTCACTGTCAGATATCTTCTGGTCATTCATCCCCAAATACTTTTTGAAAAGCAATCAAGAAATAGCACACCTAGTGTCACCACATCAGCCTGGATCTAGTGATATTCCAGCTAAAACTACTCTAGATCTATCCCAGTCAGTTTAGACATCCCTTTCACTGTACTGTACGCATGCCTTGAAAATCCGAGTGTGAAAGCAAGGTTGTTTGAGGTGAATCAAACAGATTTAAATCATGATTTTAATTGACAAAAAATTACTAGAGCTGACTCACCGTACTTGATTGGATACCCTGTATTAGAGTCTGACTAGAGGTACAAACTTGGACAAAATACCCTTTTTTTTTTGTTATATTTCAAGAGAAAGACTTAAGTGTAATTTTGTCAAAATTAAATCAGCCTATGAAAGGATACTACAGATGTGCACAAGTCACCTGTGTTAATTGTGTGCTGGAGAAGCACAGGTTATTTCTTGATTCCCCGTCCACTGAGTTCAGTTTTATGATCTTACAGAACTATGCAGCATGTAGAAAAGTATACGTACAATACAAATACTGTTACATTTTGTCCAATACAAAGTAGAAGTATGTATACAGCATACATTACAGTACAGGACTGTTTATTGTTTTGTTTGTGATACGGCAAAATTAACTGTATTATACGTTACATTTCAGTATAGCTTACAGTATGCACATTATCCCTCAAAGTATTCTAAATTTATTCCACAAAATGTATGTCACAGTATTGCTTTTACTGGGCTTTTGACGGTCACATTCAAAATGTTGTATGTTATGGTAAGAGTATCTTAGCAACATACAGTATTAGAATGTTCATTTGGTGTAAGGCGATCATGTACATGGTAATGACTGCAGTAGTCGGTGATTTGACGTGATACAGAGTAATGCAGTGCTGCCATCTTTCTTAACATTATGTGAAGATGAGCGTATAATGAAAACACTCAGTCGCAGTATAGTACTTAGAGTAATTTTATCTGTCATTTTAGATTCAACTACCAGTAACATTGAAAGCTTGGCCTCTTTGCAGCCGTAATTTAATCCACTTCTGGCTTGTTCTACCAGGAACGAAAAGCTGTCAAACTTATAGTAACATACATAAGGCAGCTTTTAGCCAATCGTTCTGCTGTATGTAACATACCAACTTATGTTCCCACCCTTATATGGTATTAACATTCATTAGATATGTGCACCGCAGGGAAATCTGTATCGATGAAATATCTTTTTACTGGGTTCAGTTTTTGGTATCAATTTTATTGGTTATGATGGAAATCATAACTTGTCATGCTGGCATGTACTGTATGCTATATGTGAGTGTGCTCTTATGTTTACATAAGATGCCAGCTTAAAACATTTGTTTTGGAGCAAAAAATGTAATGAGGAAGCGCTAGAGCGTACAGTAAGTATGAGCAAGGGGGTAGATGTGGGTGTAACACAATGAGTAGATAATATAAACCCCATACAGTAGTTTTGGAGAGGTCAAAGTCTCAAAGGTCATTTGAGGTCAACAGGGGCTAATATCTTATTGTGCTGAAATGAATGAAAGCAAGAGTATAAATTTGAATGGTCAGTTTCAAGTACAGTGTTGATGACATATATATGCTTTAAATGTGTTATTGCTGCTAAATGTTGCTAAATAGTTTATCTGCGGAAGCTATTAAGAGAAAAAGATGAAATTAAATTAGTTTAATACAAGACTAGTGTTTAGCACCACCACATGTAAGCTCTTTGGTATGAATACTTACTGTATATGTTCAAAAAGATTTTGTTTCTTCATGTTCAACCTGTGGTACTTACATTTTAGACTGAAACCTGAAGTAACATTTCTTGACTGGTGTATAGAACTGTAACTTAAAATTGTAAGGTGTGGATGGCTCCCTCACCTCTTTCTGTTGTCAACCAAAGCCAGTTCACAGGTTTGATTATCTCACTTAATATTATGCTCTGTTTATACACTAATATGCTCTCCAGTACTGTACTTTTGAGGTGCAGAGATAAGTGTTTTCATTGGGTACCAGACCAGCGATGTCAGGACCCAGTTCTTAACCTGACAAACCCAGATCCAAAGTTCCTTGAACGTCTATTGCCTGTGTACCGAAATTCAGCTGAAGTATGCAACGAAAAATGCTTCATTGTTCTTAACTCTGCGTAAGATACAGGGTAATATGAACATGCAAACTTTGCATAGCAAAATATTGTGTTATACTGTATTGTTATATAGTGTTATATGACTCCACAACAAATTCATATATCGTAATGGAAGTTACACTTTTTTCAGGTACCTGGGCACTGATGTGCAAGGAAGGTACCTCGGTCCGAATGTTGGACCTGGTGCCACCACTGGCAGAGATCATACCCACCAGTGATCACCAAAGTAGCACTTTAATTCACTCTCCGCTGTGCAATGATGTCAGTCTCTCTGTTTGTAAATGTTAGTCATTGTCCTCTCATTTTCATCTTCATCTTCTTGACATAGTTTTGCTTTCTCTTCTTTTGTTTTTCTATCGTAGGTAATTTTTATTACAGAGTACATGTCGTCTGGGTCATTGAAACAGTTTCTGAAGAGAGTGAAGAAAGAAATGCAAGGAATAAACATGCAGGAAAAATCTTGGAAATCTTGGAAGAGATGGACAACACAGATTCTCTCTGCACTTAGGTTGGTAGAAGAAAAGAAGTTAGGATCTGGAAGATGGGAGGGAGATTTAGTTGGGACCATTAGGAGAGATGCATTACGTATACACTCTCTGCACTTAAGTTGGTAGAAGAAGAGGTAGACGAAAAGGAGTGGCGAGGGGGGTTGTTGGGACCATTGGAAGAGATGGACAATACATATACTCTTTGCATTTAGTTTGATAAAAGACAGAAGTTAGGATCTAGAAGAGGGGGGGGGGGAGCTTAGTCGGGACCTTTAGTTCTAAGAGATGCACAACACAGGCACTCTTTGCCGTTAGGTTGGTAGAAGAAGCAAGTATCTTGAAGAGGAGGGATGGGAGATGTGGTGGGAAGGGGTTGTCGAGACCATTAGAAGAGACGGACAATACAGGTACTCTCTGCATGTAGGTTGGAAGAAGAAAGAAGTTAGGTTCAGGAAGATGGGAGGGAGGTTTAGTTGGGACCATTAGGAGAGATGCATTACACATACACTCTCTGCATTTAGGTTGGTAGAAGATGTTAGAAGCTTCAAGAGGAGGAGTGGGGAAGGGGAGGTTTAGTTGGGACCTTCTTGTTTGAAAAAAACATGAAAACTTCTGGTTGCAATTTGTACTTATTGTGTACTGTCTGCAACAATTGCTGCAAAATTAATATGATAGAATGTGAATGGTTCATGTCAAATCAATCTTCTTTCCTTTTTTTTTTGCTAGATAATTTTTTTGATAATTTCTGGCCCTCCCTCTGTACTATTTTCTTTGTACTTATTAAGTTGTAGGTGTGCCATGATGTCGGCTGCATGTATCTTGTCAGAGTTTGTTTCTTGCCCTTCCTCTGTCAAGGAACAAAAGCTTTTGAACCAGTGTCACCAACTTGTGTTATTGCTAAGAAACATAGACTTTGAATTGAGGAAGGGTACTGTACACCCATCCTCTTTTCCAGACAACTGATTTGAAAGGCATGATCAATGTCCTCGCGTAAAACCACATACGGTAGTTCTGTTCATTACTACTGCATGAGATTAACAAAACGAGGTAAGCACTTCAAACGAAAACAGTGTGGTATTTGCCTTGGTCATCCGACCGCCCACTATGTGCAACAGTTTTTAAAAAAAAGGAGCATGTAAAAATTGCCAACAGTGCTACAAGGCTATTTCAAAAAATGTTGTCATTGATCATCAAACCTTATATCCATCAATCCAACCCTGTCACTATATCCATCCTGCCAATGACTTGACTGCAGTATTTACTAAAATGTGACTGGTGACAGGAACTTCCTGCAAATTGTGACCTTTTAAAAGAATGTTATGATGAAGCATTGGCTCCTACGATGTAATCAGCTTTATTTTTTATATCCCAGAGAAGTTTTTAACTGTTAGCTGAATTTCTGTCTATGGTTCTGTTTCAGCTACTTGCATTCCTGTGAAATTCCTATCGTTCATGGTAACCTGACCACAGACACAATTTTCATACAGCATAATGGGCTCATCAAGATTGGCTGTGGTGAGTACAGTACTGTATCGGAAGCAGGTTTCATTATTAACTTCCTCATCGTCTGGCAGCCTCTACTCCTCGCTCTCTTTGCATATATACTAACAGAATGTGAGTGAGAATAAATTGTGTCTGGAAGCTACAGGCCTTTGATTAAAAGTAGGTGGTGAGAGAAAGAAATCCTGGCATGGCATTTAAATGTCACTGCTAGAGATTGTTTTCGTAGACTTTTTGAGTGTTTCTGTCATTGTATCCCTCGTATTCTAGATAAATCTGTTATGTGGTTAAAGCAATGACAACAGACTGTACTGCCTGGAAGGTCACCTTGTCACAGAATCTGGTTCACTCTAAGAAATATGTAGGTGTTTGGAACACAAGGTTAATTCCTGCAGTTGTTGATTACTTCTCAATTTGCTTGTGGCACGTTAAGGTAAACATACAGGGGGAGTAGTCCATCCAGACTGCATTACGTTGCTACAGGAGTATAAAGCCACCAAATAGTTCATGCATAATAGTGCATACTTCAAAAGTAAATCTCTCAACGCAAAAAAACACAGATTACTGTCTCCATAGCAAACATTGATATTGCAAGTAAATTTTCTGTCTCTTGCACCCGACATGGTTAACGTGTGAGGGCCACTGTACCTCAGAAACATGTGCTGCCAGCCAGACTGTGATATTTGTACCACAGTAGGCCTGTAAATACACCAGTTATATCAAAGCTGTACATAAGACGATGAACATAATGTTTAAGGTGACTGATAGTGTTAGCCACATCTACCGCAAGAGTTTGAACCTTGTCACATGCTTTGCTCATTAACCTCTTTAAGCATTTTTAAAGGGGCTCATTGAGTTAATGAACATAACGTTTAAGGTGACTGATCGTGTCAGCCACATCTACCGCAAGAGTTTGAACCTTGTCACCTGCTTTGCTCATTAACCTCTTTAAGCATTTTTAAAGGGGCTCATTGAGTTAATGAACATAACGTTTAAGGTGACTGATCGTGTCAGCCACATCTACCACAAGAGTTTGAACCTTGTCACATGCTTTGCTCATTAACCTCTTTAAGCAATTTTAAAGGGGCTCATTGAGTTAATATTGATAAGTCTGTGAGGTTTTTTAAGGGTACTAGTACATGACAGTGCTTATAATTAGCGTGATTAATCAAGTTTCACAGCCACTAGTCATGAAATGCTGTGAATTTTTTTGAATTTTTGACCCTAACTAATGAAAAGTGTCTGATCATGAATTTTCAAAAAGCCAAACTGAATTGATAGTAACTCACTCATTAATGTTCCTTTGTATGTGACACATGGGGATCTTCTTAGGTGGACCATTTGTCATTTGTATGTGAAGGAAACTTGACAGGTTTAGGAAAATTAGTGGTTTCATGAAACAACTCAGTGAGCCTCTTTAAAAGCAAATGTGGCGACACATATTTCTAAATGTTTCTTCGAACATGCAAATTTAAATGGTTTATTCAAGTTGTGGTAAACTTGATCAAATCAAACTGTCTTGGGCCAAATGTTTGCATTAGATCAGTGGGAGCTAAATGTGTGGAACAACTTGTATATCTTTGTACATGGTACCGATCAGAATTTTCAGAGCATCCAGAGGATCACTGATTCTTGCGATAATCCTCGTGGAAACCGTTAACGGATGACGTTGACCATAGATTTTATATATATCCAGACCTGACTACATGAATGGTATCATTGATAATCAGGCTTTTAAATAAAATAAAGTAATTCCACTGCCAGTATCTCAATATTAGTTTGCAACATGACTTGTATTCCTGACTCAACAATTGGCTGTTTCTTCATTGAACTATCAATGAGTTTCTCTCTCTGCAACTTGACATGTGAGAGTAATCATGACTGAAATATTACCAGCCCATTTTCCATATTCTGTATTATTTTCAGTAGGTATTTTATGAGGAATGGTTTAAAGCTACTAATGCAGTCTTATTTGAAGTATCTGCTTGTGTGAAGTTTTGCAAACAGAAGTCTCGAGCATGCAGTTACAGGAATGGGACCTTATCATAAAATTCTTTGGTGTGATGCTACTGTATATCTCCTTGACTCCCATTGAAGTGTCGTCCCCGTGCCACCAGGGGTTAGAACCTGTCGATGAACCTTTGGCTGTCGCAATTCAGCGGTTAGACTCGCTTCAGGGAGATTGGAACAAGGCTTTTAAATCAGCCTTGTTTGACTTTGACTAGAGAGATCAACACTATGTATTTCTTGTGGCCTGATATATCTGTTGAATATTCAGTATTTGGCTTTTGTATTTAAATGGATACTTCTTTCTTTCTTTCTTGTCCTGCAGTCGCCCCAGATGCTATTAATAACCACGTCAAAACATTCAGAGAGGAACAGAAGAATATGCATTACCTGGCTCCGGAATATAGCGGTATGACAAAAACACTCCTCAGTCAAACTCTCTCTCTTTCTCTCTCTCTTCGAGTCGCTGCATCTCGGTCTGCCTCAGTGAATCCGACACCAATGATTTGAAGAAGATTAAGGGTTGATGGATGGATCATGCTCTTTTTGTTGTCAATTACATAATTCATGGATTGATGAACAGTAGAATTTTAAAGGTTGATGAGATATTCCAGAAGACTGAGGTAGCTGATGGCTTGCTATACCTATATGCGTATTGTACCTTTGCTTGCAAAGGTCCATTTGAAAGCTCCCGATAGTAGTTATTAAAGAATTTGAAGAAAAGTAGGGAATACTGCCTGGTAATCCACAACTTAAAACTGGAATATGAGTTGAAAAACTGTCATATTTTGCCCCTGAAAGTCAAATGTGTTATAACAACTACCAAAGAAAAAAGGAGACATTGCTTAGGTCCCATTTTTGCATAAATGAATATTCACATCCCTTCCCATCGGTCTGTTTGATTCCTAGTATTAGTGCTTGATGTATGGTCTTTCTTGGAGGGTCTGAACTTAGTAGTTCCAACAAAAATGTCAAAATTTGATTTTAAGTTCTGATGAACCATGTGTTTGAAAGTGTGGCGATGGAGGTGATGGTTGTATGACTGTTTCAGAGTACTGCAGGTTTCATCTGAGGTTCTCGCAAAGTCAAGTTTGTGGAAGGTTGCGGACAGTCGTCATTCATTTCTGCTTAATTTGTTTACAGTGAACCAAGAGAAGGTAACCATTGGTGTAGACATCTATGCGTTTGGCATCTGCGCATTGGAGATGGCGGTGGTGGACATCCAGGGTAACGGAGAGAGCAAGAAAAAGTGCATCTCAAGAGAGGCAGTACTACAGGCTGTAGAAGGATTGAAAGATGTATACCAGAAGGTAATAAGGAGATAATCCCCATGGATTGATCTTTAGGAAAAAGGTGAAAGAAGCAGAGATCCTTAGCTGGAATATCTTCAGATGAAGAGTTATTGATGAACACCCTGCCTCTCAGCCATCCTCCTGTATACTAAACAGAAAGAAAAATGAAACTGCTGTACAGTTGGGATTAGGGTAGCGCAAAATCATAGGTACATCAGGAAAAGTTTTCTGGTATTTTTAACTACGCAAATGTGTGATCTTACCTTGAAACTCCCTCTGGTTTGTGAAGTCTCTTGAAGTATGTGATCATTCAAATGTAGTAATCACGAAAATGTATCATCAGAGAAATTAGCCAATCACAAACCGATGTATTTGTTGAGATTGAAGTACTCACGTTAAATTTACTGGCCACTCTAGCCAGCACTGAAATTGTTATGAGCACTTTGTTGTAGATATTACAGAGACTTCTCTGTCCCAGAAAGGAGTGGGCACAAGCAGATTGCTTAAAAACGTGCTTTTACCAGCCGCTTCGGAGATGTATTACCTTTATCACTGAAGTGACCACCAGAAAGGATGAAAACTGAAATAACAAAGTAGACTTCTGGAAGTCATGATCTCTTGTCTTTAGCCCGTTAAAAGTCACAATGTTTACTCTCTCTTTCATTTTGATCAGGATTTCATACGTAAGTGTCTAAGCGATCAGACGAGGAGACCAACAGCTCGAGAGTTACTGCTCCACCAGGTTCTATTTGAAGTCCACTCGTTGAAGTTACTAGCAGCTCATTGTATAGTTAACACAGAAAGTAAGTTACTTGCAGCTCACTGTGAAGGTATCATAGAAAGTAGGGTCTCATAAGTATATTTGTCAACTTCTGACTCATGCCTTGTGGGCAATGTCCTTAAGTTTTCCTTAGCTTCCCACAAATATGTATATTATAGAAGAAAGACTATTGTGAGAATTTGTTGGACAAGGAAAGTGGAACACTCACTTAGGACAGTGATGTCAAGATGTGGTTAAATCCCTGAGAGAATTTTTCTCTAAAATGGACACCAGGGTGTTGCTGTAGAATCCTACCGCATATTTAAAGGAGAATTGCTCTGCCTTCTTTGGCATATTGACAGTGAATTTGCTACTGTCTTTAGTTTTTGCGGCTTATCACCAAGCGAAAGAAACCTTTTGAAAAAACTTTAATGGTTCAGTATACTCTGTAAGTTTACATACATATAGTGAGTCTTGGTGGAAGGGTGATGACATCATTATGAAAGCTAAACTTTTAATGTTAGTCACTGAAATTGTATCTCAATTAAAGCTTGTGGCAGGGGAGATATCTTCAAGACAGCATCCCTTGTGTCAGTCATTGTACTAGTGACTTAAGTAAATTTACTGTCAGGTGGGTTATGGTGGTGAAACCCATTTAAGTGAAATGAATCTCATGTTAGGTGAAACATAGTTAAGAAACAAGGACCTCGAGTCTTAAGAGAATTGTTCAGTTTCATGAACTTTGTTTTATTTTACTTTTTTGCTCATAGGTATAGCAGCTGAAGTTGAGTCTGAGGTTAAGGAATTGACAGAACGTCAGCTAGGAGAGAGAGTCGTTGCCAGCATATCACATAGTGATGGCAGGGAAGGTGTACAGTGGAAGTGAGTATGTAGTATAACAACCAAGTGTGATACAAGGGATAAATGACAGTTTCATCTTGGAAAGGATTGCAACCAGTTGTATGTAAAGGCTGAGAGAGTGTATTGTTTCATTGAACTAAATACTAGTTTTGTTAAAGTCGTAACTTCTTACATCAATTGTACACTTGAGTTACTGATGATGTAAAAGATATTTCATGACAGAAATTCCTCAAATTTGGCATAAACAGTTTGAATAAGATCAAATTTTGTTGCCAGAGGAAAGTAAGTCTCTCAAAGATTGCCTGCTACAAATTCTTGACACAGCAATCATTGTCCATGTCTTAGTTTTATGCCGTCCTGCCAAAAATGATCCTCCCTCTGTATATTGTGCCTTGTGTATCAAATCAATATGTTCGTGTCTGCTGGAACATAACATATGAAAATTAAGGGCCCCCACAATGTTGCAACACTTTCATCAGATATTTCTGTCCTCTTCTGTAGCAGTTTAAAACAATATAAAGATGAAGTATCCTGACGATGGATCAAACTTTTTCCTTGTTCCAAAGTGGTGAGTAATTGCACCGTATCCTTCAAAAAAATTTACTTACAACATTTAGTGGCAAGAAAGTTCACATTTTCTTCTTTCAGATTATCTCAGGTGCCAGCCCTTGAATTGGAAAAATTCCTGGAAGATGTTGAGTAAGTTTTAAAACTTAGTTATTTCTGTGTCATTGGTGGTGGTACCTAAAAGCCACATTAATCTATATGTTTAACCTAGTTTAGGGTAAATGTGTTTGTACATCACTTTTTGAAATGGCAAAACCTTCAAAATTAGCTATTCTTCCTCTGGTTGTGCCCTTTCCCCTCCTATGTCTCTCACAGCTTGGACCCCGCCCCTCTCCTGAGTCAGGAGCACCTGCTTGCTCACAGTTGCTATTAGTTTGAACTTTCATATTGCTAAAAAATTTCTTCCTTTTTTTCTCAAAGAAATGGTGTCTATCCCCTGACTGCATTCGCCCTCCCTCGTCCACAACCCACCAAGAAGAACCGCCCTCAGTCTCCTGAGATGGCAGAGTCTGTCAAGAGCGAGACACCAGAACCTTCTGATGTTGAGAGCAGACATATACAAGAAATGAACTGTAATGTCAAGTCTGGCCAGGATGATTTGTATCAGGTAGAGTAACTCTAGTACAATTTTCAATTTGTTGTATCAGGTGAAGAGAATATAGTGCTACATCAAGTTTGTTGTATCGGGTAGAGAAACAGTAGTACTACAGCCAGTTCTTTGTATCAGGTAGAGAGACAGTAGTACTACATCTAGTTTGTTGTATTGGGTAGAGTAACTGTTGTACTACCACCAGATTGTTGTATCAGGTAGAGTGGCTATAATACTACTTTGGGATTGCTGCATCAAGTAGAATGTCTGTATTACTTCTCCCAGATTCTTGCATTTGATGGGCTGACTATACCCAGTTTTTTTTTTTTTTTTATCAAGGACACTTGACTCTTGAAAGACAAATGTACATGTATATCCCTAGATCCAGACCTATGGAATTTGACTGCATAGTTTGTATAATTGATCATCTTGCACTTCCCAATGCAATGCCGTTAATCAATCTTTAGATAGAAGTTCTCAATGTTCTTCATATTAATGATCTGTTACTTAAAACATGTAAATAAGATTGGCCTTCCATAATTGCCCTTTTTTTTTGGTAGCTGGAGATTCATCTACGTATGGATGACAAAATGAGGAGAGAGCTAAGCTGTGAAATATCTAAAGGTAAGAGTTCCCTTTCTCCATACTTCCCTCTCCCACTCCCCACCCCTGTTCCTCCATCTTTCCCTAAAGGCATCGAATATTCCAGAGGTAAAAGATAGGCCCTCTGTGGGGAGTGAAAGAGATGTCTGTCCCAAGTCCTGTTCCCTTTGTGTGGAGACATAAGTGCTCATGATTTCATACAGTGTCATAATTGGATGAGACATTTTACATAGTTGCATTCAGTAATGTGGTTTACATGGGAGAAGAGCACCCACTTGGAGCATTTTGTGTTCTGGAGAAATTTTAACGTTAGACAATACCAGTGTAAAGAAACCAAATTGATATTTTCAGTGGTGATAATATATCTTACAATCACACATTCAAAAATTACAAAGGTATTCTTGGATGTTGGATTTACAGAGTAGTGAAAACTCAGAAAATGACATCAAAACAATAAGAAAGTTGCCTTTGTTCTCTGGAAGGTTTATCCAGAGGGATAGATGTATGTTAAATAATCCTCATGGTCTTAGATTTGAGCAGTGTGTTGCAATATAGAAGAAGATACAACAGAAACCGTTCCTTTGAATGTTACTACTTTCTGCTAGATCATCTGCTTTGTTCACCACTTAACGATTCATTGGTCATAAAAAGTTGTTAGGGACTTAACATAAAAGGTTCATGTCATTTGCTTGATTGTGAATGACATGTAAAAGTTTTGTCCATTGTTATAGCATCGCCAGTCTTTGCACTTGAATTTAGTTTCCAACATTTTGACACATTCTAACAGCTATCACAGAAGGAAACGTTCATGTTGTGTAACTTTTGGAACATCAGTATACCTTTGTGGAAATTGATGAAATTCCATAGTAAATCATAGCCTTATGACCATGCTAATCATAAGTATATAGCAAATGGTCTATGCATTATTCTTTTTCACCAGTTTATCTTGATCCCAAAGAAATAATCAGTCATTTTGGTTTGTAAGATTGTAAACCTGACTTAGCATCAAAGCCTTATTATGTGTTATCGGTATCATAGGGTATAAGCAGTGGTGAATCCTTGGATACCACTTGAAATGTGATGTATCACACAAAAGTAAAATCATACCCGCATGTGTTAAAACTCTGATAGCATAAATAAACATCACCACCTATCTCCTCCTAAATTGCACCTCCCTGATTTAAGCAAGCTGCTTTGTTTGGCTTGATATTGTCACTGACCTTGTTTAAATTTTTAAAACCCCAAATGTGTAAGTGATGTAAGAGATGTATGTGATTAAGTGATGTATGTTATTTAAGAAATGTAAGTGATGTATGTAAGGTATGTGATGTAAGTGATGCAAGAGATGTATGTGATGCATGTGATTTAAGAAATGTATGTTATGTAAGTGATGCAAGAGATGTATGTGATGTAAGTGATGCAAGAGATGTATGTGATGCATGTGATTTAAGAAATGTATGTTATGTAAGGGATGCAAGAGATGTATGTGATGTAAGTGATGCAAGAGATGTAAGTGATGCAAGAGATTTAGGTGATGTATGTGATGTAAGAAATGTATGTGATGCAAGATATGTATGTGATGCATGTAACGTATGTGATGTACGTGATGCAAGAGATATATGTGATGTATTTAATGTAAGTGATGCAAGAGGTGTATGTGATGTGTGTGATGTATGTGATGCAAGATATGTATGTGATGCATGTAACATATGTGATGTACGTAATGCCAGCCATGTATGTGAAGTATTTAATGTAAGTGATGCAAGAGGTGTATGTGATGTAAGTAATGTATCTGATGTACATGGTGTGAGAGATGTATGTGATGTACATCAGTAGCAACTTCTGATTGTAAGCAAATGAAAAGTAAGACTTGGTTTCTGCGTTTACATTAAATGTGTACACTCGATTGATTCTTTTAGATGATAAACCACAAGATCTGGCAGATGAACTGGTCGATTTTGGTTTTATCAATCAGGTAAGCTGAGATCGCTGGCTCTTGGTGAAGGTTCCAAAGGACTGTCTCCATAACTTCTAAACATCAGTGCAGTGTGTGTGGAGCCCACTTTGGTTTTGTTTTGTTTTTTTTCACATTCTAAGCTAATCAGATATTCTGATGAACCCTAACATGGATGATGTTAGTGTACTTTGTAGACATTCAATTGGTTTCATTGTCCCTTCTGTAAGGAATTATTCTCATTTTAAATTTTCATACAAATTGTGGGTTATTGCCAGAGTTAATTTCCTTATCATTTTGCTAAGTTCAGAGTTTTTTGCGATTGTTAATTGTGATATAAATGTGTGTCTTCAGAACTGACTGTATTGTGCTATTATTTTCAATGGCTCCACTGTTGTTAAAATATATTTTAGAAAAGGAAGTAAAACCTGGAAATTGAAAAATTAAAGGCAGTAATTCATCACCCCAAGTATATTTTTTTACTTGGGGATAGCAAAATTCTCAACTGGTTCTAGTCTTTGAATGACCGCAAATTCCAAAGAAGCCAGAGATGCAGAGTAGTTCATATTACACAGAGTACTCTGGGATCCATTATTTTGGTGACACATGTGGAGGTGTTTTAGACAGGCTGTGGGAGGAACTAGACGTAATTGGTTGCGAGAATTTAAACTGTCTGGTGTGATAAGTCTTTGAATTTAACCTTAATGAAGCTGATTTCTGGACTGTGTAAATTGATTGCTTGTACTTGAAGTACAACATGACTTTATTTTCGTTTTTTTTTCCCAACCCCCAATAGTATGTTTTGCAAACTATTTACATGAAACAAGTTTATTTGAAGCAAAGGGCCCAGAGATCCTACCCCTCATGCCCTTGGCAAAACAAAATCAAAGGAAATGGGAGAATAGAATTAAGAGGAAATGAAAAGAAGTGCAAAAGAATAAAACACTATTTAATGAATGTAAGAGTCATCACTAGTCATGTTATGTTTGAGTTTGTCATTGATACAATTTTATATTGATGCCATCTTATGTCATTTTTTTTTTGTGTTGCTGTTTCTTTTTCCTCAGAGTGATAGAGACCAGATTTCAAGCATGATAGAGGAGAGGCTGCATAACTTTCAATCTGGACAATTTCCAACCACAGCTGCAGCAGTTCGAGCCACATGACCAAGAACGTGGACCAAATTGGTCGATTTTTAAGAAGAAAGGTTTGGCATATACCCACGCGTTGCTCTTTGTCCAGCCCTTTGATGTTTATTCATCTGCCTTGCGTAGCAAACCGGGTGATGCACAGTACTTTAATATCTAACTTGCCTCTGTCGTCTGTAAAGGAGTAGAACTTTTTGTGCAACTCTTAACGGAGGTACTTAACACGTCACGTAATCACCCCAAACAAACGGAAGAACTTCAACGACCATTTCTCACATTGTCGTGGAGTGTGGTTGATTGGTGTGTTTTGTTGATGGTGAGCAAAGACCAAGACTATCGTTTCTCAGTTTCTATCCGATTGTGCGATAGGATGCCATGCGAAACAAAATGCACGAAAGGATGTCATGTGAAAGATATGTATGATAGGACGCTGTGTGAAACTGTCACAGGTTATAATTTCACATGAGTGAAAATTTAAATGTCCTGACAGTTGAAGTAGCTGACATTTTGCCATTTTTGAATGCATTTGGTCCTTGTTTTGCGTAGATCTATCCAAGGTTTCTGTGATGCGACATGGTTTGCAGTTCTTCAGGAGCTGTGTAGAATCTTCGTGTATCAGTCCTGTTGTATCAAATCACAAGATGCTGTTTGATTTTGTGTGTTACTGGCTAAAGTTCTGATAAGTTACCTTTTTAAATTCTTCCATCTTTGAAAGTTTCACTTTTTTTTTTACCCACTTCACGGCATTAGAAACATACCATATGTCAGTGCAAGCCTAAAGTCAGTCTATACACAATAACATCATCAACACTTGAAGGTAATAACCATTCTCAAACATGTTTTTACCTCTGGCTTTTTCTCTTCCACTGGAATTAAAAAATCCAGAAGTTCCAAAAATTGCACCCTTCTAAGTGAATTTCTGTTTGCTTGTTCAGATGCAAGCAAGTGAGGTAGGAACAATGGATTTGTTAGACAGAAAATGTATAATACAAATTAGTGGTCATTCTTTGTTAGCCCCAAAGGTCCCTACTTGTTGAAAAATATGGTCATCTTTGGGCAGAATTGTGACAGCTGTCTCCTGAACCTGTAAGCTTAACAAGTGGATGGATGTGTATATACTGCACTCATTCTTGTCTGGAAAAACACTGAAGTTGAAAGAAGTAACATCTCTCTTCTCACTGAATGGTACATATGAAATTGCTGAAATATTGGCATTGGGTGGAGTTTGCCTGTCTCTTCACTCATCACTCCGTCCAGGTTTAGACATACCCTAGCTTTATGCGAGCTGACAACATGTTATGGAGGACTCTGATTTCAAGCTTACAGCACTCCTAATGGGATGACTTGAAAAATCAAAACAATGTTCAAGTAGTTCAGTGGTTAGAGAAAAAGCAAAAAGAAAAAATTCCTTCCCAAGGTCTTTTCCGCATCCCTGATGAGATTCATCCCTGAACAGATTGTTGCCCTCTGTATTCCAGTGCCAGCTTTCTGCAGGATTTGTCTGAAGATACGCACTAAAGATATCACTTTAGCAATAATCGAAGGGTTGCCATATCTGAATTTGTTGTAGACATAGTGTAAAGGATACTAGTATACACAATGGCACATGACAACAGTAGACTGACATATCGTCACTGCTAATTACAAAAACCATGAAAAATCAGTAAACTTTAGCCTCAATGATGTATTGATGTCTTTGCTTGTGGTTTGTGATACAGGATGTTGCAGGGGAGGTGGGGGGGGGGGGGAGAATGGGGCGTGATTTAAATAGTCCTCACACGTTTTAGAACTCAACTTTAATCGTTTCGCACTGTGGCGGTGCACTGAGAAGTGAGTAGTCCTGGTGTATTGTTACTTGTTGATGTAATTTGGACTCCCTCAGTGCAGTTGTTTCTAGTTAATACCACATTCCAAAGTGGGATTGTAACAAGTAGTGATAACGATAAAGTAAATTTTAATTGTATATTCATTGCTATTGTGGAAACACAGTGTAATCTTCGATGCCTAGTCACTGATATCACCTGTAATTACTGTATCATCCTCGTTGACAAAAATGTTGCCAGTGTGTAGAGAACTAAGATGAGTATCGCTTTCTCCATAGCAACGACATTGGGCATGGCAGACGTGTGCCTGTGCTTAGCAATTGCCAACATTTTAATCACGATAGTAACTGGTTGCCGGATGTCACCTATGTGTTACTCTTGTATGAACATGTGCAGGACGATTAGTGAAATTCATTCAACCTGGGTACTCTGTTAACAAAAGCACTGTATGCCGCCTCGTTGCCGAGCAAAGGCATTCCACGTAAATCCGCCCATATTTTCTTTTCTCATTTTACCTGCTGAGAAATCTGTCTGGTACACAAATATGTCAGCTCCTGTGTCTTCCCATGACTAAACCAGAGAAGAAAGTTAAAAAAAAAACATGAAAAAAAGTTGTAACTTATTGCTCTGAATGCATCACATTGTTTGTATTTCAGTTTGTGGTTTTGGAAGAAATTGCAAGCAAGTGAGTAGTTTATTAGAATTAACAATTTCATGGCAATCCAAGGATTGTGAACATGGCTGTGGAAGAGGCGTGATAGGTAATAACCAGGTGCAGGGACCCCGTGAAAATATCAAGTAGTCAGATAATGCACAATTAGATATTTGCATAATTCTGTGAGTAATACATCAATGTCATATTCCCACGTGGATTTCAACAGTATCTGTGTGGGTAGAAGTTTGTGAAAACTTTTAAGAAAAATATGAAATTCCAGCTGGTATCAGGGTCTCATACCAATCTATTGCTACCAACTCGTTTATGTGTGAAGTATGCCTGTATCCTATTAAAACAACTCCCAAGTTTACTGAGGATTGTCACTTGTATGGAAACTGCTAATAGAACAGGAGGTACAATTCATTTGCAAATTCTCCTTCCAGCGCAGCAAATGGAAAACTTCTCAAGATTTTTTTCATAGGTCCATCATCAAGTGGTATTTCACTGCATGTTTATGATTTTGTTAAAAGCACCATTGATCATCACTGATCCACACTTTGAAATGGTCAATTTTTCTTGGAATTTAGCAAGACAATAGGCATTGAGGTTTGAAGGTAATAATCAGCAGGAATGCCTCAAAGTATGTCAGAGGTGTTCCATAAATTGGAAAGAATTTTGCAACCAAGAATTGGAAAGGTGTGAAACAAAATTTGTATCCTCCTTTGGATGTGAGGTAGAGGGGAAAATGCTTGGTAATCCCGATAAAAGAAGAATAGTTTGGTATCTGTAAAAAATTTTTGAAAGATGTTAACTACATAGGGTCTTTATGCTTTCTAAAAGTCATTTTCTGTGCTCACTAAAACTGATGAGTACCTGTGTTGCTCGAAACACTGGAAAAAAACAAAAACAACATGATGATTAAATTACAAATTTACACTGAAACATCAAGCCATTATAGGTTTGTTTGCACTTAACCAAATATACTTAAACTATATACATGGCAGTCTAATGTCCTTAACTGTGTCAGTAATTTTTTCTTACAGTTTTTTGCTTTTTTGCATTTTGCTATGAAAATAACTGAATTCCTGAAAATCCTGGAATGCCTGACCGTTGCAAAATTTCCTTAAAGCCGAAAATTTTGGACACAATACTAGGTACATGAAGTAGTATAGTATGCTCCAGAGTTAATTTGCAGTCGTATGACGAGCAGGTCTTCAGCCCATTCTGTCACATCAAGTTATTTTGACTCTAGTTTATCCTCCAGTGGTACAAACAATGATTATTACGCACATAGTTTAGTTAGAGGTGCCTCAGTTCCTTAAAGCAGCACCGTCGCTTGAAGTTCCCTGGTCAGTTTGTTGGATTAATGCAGTATGTTCCATAGGAGGTCAGCAGCAATTGTGACATAATCAAATCCTGTTTCCAACTGAATCAACAAACACTTAAATTATTCATTTATTCCATAAAACACTCTTTTTTTTAATCTTTCTGTTTGTTTTTATTTTCTACTCTTTTTTCTTTGTCACATATATACCTCATTTGTAAACATATTTGTCATAATTACCTTTCTTTGTTCTGGGAGATATTTTGAAAAGATGTTTTTTTTTCTTTCCTTTTTTCTCGGCCTTTGCTTGAAAGTATTTGTGCTTTGCATGTAGGATGACAGGTTCTACCTAATGCTGGATTTCTTTACAGTATGGTTTTGTATAAAGTAAGTCTAAAGGTGTATTGATGTGCAAGCAGCATTTCAGAGGTCTGTGGGATTTTGGTTGGATTTTAAACTAGATTGATCAGGGGTAATGTTGGTAATACTTTTAAGTTCTTGCTTTCAGAAGTGTGAGATTTTGTTAGAAAGGGGCTGGCATCTGAGAGAAAAGTGCAGTAGTTCTAAATCAGATGCAGTTTTGCAGTATCACCGTCCGTGTTAGCCTTATTGAGCTCTTTTGTAAAAATGTTGACATGTTTTGGAATTCCTAGCCGTTTAATAATTAAGTGTCCCAAGAAAAGGAAGTGATTAGGCCTTTCAATTGAATGTCATGGTATTTGAAATGTTTGCCTCTGTATTACGTATCAATTAATCATTAAATTGTTGGCTCATCGTCAGCACTGTTGAATAATGATCAGAAATCAGCATTAAGAAGTGACTAAATATTAATCCTTCCAGTGCTTCAATGTTGTTAGGTGTCTTGTCACACCAGTCCACAGCGTGAGATCCCATATAACACAAAATAGTACATCGTAACTGTAGATAATGGAAGAGTGTGTGTGTTGGTCAATCTGACGAGCCATCTAATAGTTTTTAGTGTTCAGTCGTATCATAGTGATGTAAACTGTTGTAGCTCTGCAGTGATGTACAGTATCATAAAATGTATGAGCATTGTCATTACATCACAGTGATGTGCATTATCATGTCATCGCAGTGATGTACATTATGACATCACAGTGATGTATGTTATTATGGTATTATGGTTGTGTACATTTTTGACATTACGGTGATGTATATCATTATGGCATCACAATGATGTGCATTATTATGGCATCACAGTGATGTACATTGTTATAGCATCACAGTGATGTACATTGTTACAGCATCAGGGATTTTCATTACCATTACATTACAGTGGTGTAAATGATGGCATTGCAGTGATGCCTGTCATGGCATCACATTGAAATACATAACTATGACATCTAATGGTTGTCATTACTACGGTATCAGTGATGTACAGTATTATAGGATTGTGTACAGTATCATTACATGACAGTGATGTAGTCATGGCATCACAGTGGTGTCTGCCATGGTATCACAGTGATGTACATTATTACAGTATCGATATCACAGTGATAAACATCATCATTACATTAAACTGATGTACATCATGGCATCACAGTGATGTATACATTATCTGCTGTAAAAGATTTCTTCTAAAGAACCATGGTAAATTTACAGCAAGAAAAAGTTGAAATTTCTGATGTGGTAATTGAAACTGTTGTCTGCTAGCAAAAAAATTAATGAAGAAAAAAGTATTGGAAAGACCTCCCCTTGTGAGCTGTACTGAAGAATGGAAGGAGAGTTCTCTGTGAAAGATTTGTCCTTGTGTATGCTTGTTTATTTGTTAAGGACTGCCTTGTATTGTGGACGTCACAGATAGAAAGAAGAATTGATCGAACGAATCTGGCTCGATCCTACAACATGGATCAGTGTAAATACCTCACCCTTCCTCACAATACTGACAACATAGCCCCCCTATGTATCAGGAATATGTCCAGGAAGCCATGGTTAAACCTTGAGAACTGTAAATGTAAGATTTAAAAGGCTGCAATGGTACGGTACAATTTGAATTCCTAGGTAAGTTAAACTACTTTATGGCAAGGAGAATGACTGTAAACAGCATGTGTGAAACAATAGAAAAGGCAGTTCAGAATAGTCATGGATACTACCATTAGTAATCACCCACAGATGTCCTTGGAGCATTTGAAGGGTAAAGGAGTCACCCCATCTTGGTATTGTTGGTCTAGGTTAAGCATTCCAGTATATGATGTGTCAAAGCAGAGGTCAAGCAGTTGTTTTCCTTGCCTTTTTTGTACTATTTTTCATCTTTATGTGACATTTTGCTCCCAGACGTACAGGTAGTCCTTTTACCAAAATAGACATCGCTTAGGAAAACTTCGTTAAAATCATATTTTGTCAAAACATTGCATGATTCTTGGTGGTATGGTTTGGTGGAAGACGTAAAGGTTATTGATGTAAATTTATTCCTATTTGGTATTGCTCTGTAAGTCTAGAAGGAACACATTTGTTCACTTAAATGGAAAAAGTGTAGGTTATAAAATGTGGCCTCTAAATGGACTATTTGTAGATTGAACTCTTGTATCTGTGCTGACATTATCAAATGGTTCTGTGAGGCCAGAATTGAAATACTTGATTTAGTAATAGTTTTCCACCCAGGCATTCACAAATTCCGAGATGTACTGTATAACACACACACTTTAGTAACACAAGCATAACACCATACAAGATACTCTTTTACATGCGTAGTGGGCTACATGGTTAGTTTGTCTTAGAGAGGATGCAATAAATTATAAGACATGGGTAGATCTCATCCACTATTTTTGTGTTTTCTCTGGGAACTTTGGCTAAAGTAACCTGTTTGATTCTAGTAGCATGTGTGTTTGCTTGTAGTATGTAAACTACGGCTTGATCAATGATCACACCCATTCTGTCCCTTTTTGCGTCTACAGTATTGCAACGTAAACTGGTCCTCGACTCTTCGAGACCGGCGGATATTTTTCTGTATCTGGGTAGTTCTGAATTAGATGTACATCGCTGGTAATAAAGGGGAATCATAAAATGGAATAGGGAGACAATAGCTCTTTGTTACGTGGTTATGAAAAGAGAATTAAAAATTGTTGACAAATGGCCTATACAGTTAAACAAGTGCAGACAATAATCAAAATGTTTGAAAGTCAGTGGGCCTGACTGATTGATCCAAGTAGATACATTTTCAAAGTTGAACTGACGATCTTTTTCAGTTAACTTTTATAAATGATTTTGCCAGGATGAAAATCACCAGGCTCACTTAACTTTTAGTGCAGTATATGGTTTGCTCCACATTGTTGTGGTGGTTAAATTCTCTCTGTTTGCCAGAAATTGTCATAAATTGTAAGAAGCATTTGCTTAAAATCATATTGTGTTTCTTTAAAAGTATAAATTTGAAGCCTTTTTAAATTTAATATTGAGTGTCTTCAGCCTAGTGATAAATGTAAAATCTCAAATTTTCTTTCAATTACCTTTAAAGTGCATTATTCCATTCTTAAATCCCTCTTTAAAAGTGTTACAAAACTAAATGGCTTTTCTTTTTTTTTTTTTTTGGTTTCTCACTTCTGTAATTGTTGTAAGATGTAACAAATATGTAATATAATAAACCCATGATAACAACCTCAATACAACAAGATGGAATGGCTTCTGTCCTTTTTTCTCTATTTAGAATTCTTTTTTTTAATTATTGAATTATAGGAAGTGCTAAAAACTGCCACTTCAGGTGACAAAAGACCCCACAAATGTCTTCTCCTTTTAATAAAGTATTGCTCAAATATATGCTCATTGCATGTAAATCCAGTGTAAGCCCCCCCCCCCCCCCCCATGTTGCTGCTCTAAGCTATTTGCTGAAGGTTTTGTACAGAAGAGGAAACCTGGACAACTGGCCGCAAAGGTTTGTTTTCAGAGACTTAGGCGTTTGGCTACCAACCTTGATGTGTTTGGTTACCAACCTAGCATGTCTTTGGGATTGTGTTTTGGTTTATTTAGCAAGATTTTGGATACTTTCTCACCAGGGCAAGTATGTCTATCATTCTGCCCTGGCTTTCCTCCACGATAGCTATTCGCAAACCTGCCCAGGCCATGAGATCAGCAATGGCAAGTTTGCATTAACGAAATTTAGCTCCTACAAGTGTGTGAATAATATTTTTCGTTCGTAGGTCCATGTCTTTGGAATGACATAGCTGTTTATACACAAGAAACTAATTCCTTTAATATATTCCATCAGTCTCTAAAGGCATTTCTCTACTTTTCCTCATTCTCTTACCGTTGTTAGGTGTAAAGCTCATTGATACCTCCGAGCACTTTATTTAAGAACTTTTCGCTGTCGTTGCAAAAATAGAATTTGCAAGTCGCTAGTTCACTGCAATCAGGTCAACAAAACCAGGGCTTGAAGAAGCAATTTGAACACCTTTAGAGGAAAATAAATCAGCTTTATTCATTGAAATAAGGACAAACTATAGTTGCAGGTACATTTTCACAAACTTTTATTTACAATTTCAACATCTGTTCTGTTTCATTCATTTTGTGCAGAACTAGACTTAATTACGTGCATGCACCTTGGCAATCAAGAAAAATTTTTAATGTACATCAGACAATTCAATTATGGTTATCTAGAGGATCGTAGTTGTTAGTATTAATTATGTAATACAAACTCCATTGTTTTCCAAGTACACTTGCAATGGCTAATTGGACACAATCAGACAGAGATATGAACACCAATTACTGCTCTTTTGTGGATAAGTTATCAGCTCAACACATATACTGCATTACCTTCTGCAGTTTTTGCTCAAAGTACCCCAAAAACATTGCTGGAATAAATCCATGTGAACAGGTTTTGTACCACCTGCACAATGTTATCTTTCTGTAGCACAACAGTCACCACTATACTCAAGCAGTGAGTACAAATTCATTCAGAGCAGTTACATTTCCATGTTTTCTGTCCCCACAGTTGTAACCATACACCCCTCATCCCTGCCCCTTCAATGTGAGTGCTCACGACGCAGCTTACTCTGTAATGAAAGTAAATCTATCATGCATCATTCATTCCAGGCTGATATCACACGATATCTTTTTGGGATGCAATCCATACCACTATGGACTGAGGAAAACACTACGTTTACACCTAGACTACCTTTCAGTTTTCTGTTTCGTAAATACCCTCCCATCAAGGCCCACAAAACGGTATAGACTCCCAAGATACAGAGATAAGTCCTTTCCGACATTTCTTAATACAAAGAACAGCGAAAATATTATGTCTTTATCATTATTCCTTTATTATTAATTTTCATTCAACATTTAGGTGAAGCAACAAAGGACCATTTCAAAGCAAGGAATGTGTAATGAGATCAGTCCTTTAAAAACTAAATGTATTTTTCAAATTCACTAAATTTATGCCAGTAGCTGCGACTGTGCGGTATATATTTCACGATCGGTCTTGAAGGTGGCGAGGTTCTTCTGGGTGGCTGTTACCGGGGGTGTCGTCAACTTGTTGCGGACGTTCACGCATTTGTTGTCCAAGGCCAGTGAGTTATTCTTCAGTGCTAGATCTTGTTTGATCTTGTGAAGCTGCTTCTCCAGGGCATCGCGGTTATTACTGAAGTGGAAACGAGGAAAGAGTTTGGCAAATGAATGAAGTGCGCTTCAAAATGATAAAATTGTGAGTGTTGAAGTTAATAAATTTGAAGGGCTGTAGTTAACAGCTGCATATAAAATCCTGTGCTCGGAGCAAAGTTAGTATACAAGTGTACAGAGTGATTTGGGTTCAACATCTCCCATTCACCCTGGCTTTAAATTAGTAAAATTCAGATGCACATACCCAAAAAGCAGCATGCTTTGGGTATAAATTTTTCTGATCATATAATCATGTTTTGAAAGTTGCCTCAGCCTCTAAAAGGTAGCCTACACTGCTTCTCACTTCCTTAAATAGAATTTACATCCGAGCTTAGGTAATTAGAGAAGGATAGGATGCATAGCATAGGTAACAGGATAGGATGCATAGCATAGGTAACAGGATAGGATGCATAGTATAGGTAACAGGATAGGATGAATAGCATAGGTAACAGGACAGGATGAATAGCATAGTTAACAGGATAGGATGCATAGCATAGGTAACAGGATAGGATGAATAGCATAGGTAACAGGACAGGATGCATAGCATAGGTAACAGGATAGGATGCATAGCATAGGTAACAGGATAGGATGCATAGCATAGGTAACAGGATAGGATGAATAGCATAGGTAACAGGACAGGATGAATAGCATAGTTAACAGGATAGGATGCATAGCATAGGTAACAGGATAGGATGAATAGCATAGGTAACAGGACAGGATGAATAGCATAGTTAACAGGATAGGATGCATAGTTTTATGAACAGTGAAGTTTGTTCTTCCCCGCAATACGCATGAACCCTAACTCCACATCAGTGACTGACCGTAGAGATGCTTTTATTGTGTAATGTGCAAACTTAGGGAACCAAATGCAGTGAAACATCAAACTCTGCAATAATGATGAACTGTAACATGCTTCATTGATGACTCATATTAAGGCACTTTGGTTTTGATTCAAGATTAATTGGATCCAACAGACATTTTGGAAATTTCTGAGTGAACCTGGTCTCGAGTCAACCAGTATGTCACTTGACTGGAGATGTAACTACGTTGATAACGAGCGTGTCCGGTCAGTCAAGCCAATACAAGGTTTCAAAACCTTTTAGAATGCTGTTGCACTTTGACCCTAAGGCATCAAAATGAAGATCACTATCAAAAGACACTTACTGTGCTTCCTGGAGTTTGCCCTTCAGAGCCTTGATAGTATCCTCTATTTCGTGAACTTCTCCAACCAGACCGTACTGTGCATTGTCCCTGCAGAGTTCGGTGTTGGGCCTGTAAGTTCGGTTCTCTAGACGAGTCATGGCCAATTGCAGCGGCTTCTCCTTGTCCCTGATGGCCTGTTCTAGCTCGCGAATGTTTCTCTCCTGCTTGGCAATTTCCTCTTCCGTCTGAAAGCAGACAAATCATTGTATTGTCATTCAAATTTCAAAACTAGAGGATACTTTTAGAAGTTGTCTATATTGTGCTATTCAAAACACTAACATACATGGCACATGAAACGGTTTTTCCCTCTCAGTTTCATGAGTGGAGGCTCCTGTGATATACTGAAATAAAACTGAAGAAATTACTGAACAATATTTACATATAACTGTAATTTCCCATCCACCTTTTTTACACCCCAGTTTAGATTCAACAATCAAGCAAACTTACATTTCTTGCACTATGGACAAGGGAGTATCTTATTTGGTTTCCAAAAAAAAAAAAAACATTCAATGATTCTGAAATTTATGCCTTCGTGCAACAAAGACAATCTCAGAGAATAAAGCTTACATTCTGTTTCTGCCATTCATCTTCATCCTTTGCCCTCTCCATCTCGTGGATTCTCTTCCTGAGAGCAAACTCAGTGGCCTGTCTCTGGGCTTCGAGATCGTTGTCTGTCTGGGCCACTGTGCTATGGATGGCTTCCCTCAGCCTCTGGGACGCCCTCATCTCAGCATCGGCTCGGTCTTTGTTGTAACGGCTGAAGTCCTCCCATGTCTGTGGTGTCACACTCCTGGAGGGGTTACAAAACATCAGTGTACATGACTTGGAAATTGACAGAGTTCAAAAGACGAGGTGCTGGACAAAGAATTTGGTCGAGTAGCATGATCAAAACTAGGAGAATATTAAACTTAAAAGTTCAGTTCCAATAAATTCAAGATGTTATCAGTTTCGTAGGAAGGTTGCTGTCTCATGCATGCTTGCTTACAAGTTCAACTTGGTGCTAATTCATCTTGTTGTCTTGATGTCCAAGAGAAAACTAAAATACAAAGTGAGGTTTTCCATTTCAAATTTAAGCCAATTCAGTCAATTTGTAGGTCATTGTATCATGAACACAATACTTGCAGTGTGTTGTTTCAAACACAAATCCAATTTCAAATTTCATCATATCGTATAAAGTATTCTTCATGAAATATCACACTATCTGGTTTGGTTCTCATTTGATCAACCTTGCAGAGAATGGTTGTTCTCTTAAACATTTTAAATGTTTGGAACACTGGTAAAACAGCAAGATTTCATTACTGCATTTACATAATGTTTTGTTGCTGAATTTCAAAGTCATTCACCATTCTGTGTGCATGGGTCCAAACAGAACAGCTAGTGCACACTACCCACTACTATTTAACACAGTTGACACATTTTACATCCACAATAAAGATCACATTACAAGGAATCAAGATTAATTAAATAACTAAATGTAAAAGATGAGTTTTTACACTATTTTCCAAAAATTAAAAGTGCACCTTCAGAATAAAGCAAGCTGTATTGTGCACTTACTTTCTGTGTACTTTTGGAGAACTATCTTTCCCATAGTTATTACTCTTGGTATATTGACAACAATTTATCCCAATCACCAAAGATGCACTTCTATGTATTTTATTATAGTATATTATACATTTCTTGATAATCCCTTGATAACGTTGAGTTACAACAAGTTTCGTCTTACCCTTTGGGGGTTCTGGTAGAGTTAGGCTGTCTGCAAATGTCGGGTGAATCGATGCTTAATTCTTTACAGTAACTGTCTATTCCCTTAGCTTCTGTTTTATCCCTAAGATCTGCAGCCAGTTGTTGTCTGGCTTCCCTGAGGAGGCAAAGTTGTTCAAATGCTGAGCTGACTTTATCCTGGAGAGCAGCCTTGATTCCTTCAATTACATCCACTTCCTGTGAAAAAAACAGAATGAATGGATATGTGAGTACAAATCCCAAGGGAAAAATGTTACTCACCAGTTATTTGAAACCAATCAAGCCACTTACAACTTGATGTGTATAAAACACTAAACTGAAATCAGAAATTTATCAGGACTGCTGTTGTCTAATAATTCCCTTCGCCAGGTACCATTGTGCAGACAGACTTTAGAGCATTAACATTGAGGCAGCATATTTACCAAGGACATTGAAAAGAACAAGTACCAGCATGTAATCAGAATTTGTTTTAACTTGTGATTGCCATTATAAATTTCAAAGTATTACGGCATATGAGCATATTTTTTATGACGGTTAGTGAGGAAACAGTTCCTGAACGAAAAAGCTCTAAACTGCTGAAGGTTGAAAGTGCACCATTATTGTGGAAGTAGATTTGGAATACACACATGTAATAAAGGAACCATCTCAGATGGATTACTTTTCACATGAATGGGAGCCGGGTGTCCACTTAGTTGAGACTCAATAAGTAATAGTTATTCTGCTCGAAGATCAATCAAATATTACTCTACAAGTATGATAGGTACTTGAGATAACAATTTCATCTTAAGTCTACAATTTAAGGCATTAACATATTCTTCAACATATAAGTTGTGTGTGGCCTACCTTCTGAAGTTCAGAACTGGCTAGGTCGTCTACGACATCAATTTCTCTCCTGCCGTCTCTGAGAGTTAGACATTCAGATGCTACATCCAGTGGAAGAGCTTTGGCCTCTAAAGCACGTTCTGCCATGTCCTTGTCTCTCTCTAAGTCAGCAATTTCTTGATCTGTGTCTCTGAGTGTCTTCTCCAGTATCTCCCTCCATTTCTCAATGTCATCGATTCTGTTTGATAATCTTGTAGTATTGTCATGAATGCCCCATGCAGTTTTGTTGTAGGTCTCGTTCCTCAGCTGACTGGAGTCCTGACGATTGTTGTGAGAGTTATCCCTCAGCCTCTCTGCATTTGATGCGAGGAGGTGATTGTTGGTGTGCCAATCAGAAGGGGCAAAGTGGGTGACGGGCTTACTAGCGACTGATGCGTAGATAGACATGTTGATCAAGCTATTGGTATGAGCAAACAAAGAACAACACTCAAACATTTCGAAAAAAAAATTCTGCAGGAATAACTCAATGGGGGTTAATGCCAAAATAATGGATAGTCAACTTGCAGTGACTAAAAGCAGTCAGAAAACATGAACAGTTCAAAGGTGTAATGTGCTACCAGCCCAAGTATAACTCATACAAGCTGGCAATGTTGAATTTTTCAAAGTCTGATAGTAGAAGCATGGCAAAATTTAAATTTTGTAGGACATTACACAGAATGCCTCCTGACCATACTGTAGGACCACCTCAGATTGTTACGTGTTTGTCCCAGACAACTCTGATAGCAGGTCTGTAGTACTAGTAGGCCTCTGAGGATTTATTTTTTCAATCCCCTTTGGAATACCAAAACATTTCAGCCATCAAATTGCCTTGCCTAGCACACTAAGTTCCTACAATAGGTCCAACCAACTTAGACCTGACAATCACTAGGCCAAGAGAATTAAAGTCGTATTAGATTGCATTTAAGAAATAATGAAAACACTTGTGTAATGTGATAATGGGGACTAATTTCATTGTGAAACAATGGAATGAAGGAATACTTTAGTTTTCAAAACTTGTGTAGCAGATTTTAGGGTTTCTTAGGTATTTTGATGCAAAATGTGTAAAAGCCCTCATGATGCATGCATAAAACAGCTACTGTAGACAATAATCCATTTGTGTAGCGATTTGATCATTCTGTGTACTAAAATAAAATGCAATGATAGATGTATTATTCCATGAATGATATTGTAAAATGCTGTTGAACGAAATAGGCTTACATGATTTTGAAACTAGATTCACTACATGCATATGTTTTTTTCAACAAAGAATTGAATTTTTCATAAACAATGAAAATTCTGAGTGGCAGCTTTTGGACTTTGCAGGCAGGAGCACAAATCTATGACTTTCATTCTCTAGACCTAGTCTTTTTTTCCAGTGGCAGTGACTCATTGTCCCAGACCATTCAACAACAGTTCAAACAAACGGCCCCTGTCTGTGTATGCTGTTTAATACTCTGCATCCTTCAAATTTGCTGTCAATCAAAGAACAGAACAAATTGAGAATTTTTCTTATGCAAAACCATAAATGTAGTTTGGGGTGATGAGTGATTGCCTTAAGTTGATAAGGTCTCTTCACTGCATCCCATTCCCACATATGCAACCCTAGGCCCACTGGAGGCTAAGTAAATCCTGCTAGGATCTACACATCATACATTCTTTTGTAAAAACTTGGCTATTCGAGGATAGCGATAGCCTCGCTACAGTTTGCTTGTAAGTACTACTAGTGCAGTAGCAGAAACACCAACAGTTTTTTCTTTTGTTTTAGGCCTAGGCCTAATTGTAATGTAAAAAACATTTCTTTACCAAAATTGTGCCACTATGGGTTGAGAAAATTGAGGTGTGGACTACAAGTAGCCTGTAGTACATGATTTATGGAGACTGCTGTTTGAGTTTTCCTGAATTCAGCTGGGCCAAATTTACACTGATTAAAATGGGTACATGCACACTTTGGTAAATTAATGTCGTCAGTAACCAAATATACTAGACTAGCAGTGAGATCTAACTACTGCTAAGTCCAAGTTAGCACTTAGTAATTAGTTAAGTAACTAAGAAGCAAGAGCTACCCTATGCCTAAGGCACTAAGTTAGACGTACTTGGGACAGGTTACAGGGTTACGTTATGTGAAACCTACCTAAGTTAGCAGGTTAGGCTAGGCCTAGACTAAGTTAGAGTTAATTATTCACACATTTTAACATTTTCAAGAAAGCCGGAAACTCGGCCATCCGTGGTGTTGACTGTTGAGTTTCAACTCACTTTTAACCCAGATGTGTGCAATTCGCTGCGACTTTTTCTGTTACAAATCTTGCCTGTGATACCGATACGAGTGCAGTGAACATACGCTGGTGACTGTGGCTGGACAGCTGATCCCAAACTACTGAACAACAGAACTGTTTACCATGCCATATCATATGTCACGCATGCATGTACTGACCCATCAATGTTTCATTGTATCTACAGCAACAACAACTCATCGACTGGGTGAATACGTACACAACAACGCGTCAGCTCTGTTGCTATGACAATTCGTATACTTGTCAATTCAGTCGTTTTGTAATGTAACACATTCCGAGGATCGGATCGGACTGACTAATGTATTATACAACCCCTTCACACTGTGCTTTGAGCAAATTACAGTACAGAGAATACAGACCTAAATAGGCCTACTAGTACTAGTTACTAAAGCGAACGGTGAAGAAGAGCGCCCAAGGGTGGCTAAAATTCTAATGATTTATTGACCTCTTGTGGAACCCCTATACCGTAAGCGCACACGTGTTGAATTTCACTAGCATATTATTGTGTTTGATATAGGCTACGAACATTCTTAGCTGTTGCCAATCCTCTTTTTCGCAGAACAGGGTCATGTATCATGGTAGTATGCTCGAGTAAGTCTTGAACAGTAGGGCTTTAGGCCTAACAGTCATTTCAGGACTTTTAAATGTTATGTATTAACTCACTTCGGTACAACTGCAGAATACAAGGCCTCTCCAAGACATGACTAAGACTCCAGAGGCACAGTCGTAGTCACAGTGAATCGTATATGTATATTTTGTAGACGAATGACCACCGGGACTGCGATTGCTCCTCCACACCACACTGGAGGCCCGGTGAACTTAAACTATTTTGAGCAAAAGTATAGGCCCATCCCAGTCACATGTTGAGTCGTTCTCAAAATGGCCACTCCTTGTTAGCTACCACTGCGACTGCACCTCCACTCAGATTGTAGAATCAGTGGACTTAGACTAATATTTTCAACAAAGTATTCGATCCTCTACCACTGCGACTGCGCCTCCACTCAGATGATAGAATCAGTGGACTTAGAATGTTGTTAGCTACCACTGGGACTGCAACTTCACCTCCACTCAGATGATAGAATCAGTGGACTTAGAATTTTGTTAGCTACCATTGGGACTACGACTGCCCCTCCACTCAGACTGTAGAATCAGTGGACTTATGTTGTTTTCAACAAAATACTCGATCAGCCACCACTGGGACTGTGACTGCACCTCCACTCTGGATGGGACGTTGTATTCTGCAGTTACTCCCTTACTTCATAAGTGAACATCCATGTCATGCTTTTTGTCAATAGAAAGTAGGATGCAAGCAATGATGCAATGGGGGTAGTGAATTCTAACATGCCCTGTGTCATTGGTCTAATTGATACAACAGGGCTGCATTTATGGCATCATTCAGCCTTAGGTCTTATGAAGTAGGGGGCTTTTGCCCATAACATAAGCTTGTATTACATAACTTGCTTAGCTAAGAGTACAAAAAGACCTCAGTTTACAACTTACTTTTTTTTTTCATACAAGGCTTACATTAGGGTTTTAGCCAGCTATTTTCAAACTGCACAAATCAGCTGCACTGGCATTGTTGGCATCGTGATCATCACTTCCGCATGGAGTAAAGTGTCCCGATAATAATGCCAATGGGTACCCAATTGTTGGAACTTCGATCCAGGGACAATACCTTAGCATTGATAAAAGGTCCATCTAGCAAAGCTCCTGGAATCTCAGCAAATAGTGATGTAGGCCCAAAGTTTCATCAGTTTTGTTTGTAATCGTTTGTATGGAATCTTCATTGCAATGTTCAGTAGAATTAGGGAGATCTTTTTTACTATAGAATCCTGTTCTCAAACTTTGTCAGGCATCCTGTTTTTCAAATTTATGCACTCTCGATTTTCAAACTGCATGGGTACAGAGAAAAAACGTGGAATTCAAACTGCATGGGCACCACCCAGATAAAATGCCCTGACCCCAGAACCGTGCCGCCCTATTCAGTTCTGTTGAGTTGAGGAGGCTGATGTGATCAAGTTATCTACATTAAAGACTGAGGAACAATTGAAAATTTTATATGCCACAAAGGCTCTCATTTTCTTTTAAAAAAAAATATAAAATTGAAACACACTATTCAAGTGACAATATAGGCCTGGCACTGTGCAACAATCCTCATCATTAGTTTTGCATTTTCATAAAACTGTTTAAGCCACATCTCGAAAACAGTTGTAGGTATAGCAAAAGTCCAACAAATTCTAGATCGCTTGTCACTTGATCTGTAACTGCCAAGTTGTACATTTAAGCCCAGTGTACTTAGGGAAGACACAGAAACAGCTGCTTGACCAAACTGCACACTTCATTGTCTGGATATTTATTGACAAAATGTCTTGGAGGAGAGACTCTGTACTAAAGAGATGTTTCATTATATCACTGACAGAGCTGTTACTGGGAAAGAAATTAATAATGGCCATGTTGTTTTGTCTGCAGGTACTGTAATGTCTCATGGACATTCTCATGGGCCATGTTCTGGCCATGCACATCAACATGAAGACCCAGAGAGGGGTGCCATGTTTTCCCTTTACACGAAAATTGATATCAGTAATGTGGAGTGTTTGAATGAGAAGGTCGACGGATCTGGGAAAGACGTTTTCAAACCCTGGGAGGACAGACTCAGTATTGATAAGGTGATTTTATTAATAGAATGATCAATACAAAGCGTTTGATGGTGACAGTCTCAATTTCATTTACATCTTTTGAAACTGTCTATGTATGACATCCTCAGGAAATTTAGAAATGTTGTGTACTTCAATAAACAAGAATTACATAAAGTAAGAGTGTTCAAGTTTATAGGAAGCTTTTAAGGTTTGCTTAAAGAGAAAGCTGATCACCCTGGACAGTTTCACTGATTTCAGCCCTCGAGATCAAAGGTCCATGAGACCGAAGGTCCGCAAAAGGGAAGGCCCACGAGACAGACATGAAACACCCACACTCAAAACCAGGAACTACAATGAATCGCGGAGAGCTGTTTATGCCAAACTACAGATGAACTACACCAGGGGTGGGTATTGGACATCTTCCAGAAGACCATTATATGACCTAGCATTATTGAAAACACTGTATGCACGGATGGTCAATGATGATCGCAAAAACTAAAAGAAAAAAAAGAGGAAAAATAAAAACAGAGTGTATTCGCATGAGAGTGAGCATTTAGCCTTGAAAAATTTGTCAAAATAAAAGTACTACGATTACTTTCATATTCAATCAACATCCTAGGTTCTATTTCAAAAGGTAATCTGCAACATTGACCAATTACACCCCAGGGCAAAGCACTGTGTGAAAGGAAGGAAAAAAAGTCTACCGCTAGCATTACTTTAAGTTGAGCCAGTCAGTAATAGCGTTTTTCTTTTTTTCCTCTGTCTCGTGAACTCTTTTTGATTTTCGATCTCTTGAACTTTTGATCTTGTGAGCCTTTTCAGATTTCTGTCTCGCAAACGGCAAACCTTCAGTCTGGTGAACCCTTTTTGATTTTTGGTCTCGTGAACCTTTGGTCTTGTGAACCTTCAGTCTCGTGGGATGCCTCCGTTTCACTTCTCCCAACCACTTACGTCTATTTCTTCGAGACAGCATGTCTAAAATTCCTCCACATGTGTAATCAGAACTATGAGTCCCTGTGTACACTTTGTAATATGAGCTACTCTTTCGAATTTGCCGCCAATCAAAGAGTATATCCAGGTGAGAATTCTGCCATTCAGAAGCCAAAAAAAAATAGCTTGGGGTGATGAGTTACTGCCTTTAAACAGTAAGTGCTCAAAATAATGCTGGTTTATTATTTTTCATATAAAGAAAATAGTGCGCAATTCCATTCAGCGAAGCTCCAGCTGAATTGACTGTAGGTCTGTGTTTAGTTACAGTTGCATTGTCCAGAATTACTTTTAACATTGATGCTACAACACAATTGGATATTTCAAAACCCACTGCACATCCCTTGTCCCACATTTAGTAACCACTCAAAAAAAAAAAAAAACAATGCATTTGCAATCAATGATAAAAAGGTTTGACACGCTCTATATCAAGCATCCACTTGAGCACTGGTTTTTTAACATGGCTCACAACCTGTTCTGTATACCTTTTTTGACACAAAGACCTCTTACCACTTAGTTTATGAAGGCTTACAGTGCGAAGCAGTTGTGCTTGCAGATTCTAGAGTTCCAGAGTTCATTAAAACTATGGCTTATCAATTGAATGACCACTAACCTTTCCTAGCTGTAGTGTGATGTAAGATTTACCAATGCAGTACACTACTGTAGGTTCAACATTGAAAGGTACCAGTATAAATTAGTGTTATCAATTCCTAAAACTCATACTCAGTAATTTTTTCTCACAGCATCTGTTACCTGAACAAATGGTGACCTTATTGTTAACACTGGTATTTCTTCAGTAACATACATGTGTATGGAGGAATCTTACTAGTACATTACATGCACTTGTCTACACCTTCTTTTGGTGATCTGTGTTTACCTGGATATGACATTTGCCATATGCCACGCCCAGACAGGCCTGGTGTAGGTGTTGCTCTCTTATACAAGGATATTATAAAACGTGGACCTGAATCATCATACAATGGTTCAACCTTTGAAAGTCTATGTTGTGAATTAACTGTAAATGGGACTTTCTCACCGATTAAACTTGTTATAATATACAGACCTCCATATAGTCCTTTGAACCGCACAACCCCCAACATGTTCCTGGATGAATTTTCTAACTACCTTTCTCTACTTTCTACGTCTGTGTGTAAGCTGTTAGTTGTTGGGGATTTCAACTTTCACTGGGATTCTGACAGTGACCCAGACTCCACACGCCTCAAGGATTTGTTTGAAACACTGAATATATCGCAGTATGTCAAAGAGTCTACTCATGTCAATGGCCATATTCTGGATTTAGTATGTGCGCGTTCTTCTGACAATGTTGTTGATTCTGTAAATGTTGCATGTTTTTTAACCGATCATGCAGCCGTACACTGTTCTTTGAACCTTTGCAAGCCTCAGACTAGGAAGCAGTGTATTTCTTATTGTAAATATGCCTCTATGAGCCACGATGCTTTTGCAAATGATCTTTCTCAATCTGAACTTGTAACTAATCCATCCGACGACTTACAAATTATTGTCGATCAGTATGACTCTACCCTCAGAACCATTCTCGACTTTCATGCTCCCCTGAAAAACTGCACTAAGACCATTTGTCCAGCTAATCCTTGGTTCTCTCCGGAGATTGCAAATGCTAAGAAACTTCGAAAGAGACTTGAAAGACTTTGGAGAAGATCTAAGCTTGTAGTTGATAGACAGAGATTCTGTGCTCAGCGTCGTCGTGTTGTGAATATGATAAATGAGGCTAAGGCAGCCTATTATAAGAACAAAATATCTGGTTGTGACAATCAAAGGGATTTGTTCAAAATTGTTGAATCCTTGCTCCATAATAAAGGAAAACCCAAATTACCAACACATAGTAGTGCGAATGAATTGTCAGAGAATTTTAGCGACTACTTCATCTCGAAAATTCGCAAATTGCATACCGAACTGGATGCACCAGATTCTTCTTTTAATAATTTGGTGGACACTGAAAATCCTTTCTCAGATGTCACTTCGCTCGAGACATTTGCTCTTGCCTCCGACGAAGAAATCTCAAAATTTGTCTCATCATCACCTTCCAAATCTTGTGAAATCGACCCCATTCCTACTTGGTTACTGAAGAAACATCTCAGCCTGATTGTTCCTGTCATTTCCAAGATTGTTAACCTCTCACTGAGCACCATGACCTTTCCTAGACCCTACAAAAATGCTCATGTTACTCCACTTTTGAAGAAAGCAACCTTGGACCCGGAAAGTCTTAAAAACTTCCGCCCTGTTTCTAACCTCTCCTTTGTGTCTAAGATCATCGAAAAGGTTGTAGCCTCTCGCCTTCATGAGCATTTGTCTCAAAATATGTTACATGAGCCATTTCAGTCTGCATATAGACAACATCATGGAACTGAGACTGCCTTACTACGAGTGAAAAATGACACCCTTCGAGCCATCGACAGCAAATATGGTGTGTTCTTAGTACTCCTTGATCTATCTGCTGCCTTTGACACAATAGATCATGGAATCGTTCTTTCTCGGCTTCGTTCTATTGGTATCAAAGGTACAGCTCTAGACTGGATTAGATCCTACATAAGTGACAGAACTCAGGCCGTAAATATCAACGGCACATTATCATCTAATGTTCATCTTCCATTTGGTGTACCGCAGGGTTCGATTCTTGGTCCCATATTCTTCACCATCTACTCTAGACCAGTCATTACTATCGCTCAGAAACACGGGCTTAATGTACATTTATACGCTGACGATACTCAATTATATCTTTCCTTTAAATTAGATGATCCTCGTGCTGAACATTCCGCCCACCATTGCATTGAAAATTGTGTGTCTGACATAAAATCTTGGATGACTTCAAATAAACTGAAGCTGAATGATGAGAAAACAGAATTTATTGTTGTCACGTCTAGACATAATCAAGCCAAAATACAAACCCAACAGATGCACATTGGTGACTCCATTATTCAACCTTCCATTGCTGCTCGCAATCTTGGTGTAATCTTTGACAATACCTTGTCCATGGAAAATCATGTTAAGAAGCTCTGTCAAACTGCTTTCTTTCATATCAGGAACATAAATAGTATTCGCAGGTGTTACCCGATGATTCAGCGGCCTTAATTGTTCATGCCCTCATAACATCCAGGCTTGACAATGGTAACTCCCTGTTGTACGGTATTTCCGACAAGTTGATAAGAAAGCTTCAGTGTGTTCAGAATGCAGCGGCCCGGATTTTAACACACGCTGGAAAACACGATCATATTACCCCCATCTTGAGACTTCTTCACTGGCTTCCAATCCGGCTTCGTATTGACTTTAAAATAATTTTACTCACTTGGAAAGCGTTAAATGGCAAAACACCGGGTTATCTAGCAGAACTCCTCAAACCATATTCCTCAGGTCGTAATTTAAGATTGGCAGGAAAAAATCTTCTAGCCATCCCAAGAACTTCAGCAGCTGCTGGCGATAAGGCCTTTTCTGTTGCTGCTCCTAAACTCTGGAACTCTCTTCCATTGGACATTCGCAGTTGCACTTCTTTACATACCTTCAAGAATTATCTTAAAACCTATTTGTTCTCTATTGCTTTCAATTAATCTTTTCTTACTGGTGTTTTTCCTATATATATATTCATGTTCTTTGTGTTGATCCGTACCTTACCTTTTTCCGCCTCGGAATATGTTACATAGATAGATGGCGCTTTATAAATGCACAATTGTTATTATTATTATTAATAGGACCACCTATTTTCCATGAGGAAAAGAAGGAAATTCCATTTTGAACAATTTGCTGTGTATGGTGAGGTGAAATTTCTGTTTACACAGAGGTTGTGTTGTTTTTCACTTTATGAAAGAATCGGGTGGTAATTTTGGATCTGGGTAATAAAATGCCATTTGGGTACCCGGGTTACCCATGAAAACACTTGTATGAATACTTAGATATTATGTAGAGATAGGACTTGGTAACAATCAAACAAAGAAATTGTGATGAATGGTTCAAGCTTCCCCTTGATGGCAACTTGATGTTCTGTTATATATCAACAAGTCAGGGGTATGGAAATGTACTCACATAAAATGCTTCTCTCCATGTATTTCCAAAATCACTTGTAGGATCAAACAGATCCCAAGTGTCTGCTTAACTAACTTCCTCCAGTGCACACTCCCTGCAGAAATACACAAATCTTTTCAACAAACTACAATATTGTAAAAAATGGAAACAGATTAAGAATAGTTTGATTTTATCTATTCATTATACACAAAGATCAATATGAAATTGATGTAAAATTCAAAATGGATGAAGGAAAAATATCACAGTTGAATAAATATTTACATTCTGCAACTTGTTATTTTGCCCAGTTCGTGGAAAGCGATGACGATGAAGAACTACTATTCAATATTCCGTGAGTATCCACACCAATCTTTGTCGAGAGTGTTATTGAAGCAATTACTACTGGTTTGCTGTTTGTGTCAATGTATCATTATATCGCACAAAATTCACGATGGGTATGGACCAAGTAAAGGTACATACCATTAAGAGTACCATTTTGTTACTTGAAGATGGTCTTCTAATGTCCAAGAATTTGCCTAACAAATGATGACTACTATACCTTTCGATCCTCATGGAGAAACCAGATTAAATGTCTCAGGTTTTGCAAGTGAGTGTTGTTTACTGAGACAGAATTTCAGTTTTACCTGCTAGACATTTTTGTACCATCAATATTATACAAAGAGAAAACAGGACTAGGCAAACTATGATATAGGAAAAAAAAATATTGAACACCGACTACTGATACCCAATCCAAAATGTTAAAATGTGTAAAAACCAGAACTGTGGAAAATAAGACACAACATCAGTCTCTGCATGATGTGCTTAATTCTGTAAAGGTTTACCTGGAAAGTTTTCCATGAACCTGTATCTTACTTAAACTGAGACAGTAGTTCATCCACATGCATTTACAGTATATTGGGTTAACTTGAGTACATAAACAGATGTGGGTAGTGAAAAGAGTATCAATTTGGTTGCAGCTTTGGTAACTTTTAAGGTTACTTTTTGCATTGTTTTGCAATGTCATGTTTATTTTGCAATCCATTCGGAAATACCATTGCAAATGAGAGGGCAACAATTTGCAGAGGAAAATTTATGTTTTATCTCATTTTCTTCCAGTAAAAAGGTTTCTCATCACCTAATTTTTAATTTGACCTTATTACCTACTTAGGTTACAAAAATTTCTTTCTCATTGTCATGTAAAATACTGTATTGTTTAATATCTGAACTTCACTGCAAATTTAATCCTGCTTTATGTTATACAGTAACACCGAGGAATGTGCAAGTCCATGTTGTTATCTTGCTGTTGCTGAATATGATCGACCTTCCTAATGCACTAACCCTCCCCTACTCATCTTTGTCCCTCCTGTTTGTGGATAATGACCACCTAAAACACAAAACATGCAAGATATACAGACATTGTTTCCTCATCAAAAACAAAAGCTGACCAACATTACAATCGGTATGTTGATGATTCCTTCACCAAGCATCCCCTGTATCTCCATACTGTTGTCTCAGCCATTATCCTCACCTTCGTTGCTACCAGCTACGTTGCTGTTAGGCATTCTTCATTCATCACCCTGCCAAGAGTCCTATCTGTTCACCGTTTTGTACGATATTTAATCTTTCCAGACATATAGGTCTGTCTTTAAAGTGAGATTCCTGCTTCCATGCATGCTTGGTATTGTACAGTTAAATGGATGGTGTAAGTGTTCCATCAAAGTTGTTACTCATCCTTCTTTTCCTGCTGCTCCTTTTCATCCTCCACCTGGATAACTATTTCATCTCCATCTTCATGAGTTTCTTTTGAGCTGGTGCCCTCCTTCACCGCATCGACATAGTCGAGGAGGTCATCACTTGTGAAAGGAAAATGAACAAATTGTTAAAAGAATGTGTCAGTCTCTACATGTGCTCTAGTGTTCTTGTTGCACACTGATCCCTTTGATCTCCTATATTAGCCTAAGCAAACGACGTTCGGTGTGACGTGTCTAACTTGATCCAAATTCATTTGTTTTGCACTACTCTGTGCCAGAATGTAGTTCATGAACCAATTGGAAGACATTGCTGTTGAATCGTTGGATGTTTCACTCAAGAATATTGTCTAGGTACAGTTCCGTAGTTCATGAACCTATAGCATGACACAACTATAGGGTCATTGCATTCTTCACTCAAAATTAGGTACATCACTGTTATTCGTGAACCTATTGCGAGGCACTATTATGGCATCATTGGATGCTCCACTCAAGGTTACTCACTAGGTTTTGTACAATATTACTTTATCTTGGACATTCAGTGGGTTTTTCCATGAATATTTATTTTGCTGTGGATCTTGAAGAGGGGCAGAAAGTTGCAAAGTAGAACTGAAACGCATCTGAAAACTTAAAACTCCAAGTATTGTTATTGAAATGCTATTCGTATATAAATCATTACTTCAAATCACACACTGGTGAATTAATAAACCTGAGAATGATTTCTAATTTTGACTTGTCATTTTAATGTGCTGTCTTCTGTCAAACTGTTTTTCTCACTTTACATGTGTGACATGACTGACATCATATGGAACAGAGACAACAAAAAATTTTTAAATGTCACTTGTCACTGCCTCTAGCAAACAAGGTTTCATTTACATTAAATACGTCTGATGCACTGGTGGATGCAACAGGGGGGGAGGACCATTCTGAGCCACGATTCCACAAAAAGGTGGGCCAAAAAGTTGTTGCCAAATTACACGTTAACAGAAATACACCTTTCAGAAGAAAGTTGACATCGCAATTGTAGACTTTTGTTGCACCAAATCTCATCTAGGGGCATCCAGTTGAAGAGTTTTCTAAAGTTGAGAGGCCACTCCCCTTAGACCATTCCCTCTCATAACTATACCAACAGTTTGGCTCCTTTCAGACAAAGAGTGGTCTGTTGTAACTTGTAGCACTATGTACCTGTCACTCATATTTTCCCCATCGGCTTTCTTCAGAGGATGGAGCCCTTGGCTGCTGTCGTCTCCAAGCACTGTCTCGGGGTAGCCAAACGTCGGTCCCACAACCAGCTGAACTACCTTTGTGTATTTTCGAAATCTGATGAAAAGTGACAGATGGACGAGTTTTAATCTCAGAACTGCACAGGCAATGGGCTAAAGATTTATGGCAGACACTGCAACATAAGTTTGAAAGCTGATGTTATGCATTCCAGTCACAGCAGGGTTGTTTGATAAATCAAGCCAATTAAAATCCTGATTAAACTCATGATTTTTATTTTTAAAAAGATCATGATTTAAATTGATTTATTTGACAATATAATTTGATTTAAATCATATATTTTTCTAAATCAAGAAAATCAACGACCCTGACTTACAGGGAGCTGACGATTGTCAATTATGGGGGATTTAATATAATTTTTAAATTTGTACACAGTTACTTTCAAACATGTCAAACTCTGGAGAGTGACAGGCTTCATATCAGGAGAGTAACATTTTATGTTATCTGTGAAGTAGTACTTATCACTGTAACACCACATGGGAAGGGTTATATTATCATTTATTGTTACATTGGGAGTTATATTCAAATTAGGTGTGCACTGTGCAAAAGAAACATTTGACATTTTGAAACACTTACCCATCTAGTAATAACTTGACAAACTCTTCATCGTTTTTGACCCTCAGTTCTTTCCTGTACTGGTCCCATCGTTGTATCTGGTCACCGATGTAGATGAATTTTTTGCTCTCCCTGATGTAAATCTCCATTTTCTTTCTTTTTTGCCGTGACTTTGTGGAGCTGTAAAACTTTTTCCTCGATCCTTCCTTTTCTGGTGTCTTGTTCTCTGCTGGCTGGTCACCAGCGGGAGTGCTCTTTTGCTCAGATTCTATAGGAACGTTTAATGTTATGAACTTGCCAGGTTCTGTGCTGGCTTCTATTTCAGCTAGTAGGGGGATCATCTCTGGTGGTATAGTAGATGTTGATGGCTCTTTGCCAGAATTGTCTTGATTTGTTGTTGCCATCTTGTTGTGCGTACAAATGAAGAATCTTGAAAGTGGAAAGCAAAAGTGTTGAGAAACTGTTGGCAAGATCCTATTTAGGTCTGCGCAAAAGAAAATACTGGACTTGCACTATCAAGTGAAAATGCTACAGTAAGAATAGAACTGCAATGTTTGTAAGCATATAGCCACTTGGACAAAGGGGAAAGCCCCCTCCCCTTGGGCACATTTTTTTAAGGGTGTCTTTGTAAGACATTGCTAGTATTTACCCTATTTATTTTGGTAAGCCTACAATATTTGGCCTTAAGAGATTCATTGATTTGTTTCGTTAATTCACTAAATTTTTCAAAACCTGTAGAGTTTCCTTAACATTTTCATGACAAATGGTCAAACTAAGAGGATCCCAATGTTTCACATACAAAGGAACACTAGTGAGTGAGTAGAGAAAGATTCAACTAGGTTTTTGAAAATTAATGACCAGACACTTTTCACATTGGTACTTTATATTCACATGTACACAGCCAGTATAAGTAAGGGTCAAAAACTCAAAAAATTTGACAGTTTTCATAACAACGGATGTGAAACTCCACTAATTATGCTAATTATAATAATCATTCATACCCTTCAAAATCATCACAAACTTTTTGATATCAACTCAGTGAGCCCCTGGAAAGGGCCATTTCCAGCCATCTGGAAGGTATTTTCTGCCAAAATATTCTTGTACACTTTGCTCAAACCTACTGTATGGTGCTATACTTTGCCCCCTTCATGACAAATTTCTGGCTACACCCCTGAATGTTTGAGGGACTGAAAGGAATAGTATGCTGCTATAGAGTCACTATAGTAATTTCATTGCATCGGTGTTCTTCATTACTTGCAACTTAAGGCAATAATTGTCCTTTCATAGTTTATCAGATCTCATAGTTTATCCCACATCAACAAGAAAGCTGCATTCACTCGTAAAGTAGGGCATTTTTGCATTTGGTTACAAGTTCAATCAATCTGTGTGTCAAAATGAGTTGGAATTATTTCTTGAACTTGCTTAAACAGTCCAAATATCTGGTAAATTGATTTGCAGAGCCGCATATTTCAAATGCTCCACAGGACTACACAAAATATATGTGACTTAAAGACTCTGTACCACCTGAATGAGGTAACAGACCAGCTGCTATGTGCAATTTGCCTTCCTTCCCATTCTTGCTTCAAAAGAGAAGGTGTATCTAGGGTAAGTGTTAGGAGCTTTTGTCGAGATAAGGAAAAGAACTTAATACTTAGTACAGTATCATTGCAATAACATTAGGTCTTCCATAGAAATGTTAAACTAGATCATAGATCATTCTAAATCACTATAGGTGGAGGGGGCATGTTAAGTTAAAGACAATAGTTAACCATTTTGCAGAATACATGAAAATCACAGAAATGACAATACAATGTGTTTGCTAAAACATAAGGAAACAAGTGAGAAGGCAAGCTGCAAGTAAAAAAATTTTAAGTGTCCAAATTTACAGCAATTTCAATATTTTTTCAATCATTTTTGGTTGAGTATTATGTCACTTAAAACTTTGATCCAAGACTTAATAGCCCCACCCAATGTCAAATGTACTGTAAACACCACAAATGTAAGGTACAGTAAGAATTTAATGTCCATTATAAATTATTGCATAATGCATTTTTTACGGTGTTTGTACCTGCAATATTTGAAGTAACCAACACAGATTATAGTGTGGAATTCAAACTCTGCAAACAAAACTTGGAATTTAAAGATGGGAAGGGGACAAAGGAACCAGCATTTACAAAATGGTAAAATATTGTCTTTAGGTATAGACATTGATTGGCGTTAACCATCAGAAATGGCCAGTGGGAATGGCATTCTCTTGAAAATGTGAAACAGTTGCCATGGTGCACAGTCATAAACACCTTAACCTTTTTTCAGCCTAGTGACAGTTGTAAATTTCCATTTCGCAAATGGTCTGAAGTGCTTTTTCCTGTGTGAAAGTGAGAGGCATTATTAATCAAAAGTATCTGATACGCTATGCAACATTGGCAGCTGCTACTGTACAGTAATTGTGGCGCTCTGCTTAGACAGTCATAGTACAATTTACAAGCACCAAATGGGTTCAAAACTCTCTTGGCTCAATTCTTGGTAGCATGGTTTTACCTAAAATGATGCAAATACTGAAAGCATTTGATTGTTGATTATGAAGTAAGTAAAAATCCAAAATGCTCATTTAGATGGGGTTTTAGCACAAGCAGTACATCACAAATTTGTAATGACATGAAAATATTTTCTGTGCTGTCCCTTCTCATTTTAAAATCATGAACTCACGATGTCTGCTTCAAGAAGTAATTTGTTGGAACATAAACTGACACATTGTAGCTTTTGTGAAGTCATAAGCCACGCCAAATGGCAGAGTACAGTAGTATTTTGCACCATTACCCATGACGGATACCTATCATGTAAACGTATGTCTGGCAGGTGGATCATCATTTTGGGGACATGATGGTATTTTGATGTGTATTCTCCGTTGTTTTGTTGCATGACATTTCAAATTGGGATATGAAGCTTAGCATATAGCCTACTGTAGGTAAGGGTGGAAAAAACCTTATCAAAGAACCAGAACTGTGACAGGCTTCATCAGCAACATAAACTCTTAAGGGAATTATGTCATTCTGCTTCCAATAAAATATGTTAGGTTGTCAGAAGTAACGCAGTGCTTTCAGCAATAGCTAGGGGTGCATCATTCAAGGGGGATTTCATTCCAGGTATACGTTTTACATACAGTACTGTAATAAACACATTTTCCACAATATGGCCTCTGGTCCCCCTACTGCAGAAGCTGCAAATATTCAGGCAGTATACAGACATTGCATCAAACACTCAAGACCAATAATGAAAGTTTCTCAGCACCCTTCAAGAGCTGCCATGAATAACTAAGCAAACTCATAATAACATGGCCGATGGCAATGGGTATCATATTCCGAACTGTGACTCCCAGTTTTTATACAGATCTCCCGCCCTCCCGTTTTCATATTCCAATCTACCGGCTTTCTTAGTCCATTTGGGACATTTCTGAAAATAGCCAAACAGTTAGCACAAGGCTTATTTGAGTAATTTGCCAATGGCCATAAAGAAATGTACGGTGTAGGCGCCCAGTGCATTGAAAATCAGATTGTTGTTTACAAAATTTTCAACTGTTATACAGTAGATTAGTACTAATAACACCAATAGCAGGATACTTTGTGAGGAAGTCCTTAGTTTATTAAAGGGCTGTGCATACAGAAGGGCGTTCATGTCCTTGCAATGTGCGTAGAAACACTCAAACAGGCCTGCATGAGTGACTGGTGCTGTGCAATCTTCGTATTTTTCTTCATTTTAAAATCATGAACTCACGATGTCTGCTTTAAGAAGTAATTTTTTGGAACATAAATTGACACATTGTAGCTTTTGTGAAGTCATACGCCAAGCCAAATGGCAGAGTAGTATTTTGCACCATTACCCATGAGGGATACCTATCATGTAAACGTATGTCTGGCAGGTGGATCATCATTTTGGGGACATGATGGTATTTTGATGTGTATTCTCCGTTGTTTTGTTGCATGACATTTCAAATTGGGATATGAAGCTTAGCATATAGCCTACTATAGGTAAGGGTGGAAAAAACCTTATCAAAGAACCAGAAGTGTGACAGGCTTCATCAGCAACATAAATTCTTAAGGGAATTATGTCATTCTGCTTCCAATAAAATATGTTAGGTTGTCAGAAGTAATACAGTACTTTCAGCAATAGCTAGGGGTGCATCATTCAAGGGGGATTTCATTCTAGGTATACGTTTTACTTACAGTACTGCTGTGCAATCTTCGTATTTTTCTTGACTTATCTCCCGATTTTTTGGGTGCTGGAAAATGTAAATCTCCCAAATTTTTTGGAGTAATTGCAGAATATCCCGCAACCATTGAATAACCCCTGTAAAACGTGCGGCTTCACGGTTGGCGTCGGTGAATGAATTCATTAACTATACTAGCTGAACGAATTTTGCCCACTCAAAACTAATCTAACTTTCTAAGTCCAACTAGTCTACCTTGAAGTGGCTTCGCGGATTCGGAGTCAAAGTGGGGAGCCCTCTATTAAAAACGACACAGTGTGTAGTTTGGGCGAAAATATTCTAAGTCCAACTTATCTACCCTGAAGTGGCTTCGCGGATTCGGAGTCAAAGTGGGGAGTACCCTTTTTAAGAACGACAGTGTGTGATATGTATATGGGAATTAACTCAAAAATATTCTAAGCCCAACTTATCTACCCTGAAGTGGCTTCGCAGATTCGGAGTCAAAGTGGTAGTTTATTGTAACATGGAGCTATTATGTAATAGGGAAAGGATAAATCGTGAAGCCGTTTAATTTATTGCGGTGGGGATGAGAGTAAACCGTGAAGCTCGAAGCCGGCTTCGAGGTGGAATTAACTGTTGCGGGGTATTCTGTAATTGTGCCAATTTTTTGGTGAGACAGGTTGGCAGGTCTGCATCATGATCATACTCATAATGATACCAAGGCCTAACAAAGAAACATTATTTAGGCTTAGCCTAAGTTACAATACAGCTGTGTTTCACATGAACTGTATTGTTTTTTTGTCGTGCAACTGGTACGCAAAGATGATCAGTACTAACGTTAGTGTGTTCGTCGATTAGGAAAACTGGCAAAGATTGGTATCACTTGTCTCGATAGATCATTTTACCATCAGTAAGATCGATTTTTCGATCAAGATTTTTCGAAAAGGTGGTTGAAACTAAAGGGTAAGTTGCTGTTCTTCAAAACACTTACGTGAATGTTCCTAATTGCCGCCGTTTGGAAGTGAACAAAACTGAAGTTAGCATTCACCTGACGCACGAGGATCCCTTACGCTTTCCTGAAACCGCTAAAGCGCGTAGAATGTGTCTTGTGATGGCGTCCTTTCAGAATGCAATATACCTGGTGAAGCTGACGCACACCAACATACGGAACAACATCAACGTGACGTCGTGAATTAACTCTATTGTCGATTTAATGCCAGCATGAATTCAACTTAATTAATGTTGACGTTAAATTGACTTATGTGATAAGCCAACCAGAACAACCAATTTAAAATGCTGACATTTAGAAACCTTCAAATGATTTAATGTCAGCATCATTTACTAAATGAGCTAGCATGCAGCATTAATTCGATTTCATGTTGATTTTAGCTGTTTAAAGACAAATACTCATCACCCCAGACAGTTTCAATTCTCCCAACCACTTACGTCTAGTCCCTCCCAAAGCCTAAAATTCCTCCACATGTGTAGTCAAAATAATGGATCCATGTGTATGCTGTGTAATGAGCTACGCTGCATCTTTTGAATCTTCTGTCAATCAAAGAGTAGGACTAGTTGAGAATTCTGGGCTATCCGGAAGCCAAAAATATAGCTTGGGGTGGTAAGTCATTGTCTTAAATGTTGATATTACTTTGATTCCATGTTGGTATTAATAATGAAATACCAGCTTTAATTTGATTTATTTTCAACACTAAAGTGTCTGTATGTCAACTGACGTAACTAATCTGATGCTAGCATTAAATGGATTTATGGGTAAAGTTAAATCAATTTTATGTCAACATGGTTTATTCAATTACTTAATGTGTACATTTACGTGATTTAATGTTGATAACATTAAATCAATTTAACGTCAACATTGTTTATTCAATTATTTAATGTGAAAATTTATTTGATTTAATGTTGACAGTTGACACTAACGATGTAATTCTAGCTTGTATTTGAGTTAATGTCATCATTAAATCGATTTAATGTTGATAGAAATCGTTAGAGGCTTGCATTTAATCAATTTAATGCTGACATTTAGTAATTAATGCTGACATTCAATCAATCAATGGGCAAGTTTTTTTGTTTTTTTTTAAACTCATTGATAAAATTACAGCTGCTAGAACAAGCCATCAGATTTGCAGAATATCGTTTGGACTGCCAAATATTTTCTGAGTCCAACGTAGCACTTGATGCTGTTGTCAAGACTATAAATTGGGGCTATGTGTTCTAATCTCGGCCCACTTCAAAATCAGACCCTCCAAATTCTTCAACAGGGGTGCCACATAAGTGGCCCATTGGTCCAAGGAAAGTGGTCTTTTTCATTCCTCTTTCCACCAGTGTAAGATATAACCCTCAAAAAAAGGTTTACTATCCCAGAAATGGAACTAGTATAAAGCCTTGATTTTCTCTAGCCAGTTTGCACTAATAACTTCTTCAAGTCCAGTAACACCCAGACTGTTAAAACCTCTATATTGTGAAATTGTTATGGGCACAAGTTGAACGAAATATTCAAACAGAAGCCAAACACAATGACCATTCCAAAGTGTGAGTCACTTCTTTATCACCACTTTGCATCATTCCTCCTGAAAATTGCTTTTTTGTTCCTTTTGTTGTTAACCTGATATTTTGCAATTGTTACATTCTTACAGGTTCACCGGGAACATAAAACTAAAAGGCATCGTCGTCATAGGCGGGGAAGACGACACTCATCCAGCAGCTATGAAGTTGTAAGTTGATTGATGTAACATATGTGATTGTGCTGTTTATTCATCATTACATATGCAGTTTCACCTAGTCCACAAAGAATTACCATAATGTGCTAAAATCATGTGTCGAGAAAATCCTTTTTGGCATGATAGAACATGAGGTGACATCTAGTCATACCATCATGGTTGGGGTTCGATTTCCTTCGACGAAACTTTATCATGTTAAGATATCGTGTGAGGATTGGCTGGCAGGTAGTAAAATTTGCACTCAAGTGTAGTCATACTATACACCTGCTATACTGCAGTATGATGTCATTGCTCTTTCAAGTGTTTTATCTTTTTTTTTCCCTGTGTAATAAAGCAAAACACTTGTCTCTGCAGCAGTTTTAAGATGAACGTTTTTACACTTGTTTTATACTTGTGTTGTCTGAGAACCTGGTACAAAAGCTTTCTAATGTCATCTATTAATTCTGACAGACTGTGTGTGATCCCAAATTGTTGTGGTTACTATTCAATGGGCAGCACCCTGTGGATAAGGAGACAACTATCATAAAACGCAGGACAACTGAGGACTGTTTACTGTAGACTATACCGAATCCGACATGCATTTATGTTTAAACAATGTTAACATGGAATTCTGTAAGCCCAAGTGCATATGTTTTGGCTATTCTACTGATTGTTTTTAATAAAGCTCATTATTCAGGAACAGTCATACATCACAGCCATTGCTCATCACAGTTTAAGCTCACACCTGGTAATGCATAAGTAGGCTGCACAAATCAACTTCAGTGTATGCAGTCAAAAGTTTGAAGAAGTCACGTGACTTAAAAATGTTATATGTGGTCTTTTGCCCGTCTTAGTCCTGCGAATAGTCTAAGCTGTCTTTACTCATCCATCGCCCCGTCAATGGTGAAAGATATCATCCAGCTTATTGGCAGAGCACTGGTCTACCGGCAGTGGTGTCACTCATTTTCTGAAGGACAATGCCCTGGGAATAAGCCTCACCGTCCTGAATTTGCATGAAAACTGTTTTGATTGCCCATTTCTCGATAACCAAACGTTGACTGTCGATTGACGGCATACTGTGGGATATGTTTTGTGTTTAATATCTGCAATATGGCTCCATTTTGAAGTCTTTCTCTTTCTTTTAGTTCTCAAGGAAAGGTTCTTCCGATTTCTTTCAGATACAAGAATCGACCACACATGACATTTGATGAAACCAGCTTACAGGCAGATCAGGAATTCGAAATGCAACCGGACAGGACTGGAGATATAGATTATAATGTCAAGTAAGGCTCACTTCCCCCCGTCCCCCTCCCCCACCTTAAAAGTTCTCCGCATCATAGTCACGGAAAATCCTCCTTCACCCGGTTTGCATCATTTAACCACACCACTGATTATATTCTGCCGTCTGAGATACTCAACCAGTCAAGTGGGTGTTACGACTTCTCTCTGAGTCACCTTCTGAGAACTAATATTTCTTACTTGTGTTAAAGGACCACCATCCTTACACGGCCTCAGATAACAAAGTGATAAAGATTCAATCGTTTACAGGTTTTGTAAAAACTGGCATTATAGGAAATTTCCTCACCGTTGTATTTAATAACTGCTTCACAATCAGTCGGGCTCTATGTCATAATGTTAGACATCATATTCACAAAATCTACATCATTTTCGTATCCTTATCTTCGCAACTTCATCTTCCCCTCCCCACTCCTCCTCTACAATTGCTAGTCAAATTTAGTCAGATTTGTTTCTTAATCGTATAGAAGGAGAGGCATAATAGTATATTGTGTTTTTCTCACTTGACAGAGTCGCTAAATTCAACAGTGTCTACCATTTGTCTATTCTGTTTCCGAGGAATTTCGGAGCTGATTCTACAAAAGTATTTTACATCGGCCTGAGGGGAGAGTACACCCAGGTAAGTTTCTCTTTTCTAATATTTACATTTTAATGTCTGACTGTAGTCAAAATGAAGAGCATTTGAGGTCATCATGGAAAAGAAGTAACATTCTAAATTGATTTGACTGGCATAACTCTCGAATAATATTGCCACTAGAATGTTTCAATTTTTGTATTTAATTTGTGAAATACCTTGGAAAATACTTTTTCACTGAATTGTCACATCTCACCATCACACAGTTTATGGATTTCAAAAGCACTTTTGATGATCTATCTCTGTCAACATGGGGGGCAGGGAGGGCATTTTCTTCCCATTAAAGCAAGAAAATAGGTCAGTATGATTTTGTCTGAAGTTGATAAACACATTCATAGTTTTGATGATGTAATAAACATGAATAAACACAATGTCGATCAAAGAGAGTACACGCTTGTCCCCTCATGAATATTTATGACACGCATCGTCAGTATACCTTTCCTTGTTTGCAGGTGCAACGTGACGCCATTGTCATCACAGCTTATGAAGCACGAGCGAATCCAGCAGATCACAAAACAAATCTATTAGATGACGTCCAACAGCAGATAAGATAAAGAAAAAGATGCCAAACGTTTAACTCTGGCGAATTCGAAAACATTTTTTTCACTCAGAAAGATTTGTTTTCAAAGGTAAAAAACTACATCTTGCAAGACTGCCCTGGCAACTTGACAACACTGAGCTGCTTTCTGATAAAATTCTGTTTGACTTGACAGTATACAGCAACCTGAGTGTGCTGATAGACAGTGCTGAATATTCAATGGACAGCAGCCTGAATGAACCGCTGGACGGTACTGAATATGCAATATACAGCAGCCTGAATGCACAGCTGGATAGACCTGAATATTCAATAGACAGCAGTCTGAATGTGCTGATAGATAGTGCTGAATATTCAAGAGACAGCATCAGCGGCATAGCTACAGATGGGCAGGGGTGATTTCCCCTATGGTATTTTTAGAAGGTGAACTTGCAAACGCGATTTAATAGGCGAATACATTCTAGATATAAGCACTCCAAAGTATCGTCATTTTTCAGAGATTGATGTTTTCCTCATTAGTGGAGATTACAGACATTAGATCCCTATTTCAAGGTTGGGTACACCTGGACTTAGGACACTTGGAAAGTGCCGTCGCCGGCCATCTGGGGGACTCGTAAAGTCAAAACATTTTCATGTGCGGTCCGTGCCAACTGAAGATTTGTGGCACTCCTCTTGGATATCCCGCTTGGCCCTCACCAAATTGTTGAAAATTCTGAACAGGCAGCAGTCTGCTTAATTTTATCATGCAAGATGAAAAGAAATAACATCATAACTTGACAAATACGAATTGCTGAAGATTTTCTTCAAATCCCACAAAATGTAGTACCATTTTGCGTCTAGGCCACTCTGCATATGCAAACATTTCCCAAACCCCTCCCCTTGGACTCCTCCCCCGGGACGATGATCGATCATCAATTCCATCATATCACCATACAGACCAGCTAATGCCCCCCCCCCTCCCTCCATTGATGTCACCCCACTTTCAAAGTCAAGCTGGCACTCACGTGACCTCAAGAAGTTTTGGGAAAGTTTTGTCCCCCATACCCCCTGGAAAAGTCATCTACCTACGCCAGTGGTTACGTGTAAGCCATATGTTTGTAACTTATACCTTGCAAGATGCTGAGGGTTCCCTCATACAGTAATGCTAACACATAAAACAAAAATTGAAAAATTTAGATTCCCATTACCCCCTCCCCCCCCCCTGCCTGGAAAAAAAAGTACATCCAGGCCACTGGACAGTATCCTGAATGTGCTGCTACAAAATGTTGAATATTCAATTTACAAAAACCTGACTGTGCTGCTAGAAGTGCTGAACACTCAACCGCAGATTGACCACATCTGCAGCCCGTCCTCACATGATGACATACACGTTTATGCCTTCTCGAGAGGAAGATATCCTAACCAGTATGGTATATCTGGATATCACGTCATGTTCTATCATGCATCAAAAAGTCTTCTTGAGACATCATTTCAGCCCATGATGTGTGTTTCGTGAGGTACTAGGTGACATTTGGGTCGCGTTGACGTGACTGCGTTTTCACTGATTGCCCCTTGTCACTGGATGTCATCGTCACACCCAATCAATATATATTTTGATGTATAATGCATGTATAGTGCAGCTCTTGTCTGATTTAATTTTGAATTTATGCACTTGTTTGAGAGAAATGGCTTATCTGTGGAAAATAAAATAACTCAGAAATGAAGATGTTTAAAAGATATCTCTTCTTCAAGTTACAGTTAACCTCTCCCCCCCCCCCCCCCCCCCACACACACACAGCTTTGTTTTCCATTCATTCCGAGGACCTCATTGTGCTTTCTTTTGTTTTTTCTTCCTCAGCCCTAACCTTAACAATAGACTCTCTATTGTTAGTCCTGAGGGGACCTAAGAAATCTATTGAATTTTCTATAGAGGACCTAAAATCTATTGTTTCGGTCCTCGATCCCACCCGAAGACATGACGTTATCATCGTGCTAAAAAAGTGCTAAAGCGTTCAAAAGACCCTCTTTCATGCCCGATCACCCAGGTATTATGATGGACATGACACCTAATACCCCTTCCCAGACAGCTTAAGAAAGCATAGACATTGGATTGACACACCTGAATTACTTTAGGAAAACGATGTTTAATTGACCATGTGGATTATCACAGCATGGGGTGATAAAACTGACCTAAGGGCATGACAATTTGCAAGAAGTTGAACCTCAGTAGAACAAAAGAAGACTGAGGTTGGAGTCAACCCCATTTTAACGTACGAACAACGGCATGCAAGGGCACGCACACACACGCAACAGTCACACACACACACACACACACCAAGAACATCAAAATCAAAACAAAAACCTTAGTTGGAATAAAACAGAATGTACAGAATTTGTCATGCAATGATCTCTCACTGCAGCAGTGTAATGGAAGATCTATCCATATGTCTGTCAGTCTATCTCTACATGTGTCTGTCTGTCTGTCTATCCACATGGGGTAATGCAGAACCTCGGCAAAAACTGCCAGTTACTTTCTTATCACTGACTTAAGTAAAAGAATACAGTCATTAATGATCTCCCTTGTTTTCCACAATTATTGAGAAAATGGTCGTTTGCAATCTTTTCGTCACGATTTTGTCATTGTAGTAAGTGGTTTATCCTTCATTTTCTGTGGCTAATGCCAAATTTTGGGTTTTACCTCGGCCTCATATGATTGATTATAAGCAGCCATGCGTGCCTGGATCAGATTATTTCAACTGGTAGGTTTGTTCATTCACTTTCCAGTTTCATGGCAGCAGAAACGAAACTTCCTCAACCGAGATACTGTTACAAAAGATACGTAGGATATTCACATCTACACATGTATGGACTCACCACTTCAGTGGTGTTAAAGAACATAGCCTATTTAATACGAATTGGCTAGTAATAATCATATCTAAAGGCTCTTGCTTGATACCCTTAATAATAATACTCTCTGTTACGTCCCGTCCCGTCTCACAGCTACTTCAGTCTCGCCTCAAATTCTGCCCTTTAAATTGTCTTTATGAATCAAAATTAATAAATAAATCACGCCTATTTATGTTCCCGATCAGGGCGTAACTATAGGGGTATGACCCCCCTCCCACAGCATATGACTGTCGTTAAATGTCAGTGATCCACTCGACAGATTTCGAAACTTTGAAACTTTCAATAATACCTAAGGCGTCTATGGATTCCATCCAACAGACTACTGACATCACCATTTCCAGATCATGCGGAGAACGGGAAGGGTGATATTTTGCGTTCTGGGGTGTTTTTTGAAACGTTTTCTGGTACGCTGAGTTTCAACGGATGGTGGCGCTCTGCTATGTCTCCCCACAATTATTCCATTATGCACAACCCTGGTTACACAACTGCAGTGTCACCCTGTTACTTTGTTTTAAAGGGTCCGCCATGATTTCTTTTTTAGGACACGTCATTTATTTGCCACCCCCCCCCCCCCTTCAGAGCATTTTTTAGCTCCGCTTCTGCTTGAAAGTACTGTTTTATTTTTTTTATTTTTTCTGTTTGGAAGAAAGCATAGGTCCTTCGTTTGGCATACAACATTAATCATGATTACATGTTCTTATTTATTCATTATACACTATTTCCGAGTCATCAACACCATTCATAGTGAAAGAGTAAGTTTTCAAACCTGTGTTCTACAAAATGAAGAATACTTAAAAAAGAAACTTAGAGTGCCAGAGACCGGAAAGGGGTTGTTTCCTGTAATCCGTCTGAGCTGCATTTACATCAGAAAACCTCTTTGTTGGTCACGAGTCAATCGATGGATTGAATTAAAATGTGAGATATCGACCGACATTTTTTCTTTCTTCTCTTTTTACTGTGGCAGACAGAATTGAGGGGATGTAAATTGGATACTATGCACCGACTTTTCATTTTGAATAACCGTATTTAAGGTCTAAGGATGGATATTTCACCACGCAAAATAAAAGAAAATCATTATTTAGAATCTGTTAGGTTATATTCTGGAGTCATATACCGTTCAAACCTAATATCAATGTAGTAGCACCGTATTGCATCTAGACTATCCTACGTAAGCAAACAGTTTCAAAACGGGACCTCTTTGGCCCCTTCCCCAGGACAGCCATCGATCATCGACAAGCCATCGTCAAAAATAAAAGAAAAAAAAACTTTTTTCAATACGGTAAATTTGAATAGCATGGGCCCTGAAACATCTTAAATGAGCAAAAATTCGACACGGAGAGGGAGCGACCCTCTCCTCCGAGGTCAACATCCACTTGGTCTTGAGTCTGTAGTCTGCCTGCAAATACCCCTTCAATCTCATAAAGGAATCGAAATAAAATCGCATACTTGTCATACATTGGCAATGCAGATAAACTAGATCTTCACCTATTTTATTGTTAGTAGTAAGTTTTTCTTCCTTTTGATATGTGCTGGGACGACTTCAAAAGAAGTCTTTTTTAAAAAAAAATTATCTGAGTTTGATAAGACCAGCCATTCACTAGTGGAGTTTTGGTTCTATCCAACCTCTTGCAGTGGCGGTCCAACCCGATGGAGAGGAAAGGGGTATGGGACTCAGTCTCTCAATGAAAAAAAGTGGCCTATGTTTAAGTTCCCCCATCAAGCCACTCCTCAAAATTTTCCAAGGGAAGGTGGAATAAATGATGCATAATTCAAATTACAGACATGATATCTCTGTTTCAAGCCTTGACAAATGCAGCACTTAACACTTGACAAATGCATTGTCCGGCCATCCGGACGAGCTGAAAAGCCAGAAATTTTCTTTTGCGCTCCCCGCCAAATGATGATGGCACTCCGCTTAGATAGTCCTACCCCCCCCCCCCCTCCACCCCACTTATCTCCGCCCCCACTGAGAATTTCGTCGTTCCGCAGCCACTGTTCTATTGTGAAGTGTGCATTTCTCTGTTGTTTTGATTTTGATAGAAGCTGTAATGGTTCAATGGTTTATGTTGGTATATTTACGGTGCTCGTAGTAATCACGGCGTAACTTGCCTTCTGGCCTGGATCTTAGCACTGCAGGCCTCACACCACCCCCCACCCCACCCCACCCCCTTGGCAAATTAATTCATTTTCATCAGTATATCCTCCTGGTAACGATGTACAACATCAGGTATGTTGGGTTTGAGTGACCAAAAAAAAAATGGCAACGTCGGACAAACCATTCTGATGTTTGACACATCCATACCTGTATGACCTCTTTCATGCATTTTGAGAAGTAAACTGTTCACAGAAAGGAGCTACAAATTGCTACCTTCATGTTTTTCGTCACAATCAATAGGACTAGAATCTCCACCCCCCCCCCCCCTCCCCCGTCCCCTCCCTCTTCTATGCAGAAATCAACAGCTATGACACTGCAGGGCGAAAACGATTGTCGTCATAAAGAATTCTTATGGGGAAAGTAGTAAACAAATTTGACAGCCATTTGAAGTACCTCACGGAATAATGAGGTCATCTCAGCTATAGTTCCGTGGTACGCCAACGTGGCTTGTCTCTGAAGTTCATGCGAACTTCCAAACGCCTGCCAGATATTTCTATCATTCTTACCAGCAATATTTCAGGATCCTTGTCATCTTACACAAACTTTAATTCAGTGGAAGAGACGTCATGTTTGACGGCATTTTTGTAGGAGTTTACTTCTGGCCAAATGAACTTTGGTTTCCACAAGAGTGAGTCGATTAAAGTACCAACCTCAAATTCACTTGCATTTATAAACCGTAATTTTAATAATATGTGGTCAACGGTTCCTGGAAATAGTTCCTGCCTCCCCCCCCCCCCCCTTCCCATCCGTTCTCCGGTCCTTGATAGTGAAAATCGAGACGCGATCGTGTTAAACATAACCTTTAAAGATGACCATGAGCACACTTGCCAATCGTCCACGTTTTAAGCGGAGCTGTCCTGATTCCTTAACCTTATATCCCAAAACAAGCCGTACCCGTTCAGATATTCCAACCTTTTATTGTTAAAATTATGCTAATATTGTGCATATAGTCGCAAACTATAGGAGCATTATATTAAATGACATATATCGAGACCAATATAAAAAACGTGCGTAGTGATTTCTTCAAGCTGTTTAGAACTTAAGCAGGCATACCTTAGAAAAGGCACGTGCCCTCTCTGCCTAACGGGGGAACACTGTATAGGGACACTCACACAAAAAATAGTTATGAAAACTGTCAAAAGTTTTGAATTTTTTACTCTGGCTTGTATTGGCTGTGTGCATGTTAGTTAGTACTAGCCCATAATGTAAAGGTGTTTCGTCACGAACTTGAATTTTCAAGAAGAACATTAAACAGTTAATTATTCACTGGCTAATGTTCATTTGTGTGTGACGCATTAGAATCCTCTTGGTTTGCATTTACCATTATGCAGTATGTGAAAGAAACTTGAGACGTTTAGAAAATTTACAACAACTCGGTGTCCCTTTAATCAAGCCTAGCCCCAGCAGTAAGCCGATGTCATTATATTCAGTGTGTAAATTTAACTGTCACGTGACCGCATCATTGCGTTTTATAGGTATGCGTACCCGACAGCATGCAAAATAAACACATCGTTGTAAGATACTGGTCAGGAAATTTTGAAAAGGAATTGTTTTTCGACAAATCGCGGCAAGCAAAAATAAGCGCCACGAAAATAAAGTCTACATACAGTCAATTTTATTACTGTCCACATCTTTGACGAAGTCGAACGTTCCAAGATGAGGCAGTGTTTTGCAGTGATTCTAGTGCTGTATGCTATACTTGATAGCACCCTATCATGTTGCCCTAGATACTGGAATGGAGGATGTGAACCTGGATATTGCTATCGGTGAGTGGATTCTTGTTGATATTATTATTTATTTATTTGCTTTTATCTGCTTTTGTATTAAACAAATGAAACCTTTGAGTGGAACAGACCTCAAGTTTCTTTTTTTTTTCTCGACCACGATGGTTGCTTTGTTCGAAAAATAATCGAAGGCTCCACTCGTTGAAAATCGAAGCAAATCAAAGTCAATTTACTTTCGTTTGCTGAAACGATTTAAAAAAAATGTTAAACGATATTGATTAGTGGAAATAAATGTTGTCCAGAACTGCCAACCGGCTTAGTTGAAACAATTTCTTTATTCTTACTCCAAACCTGTGTTATTCTTAATTTAAAAAAGACGAAGAAGGGAAAAAACATTAACACGAGGACGAATAGCTGGAAATTGAACAGGCGCCACTGTAAGTGGATTTAGAGGCAGCCACACCTTGACACCTTCCACAGGAGGTAAATTGAGGTGATTTAAAAAATGCTGAAAGTAAATCAATACATACATTAAGATTTTGTCTGTAGAATTTTCCATAGAAATGTTTATCTCTTCTCTTTAAAAAAAAAAATCTCTTCTTATAAGGTTCTTTCACGAACCGAAAGTTTCATGGCAGGAAGCTGAGGATAATTGCATTACTGAGGGCGGTCATCTTGTATCCATTACATCTGCAGAGGAAAATCAATTTGTTTTGGACTTGTGGAGAGTCAATCGACGATATCAAACTGTAAGATGTTTATAATATATTTTACGTTTATATTTGTGTTCTACCACTGCCAGCTCTGCCAGGTGGAATAAATAGTGCCAAGAAAAAATCCTAGATATGCCTACAGTGATTCTTCTTTTTTTTTTTTGGGGGGGGGGGGCACAAGTGCTCATAAACACTTAATTTGGGACATTTTCATAGTGTAAATTTATTCATGCATGTACGTCCTTCCTTCCCCCCCCCCCCTAGCTTGCACATGGAGTGTTCTTTGGTCAAAAGTTATTTAATGTTTGATTGAACTCATCCTGACCCCATCCCTCCCCCCCCCCCCCTCCATGGATAATTGTCAGAATTTAGTAATAGTGACATGCGAAATGGTGCAGTCTATTACTTTACTAAGTAACTTGGTGAGATTTATAAGCAAAAACAAGCCGAGTGGCAAGTATGCGGCATGCCTTGGCGTGGTAATACTAACATATTCGACGTATACACTGGGGTGTAATTAGTGACGTAACGTGTACTTCTCTGCTGTATCGGTCGATTAAAAAGGACGTTAATGAGATCAACCGTTTTTTTTTCTTCTCTTCTGCACAGACTAGCTCCGAATTTTATATTTCATTTCCTTGACAGCTCATATGGATCGGTTTGAGTGATCAAGGGGACGGCTTCACCTGGATCGATGGAAGCGACATTGAAAGCTACCAGAACTGGGAGGCAGGACAACCTGACGAGAGTGATCAGTGCGGTGTCATGTTTCTCGGAGATAATGAGCTGGATATCGGCAAATGGTACGATCTTCCCTGTCGGTTCCGCAGATCTTATATCTGCAAGAAACCGATGGCGGGAAACTAGCGGCCAGCAGACGGCGATGACGTCTTTATAATTGCATGCATAAAAAAAAAAAATAGTGACGACAAAGAGCAATTTTTACTTAAAAGCCTATATCATTATTCTTAACGTATTCATCTTTCTCCGGAAAGATCTTGCACAGTTTAGCAATCTAGAAAAAAAAAAATCATAATCCGAAACAAAACACACTTCCTTTACTAGCACAGATCAAGAAGAATAAATTATCTGTAAAATAGAACGATTGACGATGTGGAAATTTATTGTTTCAGCTAATTAGATTAATTTACCCACATATCGAGCAAAATTAAATGATAGCAAGATCTCATTTTCATGGAGGGAAGATCTGTTCAGAAATCCCGAATGTTGATTTGTGCTTTGATATTATTTTACGGTTAACATTCATCACAGTTTATAAACGAGTATGTGATGAGTGGAACTTATGCATGTGGTAGAGCTGGGTGTGATTATTTTGGGGTGTGGTTTCGCTTCATGATGGGATTCATCTTTTAGTATTTTAAGCAAAATAAACATTTGCATGATTCATCAATATGTATGCACCGGCTGTTTACCCTTTGTTACAGTGGCTACTGCAATATGACGTACATGGAGTCTCAACATTTCTGATGTGAAGGATTGGTATGCTTGAAAATATTTATTCCACAGCTAATCGACAAAAGTCACTTCACAAGCACATTTTTCGAAAAAAAAACGCATTAATGAAAACCCTGCTTAGGTTTTTATTTTCTTTGGCCCGCGTTAGTCGTCAAAAAATGGACTCTTCCAATTAGAGTGCGGCTGGCTTCTCATGGGTGTTGCTGACGGTCACAGAATTACAAATCCAAAGCACTTGCAGGGAAGTTTGTCCATTTTTCGTTTGTATGATTTTTTTATTTTTCATTCGCATAGGCACCCAACCCCTGGTGTATATTTTTTTCCTCCTCAGCGATGCAACTCATAAGTTTTCAGGTAGAGCGGAAAGCTGATTAAGCTACTTTCCAGTGTTAAGAAATTAGGAAATCTAAGACGAGATTATAGCAAGAATTGAAAGACAAATTACGTAAAAACTGAAATTTGCAAGGCCAGAGAGACAGGGAAGTGCCATCTCCCACAATCTGAGGGGCAGTCATTATCTACAGATTTCCTCAGTATGCTACACGCCAACTAATTGTGACTCTTTTCTTAGATAGTGTATTTACTGTTTGTCCCCCCCCCCCCTTAAACCTTTGCCTCATTCAGTCCCAACCCCAATGACAAAAGCTGTTTATGTCACTTGCCTCAAAGTCCTTTAGGGGTAGCATAATCCCCCTGATCTGATCGACTAAAAATTGTTGCCTCCCCTTGAGTTTGTTTTTTTTTTTTTTCTGCCGACGCAGCTTATAGAACACCCTAAAGGTGCCGTTCTCCTCCATCTGGGGGTTTTTAATCCAAATTGAACTTTTTCTTGTAAGCTCCACCCCAACTGATGGTGGCGCTCCGCTTAGATAGTCCTGGCGGCACTTAACTATATCTTCATCTTCCTCTTTCTTCCGTTCTGTCGCCCATGCTATGTAGTATGCAGTAATTTAACAGATATCTGCAATTGGTTGAGAACCCATAATTCAGTTTTAGATACCTTCAATTTAATTATGATGGTATCTTTAAGTCAGTTCAAGATACAGTTAATTCAACTATTGATATCTGCTGTAACTCAGTTACAGATATCTTTAACTTCAATCCTAGTTATCTTCAGCTACATAAATCATATATTTACTTCTAGATATCTGTAAATATTATCAGAGATATCTTCAAATGTAATTTGATTTGAAGTCTCAATTTCAAGTGAGCCTAAGTGAGAATCATAGCTAGCAATACACATGTAAATCAATTACATGTCTTTTTGCCCAACGTTTTCTCAGTCGTATGAAACTTTATATACACTTTCACTGAGAGAATCAACCAAAACTCAAAAATATTCACGAAGCACATATTTACACAGATCAGTCACGGTGGAGTTAACTTATACCAGAGTCAAGTTCATGTAGTGGATGACTATAGTTTGATAATGACATTAAATACCATTTTGCTAATAAGTAAGCAAAACAGCGATCGGGCCAGAACTTCATTCTGTGTCGGTGGGAGGAACGAAGAGTCCATATCATAGGATCACACTAGTACATCCACCATCCGACCCTTACCCCTCCCCCTCACTATGATACCAGTGAAATACATCATGCCTTGCCACCTACCGTTCTCCTTGTCATAACCACTGGCCGCCAGCCCAATGTGAGTTGAGAATAGAGGGCTCTATTCTTAAATATAGTTTAAAATTATATTTTCTAAGAATATCGTCACTGATACTGATACAACAACAATGTGTAGAACATATTGCGTGACAGCATATATATGCAGATTGCAGAACCAAGTTTAAGTACTCAGAAGGGACGTTGTACGGGAACCGGTGCCTCATCTCTCTGATCTTCCATGCATGCTTATTCTGTAACAGTGTAAGACCTGGCCTAACTTGTTATGATTAACGAAGTACACATGACACAGGTTCCGTCAGCATCGGAGACGTCTAAAAATTGACTGGAAGTGAAGTGAAAACGATACTTTCGATTGCTGACATTGTGTCAAAAACGTCTATTTGATTCATCTTCGTATCATCCATAAACAGGTATTACTGTGAGTGTAACTTGCCATAACTGTGAGTTGGACTGCGGGACATAGACTACACAACATTGGCCTAACTCCCTGTTACTAGTGTTAGAACGTAGGCAACCATTGACCTAGGCTAGAAGTTAGAACATAGCCTAGCCACTAAGTTAGTGTAAAACTTAGGACCAGGTCCTAGCCTAACTTTAACGTTTGGACTACAGTAAGCAGGCCATTCTCAGTTCCACTAGTCAAGGACTAAGTTACAGTAGGTATACCACTTCTGAGGTGTATCAGTTCTGCGAGTTCATTTACCAATTTCCGTTGAAAAATCCGAATACACGAATATATAACGCTATATTCAGTATCCTCTTAGCGTATATAAAGAACATTGCTTGCTGTACTTCACTGAAAAAAAACTGTGCTCATGCAAGATTCCGCTGATGAATTACAACGAGTCCAAAACAAAACAATTTTGTGATCAACTGCCAGGGTCAGTAACTTACATCCTGTGAGCACGTTAATTTTTCCACTCTTTCACTTTCCTGATCCTATTAGCTACATCGTTGCAAAAGTTTGATATACAGTACAGCTTTCGTATAACTGGACATTTATACGCACCGAAAAAAGCATAGAAATGTTGAAACAAGTATACCGAAGTATAATCTCGCAGGCAGAAAAATTCTCTGTATAAGCCGCGTATACACTGCGTATAATCCCTATACGTGTTTATACTTGATATTTGCGGTTTGTATTGTTTATCATCGATCATAACCATTGGTTAGGTTTTGCAAATTTTCCCCAGTCGTTTTGAGAAGACTGTAAAGTATCAGACACAGAAATGACAAGAAGAGTTATTGGCGGGAGTAAGTGTAGGCCAAAAGATTGAAAAACGTATGCATGTGACCACAGGAATGTGTGTAGTATGGGCCCTAAGTACCAGTAGGGTCGATCAGAGCAAGTATGTCCAAACCCATTTGCATAGCGGTAAAAATGGGTTGTACAGCACTAGGTTAAAAATTGTGAGATGCACGTGTTGAATTTGCGAAAACATGGCTTCCTTCAAGATGTGATTTAGCGCTACGGCAGTATTAGTTTTACTCGCGTATTTTCACGGCTAGGTACACTGTAGTCAGTTCGAGCGCTTGGGGAATACTCGGTTGATTAAGCAGGTGATCGTGGCTGGCTGCAACTGCTCTGCTGGGGTTGACTTGCGTGTCAGGTTTCACGTCCGTCTTGATACAATTTAGCTTCTTTGTGTAAGTTTATCCAGGAAACTTAAAATAATTACAAGGCATGTAAATTTTGTTTATCTTTGTGTTTCTCTACTTAAAAATATATCTTATTTTAGAAACTTTCCCCAAAATTGGTGTTTCCCGCGTTAGCGGGAAATCGTCGTAAGTAGTTTTTGTCTTACTCCTTTTTGTTGTTTCAGTTTTATGCGAGCTGCCAAATGATATTTAGTGGTAAATTGGGAAAAAATTGCTGATAATGAACTTAAAAATGCGTAGGCCTACGTCTGCGGCACGATTCTCGTGATTTAATGCAAATGAGTGTATGGTCCTGTTGACCAAACCAACACTGACGCCGGTTGGCCGGTGCACCGAAAACAAAAACGAAATTGTATGACTTACATTACAGAGACCTTACTAACTGTAGCAAAAGCCAACGTGTGTGACATAGGAGGTCAGACAAAAAGCTAAGGACTTTATGCAACATGATTAACTTTATACAAGTGCCTTTATATGATTTTCTGCTAGCCTAAACGAAATTCCTGTTGAAACTCAATTCCGCATTCAGAAAAGAATAGAAAAAAAAAGCTTTCCCCAATCCAGAGCGATATAAGGCAGTTTCTCATAATTGCTAGTTCCAATTTAAATATTACAAGCAGGCCTTGTTCTAACGAGTCTCACACTTAAGTTGGGTCCATATAATGCATAAAAGAAATAACTCACCAAAACATGCAGTGTCCGTGCACAAAAGAATCCCATGTTAATGTCAAAGTTTTCATTATTAATTCCATTAAATTTCCAGATTGCGAGGCTTGCGTACCGCAAGTTTATACCGATTTGATAAGATACATCAGACAGCGACCTACGTGATAGTCATGCCGTCCCACCCCCTACTCCCTTTCATTAACAACTCACACTGTTCACTTCGACATTAAATTGAATGAATTGTTGAAAAATTGTTAACTAATCCAATCAATTACCCTTTCATTTTCTTTATAGAAAAGAAGTAGTTTGATAGCATGACTTAAAATTAAGATATAATCTGCTTTAATTATTTAGGTCTTTTGTACATGGAATCTCCATGTACTGTAATTTAGACCAAATCCTGAAGGATTCAATCGCCTGATTTTGTGAAAGTGTGAAATGTAGGCTATCCTTGTTTAAGAGGCAAATAGCGCACTGACACAATGCCCATAGGGACCACAGCTACTCAGTTCTGCTTATACTTGCACATATATGTCTCTGGTAAATCCTTGACTATATTTTTGTTTCTTCGAATCAGTGAAATTTGGATTACGTCAAAAGAAAGGAAAACAAATCTGAACAAGAAAGAGGTGCCTTCGCACATTGCAACCAATCAGTATGCGCCCACTGCAAAGCCAGATGATTGTCCTTTTACTGCGGTAGCACACCGCACTTGTGCACCAGTGTATGCCGTTACTTCAGTCTGTTATCTCCCCGCTACATATCTTTTTTGGTTTGAAAAATGACTGGGAATAGTCGGCCAACTTTTGTCAACATTGGGCCACACTCCCCTCCCCCCTTTGCTTCTCGGTGCAACTTTCATAGGTGTACTTTGCTCCAATTACTTTTTTTCCTGGAAAAGAATGGCCTGGAAACTTTTTCTACCTCTATTTTCCTTAAGATATCTGGGTCAAGACCCTGGTCATGCACGTCCCAGAATTTTTCAAAACCACCTGTGAGCGCAGCTTACAGCTGCGTAATGAGCCGCATGCAGAGAAAACAACTGAAAAACTTTACAGCTAGCAGCATCCAATGCTGACTGGGTAAAGACAAAATATTTATGTGTAACGTTATAGCAACGTTATACTACAGCCTTCGGCGCGAGAGAAATAAAAAGTACCTTCTTTTAAGTGGACTCTCCTTTGAGAATACGGAGCTATTTGGAGTTGCACAACGTTTTTTTTTACCAAAACCCAGGTTTGATATTTTAACATACGAAAAATCGCCTTCACCGCTTCAAAGTTATTTTCATAATTTTTCCGATGTGTTTATTCTGTTATGTAAAAAGTTATGTACCAGTACGTACATGACAACTTTTTTGCAACTAACTTTTAATCAATTCAGCCTACTTGCGTATTGCATATCGTTAGTGAACAGTAGCCTCACAGAGAGAACGGTATTATTTTGCCAATTCTCTCTTTTTTTCTCACTTAAAAATTCCTCACTCTGATTTTCTATTATGTCGAGACCCTAACTGAAAAAAAGAAGAATCAGCATGGTTGTCAATCCTTAACTCTTTGCGGTTTTAATGACCACGATGTTTCGTTCCCCTCAACAAACACATTGCTCCTATTGTCAAACCTGTACACTATTGACAGTACTGTTATTCACGCTAGGCTTTCATTACGCTAGGCCCCTAGTAAGCGTTTAAAAAGCTGTTTGTTTTTATGTACATGCTGAACGATAATTTACCACGGCAATGTTATCAAGTTCTCAGTTCCCTCTATCTTCCAGTGTAATAGCGGTTTCTCTAACCGCAACTCTGTCCGGCCGCTAAATCAAACGGCTGAAAATTTTACACAGTGATGTAGTATACGTGATTGTACGACCGTATGCGCGTATAAGATGCAATCGATATCGGCAAACATAAAGCAATTTCTCTATACGCGCGTATATGGTGTGTAGAAAAACGAGTATAAACAAGTATACAAAAAAGTATAAAAACATATAAACAAGTGTAAAGGAGTATAGACAAGCATATTCGCGCAGCTATGGGAGTTATACTTGAGCTGTACTGTACAAATGTAACGTTGAGTGTGTAATTTCTACCATCAAGTAACTGCTTTATCCACCGATATCCCTAAAAAAGATATTTTTGTCTTCAAAGCCCTAAAGGTTACTCACTTGTTCTGCGTGGCCAACCTAACTACTTGTGCGTAGTGCAAGCTAGCGCTAAAGTGTAATGAGGCAAATTCTATGGGATGCCAAAAGGGTAAATTTATAGCGACAACCACTCTTTGATGAAGACGAAGTCTGGGTGTCAGCGCGGAAACTTCAAGCCAACAGCTTATTTGGCCAATAATTCGACTTGCCCCTGGGTGACTACCACCACATCTAAATATCCCAACATTAGACACCCAAAGGGTATCCCTAAGTTTCGTTCTTGTTGCACCCTACTGAATAAACTGGGGTGTCAGACTTGGTAATTAGGTAACTTTTATACTTAACAATTCCAATACCTGAGGGTGAGTGGAATCTTTCTGAAATCTTCAAACTGACCAGTCCCAATCAGATCCTTAATGATACATTGCTGAGATGTATTAATACTGACTGCTGATGTGACAAACAGTTCATCCTTCCCTTTATGTAATAACGATTACCTTTAACTTTTGTTTTACTCTCTGTTTGATCGTTATTTTAGGTTTTTCTTGAGGGTTTGGGAAAAGGGGGAATCAGCTCCACCTCCAAGAATTAAAAAAGGTTTAAGTAAAAAATAGATAAGATTAAGTCATCATGTTTGTCTTGTCACCACTTGAGTAGTCTTCACTCTTCATCTTATGAATTTTTATTATAGTTAACAGTAATTGCACAATCATCACATATTCCTTTGCATCTTCATCATGTAACTTTGCATCATAGATATTTCACGAGCCTTCAACAATAGACTTCCCTTTTGGGGTTCCATAGAATCACTTGTCAAATAAAAATGGACAGAAATGACACGGACACTGACCAGCGCTCATACAAGTGTTGGTGTGGAATATATTCAAATTCAGGTGATACCATTTCTGTAAGATTTATTTTTGTACCTCACATCAAACGGTTACATTTATTGGAAATGACCCACTAGTACTGTTAACAACTTTTAGGCCTTAATCTTTTAGTATCATACACCTTTTATTTCTTCTCTCAAGAGCAGATGTCATCCATTGATTAACAGTTTTGCATGTAGGTGTGGTTGGTATGTGGGACGTCTATGTAGGAATGAATATTCAAGTGATTTGAGAAAATGCTGAAAACATACATTGGGGAAAAAAAAGGAAAGAGCTAGAAGTACAGTCAGGACACAGTGTTGTCAAAAAGGATACCACAAGTATAAGATTGCTGCACCTTTGGCTCTGGAGAAAAGGTGGAGATTAGTTTCCAACCTGAACATGGCAATTTAAATGATAAGGATGCAATGCTTTTCCGAATGCCAAGTATCACAGATACAACCACACTAAATTAGGGGACCTATTTATAAAGACCTAGTGCATCCAAATCCTCTTATAATCTTAATATCTTTGGACATGTTCCAAGATATATAGTTGTTGTATTCAAATCTGGGAGAGCCTGTTTCTGGCTTTCAATCTTGACCTCACCTACCAAAGAAAGGGGATGATATGGTAACATCATGGTTTTAGAAAACATATTGCAAACCAGATCAGACAGATGAAGAGGCTGGTACTGTAATATACAGTAAATAATAATCTCCCCGTAAAAGTCATGAAGCTTTGAAATTAAATTGTCATTTCTTTTTTCAAATATTACAGAACTGTATCAACAGGAACTTCCATTTGGAACCTTTCAAATATGGTACACTGAAATGGCATACACCATCAGGAACTTTTATTCATCTTGGGATAGGATTGCTTGAATTGTAACATATATGGAGATTGTCTGAGGCCACCCTTACATAGGTTGGATGATAGGCTGGCTATCAGTTCATTTCTAAAACAACCAAAGAATATCAGAGATACGAAATACATATCTAAAACATTCATTGTATGATAACAAATTATTTTAGAAATCAAGGCATACATAAGAAGTTAGAATTGGTGGGTAGGGGAGCCAGAAATATGCAAAACGTTTCCAAGTCTGGCCCCTTTAAAGAAGTAACAATTGACATGATTGCAGTACTAATCAGACCTTGAGTTTTAGATTTTCCAGGTGTGCTTCAAATCACACTCCTCAGGAAATTGAGGAGTGTGGAAGATGTGATGTTTTATTACACTACAATAGATGTATCATAGTCCCCATTCTCTATCAAGGTGTGTAACAAATTGCACTCCTCACAGTCATTTGAGGTGAGTGGTGGTGTGCAATCGCACTTGCACGTCTAAAAATGCAAGGCCTGCGTTACTTACCTTGACATATCTTGTGCAGTTGAGCATTGTCATCTCATGCTGGTTGCTTTACTTGAAGATGTTGCTTTAAGGGCTACTAGTAACATTTTTTTTTCAGTGACTCAAGGTAATGAATGCCACTACACTGGACTCACTATGGTTCCCTTTGTTCTATACATTTTATGTGATAATAATAGCTTTATGCAATGCATTGAAATTCAAGAACAGAAATAAAATACAAATAAAATGATTTCAATAAAAAAGCAATTGATCATTTCTTTTCACTGTAATTTGCTTGTTCATTTCTGCTTGATCTTCTCACTCTGCATTAAAATGCAATTTTTAATCAAAATTGCAAATTTTATGTTAATGCAAAATCTAGTATACCCCAAGGCATTCTGATGGACTTTTAAAGACAAAAACTCATCACTCCAGACAGTTCAATTCTCCCAACTACAAACATCTAGTCCCTCCCTCAGCCTGTCTTAAAATCCTCAACATGTGTTATCAAAACAGTGGATCCCTTTCCAGAAAGTAAAAATACAGCTTAGGGTGATGAGTGATGGCCTTTAATTCTTTAACTTGCATATACCAACATCTGTGTTAATGCCTTACCTGTGATTCTTCGGTACACCTCTTCTCTGAGACAGTACGGTATCTTAGTAAAATTATATCTGTGACATAAGAGACATCTGCTACTCTGGATTATTTATTTTTATACAAACTATGATATATACGCACATGTCCCCTGCCACAGTAACATCGGTTCACACAGTGTGAGTTAAGTTCAAGGTAGACAATGTTGCCAACCATGAAGCCATGCACCCTTTCATTTCTAAGGTTACTATACACTTAACAGTGGTGGGGTGAGTATTCAGTAATGAGGCTAACATCCTGCAGATGAGTTCCCTATAACAATCTAGGCCCCAGGCAAGGCCTAACTGCTACTCTAATTTATGCCTACAAAGTAAACTTTGAAAAATGCAACCCAACAAGTCTTAAAATGCTGTATATTTGCAATAACATCCTTGGGTTGACTGGGTAACTATGGCCGCACCCACGCTACATTATTATTTCTCCGAAGCGGTACATAAACAAAACGTTGTAGGCCTAGAGTGACCATCATTTACCCTAATTGCAAAAAATAGAGCAACACTCATCAAAATAATTATCAAAGTCTGCTTGCATATCATTTCCAAACAATAATCTTGCACAAATTTGGCGTGATTAGTCAAAAGTTTGTTTAAAACGAAAAAAGTGAAACGCCAGTTTCGTCTACGCTGAACTGAGCTAATCAGCACATTTGGTAATTTGCCTACTTCAAGTTCGTTCACATTTACATCTTAACCATAAGCGAGAGAAAAAATCCAAACCTGGCACCAAACAGCAGACAAATTATTCAGTTTGGCATTTTAATTGAATCCGGTAATATTTGATTTTGCCCGTGATATGCGATCTTTCATCTAGCCTATGCAGAAACTGTACACCTACTGTAGGCCTATCCTATTCCTAAGTTCGGTGTGCCTTTTAGTGATTCATCTGTTCAACAAAAAAAAAAAAAGCTCTGGGCTCCAATTATCTCTTTAACAACTTCATACCAAGAGGCGAAGTCACTTCTTTTCCAACAAAGAAACAAAATTCTTTTATGGAGGGCCTCACTGTTTGGAGTCTTAATTATTTCTTGTTAAATACTGATTGAGTATTTGGTCTTGAGCACTTCCGTCAAAGCTGTCAACAGAAAGATGCCTAGCAATCTATACTGTAGATGCGTTCTCCATCACCACCTTAGGCCAAGTATTACCAAATTCTTTAAATTTTTTTTAAAGTTGAGGATCAGGAAGCCCCATATGGATTCATCAAGGACCCTATACCATGTTGATCATGGATGAACACCGGCAAGATTCGCCTACTATTTTCGATAAGTGTCCAGAGGATATCAAGGCAGGGGGGAAACCAGACATCTGCCAGTGCAAACCAATGCAAACCCAAACCTCCCGGGACCGCCATTTAACGTCCCCATCCGACGGACGAGAGCGTGTCCCTCAGTCTTTAGCTACTTACCCAAAGGGTGGGAGGGGTGGAGATCCAGCTCAGCAGCCCATCGTCTATACCAAGCAACCTGAAGCAGACAAGACCTAAATCGGACAACAGGAACCCAAATAACCCCCTCAGTACCACTGTAAACAGCTTTACTGAACAAGTCAAATTTGAATCCCCAGAAATTTTCTAAGTAGTTCCACCGGAATTTGATCCTAACCAGGGTTAGGGATCTCATTAGGTGTCATGATTCAAGGTTAGGGAATAGGGTTAGTAGATGGATACTTATTTATGCTACATGAATATATATTGTTATGTGACTAGGTTGGAATAAGCCTTTGTGTATTGTATGCATTTTCAAACCCGCAACCACCAGATCCGCTCCTGTAGCATACTGGGTAACGTGTAAGACTTATAATGCAACTATTACTGTCACATCCTAGGTTCGAAGCCTCCTATGTCGTCATTCTCTTTCACTAGTATACTTCTAACACTTCTTTCACAGGAGTAATAGTTGTTCATTTCACAGAAAATTCACAACTTTGAAATACCAACTAGAGAAAAAAACTTGAAAAAGTTAGTAAAAAGAACTTACACGATGTACCAACTTTTTTAGTTGTCTGATATGTTGTTGACATCACTTCCGGTCACTGATTCTAAATTTATATGGAAACTTGCATTAATCCTTACCAGTCCAAATGTCCCCAGACCAAATTGTCCCTGCTACCACAACGTCCTTGCTATTGGTCAGAACGTCCCGTGCCAAATCATCCCTGGGTTAAATAGAACTCTTGCAAAATACAGTTTTCGTCGAAAGTTAGGCCTATGCTACACTCAGCCTACAGTAGTACTTTCTATGCAGTAAGTATTTTTAAACAGCTGTGCCCAGCAGATCAATCAATTTAGTTGATCTAACACTGAAGTTGAGCAAATGTATGGCTATGCTTGAATAAACTAGATTCCGGCGTTTCTAATTCTTTTTCTTAATCCGGCCTTACCCTCCATTCCCAAATTCCTCATCCCTTTCCTCCTGAAGTTGTAGTTTGATTCTTCATTTAGGTTCGAATTTTCTATCATGTGCGTGGAGACTTTTTGTACTGTGTATAATACCACAGAGACAATTTGATAAAGAGCAGGGACGTTTTGGTCTCGGTACATTTTGGTAAACTTATTTTTAGTCCTATTTTCAGCTTATCTGCATGAATTTTGACCTTTTTGTGGAAGGAGGGAGAGAAACCTGGAAGAAGAAACGTTGTCAATACTTGGAATCACACCTGTTCGATTGTTGTAACACATAAACATTTCTTCTTTTACTGTAGAACGTAATCCACCGTGCCAGGAAAGGTCATGAGGGAATCAGTAATTCAAAATGTCATTTTCATGTCACACCACCTTTAATTTGACCTAGACACTCTCCCTATGAATGTTTGTGTTTCCACATTTGGTAAAACCGTTACCCCATTCCTCCCTTAACATAACTCGCAACCCATCTAACACTTTCTGCTGTTTCGGCGTTCCAAGTAAGTCCAGGCTATTCAGCTTATCCTGTTGGGCTCATCTTCTATTTACTCTGCATTCTCTGTTCAGGATGTAGCTATTCATTCCACTGAATCTGTTGAAGGCCTATTCTTCTATTGTTTGTGTGCAAGAGAGTGTGATGTTAGTTCCAGACATGGATTCTACATTTGACTCCATAACCTTGATGTTGGTAACAATCGCTGATTGACTGAACTCTCCTATGTGCCAATACTGTAGGCCTAGCCTTTTTGCTTATTCGCCCAAATTTGTTCGGGCGAATAGCCACAATCTTGACTAATTCAAGACCTATAGTACAGTAAGTGTTAAAATTCAGCTTACTTAGGCAAGGATTTGTTAATGTAGACCCCTAGCTGTAGCTAGGCACAACTTTAGTGGCCTTTGGAAATGGAATTAAGAGTTTGTTGGTATGACTTTGTAATTCGCACCGGTGAATAAGCTAGTTACTTTCTTTCCACACAGTACTGCCTTCTGTCTAGCCTGGTCCTAGATTAGAGTCAAGCCTAACAATCACACAGATGGTGCTTCATTCTGGAAATTACAAAATCTTCAAACAAAAATCTTTGGCATGTGCAAATATGCATACACTGATAAATTTGGCATACAGTGTGCCACACTGCTCCAGACTTTTTGGTCAGACATAGGCTACAACACTTGGAAATGAGTTCAATTACAACATATTCATTGATAAATCTGGCCTTTTATGTAAGCGTGGCCACAAATTCAGTTGCAAATGGCTCAAGTTTTTGACAGGTATGTCGCCCTATCTCTTGCTGTTAGCAACTGAGGACTCCTCCCACAATGCATTGGAGGAAAATGATCACCACCTGTCAATATGACAATTCAAAAATTAGATTCTGTTGATTCCTTGTTCAAATGGCCATTATTTCTCGTTGTTTTTTGTTCCTGATAACAGCATTTCTCATTTTTTTTTTCTTAATCAAAGTTTGAATGATGAGGGTATCATAATGGCTCAATTATTGCATATATATTTTTTGACTTTCAGCTTTATGTGGGGAAAATAAGATTGGGGGGCAAGGTCTGTGAAGTGGAGTGTACATCATGGAATGCACAGCCCTGTTTGAGGGCAAATTTTAACCTAACTAACGTGTAGTACACTGTACATTTGTGACACTATTCAGTGTGTATTAAGTAACTAAGACCTATATGTCACTGTCATAATCACACATGGTGTGAGATTGTCATATAAAGCAAAAGGTCTATGACTTCACTGTTACCTCATAGCCTAATCAAAGTTATTGTCAGGTGTAAAGTTCCGACCCAGGTATCTGCCGCCAGGCACCCGGGTGTAAACTCTTGACCTGATGCAATGTTCACTGCTGGTCAGGTTTGCATCTACTTGCGCTTTTGTACCGCACAGTATTCACTCGTGTGGAATGCCCATGAGGAGTGCCTGTGAAGGATGCCCATGAGGGATGCCCATGAGGAGTGCCCATGAATGTTCGTGTCACAGTACTGTTGATGTGAATTGTCTTGATAATTTTATGGAATTGTGCACATGCAGTAGTCTGATGGCTAGTACAATTAATGGTACAGACTGGTAGACTGGCACCAAAGCTACTTCAAAGCTCCAAATGTTTTTGAACTTACACCAAGAATCATTGCTAGAAATCATTTCTTGAATACTAAAAACAGGTCTTTTGGCTGCAGCTTGACTGCTCAGGTCAACTCTTGTGTCATGATTTATATAGTTTCCACGATTTCTCTCTTATCGATCAATGTTTATGAAGGAACCTTAAAAATATTTGAAGAGTTTGTGCTTGTGGTGGTGAATTATTTTACTCAGGAATCTGTGTCTAGAAATGCTTCCCAAACTTAGTCATTTCTGTGAATTTACCATAGCAAACTTTTCCATTAACAAACTATTTTCATTTTTATTTTTCCTGTAACAAACTATTTCCGTTTTTTAATCTGACTGTAAAACTGGGAAAAAACATAATTTGCTCTAAATTGTTGTCGTCAAAACTAAATTCTAAACATGGATTTATTTACAGCATCAGTGAGATGAACTGGATTATTGTTCACTGTAGCTTCAAATTCCTGTGGTGGCAGTTGTCCAGAAGTAAGAATGATTTATTAAAACCCTCTAGTAGTGCAGGGGCTTCCTCCTGAGCTGGTGATGCGGTGGAAGTGTAGGTGGATTTTTCTTGAGAACAGTACATTGTAAATATGGAAAGTCTGCTAATTCCATGCTGTAAAGATGCATTGTCCCTCAATTGTCAGGGCAGTCAAAATGCATTTGAAAGGGAAATAGGGGGTTTTGTTTCTTTTCAGGAAAAAAACATCACATTTTTAAACCAATAGACTAGTTGTGGACACAGAATGGTACTTTATGGTAGATCTTCAAAATAAGGAATAATGGTGGCCTTGTCACACATGGAAATTCAGCTATTTGTTGCTCTTGAAAGAATAATTTGTTTATATCCAAATTTTAAAAGTTCAAATGATGCATCTTGTGTAATGCTTCTTTTACATAATTATTTTGAGGAGGTGAAGCCTCCTTGTACTGTAGATGTTTATTGGTAAAACTGAATGGTGTAGTAACTAATTGAAGCTATCTTCTTTGTATGCCATATTGGTTCATTGAATGCCTTCTCTCCCTTTTAATTGTAAAGTGTAATACAGGGTTGGAAAACCTTGCGAACCTCCGAACCTGGTTCGGGGGAAATGGGCGACATTCGCGGGAAATTCTGCGTGTTGGGACAGTTTTTTTTTTGACAAAAAAACGGGGAAAACCGGGAAATTTTCAGAGAAACAAAATAAATGAGGGCGAACAGAGAAAATGCTGTTAAACATTTATTTAAAAGAAGCTCTGTTGATCGCTATTGCTTACGATACTCACATAGGCAAATAGCGCAAGTGTTACCTCTATGCCAATAAACCATAATGTCCAGTATATCCCCCACGATCACGCAAGTAACCAGAAATAATCGCCAGTTAAATTTTAGGCACACTTCAGCCGCCCTACATACCCTATGAATCCCAGTGCCCCAGGATGATTCGCGCAGAGCTCGTGCACAATTTCATCTCCGTTGGTTTAAGTGTTTTTTATTTTTTTCCGAACTCAGCGCAAGATTCTCTGTGCAATTAATGAGAACTGAGTGCTTTCATGCAGTATGTACACAGCATACATACAGTACATAGCGGCGCAACAGACCCACGCGGCATGGCTTGACCTTTGTACCTACTTAACATTTACAGTCTCACACCCAGATGCAATGGTAGCGCCAAACACCTTTCTGGAAAACGTATCGTTACACGCAGTAAAAAAAATGGCCTCGATTAAACTATTTTGAAATATGGGGGACGACTTTTATTTTTAGCTTTTTTCTTTGCTGCAAATTTCTGCTGCCTGTTAATGGTCACAGTTATCAGGGATAAAAAAGTTTGGTACAAATGTCGTAGCTGCATTGGTGGCTGAATTTGAGTATTATGAATGCGATAAAAGTCCATTTTGGGACAGGTGTTCACATTTTTGCAGTTAAAAACTTTTCTTGGAAACATGCCAGGATTTTTTTTACATCAAACTTGCAGAGCTGTTTGTAAGTAGCACAGCTTGTAGTAGTTGACAGTGTATAGTGGTCTATGATCAAGACATTCTAGGCCTATTGCATATCTATATAGCGTAATATCGGGCTCAAGTTTGACTCGTTTCAGACATTTTGTAAGTGACACTTCTTCACATTTAAAAAGGTACCGTATATTGCAACAACGCAAATAGCCTAGCGTAAAGCTTTCGTGATTGATTTTTCAATTATTGTAAAAGTTTTCAGTTATATTCATTGTGCTCAGCTGCACAGTTTTACCTTTACCATGTGCTACAAACCCCAATCTTCGGGAAGCTTGCCCCTGAACCCCGCCACAAGGGGTTCCACCCCTACACAAATGTCAACGGGAAATCGGTGGATTTTCTACTGTGTTCGCGGGAAATTCAGCAAGGTTTTCCAACCCTGGTGTAATAATTCCTCACTAGCAGGGACTCCATTCTTTAATGGAAGAACAGTTGCAGTCAGAGAGAAAATGATAATTTTTTAGAGTGAATCAGGTTGTTCCCCTCCCCCCCTCCCCAATCATGCCAGGCTTCTCAGTGAGCTGCAAGTCAATCTACCTGGGGATCCAACCTTTTTCAACGTTACAAACTCTTAGTGACAAATACTTCATAAGGTACAGTAGTAACAAGCCTTAAGTTCTTGGCATAATTAGGTCAACTCTGCACTGCTTACCATATGAAGTCAGAAACGTATTCAAATCACAGTTATTCTGATGCTTACTTGATGTGCATGTTTAAGTGCCATTTCTGCTGATGCTGTACTTGTGCGAGAGTGTTTGCGCTATTGTGACATTGGCAAACAATGTTGTTATGAGGTTTTGCTCCTGATATCCTTGGTGAAATGACCCAAACGCTCTCATATCTACACTTGAGGGAGAAAAAAACCTTCTTAGAACAGATTTCGTTCTTACATGTAGCACCATGTGTGGAAACAAGAAATCAGAACTTAAGGTTGTATGAAGCTTTAATGAACTAGTGTGATTTATATGAAAATAAAGTGTCATATATCCAAAATAAGGTAAGACTTAGGCTGTACAATGTAACTTCAGTAGCTTCTGCTTTGATGCAGACGCATCCGTATGATGTTGTTTGGCAATGGAGGGAAAGTTGCTGTTGATATTGTTTTTGAAAATTTCATATCGCAACCAGACTAAATTGTGCCGCTATCTAGAGAGTCGTGGTTCTTGAATCCCTACACATGGGCTAAGCGAAATTGTCTGGATTGCCTGGGGGGGGGGGGGTGCAGGGGGCAGAGATGCCTATCCGAATGATTGGCATGAATGCAACATTGGGCTGAGTCGGAGAGATTGCTTCATGCTGCCCAGGAGTTGAACAATTTGTCTCACATTTCACCAAAAATCAAAGAGAGCATCAAGCAGAGCAACAAAGATTTTCTGCAAATGATAATAACTTTAAAGACAGAGGCTTATCACCCCAGACAGTTGCAATTCTCCCAACTACTTACTTCTAGTCCCTCCCACAGTCGGTCTAGAAACCCTCCACATGTGCAATCCAAAAATGAGCCCCTGTACATGCTGTGTAATATGAGCCACCATGAATCTGTCAAATTTGCTGTCAGTCAAAATCATAACCACATTGAGAATATTGCTCTCCACCAGCCAAAATGTGGCCTAGGGAGATAAGTGACTGCCTTTGAGGCATTTTAATGTGGCAAAGACGAAACCAACTTTGGGTTACAATCACCCCGATACTGCACCGTTTTAGCAGGGCAGCAGCACATTATGTTCCCTGAAGAACATGAAATGTATATTTGTACATTTATCTGACATGAACATTCAACTGCCCGTAGACACTACCCACTTATCATTCTCCTCATAAAGCATAGGTCTATTTCAATGCACTTAGGCCATCTACTTTATCGACTGTTGAAGGGCTGAGGCATTCATGTAAGTAGATCTACTGTACTTTAAACAGCACTGGCTGGTTCAGAAGCTGTATGAATAATTGCCATGTTGCACAATTAGGTTAGGCTCAGTGATACTAGGTTACGATTTTTCAGTGGTTAATGTAATAATGCTTGACCAAAGTTTTGACCTGGTCGATTTGACCATTTAATTTGTCAGCAAGCTGAATTGACCATCAAGGTTACAGTGACCAACGGTTGAAGTGACGGTCGTCAAGGTCAACGTGACCATCAAGATTACGGATGAAGGAATAGTGTGACCATCAAGTCTAATAAGTTGTGACCATGAAGTAATAATGTGACAGTCACATTTAACTCTGACTAACAAGTTCAAATGTGGCTATCAAGTTTTAGCTGTGACCATTGAAGTACTGTGTAGTGATTTGTGACCAAGGTGAAGCCCCATCTTTGCCGTACTTATAGATAGTACTGTTGTTCATTTAATTATGGTAGCACTGTAAGTACATTGTGTGTCAATCAGGCTGAATAACATTGTTAGATCCATGTTTGGCTCATTCCCACATTCTCCACATTCATAGAATTTGTTCAAATCAACATAGAGGTCTATGCACTGAGATTTACTGTACCTGATGTACTTTACCACAGTAAGTCACTTGTTCTGTTGTATAATACTGTAGTTTATGTGCGGAGCCTGCAAGGTACTACTGTGTGATTTTGCTGGCTATTGGTATGTACTGTGCTGGTATGAGGAATACTGCACAACTCAATGAATAAACAAAGCATAAGTTGCTGAAGTATGGATGTATATTAAATGCAGTTGTGCAAAATAACCTCAGAGCTGCTAAACCAACCTTGTGATGTCAGCTCAAATTGCCAATATGTTGATGTACACTTGCTAGCAGAGCACAAGCCACTACAGTACGTATTGCCAAAAACTGATTGGAAATGGAAATATAGTGATGTTGATGATAAGAATAGGTTTTATACATTTGCAAGTAACTTTAAAAAAAAAAAGAAGATGAGTGAGGAATTTTGGCTAAGAGATATTAACGAGAAACACCAGTGATTGAAATGAACGAAATAGATTGGTAATCTCATGAAGGTCAAAATTTTGTGTCGGCAGCTTGGAGATTTTAATCATTTCTTTATTTGCCGTGGATTATGCCCAAAAATTGAACTTTTATTGCAAATCTCAAAAAGGTACCGTGTACCCTGTTAAGAGTACATAATTCACCTGTGGTGCAAGTTTTCAGTGAGTGAGAAATAATGACCAAAACTGAGTATGTAGTAGACTCTACAGTCTAGCTGTCAACTGGCATTTCTGATGTAATACAGAAGCCCCAGCAGAGTATATTTACTATCATTGGCCATGGCTATATATTTGTACCCAAACAACCGTGACAGCACCCCCTTCTGAAATTGCTAACCAAATGAAAAGTTTCACTGACACACAATGTACATGTGTTAAAATTATGCATATATGTAGCGTCAGAGCAATTTAGTGTCATCGTTGCACAATGGATACATGGTGTTATAATTCATGGAACCCAAAATGTTTTATTACAACTTCACAAAAAACTCAGAGTCATTGCCTGTGGCTGCCTGTAACAGAACTGAGAAGTTATTTTGGAGTACCAGACTGACTGTGGACTGTTAGTACCTAGGTCCAAATTTTGTACTTAGGTAGAAATACTACAGCATTGCACAGACAACTGAGGACCCCTTGTATATGACATATGCACAGCTCATAAAGGTACCCTTCTTTTCCTTTCACTGTAATCACTTACTGTACTTCTACATTTTATATGCAACATGTGTTAGTCATGTATCCACTCACATTGGAATAAAGGTTAGAGATCTCAGCGCTAAACAAAGAGTGTAATTGTCATAAACTACTTCTATACGGAAGCACATTTTTCACAAGTTTCACAAATCACAAAGTTGTGTTAACAAGGTTTGCAATTTCTGCCAAAGTCCTGTTCCTTCGAGGCAGGGATTTTCCAGTCTAAGGCAGGGACTGTCCATTCCACTTCAGGGACTTTCCATTGTTGTTATGTTGCTGTCAGTGTTATTGTTCCTCTTAATGTCTGCACTAGGCTCCAGCCTCTTGCATGTATACTCTGTACATGGATTGATGTAGCTTGCAGATGACATTGAAAATTTCTCTTTTTTTATGGATGTTTTGTTTTCATAATTTAGGTCGTTTGAGTCGCAAAGTACAGTATGTCACTTACTATGTACACTAAACGTGATCATGAAAGTGACATGATTGAAGGAAAAGGTATCAATGTCAGCAAAAATAAATTTTGTTTAAAAAATGTTCAACGTAACTGAAAATCAGTGGCCATTCAAGGCATAGATTTTCAAACAGTATCGCTGCATGGCATTAGAATTTCTTGATTCAGTACTTCAGATGTAAAAACATCACATATATATTACTGTTTGGTTTCATTGAGTGAGGCCTTGAATTGTAATTCTGTTTTCTGCACTCTCTTTCTCCAGATGTTTATACTCTCCTCTTGTTGGTGATGGACCAACAGAGCAATGCGCAAGAGGTTGAGAGGCTGACCCAGATCAGCACCATCAGCGGCGACCTGGCCCTGGGTCCGTTGATCACCTGCAAGCTATGCTTTGGGGAGTACCAACTGACCGACCTGCACCAAATGGAAGGATGCAGCTGTGTGTACTGTTTATCAGTAAGTACCACAGCGTAAACATGAACTAGCCTTCGTTGCAACCAGTGCCGTGCACAAACTGTGCGCTCTCTGTGTGGTACATGTTTCAGTTTCTGCACTGTGGTTAGGCTTCTAGATCTTTGTAAATATTCTATTTGAAGTACCAGATGCAAAAAGTTCATAGTTTTCTATTAAAATTATCCTGCAATTTTTATTAGTGATACATGTACCATTTATAAGATTAATTACATTTAGATATCAATTCTCCTGTGTGTACGTGTTGTTAGAGGGCCAGGTGTGCTGACAATCACGCCATTCATGTACATTGAGGAACTGTATGTCAGCAGTCAGGATGAGTTACAGTAAACAGGTTTCCTTTTTTTAAGTGTAGATATTCAAGTTTACTAAACCCAAATGGGTAACCCAATCATTAATGCTGTTCGTGAATGTTACAACAAGTGGGCTGGGTTACCGAACATTTGGACTGCCACAGTTGTTGCCATTACATTTGTTCTCATGATTCGCAAATTCATGAAGTAGACATGCAGCAGCAACATACACAGTTTAATCCTTTGAAAGTCATCGTAAGGGAACACAAGTAGTCACGTTTCATATCACGATTCTTGAAGACAAAAGTCGGTGGAAATTCTTCGGCTTCCCTCAGTTAGAATGCTGAATAATGTATGCCCTGGTCAAATTTGAAGTCTTCTCTCTTACTGACTATCCGTGCATTTTAACTTCCATGACATGTGCATGAAGCAGTATGGTGCATGAATAAAAGATGGAATACTTAGAGAGAGATATGTGCTGTATATTAAGTACTTAAGCACTGTAGGCAGAAGACTTAACATGCAGTACTGATTAGCAGACTCTTCTTCCCTTAAGTACAGATTAGTCGTCCTTCAAAAATTATACGTGCAGGAAGTCTCCTGATGTTGTAACTTGTTTCATTTAAACCTTTGTCCAAACTCAACAGTAATCACAGACTTTAAAATTCAACTTGAAAATTCAAATTCAAAATTCACTGGCTTGTTTGTCACACTCTTTTGAGTGAAAAATCAAAGTATTATTAAACAATGTTTTGTGTCAGCGTTCTTACTTTTGGCCAAACTTTCTATTCTCATGTCAGTTTTAACTCAAAATCTTTGTAAGAGCGACTCCAACATTTTTGAAATCAGGTACTCACGACCAAAGAGTGGCGACTCCGAAGCTGCTCGACTTGTATGAGTTTGGTGTTTAAGTTTCAATGACTTCGTTTTACTGCTGCCTCCTCAGACAGTATATTTTGAACAGAAGCGTTTATGTTGACAATGTAGGGCCCCAAACGAACAGTGTTGATAGGTATTGCATTGGGTTTGTGGCTAATAATCTTATTATCTAAAGTTGTGATACATAGGGTCATGACTCCTGGTAAGGAGTTGCAAGAACTCTAACTTGGAGTAGGTTGCCCAATTCTACTTTCCAGAATACATGCCAACTACTACTTCAGAGGGAAAAACTGTTTACAGTGCCTCACAATAATCTGTCCTCCTTGAAATCAGACTTCAGTCGTATTCAGATATGATTTTCATAATTTACTTCTCTCCGTACTTACCTGTCTAAACAGAATAAATGCACTCCCATCTACTGTGCCAGGAGTAAGATTAAGTAGGTACACCAGGAGTAAGGCAACCTTTAGAACCACCCCTGGTGCCGTCCGGTCTAATACCGGACTAGCGCCTCCTTCCCATTCTGCCATCCCCATGTGCCATGTTTGCAGAGGTTTGCTGGATTTTTCTTCCAAATTTTTTCGTTGCACTTTTTCCTCCATCTGATTTCCTATGTCTCGCAGTCCGATTGTGGAAGTCATTTCTCGCAAGACTACATTGATTCCTCTAAGGGTCCTTTTCATTCTCAGTGAAAAATTTAGGCTGAAAATTTTCTCTCAGTGCCATGTTGTATCACGCCCTTTTTGTTGCACAGGGCCCTAGTTATGCGAACTGTTGTCTTTGTATACTGTTACATCTCAGAGCAAACTTAGGCCTAGCCTTTAGTGTTTATCTTATTCTTTTTTCTTTTCATTTTTTACTCTGCAAGAGCACCCACCCTTTACTGTATGTGTAAATTTCATGGGATACATCTGATCATCAGAATATTTGATGTTAAGGGCAAGAAATCACGAGATTAAATTTTCCTGTGAACTGCACTCTTTGTTTCCATAATTCCCGTGTGTGCACACGACATCTTAATGGACTTCTTCATACTGGTAGGCTGACATTCTGTATAGTAAGTAGTCACTGTTACAGAGCATACCAAATAGACAGTGATAATTGAAACTTCGTTATTACCACTTTTACAGGGAGAACTTTACTTCAGAAACTTGTTCTTTCATCAGACAACTAGGAGGGAGAAGAGTTGTGTGTTCATTGTGACTTTTGTCTTGGACAAGTAGACGACCATTAACATAAATTTACTTCACTGCTCTCTTATCTACCTCAATGCAACAATACACCCCCATCTACTGTGCCAGGAGTTGTTTTGTTGAGACAGAAAAGTGAGCCATTTACAAAAAACTAAACCTGGTAAGTGAGCGTGCAAGTGCGATTGCTCACTACCACTTGGCTCAAATCTCTGTGAGAAGCGCGACTTTTTGCACACCTACAGTAGAAGGGAAAGGGCAACACAGACCATCTACTAAAAATTTATAAAACAGCACACCTTCCACACTCTGTAATTTCATGAGAAGTGTGATTTGTAGCACATATGGAAAATCCAAAAATTTACTGTAAGGTCTGAAGTTTTTTTACACACATTGAGCACTACTTAAAGTTCCAATTCAAATTATTGCAAATTTCCAATTTGTGAGTCACTTTGAATACAAAGGATTTACTTTGCTAATTTACATCACAGTTGGAGCATTTCCTGTTTACAAAGAGTAACAGTTCATGAGTGCTTTTCCACACCCAAAAGAAGTCATTGTTTATATACTAATGAACATGATGACCGATTCTTTTCAAGCAGTGTCCTCGCTTGTTAAATTGGAATATTTTGCAAGACCTCTGTTTTCAGCCATGCTGTAGCATACGTTGCAACTTCCAAGGTTTACAGCTTTGTTTTGTAAAATTGTCATCATGTCATACAACACAGGCTCTCCAGTTTCTTTTTTGTAATTCAAGGAGATTACTTCACTGGGGTGTGTTCCTTACATACAGCAAATTTTTCAATACCGTTTTTTTTTTTTCTGTAGTGTATATATACAGTACAAGTTTCCAGTTTGGCTCAGATTCTGAATTTACTGTCTTTGCATGTTTTAGTTTATTTTGCTGCCTTTCTGAATTGAATCTCTGCCATATTTAGTAATGAGTTTTAAGCTAGTCAAAAGAGTGCTTTTCAGGGTGATGCGGTCATAAGATAAGGCTGTTACAAGACAAGAATTTTTAGAGTTGATTAGCAATGCCAGTTACATTAATTGATAATATTATGATATACCTTTAAACCAAGTAAATTACCCACTCATATTCAAACCAAGTAACAGAGATCATGAAGATTCATAACATACACGTTTTAAGACAAATGTATATCAAAACCCATAGCTTCATTTCTTAGATATATTCTGAGCTTATTGTGTGCTATTTTTCCTTTTTCTCAACTGCGTTGGTTCCTTAAAAAATATGTTTTCGTGCATGCTCGATAAGTGTACTGTGAAGGTGAACAGTTATGCAGACATTTGTACTGTTTTATTAAGTGCTAATCACCATTTTAGCCTGCTTGCAACATCCTTTGAATTTTACCATATACTGGGAAATTTCCAAACTTGCACGCAGACAAAATAGAGGGTTTGATTGATTCCTCCAAGTCATTTCCATCTTCCCACTGACATTACAAGTCTGAAGCTAGCACAGGATTCCAGCACAATATTTTACCCAACGCTTTATTACAGAGCATACTGTACTTTCAGCACAGGGTTTCATCGCAGGATTTCGTTCTGTGCTGCAGTGGATCCTTTGCTAACTTCAGACCAGTATGGACACATGCACGGTACAAGTACAGGTTCCCTTGTGATCGTATGTAGTTGTAGCATGTATGTACAGTGCTACTGTACTTGTAAACAACCAACACAAGTGTTAAATTCCCTACAGTGGGTGTCTTTTTCCCTGTCATTTTGTGTCCTTCTTTTAATGTTACTTGTTCAAATTACTAGTTGGCACGAACAACCAGGGTGAACTGCCAGAGAATGTTATGCATTCGTACGCGGTTTAGTTACTAAGTTATGGGTTTTAATACCGAGTTGCAGGCATCAATTGTGTTTGCTAGTTTGCCAACTAATTTGTCACTGCACTGCTCGGGTGTTTGTGTACATTACCATCTACTCAAGGCCTATATTGTACATGTATGTACTAGCCTGTAAGTTACAGTATTTGTATTACTGTCGGAAGTTATCAATCTCACTTTCAATGTGTGTCATATTCCCTACGTGTTTCTGAGCAAATCAGTCCGTCCGGGGGGGGGGGGGGGGGGGACATGTACAGTACATGTTCACTAAGTGTCCCAGTGGGTTTCAGTGTACAGTACTTGCCTGCAAACTCAATTCTAGGATCTATACATCAGTGCGTTGCTATGCAGAGTTTCACGAATGGCAATCATCAGGCAACTAATGTACAAGCATCTGGCAACTATCGTACGGGTGTCACATGTGCGAAGTTGTTGACCTTACCTTATCTCTTAGCAACCTAATTGTGAAACATGTATTACTATGTCCACTGTAGATTCAAGCTCTACATCTTTTTCGTCAAGCACACTGATAGTGATAAACTACTGTATTATATGTTCTTTTGTACCCATCATGATGGTGTTACCCTGTCATTTCCTTCATATGGTTACTGTTGTTTGCACGGGATCACTGTGTATCATTTGGCCTCCACTATCTTCATTTTACGTCCTGTCATACATGTTCTTAATGCAGGTTGAATGGCGTTGTTTATTGTTTCTGAGTTATTTCCATAATCAACAGGCAAAGATACATACATTCTTAATGCATGTTCCTTGCCTGGAATTCCCCTATAATGTACAGGTACACAGTACTGCTTATAAATGCATAGTCTGTATGGCTATTGCCAAACAAAAGAATTTCAGGCATATCTTTGAGAGAATGTGTAGTATATGCTTAAAGGAAAAAACTTCTACAGACCGACGACCTTACAGTGTTGCATTATTCACTGGTATGTTGTCAGATGTTTTGAATCACGTGAGAAGCATGTATGTGTATTATACATGAAACACAGTGCCAGTTAATGTATTACCATTGATACTGTAGCACCAAGAGTAAATTGACAAAAATGCTTAATTAATCATGTTGCCAAGGTAACGACAGGATGTACAGTGTAAGTATCTCATCTTATCGGAACCATGATGTTGGATACATGTCACTCAGTGTGAGTTCAAATGATACAATGTTATCATGGTGTGATAAATGAATGATAGATTCAATGTGTCTAAACTGTACAGCCTTTTATTATGTTGCATATGTACTGTACAGCACATGTGAGCCACAAACATTATTGTACATGTGCCGGTACCCTGTATAATTGGCACACAGTACCTACGGTACTGTACATCCCAAATGGTTGAACATGTGGAAACTTTATTTACTGTAGATAGAGAGAAAGAATCCAGGGGGTGTGAAGTTTTCTTGAAAGGCAGATTTTTTTTTCTAAAGTCAAATTTGCTGGGAGGAATCTTACCTCGCAGTAATATCAGCATACCGAGGCTCACACAGATTCTGAGTTAGAGGGCAGCACAGGACTGACACCAACAAATATTCTGCCTTCTGCCAGCATATTCTCAATGATGTATGAAAATGAGGCCAGACTGTTTGATTTTACTTGGTTTAAAATTCTGTTCCCCTTTAAAATCTCCACTTGGCTAAAAACAAAAATTGACAGTAGGCTGCTCATTAGTAAGTACTGCCATTTCAGATGAAGAAGTGGTCTCTAAGTAATATATATCTATAGAACCATTTTTCAATAAATTTCTGGAGGTGAGGTTGATCCTCTTCTTCTTACCTTCCCAGCAGTCACAAAGTAATCGCATACTTCTTGTCTGGCTGTCCTCTTCCCCCCCCCCCCCCTCCTTCCTTTGAAAGTTGGTAGAGAATACTGCATATGGTTAGCAGTGTCAAGTACTGTAGACTGACATGAACAGGTGTTCAACATTTGTTTGACGACATGTAACAGAGACTGCCTTTAAAGGGAAACCATCTTACAGCCTTGTAAATAGTCTTGCTACCTCACAATATGTATACAGGTTCAAACAAGAAGACACCTTTCCGTAATAGAACCGACCTTTACAAGTGGAGGAAAATTACAACAGTTTTCTGATGAACCTTTCAGTCACTCGCATTCTCGCAAGTCACCATGTTTAATGTCAGTGCAAAATTACTTGAATCGCAATGTGACAAGTGCATTGTCACACACTCTGGTAGTCCATCTGCGACAGTGCGTCACATTTTTCAAACATGGTGACATGCTACGCAACAATGGCTTGACATTTGAAGTAATATTTGGAAAGAAGTGATTACGAAAAGAAAATCTGATTGTGGTCGTGAATGCTTGTGAATAGATAGTACTGGGTGTATGGTGAAGTACAGTTGGTTGAAGTTGACACATCAACTGCTGTTCCCCCTTCAAGTTGGCTCCCTGATATTAACCTCTGAACTGATGTCAATTAATGCTGACTTTCTGGATGTTAACTCACTTACCTTGACTCGTTGGTTACTGTAATTCTCTATTGATGACTACTTTCTATGAACTCATCCATGTTTAATTCCAGATGTTGATGTCCTAATGTCTCCCTGATGTTAACAGAGCATTAATGTTGACACCATTAACGCATTAATGTTAACTCCCTTAATGAATAGCTCGCTAGTTTTGAGTGTCTAATTAAATTTACTTCACTCGCACTCTCTTACCTGTCTTCTCAAAACAAATGCACTCTGGTTCCATGTGCTTAGCTCTGTTTTTGTACAGTTCTTTAAACCCCGTGCCTGACCTACCCACCCGAATGCAACGCTTCCTTCTTTCTTCCAACCCTGGAAGGGTTGGCTTCCAAACCTACAGGGTTAACTGGGCGTTAATGTTGACAACATTGTATGCTAACTCATTAATACTGACTCCCTTAATGAATAGTTCGCTAGTGCTGACTGTCTTAAACAATACAGTGAATGATGACGTTTAATGAATTTCCTTATTTACTTCAGCCCTCACTTTCCTGGCTCCACACAAACAGTGCACATTCCACTACTGTGCCAGAAAGTAAGTGTGGAGACAGGTAAGTTCTTCACTGGTAAATATCTAAATCAGGTGAGTTTTTGGGATATTTCATGAAATGTCAGGGCTGTAGACAGGATAGCTGAGCACTCCATTTGTACCTTGAGCAGTCAAAAGGAGCAAGTAGTACACTACACACTGCAGCACGTTTAAGCACTTTGGTTTAGACAAAGATACTTTTCTGTTAGTGTACTTTGTTGTCTTTGAAAATCCTTCTCTATATTCAGCTGTAGTCAGCACTGGCACTTGTGGGCCAGCATGAATAGGAAATTGCCGTACCATTGGATCTTTACAAAAATACCAGAATGTCAAAAAAAGTACAGGATCCGGATCAATTGTAAAATCTTTTTGCAGTGTGTTCAGGTAGATATAATAACTTTTCAATGAAAAAGCAAACTTGCCACAAAATCATATACGAATGACAAAATAGGGGTCAATTCTTGACACAAATTAAGCTAAAAAAACATGAGAAAAGATTTACAATGTCATTTGCAATCTCAGCATACTTATTCTGTCTCCAAAAAAAAAGGGCCAGGGGCAAAACTCCATCCCTTAGATCCACCCTTCAGGACCACATTCACACTATACTGACCATAGCACTTGCCCCCCGAATCCTATAGCCGGAATCCTAGTGAATGCTAGTAGTCATCTATATTGTTGTTCATGATTAGTTCATTCCGTCTCAAACATTACAGTTCTTGACTTGAAATGTATTGAATCCACAGCTGTAGCGGTGGTTAACCTCACACAAATTTCTGAACGCCTGAAGAGGATGTCAGATTCCTTTTACTCTGGGGAAATCCCTTTAAAAAGAATTTTGGCAGATCATTCAGAAGGAAACAGCTGTCACATTAGGACTTCCCCTTACCTTTTCATGTAACGGCACGCTTAGTTGGATATGGCCGATATTCCGGCAGCTTGCTCTTACGATCTCCTATACCAATCTTTTAGATTCAGCAAAGATCATTGCTAAACCATGTTCAGAGGTCTACAAAAGGGACTCTACTAATCACTGAGCGATTCTTGTGAAGGACGATGAAATGCTAAAACAGTATGTGATCCATGAATGCATGAGACTGTGTGAAAATATTGGAAGATATTACCCCCAATCGGGTGACCAGGTTCCGGCTGCAAGTGACAATCGGTACAGATGTTTATCTACTACATGTGTGAGATTCCTAACACTTCCCGTGAATGTCAAGATTACGTGATGAGTCGCGTTTGTACCAGGTTCCGAACCGACATAGTCAGGAGTCAGGAAGCTGCAATCTTGGACAAAATTGTTGGGACACTTTGTCGTACGTTGGAAATATAATACTGAATTTTAGGTGAGAGGATAACACGAAACCCCGCGCCCCTTTCCAATGTTGTGCTATAGAAGTGAATGTACCCTTTGAACAGCAATCCTATAGCCAACATCGAATGGGGGCGCGAGGTGTCGCAATGTATTTTGTCCAAGATTGTAGTTTGAAAGTGCTTTTCAGATTCAAAAATTCACTGTGGTATGCTGTATGTGGGACAAAATTCAGCCCGTATGCCTAAGAACACTTCATTATACATGGTGTTACTATGTAATAATGTGCAAAGCCAAATGTTGTATTATGACTACATAAAGAATTCATAGCCTATTAAGAAAAGTTTGTTACCATGGTAATACCCACAGGGTGTACCTGGCCATCTGTGGGCTATGGTAATTGGTATCCAAGTCTGCATTTTGGATCCATTGCAAACAAAGTTTTGTGCATACAGTACAACATGTATCAATTGAAAATTCATTTTCATCACAAAGTTAGATTCCTTTCAAATTCACCATGCAAACTTGAGCCTTGTTTGCCATCTTCTACATTTGATGGGTAAATATTTCATTTTGTATGGTACCCTTTTAGCTCTTAATTTCACCCTACTACCATCAGATATAGTGCTTATTCCTGCACGTTTCTGCATCGTCTTCCCCACTAATGACAGTCAACATACAGTATTAAAGAGTTGTGGCAGCCTCAAAGCATGAAGCAAAGTATAAAAGTATCCAAATTTCAACATACTGGTGTGATTTATGTTTAATAATGAATTCACTATTAAACACTGGCAATATCTCTGCACCTGCCTTCTGCCTTAGAAGGTGTGGTATGCTGTACTCATAGAAGGCTTCATCGTGCAGGAACGATAACATTTGTGAAAATCAATTTGAAAAGGTGCAGAGGAAGAAACAGTTTCAGCTTAGCTTCTTCTCAGTCCTCTGTCTTGGATGAAGTAATTTTTTGTAAGGCGACAGTGTTTTCTATGTTATCCCTAATTTTTATGAAATTTCCTTTTTTTTTTATCCCATTTCTGAGCACAGATTAGATCAGTTGTCTAAGATTCTGAAGGAAATGTAAATTTGTCATCAATTGAATTACTGCACACTGTGATGTCATACAAGGAAACCTCTTTAGTACTCTGCCTTTATAGTTTTATCAAAGTGCATCGAATCCTCATGGGGCGGTATCACCATGATATGTAAGACATTAGACTGGTCTTCAATGTCTGATCTTTTTTTGTCCAAGATTTGAATCTTAACTTTACAATACAACTGTGTGACTGTACTCTCCATGTACTGTAGCTCATAAACTTGTGGGGAGACAGGTATGTACCTGGTAGATAATAGGTGTTCAAGTCAAGTATTCCTTGTACCAGTTACTGTAAATACCCCTTTTACGGGGTGAGTACCTAATTTTTGTCCCTGGTGAGTATTCCATGTGCTGGTTACATGTGCTGTGTACAGTACCCTTTGTACTATGTGCACTGGATATGTGCTCTATGTCTTTAGTAATCTGCCAATTATTGGGATTCTTATTTCGCATTATTACACCTAACATTTACACCTGCCTGCGTATAACTTAGTTCCTAGCAGTCTGGAACAATAAATGGGTAATTTCTATGGATGGTTTTATTACCTGAAAACCTTTGCTGACATAATTTATTGATGTGCGGTTCGACTAGCTGTCATTGACATTGTCAGCCATCCAGATGGTCGCCATAGTAACAAAAAATGTAAGTTCTCTACTGCACTCACAAATCTTCACAGAAACTATGCTGTTATTGTGCTTGACCTAGTTAAATCCCAAATCTAGAACAATACTTTAAACTGTTCTGGATGTTAGATGCTAAAATAGTGACAATACCATGCATGTTAATCACTGTTTTGATATGTTTTACATAATTTTTTTCTTTTGTTTGGATCGCATGAATTTTTATGGCAGCACTTTAAATATTATGTGGGTCAAAACGAAGAGAGAGACTTGATGGGAAAGGGAATCCCATTTGTGCCATCTTAAATTTTGGTTAATCTCACTTTTATAGCTTTCAAACTGTACTTACCGAAGACAGAAACAGACTGTTACATGGCTTAATATGAATTGTAAATTTAATTTCAAAGGATGATTAAAGCACAGCACTGTTGCCAAATGTTTCTTCTTCTTTTTTTTTTTTATTTGTCAGAGAACATTTTCAATTTGAAATTGTAACCAAACTTTGCCATTACTTTGTATCCGATTTGCCTTTTACAGTGCTTGAAGCAGTATTTGGGATTGTTGATCCAGGAGGGAGTGGTTACGAATATCACCTGTCCTGATGCAAGTTGCAAGGAATCAGGGAAGATACAAGCCGCTGAGGTACAGTATATGTCTCAACATGGTGTATAAATTACCAACATCAATTCACATCATAGACATACACTTACCCCTTGCTTACACATGTATGCATTTAAGTTTGACCTAGTTCACCCACATCGCTCAGCGATACGAGGGCGAGCCTACTGTAGGTCTGGAGGGCGCAGTGTTGCAGTAGATTTCGAATGCACTTTGAGCTAGTCAAATTTAATGCATGAGTAAGCAAGGGGTAAGTACAGTTACTCGTAAATACCCGCAACAGTGAGTTGTGGGGATTCTACATGTAAAGAGACATGCATCAGTCTTTGTCTGTGTTAATTGGAAATAGGGCTTTGTAATGCACCAGCATGACATACAAGAAAATAGCTTTGATCATTGTTAAACCATGCGGGCTCATCAATAAACATCCACAAAAGCCTCATCTCCTTAAATCATTTCATTATGAATAAGATGAATAGCAGAAGATCCATCCTTTGCATTTTTTTAAAGTTTGGGTTAACAAATTATTCCTAATGCAACAAATAACTGAATTTTTGTCTGTGAGCAACTTACTTCTTGAAAAGAAAGCCACCAGGCTTCCTCATTTTGAAGACTGTAATCCATCATTCTGTGTCCACAAATGTTGGTCTCAATTTTTTTTTCTGTAAAAAGGCCTTATTTTCCTTAAAGGCTGTCATTAGGGTACAAGACAGCAGATGTCAAAAAGTAATTGTTCTGAGGACTACATTAGTTAATAAAAAAGGAACTCTGACCTAACTTTAATATAAACTCCTACTGAAATTGTCGAGCTGTTTTCCTCATTGTTCTGAATGTATTTCCTACTTATGTCATCTTTGCTCCTCCGGTTCCTGTCATAAAAGAAAACATACTACATATCGAAGTTCAAGTGTCTAATATATAGTAGTGACAAGGTTCTTCTCAGGACTGCACACATTGTAACTTGATACATATACATGCAAACCTCATGAAATTAAAACTCATTTGTTTGTAGAATGAGAGACAAATGGCAGTGCAATTTCGACATGCAATAGAAAACAAAAATTAAAAAAAAAAAAAACCTTAAGTTGAAGATCAAAAAGAAGCTGCAAGTACAGACACGATCGAAATTTAGAAGCCGGACGTTATGCACTGCAGTTCTGGGAAGTGATATGGGGAAACATTACACAAAACCAAGCTGGGTGTTGTGAGACTGTAACATGAGCATGCAACGTGTACAGTACCATACATGTGTGGTGTACATTAACAATTAAACCCACTGTTAAGTTATTGTAATCGGAATCTCTGATGAAAATTTTAAGGGTAGATTAGTTACCTTTATCTTTGTCTTTAATTTCTCTGTCATTTTTTGCCAATGTTTTGTTTGCATGAAGGAAGGGGGGGGGTCAAGGGTGAATTGAAGTACTTACATCAGTAGTTATGCAGGAACTTATGTAGGAACAAAATATGTTGGTTGTATCAAAATTTAATACATAAAATTGTTTGATAAAGCCTATATTTCGAATAAAGTTTGAAGATGTCAGTCTCCCCTGCATTGCTGATATGCCCAGGTTAATTGTCTGATGTACTAATCCCTAACTGTTAGCACATGTGGTACAGTATGTGGCTGCCCTATATTGCCTTGCTGCACTATAACTGTAACCCTAACAGTTGGCATGCCACATCACTGCCTTGAATGCCGGTTGCTATAACCCCAACAGTTAGCTTGCTATGTTTTGCGACCCCCATAGTATACTCTTCCAGGCAGTGAGCCACTGATTTTCTATGCTTCATATTAGCCAATGGACAAAATTTAAAACTGTTTTACATTTTCAAGCTACTGTTCATAGATGTGGCAGACTGTCAGAACTCAGTCACTCAGTTCTCTCAGGTGATGCTCGAAAGATGGTTAAGCAGATTGGAAGCAGTGTTGGAATTGTATAGGTCAGAGGTCATTTTCACATAAATGGCGAGTTAATTACAAAATATGAAAAGAAAACCATTTCTCATAGTAGAACTATATTTAGAACCAAATACAGCTAATGTTTGTTTCTCATGTTCTGCCTTTTATTGACTTTTACTGGTTTTAAAGTTTGAATGAATAAGAACATAAAGCGCACTGAGTCACCACTTGTGTATCACCATGATAATATATAGATCTGTAAACGATCAGACGGTACCACATCACATGAATAATACATATATCTTTAGGTGATCCCTTACCCACCTCCGCTCAGTTCTGAACGTAGCCAGGAAAACAGCTCTTTGTTTGTGTTGATAGGAAAATGTCACATTATACCATTTTAGGACTTTCTTTTGGTTATCTCTAGAGTATTAAAAAAACTCATGTGGATGACAAATTTTTGTAAAAATAAAACAGGAAAAGACAGGAAAGTTAAACCATTGATACTGTACATCCAGACAGTCTCATTGCTTTTCAGGAATGTTTACCATGTGCTGTTTTACATGATATACAGTAGTACACAAAATTTGCCAGGTGGCACAAAATCTTTGTGAATGGCAGCCTGATATACATCAGAAACTCTAAACATGAACCTTTGAAGTTAAAGTGATTGTGTGGGTAGGCAAAAAGTAAAAACATTGAAATTTCTCATCTCCAAAAGTTTGGTAACGCTTTTAATTACACCATTTAGACAATCTGGGAAAATAAATAGGTTTCAGTTGGTTAATTTTGCCGCATGATTTCAAATTCTTCTAACATAACGACAAAAAGTGTAGAGTACAATAATGTAGTGTTTGACAGTTTTCATTCAAATCAACAGTGTGCTTCTATCAATTAGCCAATGGGAAGTATACTAGTATTAATATTCAGTTAGTCAAAACAACTCAGGATCACTGACGCCGCAATGTTGTGTACTTGTGTTCAGTTCATAGGTTTTTTGTAAATTGCTTCCTTTCACCAAATACTACCAAATACACCAAATACTAATTCCCGATACTTAACCAAGGAGCGATGACTTGAGTAGTATGTTTTTGATACACTAGTGAGACCTGTACTGTTGCATATTCATTATGTAGGCGGTTGTAGTAAGAACTGTTAATTTTCAGTTATGATTTCTGTTTTTTGCTGTTTTTATGCCAATCCCGTTGCTTTTCGAAGTAGTTACTGTCATTTTCCTTCATTGAAAGACATAGCCTGTTCATGTACAACCTCGGGTGTACATTTAAAAATAAAGAAAAAGTTGAGATCAAACACAATCTTATCTTTTTGGTTTTTCAGCACACACGCAATCACTTTAATAAAAAAAAAAACATGACACCTTGAAGTTTATGAACATTGCAATCTCTCTTTTCCATTACAGTATGAGCAGTGATTCCTTACCTCCATACTGATTATTGTAGATGACTTTCATGAAGGCCTAGTTTTATGTTTCATTTATTTACATTTATCACATAATCTCTACCAAAAAGCAAACAAAGCCTGTAGACTAAACAATAATAGCAAGTGGTTCAAATGTGCAGAACCTGCGCAAACAATGATTTAAAAGCTTTTCATGTGGTTTGTGTATGTAGGTATCGGGCATAAATGGAATTTTTGCTCGAGTTCCTGAAAGCAAACTTAGCAGATTAATGATGCAGAACACAGTCAGTTATAGGGGAAGTCAGTGTCTCTGTTAAGTACTGAATATCATTCATTTAAAGTGTGTTTGAAAACCCATCAGCGGTGCAGGTTTGCGGATTGGCTTTGGTTGACTATAACTCGTTATGAATACTCACACAGTATTTCAGTTTCCCTCCAAAAGAGACATTTTAATTTGTCCTACAACATTTCAATGTGAGAAGAAATTGGTTTGGTTCAACCGGATTGTCTGTCCTACGTTATAAGTACACAACACACTGTGCATTCATTGTGGCTAGATCACAAGATAAAATCAGTCAATTGAACACATGAGAAGAGGAATTCCTCATCCAAAGACCCCACTACGCAGCTTAGGCCACTGTGAACAATAGTTCAAAAATTGAAAAACGTGATCTTTACTAAGTACGAAGGTTTTTGAAATCAAACCTTTCCAGAGGCAGGAGGGTGACAAGCCATCTAATTGCTAATTGTGCAGGGCAGTCTAGTCGGTCATAGTGACCCATAGAGCTGGACTTCGACTACGTCACGGACCGCAGAGATCTCGGTCAATTACATAAAAGTGTCCCCACCCATTGTACGTCTGCATGCTGTTAGAAATTCTGTCAGGTGGGAAGTTTGAAGATATTGTGTTGCCTGTGAGAAGTTTATGTCAAAATATCAAGAATATGAACGAAATTAGTTTGAAAAGGCTTAAAGGTAAGTGAGCAGACGTGTTCCTTGCCTGGAATTCCCTTTTAGATGCAGCTAAATGTTGATTGAATTGATTGCTTGCACCCATGGGCATGTACATTAATTGATTAGAAACTCTCAGGAGAAAGTGAGCAGTAATTATACTGTTCTTCGCTACTGAATTACCAAAATGATATTATACGAATATTTATGATGACTGTCATCCTACAGATCCGATCAATGAACATCTGATTAAGTTCTTGTAGACATGTTTCCTAATTTGAAAGGAATTATGAGAATTAAAATTACCATGTCAGAAAATGTAATGTAACATCCTGTTATGTTGTGTACTGTAAATTGTTCTGTTCTGTGTTTGTTTGTACCTGTGCAGATTGCAAAATTTTTGCCAGAGCCGTTGTTTCCAGAAGGATAGGGTTTGGTAAAGAAAAAAAAGCAAAACTTTAAAAGTTAGTTTAGAACGACAGTATTTGCAATGTATTTTAGTAGTTGCACCAACTAATGAACACACTAACCAATTGAAGAAACTATGAGAACAATTTGAATGTGTTTTTGTAGCCAATTAGAATAGTATTTATGTGGCTTACTGTGCATTCCCTATTCCTTAAGAATAACAAAATAAAAAGTAACAGTTCCTCTCTTTGAAAAGAAGAGCAGTGAACTTCATCCGCTAAGGCAGACCTAACCTATCTTAGATGCTACTCTACATCTTGTGAATTTGCTGTCAGCCATGGAGCAGAACCAATTGAGAATTTTGCTTGTCCCTAGCCAAAATGTATAGCAACCTTGGGGTTAAGAGTGACTAAAGTACGAAGGTACATGCCAAATTCTCTGTCCTGTATGGGCAAACTTTGACTTATTGTTAATAATCAGAGTGCAGGTTTCATTTTGAAATGATTATACAGTACTTGTACTGAATAGAGGGCAAACGTATGTGCCTTACTCAAATTAGTCATGCAGCCATTGCAGCCGCAGCCCTCACTTCATAGTAATATTCTTTTCATTTACTCATTTTCTTTTCCTCTCCAAAGCTTTAATTCCTATTTAATGAGGCTGACTTAACCTGTCGTTGTTGATGATTAAAAGAAGTGCTGAGCAAATTATACCAAACATCAAAAGCAAACACATTCCTAAAGCTATTTTTTTTGCGGTTTTTTTGGGGGGGGGAGGGGGTAAAGTTCTTGTATCTGTCGTTGAGTTGTGTGTTAATCTGAATCTGAGATGCGGTGTATGTAGAACAGTTGCAATCTTTCTATTGTGCTACATGTGCTGTATACACAGAAGTTAACACACAACATACAGTACAAATGCCATGCCACATGCAGAGCCGTACCACACTGTGGACATCATTTCACGCTCAATTAGTCGTCGCTCATGGCCTGCTTGTTCAATTAGGGAGCAATCCTTACTGTGTGTGCATATTTTATTGAATCTGTGCATATACTACCTCTGCATACATGCACACGTATGTCGACACTGTACAGGTACAGTACAGAGAAATTGTGGCCTACTTTTGCCAAATCAAATTTAATTGGCCATGACATAAATAAAAAGAAGGAAAAACCTTTTTAGAAGATTTTGTATATTGACCAAAAATACAAGTACTGTAGTATATATGTTGGCAGGTACTGTGTTGATATTACTGAACATACCATGTAAGGGCTGAAGGGATTGGCTGCTCTGCTAATGATTGTAGAGATTGTAGCAATTGTGTACGTTCACCATCACAGTCTGTAATGTTGTCTTCGGTTTTAAACGTTCTTGGCGTAGATGTTTTCCTGTCAGCTTGATGTTGATATTGGGATAAAACAGTACACTGGGAAAACAATCTAGGAACATGCACAATGTCACATACTGCATTATAACTGTTTTTCCATTTAGTGGCATATATATCCATGCTAGTGTTTGCATCAGGTACCTGGGCATCCGGGTACGGGACCAGTGATGCCAGCGTCTGAAAGTGCTACACGGATGCAAAGTTTCACTAACACACACCGTGCACTTCTGACAAAATTCATCATATCTATTAGTGTATCTTTATCAATATCTTTATTGTCATGCCCGTATGTAAAAGGCATGGTGTTACATTAACATGCAATGCAAAAGGTTTGCAATTTATGACTTCACAGCAAACTCTAGCCTAAGGGAAGTTTATTTTCTGGTACCGAATGGACTGCAGGTGAGGGAAGGGGGTTACCAGGTCCAAATTTTGGTGCAAACACTTTGGTCAGTCTTTGTTGAATGTTTCATGAAGATTGATCACAATGATGACCAAGTGATGGGGGGTGTGGTAGCATTCAGGAAGTGAAGGTCAGAGGTCATCTGTGCAATCTGCTGCATGTTGCCCCTTACTTAAGGTTTACTCCAGATTTTCAGATTCACTTATTTCAGAAGTCAAATTCTGTACCTGGTTACACACTACTCTGCTATATTGTAGCACAGCTGATGTGTGTCCTACCTTACATGTCTCCACAAATATATTGCACTGACTCACTCTTCTATACTGTACCTAGAATGTTTTTTATATTTTGTAATGTACAAGACACTTCATTTGACCTTCCTCCAAGTGTGCCCAAAATCAGTTCAAACACTGCACCCTCTAGAGCTAGGTGGTACTAGGAGTGATTCAGGGTGAACATTGAGCAAGGTCAAATGAATGCATTAGTGAGCAAGGGGTAGGCTTACATTATTCTTGAACAGGATTGTAGCTAGACAGAATGGAGTGATGGTTGTTTTGAAAAAGAAAAGTTATTGTTGCTAATTTGTAGACGGTGTGGCAAGTGAAGTGAGCCCACGAGTGTTTGTGTTATTGGACTGTAAGTGGACATCAAAATGTTCCATACATGGTCGGTATTTTTATTTTTGTCTCTTTGTGGGTGGTCTGCTAAGGTGAATGTGGAAATGCCAACCCACCAACCACCATATCTACAACCCTGTTTTGTGAATACTTACCACAGTAAGTTGTGGAGATTGCACTATGTAGAGTAGTGTGCATTGTTTTTGCATTAGCATTATGTCATTCCATTGGTCATTAAATGGTGCTATTACCTGGAGTAGCCGTGCTACAGACAGCTTTTAAATTACAAGTACCAGTAACAAATTATCCACCAATTAGAAATCGACAACACTTTGAAATTTTACGTACTAAATGAGGTGCACAGTGCACTGCTGTGTAGTATGATGCCCTAAGTTGGCCCCCCCCCCCCCTTCCCCAAGTTTTATAATCTTTGGTACTGTACCAATAAGGTTACCGCACACGGCCCTTACCCGACTGCAATGTGACAAAACTAGCAGCCAGCTGTCAGGTTTGAGTCACAGTGTGCCTCAAAACCTTTTTGGGACCTGACTCAGCTTTTAGGAGTATAATTGGCTGTATCAAACATGTTTGATATGCATCCTATTCATCCAAAGTTCCCATATTGCTGCATGAGGCCAGTGTGCACTCGTCACCACCCCGACTGTGACGAGACTGGCGTTGCGTAGCCAAGGAGGAGGCATTTTGTAAATTAGGTGACTGTGGAGATGTAACAATGGCGGCCCATATGGACTGAGGACAAGGAAGTTCAACTTCATGTGCTTCACCTAAGAGTGAAAGCTAAACAAGGCCAATCTAGCACATACATAGAGGGGGCAAATGAAAGCAATTTATGTGAGTTGCCATTGAGCTTAGAAGCAATACATACAAAGTGAGAGCAATGGGTATGTATAATCACAGTTTATGAATATCCCTACCAGTAAGTTTTGGGTAGACCATATGGATGTAACAATTGTAGCCCCATGTGGACTGAAAGTAAACAGGTTTGACTCATTCCGTTGAGTCTGGTTTGTCCAATGTCCACGTAGCATGCGACCCAACTGAAACACAATGCAACCGTTTAAAACTCACATGGAGTTTTGTCATGTTGCAGTAGGGACGGGACAGTGTACAGTAGCCTTAAGTTGCCAAAGACCATACAGCTTTCAGGGCCTAGCTTCAGGCATACTGTACTATAGAGCAGTACACTACTGTACACCTCATCTAGTAGCAGATCATTTTTCAAAATGTTGTGACTTTGTATTTGGTGGATACTTTGTTACTGGTACTTGTTCATTCATTTGATCCCAATATCAAATGAACGCCCCCATCCCAATTGTTATTCCTGTGAACAAATACGAAGTCCAAAGAACTTAACAAAACACATTGTGTCAGCCTGAGCGAAAGGCAAACAAGGGTGAGCCCTAGAGACCAGCACAGTGTCAGAATTGATTTCGAATGCACTTTGAGCAAGGTTAAACTTAATGCATTAGTGAAAAAAGCGGTAACAGTAAGTACTGTATAGTCACTCATGAATACCCACACCAGTGAGTTGTGGGTAACCAGTGTATCAACATCATGTCAAAACACATTGCACATGCAAAATGCTACGTGTGAAATTTCTCTGAGGCAGTCTGTATATATGTATGTTAGGGTAAATTTTTCCACTTTTATGATACTCACTGGAAAATGACAGTCTCTGAGGAATTGCTATCATCCTAACCTCATTACAACCCCAGCCCATGGAGTTTAATAGTCTGGACTTTCTCATGAAATATGTATGGAGATATTTTTCAAGCAGATCTCCTGCTGGTTTTTGTATACATGTACAGATGTATAGCAAATGCATGAAATGCTTAATTTCTCATTATTAATGTACATGAAAACAGCAATCATTCGCTAAATGCAGTAGGTAATTGTTGAAACCGGATGACTCTCCTACTGCGTGGGCCCTGGCCATACAGTAGCTGTGATCATCATGGAGATAGCAAATGGTGGCAACGTTCATTTACATAAGTTGATCTTAATCTGTCAGTCGTAAAATTCATCATCTGATGGAGATGATGTACAGCAAGTTACTTCTACCCTGTAAGTGCAGCAATGGCTCCACTGAGTTACAGTTTACTCAAGTTGTTGTTTGGAAAGATTTTCATTTTTTTTTTTTTTTTTTGAAAGTTTTTCATTGTGGATGGACTTTAGTTTGTTGTGAATTCTTCCAATACACTGGGTTTTTAGACTTCAATTTTCTCTCTCTTAGCTGCACTCAGCAGTAACCTTTTGTTTCCCTGTGGTCTACTGAAGCACTATTGAATTTCTCTCCCCTCTGTATATCAAGCTTTATGTATTAGCCCCTTTCATTGATAATACAAACATCAAGTCTGAAAAGGTTAGAGTGTGTTCTGCTCCCTTTTCTTGTGAAAAGTTGTCATTGCATGCTTTACTCTTTTATCCTGTTCTCTCCTTTTTTTTTTTTTGGTAATTACAGATTCAGAAGGTTGTTGGTGAGAATATTTATGAAAGGTACAAGAGAGTACGCTTTCAACTTGGTAAGTTCATTTTCTAAAATGCTAAATTCCTGTCTTTGATTTGTTATGCATAACATAGTGCATTTTAACATGAAAAGGTTTTTTTTTTTTGCACCATCGGGCTTTCGAGTGATTTCTTCTGTATCCTTTTTCTCGTTCTGTGTGGACCTTCCTCCCACTTTGCCGAACTTTTTTCTTAAAAATTATATCCTACTTTTTTGCCCTGCCTTTCACAACTAAAATAGGAAGAAGAGGAACAATTGTATCAGGAACAGATCGGTCTGTTCTCGCTGCTGCTGAAGATCGGACATACCAGCTTTAGAGCCGAGATTTGTCATTTTTTGATTGATTCTCTTTCAGAAATTGACCTTGACCCGAACAGAACCTACTGCCCTGAGTTAGGCTGTGAGACTATTTGTCATGTATGCCATGCTGGAGGAGATCCCACCAAAGCCAAACCTGTCCATTGCCCATCGGTGAGGAAATAAATATTCATATCAGTGTATTTTACTAATTATATCTGAATTACCTTTGTTCATCATTTATGATATGAATATTCATATCTGTTTACATTCATCCACGTTAATATTTCTCTTGCATTCGCATTTACATCATTAGTCTTGGTGGCACTTTTAATGTGATTATCATTCATCTTGGTTGCACCGTTAATGTGGTTTAGTGTGAGAAAAAATTGACCACAGGTTGTGATGACATGAATATTCATATGAATTCAGCTTGCACCTCACTTTTGTGTGAGACATTTAGATGGGAATGTATCAGTTTACAATTTCTTCCTTTGCAGTTCAACTTTTGACTATATTCAGATCAGGTCATTTACACATCTATGCAATTCACTTCAATATTCTTTGATGTCATCATTCATCAATGACAGCGTGAAAATTTAAATCAGTTTATCCTTTGCAGTGATCGGACTAATTTAAGTTGTAGAAACAGTTACCATTGATGGCATGACGCTCTCAGTCATTGTAGATTACAGTTCTTCAATTTTAATTTGGTTTGAGAAGTATTAATAAAGTGTCCAACTTTGTTTATCAGATAGTGATGTGTTTCTTGGAATGACTTAACTCTCCACAACTGTTTCAACTCAGTACTGAACTATTCAAATTTATTGTGTTTCTTGTGTTTCAACTCATTGTAGTTAATGTCATCTTCATGACTATTCCAAACCATCGGCAATTGACTGAATATTTCAGATCGTGATGTCTGTCATTAACCGAGTCCTGTGACCTATCTGACAGTTTTTATTCCCAAAATGTAGATCATGACCCATTTTCAGCAAACGCCTAGTCCTAAGTTTGGTTTTCAAGTCATATTAACTGATAAGACAACAATTCATCTTGACTAACTTTGACTGCTATTCTAAACACTTGTTTCAAGTTACGACGCGAAAAATAAAAATTATCTCTTTCGTTTGTATCTCCTTCTAGTGTGGTCTCACATTTTGTTGTATTTGCAAGTCCAAATGGCATGCCAATGTTTCCTGCACAGAAAACTTAGAGAACTTGGCCCAGGAACAGGGAGCATCTGCAACCCACTTGTTGGACGTGTTATCGTAAGTATTACTTAGAAAAGGGCATCTTGTTTGCCGCAAGTTAGTGGAATCTGGTCAGTGAATGAGTAGAGAGAACAGTTGAAGGGACATAAATTATCAAAGTTTGTGGCAACTGAAGACATATTTCAGTTTCATTACGTGCCAAAATTTTATTTAAAGCATTTCGGGTGATTCTGTCGGTGCAGTATTTAATACAGTGTTAGTGAACTTCCCATACTTGTAAAGGAAAATGTCCTCCTGATGTTCTGCCTGTCTCCAAAGACATTCAGTGTTTGTTTCATCTTTATGATGCTCCTGGCGATAGCATCTTGTTACATCACCTTGGGCAAATTGTCTAAGAAACAGAAGTTTTTACGTGTGATTCAAATCAAGTTGACCAAAACCAGTGAGAAGCTTTTGAAAGACTTTTCCCAATAACATCATACTCCACCCACTATAATCATATTCAACCTACTAACTGAGGAGTTCTTCTAACGAAGGAGTTCAGTGAAATTTTGTCTATATTTACATCAAACTCATAAGAGATCTATTGTCAACGTCATGAAATATCCATTTGAGCATCTTTGACACAAATATGTATGTCTTAACATTGACTGACACTTTTAAAGCATCTACCTGACAGTTCTTACAATAGCTATTGAGTCTACTTGACATTCTTTAAGGGTCCACTTCAACTGTCTACCCACAGGAAGGAAGTTAATGATGAATATTTCAGACAGTTTGTAGTAGATGCTTTTACAGAAATTTCATTTGATTTTGATGTCAAACGGCATTTTCAAGTGGACATCTCAGCCAGATGAAGTATATATTTTAGGAATGTTAAGTTAATATACCTTTCTTTCTTTTTTTTTCTAAAAGGGCAGCTGGTAGAGAGAATTTGTTGCTACTATTTTGCTCAACATAAAGTATTGTACTAGACTAATACTGCAAGTCATTGTTGATCGAAACAAAAATTATAAGAACTTCCATGTCAAACCAGAGACCAGAAACAAGATTTTCATTTGTTGTAGTAGCATAGTTAGGAGTCATCCACTTTTCTTTTTTTTATTTTTTCCTTAAAGTGCATTTCAGAGAAAAAAATGATCGCTAGGTTACTTTACAAATATCTTCAATGAATGATAAAATGTATTTAGAAATGGAAGTTACAACTAATGCATATATATGTGTTATTGTTTTACATTGTAACTGTCTTTAATCACCCGAAATAAAGGTTGAATCTATTCATCCAAGCAAGTAAACTTAATTCCATTTTATCCTATTCCTAACAAGACAAGTTGGGCTAAAATTTTCAACAAAAAAAAAAGTAGGATAAAATTCTCAAAAAGAAAAGTAGGATTACCTCTTTGGTCTTTCATGCCTTCACCATTTATGGTCAGCAAAAAATCTTAAAAATGCCTTGATTTGCACATTTTCCTTGTAAACATTCAAATGTCTGACATTGTTCTTGACATGATTTTTCAGAGTCAGGTACGATGGTGACGAGGATGCCAAAATAAAGCACTGCCCCATGTGCCATATACCAATAGAGAGAGATGCAGGCTGTGCCCAGATGATGTGTAAGAGATGTAAACATGTCTTCTGCTGGTACTGTCTGGCCAACCTTGATGTGAGTATCACAAAGTAAAGCAATCATGTTTTCGCTTCATCTTCAACATTTTCCCCAAGATGCGGTTTGAGTGTACGCCATCGTGCGACTGTAGATCCGTCTGCGTGTTTGTCCACAGGTCCTTTTGTGAGTCCATCAGTCGTTCTGTGGATAAAAATTTTAGTCTTTCCTCTGGTAGTCGGGACAACTAAGATGTAAAGATGTAAAATATGGCTGTTCATTTCAAACTTAAAGGCCTTAACTCATCACCTAAACTATATTTTTACTTTCCGGAAAGCAAAACTCTCAACTGGTTCTGAGTTACAATACTCTTTGATTGACAGCAAATTCAAAAGATGCAGAGTCGCTCATATTACACAGCGTACACAGGGATCCATTGTTTTGATTTCACATGTAGAGGAATTTCAGACAGGCTGTGGGAAGGGCTAGACGTTGGTGGTTGGGAGAATTGAAACTGTCTGGGGTGATGAGTTTTTGTCTTTACGGGTGTCTGTCAAAAATGACATCATGATTTATTTCTCAGTTGCTGAACTGTGAACACCCTTGCATTGTGCTGTCAACAAATTTTGTTGTCTCTTTTTAAGACATTGCTTCAGATATTGTATTACACAAAATCTTAAATTACCTGCATTTCTCACTTACCCGTCTCATCACAACTTATTCACAAGTTCCTATTCGTGGGACTAAGACTACTAGTAACACTACTCGAATTTGGTTGTCCTGTAGAGATTTTCAGTGTCTTTGTACTCCAGGACTTCCATTAAACTTCATCACTGAATTCATCAATCACCAGTATGAGACACATTTCATCCTCTAAAATACTATTTTGGGAGATAGCAATGATTCGTTATGATAATGTCATACCTTGAGGGGGATCAGAGCTGTCTAGGACGTGTTCCAGTTGTTGAGGTCATGTAGGTCATCTAGATATTAATTAGTATATATTTTCATTCCAATTAACCTATTTTTGTGTCAAAGTTTGACTTTGTTTGTCTTCTGTGTACACTTTGGTTTTCTGAAGAAACTGCTGTAAATTGTTTACAGTCATCAGGCAGAGTAACATTTGTGAAACCAGTGAATAAGGGACATGAGTGTTTCTTTAATATTGTCAACACTGGAAATGTTTTCATGTAGATAGAAAGGGAGGTTATGTGTAATGGTAAGGTGTAGTAGATAGTATCACACCGTCTTGCTACAAATTTGTGAAGGCTATGTCATAGTAGCTTTTTCTCAACTTTCACAACGTACTGGTTATATTACCAAAATTGGTTACTGCCACTTTCGATTCATTTCAATCATTGCATTCCAGAATAATCTATATAATTGGTAATATGGTAGAAATGGAAGATTATTGTGAAACATCAAAAAAAAAAAGTATAATATAGAAACTAATAAAATAATTGTTGAAATTAAATGATTGAAAAACCCAGCAACTGTTGCTGAGGTTATTACTGACAACAATGAAACTGGAACTTCAGCTGTGGTGCCTTTACCAATGGCTGCTGTGCCCACAGAAGTTCAACCAATGGAGTGGGGGGAACAGGTTATATTTGAAGTACAATTATGAGGTGTCTCATTTAACTGGTTGTTTGTATTTTGTTAAATATCTTGCAGCTTACGGTTGCTGTATTAAATAACACATGTGAGGCTGTTCTCAGGAGATCTTTTTTCTTTTCTTACCTGCCAGGATGATTTCTTATTACGACACTACGACAAGGGACCATGCAAAAATAAGCTAGGACATTCCAGAGCGTCTGTCATTTGGCATAGAACACAGGTAAGGTGAAGAGTATCGTGGAGGGGTCAACTTATTGTGACTTCCTTGCAACCATGGTAGGGAGGTGAGGGAATGAACAAAGGGCCGGAGGGCAGGTGGGTTGGTGTTTATGGAGAAAGTGCAGGGTGACAGTTCAATCTGAAGTCTAGATCTAAATTTAAATGTAGAAAGGTGGTCATATTCAAGGATTGGAGATGGCTGGTAAATTACACTTTTCTTGTTTTACCATTTCCACTCTCTTATGTTTAAGTTTTAAGAAATATGTTCTGGCTCTCTCATAGTCCACACAATGGAGGTGTGTTACTCGTGCATCAGCTCTGACTGCATCTGTTGTACCAATGTCCGTGAAGTATCACTTGGATTCCGACTGAATGTGCATACAGACTGTAAGCTATTCAAATTCATGTATGCCAGTGTAATCAGTTACACTCTGTAGCACTTAATACTTCTTCTCCTTAGGCTATGATTATTCATGCTCTTTTGAGCCAATCGTCAGATGTTAAGAAAGACTCATAAATATAGAGACTTTGGATCTTAAATGAGACAAATCTCTAAGCGTTCGCAGGTGTTTAGGTTTGTAAGCCTACGTCAGTGGGCAGAATATACCAACACCTGCTGAGAAGGTTAGGTCACCCACTATCTTCTTTCCCATCCTCTAAACCTTGTTTTGAATTTTAGTTGAAGATGTCCTTTTGCATCATCCCCATGTTCACTGCCCTCCCTCCCCCACCCCCAAATCCTGGCATGAATGCAGATCAAAAAAGTCATTTGCATTGCCACCACCTCCTCCAAATGTTAAACTGAGTGTTGGTCAAAGATGTCCTTTTCTTTATCATTACCCCATCCTCCAAACCTTAAACTTCCCCCTCACCGTCCACTCCACCAGTTCTTGGTTTGAATGCTTGTCGCATTGTCACTGCTTCTCTCAAACCTTAGTTTGAATTCTGGTTGAAGATGTATTTTGTAACTCACAACTTCGTAGACCTTAGATTGAATGCCGGTTGTAGATGTCCTTTGTATTGTGGCTGTCCACCCCCTAAACTTAGTTTTAATGTTGTTCAAAGATTTTGTTTGCACTGTCGTCCCTCTTTCCCCTCCCCATCCCCTACATTGTTCCACCCCCATCGTCTTATACACGTTTAAGGTGACAGAATGAAAAAAAGAGAAAAAAAGAGGGCATGTGGATGAATCCTTGGGAGGAGCAGAGTGTTTGTTGTGTACTTCATTCTATATGCTGACTTTTATCAGTGATGTTGATCTGGTCACTCATACTTCTCTAATGTCTTTTCATTTTCAACACCAGGTGATTGGTATATTCGCTGGTTTTGGCATATTATTGCTTCTAGCGTCACCATTCCTTCTACTCATTGCACCTTGCATCCTCTGCTGTAAATGCAACCTCTGTCACTGCCGAGATGAGGAAGACAACTTGCCGACATGAGGTCCCCCCACCCACCTCTAGGGTGGGGGGACCACACCATTTGGTGCTGGGTATCATACATGTAAGTGCATGATTCATTGGGGTGGTAGAACTAGTCAAACCATCTTTGTAATGGGTACATTTTAAATGAAGTGTGTCTTGATCTTTTCACTTCACTCATGTTGAATTCAAGGTGTCACAAATGTTGGTCTTTTGGTCTGGACTGCTCACAAAATCACACTATTGTCATTATCTATGGTTTTCATAGGTTTTCTTGCATGATGTGGTGATGCAAGTCACACTGCAGACTGTCCAGTGAACCCAGGAAAAAAGTAGGATAATTCTTAAGAAAATATGAGAGAATTGTGATCGTGTAGATCAAAAGTAGGTCATATTAAGGCTTACAGGGGTTTTCATCACACTGCAGATGTCATCCTACATTTTTGCCAAGTGGGATGATAAGTCTCGATAAAATAGGAGACTGTTAGGATTATGCAGAACAAAAGCAGGTCTTCAGTCAGGCTGAGTGGATAGTACCTACTAGCAAGTGCTGAAAATATAACACATATCAAGTTTGCCATGTTTACATCACTTGAGCACCTTCCTCTATTCACGTATATGCATCAATGTGAAGTAGGGAGGAGTTAGTGGAGACAGGCTGGTGTGAGCATCGTTGGATGTGACTTTTGATAGGATGGAACTGATGGCTGATTGCCATCATTGGGAGGGGTAGCACTACCCCTCCTCTCTGGAAAATTTTGGCTCTCACAGGGTGTGGCTAGATGCAAAGTGATGTTACATTTGATGCTAGATTTTTTGGTCATGATTGCGTATGTGTGTATGTGTTCTCGTACTTCATACTCACATGCCCCATATGAGTAGCACCCTATTGTTTTTGGTGGAGGTCAAACACTGAAAACTTTAAATGATATCTCAAGGTAAGGCAGGAATCATGGAAAGTCTTGATACCTAGCTGTGAATGTGTTACTTTGAGAAGAATCCTGTTTTGTTCCAGATCAAAGGTTATTGGGTGAATCATGGGCCTAGGTGTAAAATTATAAATATGGCATCTCAAGATAGTTAGGTTGGTCAGATCTCAAGTTGTCACTTGATTAGTCACTTGGGATCAACAGGGGTCGAATAGTAAGTAAAACCAAGGAGGTACTGCAAGGATGGAGTGACAATGAAAGGTAATCCTTTCAACTGGTGTAGGTTTGCGGTTTTACTCCTCTTTGTATCCCATTGAAATTTATGGCCAATGCACACATCCGGTTTGATCGCGGCAGTTGCCTCTGTTCACATGAGAGCCTCCCTTCAGATATTCATGATTCAAGACTTTCCTGCAAAGTGGGCTGGTTGTTATGGGAAGTCAAAGTTCACAATGTACAAATTGCTATCTAGCCTGAAATGCGAAGGGCGCTCACGCAGGTGGTAGCTGTTTTGAGATATACTGCAATCTACGCTATCAGGTGGTACCAAACATGGACATTCGTAACCAAGTTTCAGGGAAAAATTTCAGTCTTAATCCACCCAGTTTCAAATCATTCCCCCTTTCTTTTCTAATGAAAAATTAGGAGATTCTCCTGAAACCGGAAAAATGAAATCTTTTTTCTACTTGTTCCTTAACAAAGTATCCTATCGTTACGTCAAGTTTCACCGAGTTTCGCGATCCGGAAGCTCCCTTCGAATGTGATCGTAGTATTGTACTTCAGCAGGCCAACTACACACATCACATGCATAGCACTTCGGCAATGGGCTTGTAGTATATAGCCTTGTCGGCCTAGGCTATGTTGCTGCCTGTTAATTTTATTTACATTATGAGTAGGCCAGTAAGTTAGTTATGTGGGTGAGAATTGTTGACCTAGCTCGTTAGCACAATCTCGTTAGGCAAAAGACAGTCAACATAGTTTAATGAAACCTAGGCTGGGGAAGCTGTTTATTGGTTATATAATTTTTAGTGTTAACAAACCTTTGTGTAATGGAATTGACGCTGAAGTGGCTTTGCTCATTCATTCGTGGGGGGGGGGGGGGGGCAGGGGAGAAGTGTGTTTAATTCTGACAATAACATTAGCCCTGGTTAAGGCTATCATTCAAGAAATTACCAGGGGCTTTATGCACTATCCTGGGGAGAGGGAAGGATAATATTGACTTTCTGACATCAGTCATGTCTACATTTATCCATCAATGGTCAAGGGCACTGTTCATCATCCGGGGGCAGGGAAAGGTGTTAGGCCTAATACTTTACAAGACTAGGCATGACCAAAGAACGGTCACAGTGAACACAATGCACAGGAAAGAAGAGCATTGCAAGTTTATCTCCACGCATGGGTGACCTTAATCCTGTTAGCTGTGTTTGCTAGTTTACACTTGAAACCAGGATGAGGACAGAGGCAGACAATTTCGTTGTCACTCCATCCATGTAGAACCTCCTTGGTAAAACCTTGCAAACATGATTGTCTCAAGAAGGCAGTGGCATAGCTACGGGGGAGTTAAAAATGGTTTTATAGTTTCTGTACAACATTCATACATTCAGCCACAGCAGCTAGTCTTTTTTTCAGAGGGGTTCGCCGAAGCAAAGTTAGGTTTTTAGGGTAAATATACAATTCCGAGCGTTTGATTGTTTAAAAAGATTTTGTTCCTAAATGTCAGTTTAAGCGTTGATGCTGCTGCTGGAGATATTGTTCTGAAATACCCTTTAATCTTTCCATTTTGGACATTATCCTGAAGAATGTATGCAATTCATGATGTTGTGTACATGTGCATGTGACAGCTGTACTGTAAACACGATAAGTTAAAGATGCTAAGTCCTTTAAATCTACACTTTGTGGTGCGTTAGTCTCGCAAACTGTGTACTGACAATTGTTCACCATACCTGAATACAGTAGAAAAGTTTTGTGGTTGCAAGAACAAGGGCATTGTTATATTATAATGGGATTAATCCCAAGTACCACCTGAACTAATCCATCCTCACAGAAATATGTTGGAGAATAAAAATCAAAAGATGACAATTTTTCATCAAAATTGCATGGCTCCTATTAAGCCTCCCAAGTGCCATTTCCAGCAATCTGGTATTACTCTGCACCAACCATGGTCCTACCTCCTCAACAAACATCCTAGCTGTGCCACTGCAAAAAGGAAAGTGTGGACATATCTGATAAAGTGCGCTGTCCTTATTGATTTTGGTGGTCAAAAGTCAACAGTGTTGATCAACAGTGGTTAACAATGTAGAAACCTTGCGAACCTGTGTTTGCAAGAAGGGAAGCTTGCACTGATCTCATATTAGTTGTGGTGGTGAAGCATTTACATATTTCTTAGTGTAGTATGCATTTGAGCATGGTGGAGTGCATGATAGCTGTGTCATCACCTTCACACGGCATAGCGAATTTAGTTGTGACATCAACTGGTGACACAATACACTAATGTTTAAAGACTGAGAGCACTAGAAATTACAACAAAGCCATTGCTTTTGTAATGATTTTCACTTGTTTTGGCCTTTGCAGTTTTATCCTTAAGTGCCAAAATATCCTCCAAATCCAATTGAATATTTCATCCAAGACTAGTAAATAAATTTTGGCAATATACGACCCTGAACATTGAGTTAACTGAACATTCTCCTTTCTTGTTTGCAATTCCTATGAGAGACACTTTCCATAACCTTTTCGGGGTTATGTCACACTTGCACCTTTTTCAGGGTACAGATGGCTGGACAAATGTGTTTCAAATTAGAAGGAAGGTCCAAAAAGTTTTCACAAATCTTTCCTAAAGAAAGCAGAATTGTTTGGGTTTGCAGTGCATGCAGTGTGAAAGTTCTTTCAATCAAGGAACGGCAGAATTTTACAGATTTTTAACTATCAGATGTTACAGAGTCAACAATAAAACACACAAGCTTTTTTGAGCACCCTGCCTTACATTCCTGTTCACTTGGCGCTGGATGTAGAATGTTGTTCCATTCTGAAGATTTTGTACCAATCTATCAGTAAAAATAAGGATTTAGCCATTGGCAGCTTTGTTGAATGTGAAAAAAAAAGTGTAGGCTTCACATACTTTTTGTGGAACCACAGGTGTTATTGAGAAAGGACAATTAGTGCTAACACTTTAGAGCCCCACCAAAACACACAAAGATAAGCTGCATGATAGGTTCAAAGGTATTTGTAGCCTTTATTAGTTGGTTTCAGATCCATACCATTTATGCAGCAGTCAACTAATCCATTAGCTCGCTTAGAACAATGCATGTCTTGTTATCAAGGGATGGCCACCGAAGTGTGGGGCCATCACTAGTCAGCTTGTTACCTAGATAAAAGATCAATTAAAATGACAAATTGTCATGAAGTTTGTGAGGACGTGGAAGTCTACAACCAATTTTAATTATTCAAGCTATATTTAAAGCATTGTTGAATATGAACACAAGGTGAATTATTTGATTCAAAATCATTTTGCTAAGTCAGCTGGTAATCTTTCTACTTTTCTATTTTGTTTACCTTTCAGGTGATTGCCAGTTTGGCATGTGTGGGATTATTCATCCTGTTGGCATCTCCCTTGCTCCTGCTGGTGGTTCCATGCATCTTCTGCAGTAATGGATGTGGGGATGCAGATGAGGACGAAGACATGGATTAAGATTATGATGGGAGACAGTGAATCAACTCCAGGACTATTAAAGTGGTGCCCCCTTCCAATTCAAATGTATTTTGGATATTTTTGGGGTCCAACTCACATTTGTGTAAATATAAGTTAGCCTTGTAGATAGCTTAAGTGCAATGGAAGCAGTGGAGTAGTATTTTTTTAGTATTCCAGGTGTTGGATGTTCATTTTTTTAAACACAAATTGTAGTAAAATAAACAGGATTAAAAAGAAAACCTGTTGCAATTGTCTTTTTACATATTTGCACTGTTTCCAGCTTGCAGTTGTGCCCCACCATTGTTTGCAAAGTCAAAGTTACTGGCACTTGCATGTAACAAATCGCCCTTCAGTCTTGCTGCCCTGTCTTGAAAAGTCTTGAAGGTAAAATACTTTTGCAGTCAACATTACATAACCATTTGATGTTCGACCAATCTTGTTTGATGGATCATTATAATCTATACCCTTTATCCTGTGCAATTACAAAACTTCTGATGAGATCAAACCGTTTCAACTACAGATTTAGCCATGAGAAAAGTGTGAGACTGAACGACATCCACACACCCAGGACCTTCCTCCCTACTGTGGTTTGGAAGTCAAACCCCTCAAAATGTGCGATGTGAATGTACCCCTATGAGCAGTTTTTCTGCAGCCAACATGAGAAGGGGAGCAGGGTGTCCCAAGGAATTTTGTCCAATATTGTAGTTTCTATAGTCAAATGACAAAGCATGACAAACAGTTTGCTGTAAAATTCACTATAATATTTAATATGTACAAAAACATTTTTAAAAAAAAGGCTTAAAATATGCTTACTTGGATGAGCAGTTGTTATCACCAGTGTGTGTATGAACTAGGTGACAGTAAAGGGTTCCAGGAAACAACCTCAAGGTTATATTTGTTAAAATCATGTCTGAAGTAGTATTTGTTATCAAATTTTCCGTTCCAAAAAATTTATCGATCAAAAAAACTAATTAAAACCCTGGAATAAAAACAAGCAAAACACATAACAGTGATCATAACTATCCCTGTAAACCTTCGTGGTCTGACTAAAGGATCTTACAATGCACTGTTCACTACTGATCTTTAAAGCACAAAAAGTATCTAAAACATAAAAACAAAAATTAAAACACCTTTTTTACCTACCATCGTTGAATTGAAAGGTATCAGTCATTACCTCTAAAAAGACCCATTAAATTATTTCAAGTTATTTAATATAGGCAGCCTTTGGCTCTCTGAGAGCACATGCTAGTTCTTCCCTTTTGATTGGTCGTTCACCGTCTGTCTTTCATAAACACCGCTTTTCCTAAGTAAGATCCTAATGGTGTCACACTTGCTCAGTGATAATTTTTTATTAGTTCATGCTGTCTGTCCCAAGGTGACTTATTCGCCATAACAAACGGAGTTTAGCCTCAAACACTAAAAGTCTGCGTCTAAGCTGAATACGTGGTCCTTTTTGTCTGACATGACTCCAGCCTTCTGATATTCCCCAACTCTCTTCTCAAAGAAGTTGGTCTTTCCTTCTAGTGAGATGTTCTCCATGAAATCAAAGGGATTGGTTGCATTCCACACCTGACAAATACAAACAAACAATTAGTTCAGCATTTGTGGGAAACTTATGACCACATATTCAGTAAAATAGTTTACATCTGTGAAGCTTTCATCGCCAAATACTAGATCAGAATCGTGGTGCAGTTCACACTGTACACTATATCAATAAACCAGATTTATTGTCATAAATAAAATAATTGTTGAAATTTTGACATTTCCTAAAATGAAATAGGTAAATTGCATAGAATTGTGTCAAAAGACAGAAGTACCAGTGGAGCATTCCTCAAGCAAAGTTGTAGCTTTAACTTCAAATGAGAATCCATTTTTTTAGGTAGGTCCAAAATTTGTTTTGCTACTATAGCAAAGCAAACATGAAACTGAATCACAACTGTCGAGGATTGCAAATTGCACTACAAACCTGCTCATTTTTGTCCATTGATTTTGGACTTACCTCAATAACTTTGGGAAACTTACACATCTATTTTATATGCTGATAATGTTGTTTAATGGTCAACTCACCTTCGAGCAGCCCAGTTCGACTAAAAGCCGATCTGCTACGAACTCTATGTACTGTCTCATGAGTTTGCAGTTCATACCGATGAGGGAGACTGGCAAAGCGTCTGTCAAAAATTCTTGTTCTATTGCAACTGCTTCTTTGATTATGCTCTTGATACGTTGTTCTGAGGGTTTGTGAATCAAGTGACTGAACATGAGGCACGCAAAGTCGCAGTGAAGACCCTACGAAAGGAAAGAGAAAAGGAACTTACTAATTTTTCAACATAAAGCCATAAATAACACCGTTTTCATCAGTTTCTTAGAACTGGTATGAAGAAACTTACGACTTCACCCAGAGGGTACCCAAAATCACTGTTCCTTAGCAACGTTTGAAGGAATGAAGAAGTAGTAAATGGACAACCTGACACTAACCAGTGTTTTAATAGATTTCTAAAATTAGAACCAGAATTAGAATTTCTAAAATTAGAACTAAAATTAGAACCAAAATTTGGCGATATTAACATCAATCTTGGCATTTCCACAGAACCACACATCACACTGGTACAGAAAAATCTTACTAGTGCATAATATACACCCTCCTTTACCTTCATCACAAGGCCGACTGATTTCCCTGAGAAACAGAAGAAACTTCCATTTTGGACTATTTGCTGTAGACAAAACTGTTCAACAGACAAAATCTGTTTCTCACCCCATCTTAGGAGAGACCTTTTTATTAAAAGCAGCATAGTGAAAGGGTCAAGTGTTCACTGGTTTAACTTTAACCCATTGTGAGTACAAACACCAAGTCAAGTAGACGAGAATTATTCATATATCATTTGACATTCACAGCCAAATGCATAGCAGGAATATTTTGGAAATGACACATTCCATTACACTAACCTCATCCCTGCTAATGAGTTCGTTGGAGAAAGTGAGTCCTGGCATTTTGCCCCGTTTCTTAAGCCAGAAGATTGCTGCAAATGAACCAGAGAAGAAGATTCCCTCGACTGCTGCGAAAGCCACGATGCGCTCACTGTACCTCGCTACTTTGTGGTTGATCCATTTCAGGGCCCAGTCGGCCTTCTTCTTTACAGCGGGCATTGTTTCGATAGCGTTGAAGAGGTAATCCCTGAAGTGGAAAAAAAATATCCAAACGATGCAAAGCATGAAATGACAAATACTAAATCATCATCTGCTGAAGAAGGGAAGGAAAGAAAAACATTCTTCAGCAGTTCATTGCATGCTGCAATGGGAACGGATGCTAAAAAGGATGCTTAAGAGAGTGGTAGACCCTACCTACGATTAGATTCAAATCACTGCATGATATCATACATGTTTATACCTGGAACCATAAGAAGACAACATAGTTGTAACCCTTTACTGACCTGCTCAGTGATATTCATACCCTGTCTCCAGACAAGTCAGTCTCACTTTGAACAAAGTTTTCAATAGCATATATTTTTTATATACATTTAATAATGCACAACTACACATTTAAGTAACCTTAGTCAATCTTCTGGTGCATACCTGGATTGTGATGATTACAATGCAAATACTTGTCATACTACAGTCTTTAACATCAATCACTCTGATACCAGTGTGTGGTGAAGTTAATGCTTTTGATGTCTTCACTGACATGAACAGAATATCATTGCTAGAATTAAAGTGGTAGATGATTTGGATAGAGAGTTTCCTGTGGGAATACTGTAAAGGACTCCTGTGAGCTGTTTTCATTTGTGTATAGCAATTCTCCATTCGTTTGGAAGCCTTTGTTACATGGCGATACGTAAAAGCACCTGCTGGGAAGGTTTGGGTTGGCCTGGAAGCAGAACACTGCGCAAAACCAGAATGTATCTAGGTGCCTAGCAGGATGGGCTTAAACTGTAGGTGAAAGTGTATTTAGCTAATTTGTTTCCCCCCCCCCCCCCCACCTTTAATCAATGAGGTTTCTTTTTGGTGGGAAAAATATAGGTTATTTTTCTTCCAACAAGCACGTTTCTAATTTGTAGTAACGAGATGAGAAAGTGCATGTAATCCACTCATCTTTTTGTTCTCATTTACCTTAAGTGATGACAAGTACATGTCTTATTAGCCATACCGGCCTAACAACTGTCTATCGGGATAGGTATGCAGTATTTTAGAACATTCCTCTTTCTTTGGCCTCCATTTTTGCTTACCATTTTTGAAAAAAATGCAAAACAGATAACGAGGCGTGTTGCAGTGTCACTTTTCTTTTGTTAACCATAAACATTTTGCCTCTTTAATAACCTAATTACCAAGTTTCACATTGGTAAGTGTTATCAATATTTTTGAAGGAAAAAATACATGCTTCCCTCTGTGCCTATAAAGGGCCCTTTGACCTCAGTGAAAAACACAACAATCATCTACTTACAGTGGAACCCCACAAGTCCAAGTCTGAATTTCCAGTAACTCCCCGTTATTGAGATACCACGTCTACTTGGTTTTCAACATAACGTTGAAAAGCAAGGAATCAAAAATGTCCACAACATGAACTTACCTCTCACTTGGATCTTTGATGTAAGAGTCGATGAGTAAGCTGTACATTTCAGAATGAATATTTTCAATTGCAATTTGGAAACCATAGAAACATCTGGCTTCAGCAGCCTGGACTTCCTGGCTGAACCTTTCCACCTAAAAAGACAAAAAAATCCAGAATTTAATCACTCATCTTTCTTTCATAATGACTGAGGCATCAGACTCACAATCAGGTCAAGGAGCTAGATGATCCTTAGAGAAAGCTGTGGTGCTTTTTCAGTGTAGCGTAAGACTGTAATGCTGTCCTGGGAAGAAGGATCAACAAAAACAAGTCATCTCATCGACCCTGGTGAGGCAGCGAGGACCTTTCAGAACATTTCACTCACATTAATATTGGTGATGGTTTATGACAATGGATGAATGCCCTACTTTGCATCAAATGGCCAGACAGAAATGTGGGTTACCTTATACTGCAAAATTACACTTTTGCCATGAATTTGCTGACATTTTAGTTGGCATTATGCAAAGTCTAGTGTGTCTATTCTGTGCAAAGTAATTACTTTTTAAATCCACAACTCCAAACAGAACAAAGGGTCCTACAGAGTATAAATTTCATGATAACTGATCACTGCCAAAGAGCAAACATTATTGAAATCCAGTAAGGGCTAAGCATCGGCAAATTCTGTGATGAACAAGCAAACTATGAAACCAATGGACAGCTTGAACAAATTGTCGTAACCCCGCTACCACTCACCAGATTTTCGTTCACAATGCCATCGCTGGCGGCAAAGAATGCGAGGACATGTTTAATGAAGTGTTGCTCTTGAGGTTTCAGTCCCAACCAATCTTTGTCGTCCTTAGAGAGATCCACCTCTTCAGCTGTCCAGAATGAGGCCTTGGCCCTCTTGTACATATCCCAGATGTCATGGTATTCGATGGGAAATAGGACAAACCTCCTGGGATTTTCTTTGAGGAGTGGTTCCTCGGCTTCTTCCTGTAAAATGAAAGCGTTTTTCGAGAGGGTTGGTTACTGTAACAGACTGTGCAAGTTACAGCGCAGTTTCGTCTATATGCCATGAGAATGAGGGCAATGAAAAATTTGAAAAGAGATGACAAACTACAAAAAGCACAAAGACTTGCAAATAATCAAGTATCTCCGTGTATTCCACTGAAATGGCATTCATTTCATAACTGATATCATTTTCAATTTTTACTGCAAAATGAAGTGTTGCTCTTGGGGTTTCAGTCCCAACCAATCTTTGTAGAGAGATCCACCTCTACCAGTTTTGACATTACGGTACGAATAAGTGAACATTGCAAAATACCCCTGGCCACTATTCAAGGCAAGCCACTGACATTTATTAGGCCTTGAACAACATTTGTTACAATTTTTTTCAAATACACAATTTTGTTAATCTAATCATCCAAATTTCATTTAGCAAAACAAAACAAGGAGAACTCACCCGCTTAATCTTCTGTAGTTCATCTTCTGGTTTAAACTGTTGATGGAACATCAAAGAGATACAATAATGACAGTATTGTAGGGTAACATGTTCTTACTGGACTTTCCATCTTGCAAGGAGCACCTGAAGTGGACTACAATTTTAAATTGCGCCTTGGCTGTGATGGAATCATTTCCAAATTCTTGTACCAATGTACAACCATTAATGATTACCTGCATAAAAACCATATGGTGATCTCTACACCTAGGAACTAAGGGAAGGGCTAAAACTTAATGTTCGTCCAATCAACCAAGACAAGTGAAACCCCTGTCAGACAACCAAGCCATTCTTTCTGGTTGTATGACAGACAAAAACTGTTTGAAGCAATGTTAAATTTCCCGTTTTAAAGCTTCATTTTGGGCAAAGTTGTATGTATATACACTTACAATCATCTGGGTGGCAGGCTGCTATGGGCAGCTGAACATAACAATCAGTAAACGCCTCACCACCCAGCCCAAAGCTAACAAAATGTAGTATAATGGGAGAAGTGGCCTTAAGTTTTTGGTGAGGTTCCAAGTGTTAAGTTTACAGGTTTTAAGTGACTTAACGTCGTAAGATTTTGCAATTGCTGTACCAAAACAGTGCTTTACAAGACAGCACTTAAGGGGCACTGCTCTCCATCATGGCATTTACCCATGCATGGACCCCAGTAGGGGCCCAGCTGCGAGTTTCTGACGTTTGAGGCCCACAAAAAGTGGCTTTTTCCCTTCATTGAAGACCTGCATTAAAATTTTTGTCTTGTCACTGTTTTCTGTTTGTACAACCAATACCTGCTCTTCACTTGTAGGATGATGGAGTCCTAACCTGAGTGAAGTCCAATCTCTGGTAACTTGGTAAGCTTTTTTAACCCTTCCTTAGACTGATTGTGTACACTATGTACCTCAAATAGAATTACTAACCCCGGGGCCTACCGTTTTAAAGGAGTCTTGACTCACTCATTATATTCCAAATTACATGTATTAGAGCAATGAAATGGCCCTTGGCCAACAACATCGAAAAATCTGACGTGACATATCTTTTGTCAAACAACAACATCCACATTGTGATTTGAACAGTATTTGCACTGCTTCCAAATTCATGCTCTCTCAATTGTATCTATTTAATGGTGCTGAACGTTGCAACATTTGGCTGTTCTCTTTTCCCAAATCAATCTGGTCTGGTTTCATAAGCTTGTGTAAAGTACCTTAAGCCCTTCCAAGGTCAGTAATTGTTGCCAAGAGATGGTTTGGCAAAAGCACAGTCCAGTGAGTGTCAATGTCTTGCAAAGGTGCCTCCATCGCAGGCTGGAGGAGTGTGTCAGAGATGAGAATTTTTAGAGCCCCACACTTTCATCCTTCCCCAAGGGTCAATAAGTGCATCATACATTGCAAGCTGTGCACGAAGCTCAGAACACTGTTCTTTTCTCATTCTCAAGACCTCTAGAGTACAAACTTGATCATAGTCAGAGGACTGTGAAATAAAAGTGGCATCAATACTCACCAATTGTCTTTTCTGTGGCATTTCATTTTGGATAATATTCTGCAATGAAAGAAGAAAACCCTCATCATACAACGAACTAAAAAGTCAACTGCAGTAGCATCTATGGGGCTTGGGTTGGACCAACTTAACATGGGGGTTAGGAAAAAGAAGACATGCTGTGATTTACAGTTACGATATATGCAATTTTGACAGCAGTTTTGGTGTGAAAAGATCCCTAGACCAGACTAATCAACTAGACCTATGAATGTTGCATCCAAGATATCTGGGATGGTTATGTAATCAAGCTTATCCTGCTTTTGAAAGGACAACTAATCCTTTAATACTAATTTGAATGACCAATCTAAAATGATTGGATATGATCAGGAGGAATTTCAAATTCCTTCACACGAATATTGTTGTAAGGCTCTACAAGCAGTTGGTTAGTCCCCATCTAGAATATGCTGCACATCCTTGGAATTCCCATTTTTCAAAAGACAACATATTTTGGAAAGAGTTCAGAAAAGAGCTCTAAGAGGAGTAGCCATGATCATAGATTGAACGTTCTCTTAATTTTGTCTAGCCTAGTGGTCTAGGCAAGGTCCTTCCAGTGGAACAAATGAGATGTATCATCCAATGCAGCATTCCACTACATTAGGCCTTGCCTACATTCCTGAGGTAAAATTGTCCACATGAGGCAAACAAGCTAACTTTGTAAAATCAGTTTACAAGACTGCATCACTTGGCTTCCAGCCTGTTACGGTAACAACATGTTAACTTTAGTCTTTACCTAAACGTTTCGAAAGAAAAATCCTCACACTAACAGTGCTTAGGCTAGGTCTGGCCAATGCTATACTTTACTTATAAACAGGGGCGTAGCCACGGGGGAACACGTGCCCCCCATGACAAAGCTGTGCCACCCCAGGTGCCCCCCATGAAAAATTTTGAAATGTGCAGTTTCATCTTGCGGTCAATTTATTAAGTCAAAATATATATATATAGACAAAACTTGTGCCCCACCAGGAAAGGTCTGGCCCCACCAGTGCCCCCCTGCTCAAAAATCCTGGCTACCCCACTGCTTATAAATAAACCTAACTTAGTAGCCTACCGCTTTCAAGTTGACTACGTAAGAGAAAGACTAGAAAAACAAGGCTACCCTTTTCTCAACTGACGAGGTATAAAAAAAACTAAGTTGCTTCAAAACCCAACTAATAGTAAAACAGTTGGGCCTAATCAGCAAAATTGCCAAGCATTACGAAAGCTGGCGCAACAAAAACGATTGTGACGTCATCCGCGCGGGAAACTAAACGGAAGTTACAAAACACCCATCGACCACATAACTGTGACTGTGGTAAGGGTTACCAAATACCATTCAATTATAATACTGAAAACTAAAATTTCGACTCATTTTCAGCTCACCTGTTTCATGGATTCTCCAAGAACCTTTGTTTTCTTTGACGGTGAGGACTTCGACACCTTGATGTGAAAAAGAACGATATTTGATAAACTCAGGAAGTATACTGCAAAGTAATTGCGTGTTACTGTTAGTGGGTCAAATTATAGCACCATCTTACCATCTTCTTCTTAATATCAAGCAAAAGGACTTCACAGATTGTTCTTAGGCTGTTCTCATTGGGTCTGGCATTTTACAATTACGAATATTTTTGATGTACAGAACTGAAGTACTCACTAGAATTTGGACCAACCTAACTAGGCGTCAGTAGATGCTGAAGCCAGACGTCAACGTTAGTGAGAAAGGCCAAACGTTAGTTGGCTGTAGCCTTACCTGATTTTCCTTGTCCTCTTCAATGGACAAACGCTTCATTTTGGTAGATCCTGGAGAGTGAACGGAAAGCATTTTGGTAATGAAATAAGAAAATTACGTGAATAACGCAGCTCAAGTTGGGAATGTGGGTATTACGGGATTTAGGTGTTGCCTGGTGAAGATGAGCGGGAAGACTGGCGTGGATATGTGGAATTTTGTTTTAGCCGCTCAACATTTAGGCCCCGCCTATCATTTGCCCTTTGTCGTTTATGATACTCTGATTGGTTAATGGGGAAAAGCGTGCTGAATAAAACATAAGATAGATTAAACCATTGCCGTTGTGGGGAAAACAAATAGTTTTACTGAAATTGTGTAAAATGTGTCGCTACTTACGGTTTCTGTTCCACAATCTTTCTCTACGTTATGTATAATTTTCACTATTTCATTTGACAATTGATATATCTAGCTTTCAAATGTAATTTTTCCAAGCTTGATGTCAGTAAAATATTAGTGGAGTCATCCTTAGCAATAGTGGCGTCTGTCACGAACATTATTGATTAACCGGGTAGCACATGTGGTGAACAGCTGTTTCTTTGGGTCAAAACACCATATTGTACTTTGAGGTCAAACAAAGGTGAAATGCATATTCACAAACGTTATTTAAAGTACTAGTGAAAGTACGAACAAAAGGAAATGTTGTTTCGTTTAAAAAAGAAAGCAAGCAAAGGAGGTAACCGAAAGTTGCAACGGATTTCTTACGAAACTGGGAAATCTGGAAGTTACACAACCAACACCAATGTCGATTACGTAAACTCCGAAAAACGGACAGTGGTCAGCTCGAGACTATTCTGGTTCAGCCCTCAATATTGAGAACGTAGTAAGCGAACAGTAATTGAGAAAGTGTGGTGAAAAACTGCAGATGAATGGCAATATTGCATGTACGGAAATAAAGCGGGAGAAAATTCTTGATTAACGAACAGATTGAACGACGTGAGAAGTGTCCGGACATCATGGACGTCGACTTTTCCTGTGGGGGGGGGGGGAGGGCGAACTTTCCCACATTTTTGTCAGTGGAGCGGACTCTAACACTTGTACTTCTCCTCCCACACACTTTTGGTAACCTGAAACAAAAAGCAGAATGAAGAAAACTTTTATTAGTTGCGTTAAGTTTAAAACCTATGCTCTAAAAACAAGAAAACTTTGGTGTAATTTGTACTTGCCAAGGGAGCAGAGTCACTCGAAAGTGCCATTTCCTGCAATCTAAGTGACACTTTTATTCAAAAAAATGCTCTGAACGCTTTGCTGCGGCTGAACCTCGGTAAGGAGATGCCCGGGTCATGATATTTGCCCCAAGCCTCCCGAATATAAAGACTATGCATAACTTCTCCTGTTATCCTAACCAAGCTGATATGCATTACCGTTGTTTAAAGATGGATTTTTTCTCTACACGAGATCCCCCTTTCCAAGGCTGCTTGTCCACAACTAATTAGAACACCAGGGAGTGTTATTTTCGGCCGTCGGGTCGAATGAAATTTTCTTCTCCCCATCAAAGAAGGTGGCTCTTCGCTTAAATAGTCATGCCGGAACTACAATACACACCCACCCACCCCCCATCCTCAGTTTTTCCGTCACATCTGTATGACAGGTGCTCGCCAAATGATGGTGGTGCTCCGCTTGGGTGGAGTCATTACTGCCCGCTTCCCCCAGCTCAAAAGTTCAACCTTTTCCTCGACAACCTTGTGCAATCCTCCTAAAATGTCTAAGTACGTCACTGGTATCAGATGCGTCAAGGTCACGTCTCCCACGCCCCCGCCCCTCTTTCTTTCTGTCTCCAAATCGAGTAGAATCATACCTATTTAACAGATTTGTGGTAAAAACTGATCTGCCAATGACACATTTTGCTTAAGACCCAGAAGCCCCCCTTAAAGCGAGAAAAAAACTTTTTTTTTTATTTTGTGGCCCTTAAGACAATATTCATGAGTATGTGTTGTATGCCTCTCACTCCCACTAATCTTGCAGGAAGAGAAATATGCCAAAACCTCACAGATTTCCCTGGGACTTTGCACATGGATCTCATGAGGGGTTTTTAAGTTCTCACCTTGTCAACTGAACTCAGTTAGAGGAGAGAATACCCGAAATAAATCTGTTGGAATCTTTGCGTATAATGATGCATTTTGAACAAAAATATACCTACACTGAGATATATAAAATATGTATATACTCTAAAACCTGAGAGCTTCCTGGGCTTCGCCTCCTGGACCCCCACCGGTGCTATTCCCATGAACCCCCCCCCGCCCCCCCCCCCCCACACACACACACAAACGGGCCCTGAGACGGGCCCCTTGATCCCTCTCTCTAAGCTCGCGTTTCGCACTCGATTTCGCTCTACGCCCCAAATTTATGCCCCCAACAGTTTCTTTTACCCTCCACCCCCCCCCCCCCCCCACAAAAAAATCTAAGGTTCTGGTGTCGCCACTGCCACTGGGATCTGGGATTTTCTTAACATATATGTCTCCTGCAGTCAGAGTATTCAACGACTAGGTTTCGTTTTTTTTTTTATATGATGAATGCATTCAGAGCTGATACATGAGTAATACAGGTGTGTTTTGCGGGCTAGGTCCACAGTAGCGATAGGCGGTCCCGTGGACGTCACCGGCGCAAATAACGTTAATCATTTTCCCAAAATAAAAAGCTTCTAGCTGGCAGTGGAAGAGGCGCGCGCTATCTTTCCCAGCCCCAGAACATCATGTGGTTTATATTTGTTCGTGTCTGTGTAAGCTGTATTATATACCTAGTAAAATGTGATAATGCCAATTTGTCTGAAATCATAAAGAAAATTTATCAACAAGATAACACAGTCAAAGTTCTATAATAATAGGTGAATATCGTAGTATTTTCAGCAGAATCTTTTAGATCAGTACAAGCTGTGGTGACCAGGGAGTTGCTTATTATTATTGTTATAGCCCTGTGCCTAGATAACGTCTGTGAAGAAGGGTTGACATAGCAACTCGACTTGGATAAGTCGTTTTCATGTAAACAACCTGACATCATCGATCTTCACTGTACACTGGCAGTAGTAATAATAGTAGTAATGCATGTACTGCGGGCGAATTCCAGGCTAGGCCCAACTCTCAACTAGAACTGCAACGAAAAAGTTAGTTGCTAGATAGTGATAGCGGTGGTAGAGACAAGTACGAAGTAAACAGCGAGGAGAAGATTTTCAAAGCCTTAGGTAATAAGTTTAATGGCAGATGGTGTACAAGCCCTTGATCCTGGCTATAGAAGAGCCGCCGGCGCAATAAAAGCAGGAAAATTGCATAAAGGTAAAAATTGGTTGAACAATTACAGTTAAGGTCACAATAACTTAACATTGTTCGCTGACGTTAGGCTAAGGCAGTGTTATTATACTAATGATGAGGCCGCGCACACCCTAGGATCAGGCCTAAATTATGTTCTTACTCATACAAGAAGAGATCAATGTTATTGATGAAAATCAAGAACAGAACCCTGAGGAACTCCTCAGAACTTTTCTCCAAGATGAAAAGGTGCAATAGCAAGCTATCGTTAATAAGAGACTCCATCGCTTATCAATTGCTACAATACATAAGAATCAGTGGAAAATAGGATTTAATCACCCTTAAGTTATTCAGTACCATGTCAGCTGTCACCATGAAGCATGATAGTAGCTTTGGACTTTCGTTAATTCCAATTCGATTAGGTCTAACTTGTTACATGTGCAGTAAATGCTTACAGTAGGCCTACTGGTATATAGCCTAGTAATTGTATGGTAAATTGTGCACCTTTTGAACATCCTGGCTCCTTGTACTGTAATACCTTCAGCAGACCCTTCCAGTGTAAGTGTTACAATTGGAATGGTTAGTAAGATTTTACCGATTTACCATAGCCCCTGGCATCAAATGTCAATGGGGTCTTGAAAACTGGGGCAGACAGCCATCTCTGGCTTATGTAAAGCCCCCTTCTTTTCCGAAAAATAGGATCGATGACGTTTTTAAATCCATTGACTGTTGTGTCAGTGACAGCCTCCCGTGGCAGATTGTTCCATTCAATAATAATACGCTGACTGAAGAAATATTTCCTAATATCAAGTCTGTATTAGTGCTTCTGGAATTTAAGCTGATGACCTCTTGTTTTACTAACATCCGACAATTTAAAAAAAGTAGACTGATCAACATTTGCCAGACCCTTAAAGATTTTAAAAACTTCAATCAAGTTGGCTCTTAGTCTATGCATTTCAAGAGAAATCAAACCAGTTCTTTCAAGCCTTTCATCATAACTGAGAGCAGACAAATCTGGAATCAATTTTGTAGCACGACGTCGTACCTTTTCAATGTTATCAATATCTTTCTGTAGATAAGGGCCCCATGCCTGACAACAGTATTCCAGATGTGGACCAACAAGAGATTTATACAATTTCATTATATTACTACTACTTTTACAATCATATGTTCTATTAATAATACCAAGGAACTTGTTGGCAGAGCTCACAGCCTTAGCACACTGTCTACTAGGGCTCAATGAATTATCAATAATAACACCTAAATCCTCATACTCAGTGGTTTCAACTTGAACACCACCAATAAAGTAACTGGCTTGAGCATGTGAATGACCGAGGTGAAGACACTTGCACTTCTGTGCATTAAATAACATTTGCCAATCGCAAGACCATTTATACAGTGTATCCAAGTTCTGTTGCAACTCAGTCACTTTACCCATGGAAAGAACATCAGAAAAGACCTTAGTATCATCTGCAAACTTCAGTACTGAATTATTCAAACTGGCATCCAGATCATTAATATACAATATGAAAAGAATAGGACCTAACACAGATCCCTGCGGTACGCCACTAGTCACTGGAAGCCAATCGGAAAAATGACCATTTAATACAACTCTTTGCCACCTATTATCCAGCCAGTTTTCAATCCAGTCAGCCACTACTGAACCAGTACCATGAGCTTTGACCTTTAAAATAAGCTGCTTGTGAGGAACTTTGTCGAAGTCTTTACTGAAATCTAAATAGACAACATCAACAGGATGACCTTCACCAACCTTTCGAATAACAACTTCTAGAAAGCAGAGAAGGTTGGTAAGACAAGACCTTTGCAACCTAAAACCATGCTGAGAATCAACTTTCATGTCATTACCCTCCAGATGACTAACAATACTTTCCTTCATAATTGATTCCATCACTTTACAGACCTGGGAAGTCAAGCTGACTGGTCCATAACTACTAGGTTGCTTCTTAGAACCTTTTTTATGCAAAGGAGTCACATTTGCTAGCTTCCAATCCATAGGAATCTGACTACATCGCAAACTCTTGCTAAAAATAATGCTTAAAGGCATGGAAATGACTTTAGCAAGATTTTGTAACACAACCGGATAGATACCGTCAACGCCAGGTGCTTTGTCAGGATGTAGATTCTGCACCTTCCAGAAAACCACCTCCTGAGAAACATCTAAATCATATAGTGCATGAGTTACAAATTGACAACTGGAAGATTATTGACATCTTCCGTAGTGAACACTGACGAAAAGTACTCATTTAACAGTCTGGCATTGACATTATCATCCTGAACTGGACGACCATTTTCATTGATCAAAGGACCCACCACATCTTTAGTCTTGACCTTACTACGAACATACATGTAGAAGACTTGTGCAGTATGTGGAATTGTGGGTGATCATTGATTACGTATGATTCGACTCTCTCTCCTGTTCTACAAAGAAAATGTTGCAAAAGCTATCAGAACATTTCGTGACAGTTCCAACCTGAAATTTTAAGTGTATTCCATGTTTCCATATCTTTCTAGACATTTTCAGGTGCTTTGTTTTGCTTTTCCTGGTCATCCCATTCCATCCATTTTTTTCCATGGCCATTAGCCCTCCTCCGTACGTATTGTAGCTGTTACTTTTTAATTGCTATTGCCTGCACTATTCATCTCAACACAAGATAATACATAGCCTCTGGTGTTCAGTGAAGAAGGAAGTCAAATAAGTACAGGTGTGAAAGTTTTAACATAGTTGGTGTTTATTATTAGGAAACATGTGGATACACTAATTGTATGTGCTTTAGTCGTAATTCCAATACAACCAAACTAATATATAGTGAAAGTTTACTTTCCTTTTCAAATTCAAAGTTCCCTTATTTTTATCACTTTACAATTCTCTTTATACATATATCCTCTTTTTTTTTTTTTTAAATATTTCCCCTTTCACAGGTCATGGCATAATTACAGCAAATTCATCAATACCAAGCAAGTACCAGACGGTAGTTATTAGCAACTCAGACAAGAAAGGCTTTGGTGGAACATCCAAGAGGTTTAACTATGATGCAAATGTGGTAAGGATAATCAATAATTCAGATCATTGCATATTCATATTATACGCAGTGGAAACTTTGTAGCTGTCACAATCAGAGATGTCAGATGCTGTGATCATTTTGACTTTCCAACAACAACTGTTGGAAAAAACACCAACTGCATGTTTAAGTAACAATATTTAAGTATATTGTAAAAAATCCTGGAATTCCTTATTTATTGTCAATAGCACAGATGCAACTGTTTCCTTTGTACAGTAGTCCAGTAAATTCAGTTTTGTTTACTGAATATATCATGACAACCATCTTTTGTTCGGACTACTTAAGTTTAAAAAAGACAATTTAGTTACAGTACTTGTCCAATGCTCACTATTTCAACACTGTTATAGTTGGTTTAAGTATATGTTGAAATAAAATTATCCCAAGACCTTTGTAAAGCTACAATAAACACAGCCTGCTTGTAATTTAATATGACCACATTTCATGCGAGTGAATGTATTTGTAAGACAAAGGGAAATGCAAGAATAACAGTGAATCATTTTGCACCAACTTCATTTCCAGGCAATTGCACCCAAGAGAAAGTGTAAAATTATTTAATGATAAAAGATAAAAGCAGAATCAGGTCATAATGGCAAACTTTGGGGAACATTTCTGGTATGAGAGACATAGTGAGTCATGTAATGACCTACTTACTTAAAACTTATGTCCTGTGGTTAAATTGTGTCATATTGTGAAAGGGACGTTGCCCCCTAGACCACCGCATGGATTCTGCCCCTGGACCCTCGCATGGACGTTAAGACCACATGCCCCAGGACCTCACACAATAAAAAGGTTATGAACTGGCTTGGCTTCACTTCGCATTGGTCCCCACTTACCGCAATTGCTGGACTCGCCTTTGTGTTTCACAAATAGAATTGTGATCAGATAACAAATGTTGTGATATACCAAGTTGACTATAAAGTAACTAATTGAATATTGTAACAATACATCTTTACAGCAAACAGTGGAAGTCATACCAATCTTCCCTGGCAAACCAGATGTTTGTTTAATCTCATTATCATATTCTAGTTATAAATATGTTCATTAACTTTGTGTATAAACTGCATGTAATTATGCCACCAAACTAATTTATCTTCAATATTTTAGTGGTTCATTTTTTTTCCCTGATTCCCTCAGAATGAGAATCCAGGACCAGGAACGTACCTCAGACAAAAGAAGGCAACTAAAGAAAGTCCCTCACACTCCAAGAGAGGATATGGTGTTGGGTTTGTGTCAAAGGTGAGACTTTACTCAATATATAGGTGAACTTTTCAGCAACATAGTTGACCTTTTAGGTGTTTCTAGAACTGACGCCATGAAGTTTGCCTCTCCTCAGATTGTGGAATTGCAAAGCTACACACATGTAGCACCAGGGGTCTCACTATGCTGTTCGACACTGGTCGACAGCAGTCAATGCACTAGCTTTTGCACTGAGCCTAAAGTTGCTGGCTTCTGACCTGGCTAAAATGATCGATTTCAGAAAAAAAAAAGGTCAGTAATAAAAATCACAAGTCACAATATACGGTTTGAACATGAATTAATCCCGCAAATCATCATGTGAAAAACATTGTTGTTTATCGTCATGTTCCTCAAATTTCAAAATGTACTGAAATCATAACACACACAAGTTAAGTAGGAGTTAAGTCTCACTATAAAAGTCTATTCATGACACCAACACTGACGGCACATGCAGTAGCGTACTGTACTGGACAAGCACTCAGGATGAATGGATAAAATAAGAATAAAATATAAAAACAGACGAAAATGTAGAAAAATCATATCTGAAAAAAGGGGTAGATTCCACAATGCGCATGGTGAGGCACATTTGCCAATTCACACTTGTTAGCTGGCACTCAAATTGTGCTGGCAACAACCACTGATATGTGACACATTGTCATTGGTTCTCGTTGCCACCATTTCTTGCCACTGGTCATTCAAGTTCTGTTTCAAAATTGAAGTGCTTTTCTTCTATTCAAAGAATTTAACACAAACGATCAAACTCTCAGCCAAAATTTTCGTGATTGGCCCAAAGTTCATATTCTCCTGCCCTTAACATCATCCAGGAAAGAGTTCAGTGTTCTCATTTTGTGTACCACTTTTGAAGTACTTTCAAATTCCCCATACTGCATTGCACTGTTCACATTCGCAAGTGAACAGTGCAATGCTGCTCCTGCTTGCACATTTGTATAGCAGTATTACCTCTTTGTGTGGCAAAATGATATGCGATGCCAGATGATGTTTTCCTGTGAACTGTAACAACTTTGGCCCACAGTGAAATAAAAATGGAACCCTAAAAGTGTCAGGTACTCTCTGTTTTAGTGGTAATTATTTGTCAACCTATATCAACAGCCACATCCTTTATTACATTTTGTTGTGTTTTTGTTGCTCTTCATTACTTTTTTTTTCTCCTTTTTGTACGTAGTATTCATTGATTTCTGTCCAAAGACTTCCAAAGTTGTGGAACATTTTAAGTTTGATGCCATTGTTCTAGTAACCCATCTCTCTGGGGTTTTCTTCTCTTGCTTGTGTTGACTAACTTTTCGTGTTAGTAGTAGACTTGCATAATCCATTCTAACTGGAGCAGATCCTGCAGGGAGCTCATACAGTGCTGTAATACTGTATGTCCACAGAGATGATCAGAATCACTTGGTGTTTTGGTATCTTACTCGTCAATGGAACTCTACCTTTGCACGGTCTTGGCTTATTTTTCAAGGTTGCATTTCAATAATATTTGTCAATCTCTTTGATACAGGACAAAAGGTCCAAGGACCTCAAGAACACAGTGGGGCCTGGTTCTGCTGCTTACATGTTACCCAGCTTGTTAACGAGTAGGAAGGACTTCAACAAGTCAGCATCCACCAGTAGCTTCCAGACACCGATTGCTATCCAAAGAGAAAAGTCAAATGAACAACCAGCTCCAAATGCATACCAGGTACTGTGTGTTGAGACACTCTTATTGTCCCACTTCACTGGTATCATATAATAGCTTGGAAATATAGTGCATGTCAGATTTTTTAGCCAATAAATTTGAGTAAATATCTTGAATTTTTGCTTTGGATCAACACAGTTTTTGTTTAAAAAGTTTATTAACTTGATTCATTGTAAATTATGTCAATGTAAATTAGTGTTTTTAATTTCTATTTTTGTGCATGCCTTAAACATTACTAGCTGAAAAGTCTTGTTCATGGCAAGCATCATACTTCTCTGATTTATAAATTTTTGTTACAATGCTCCTTTCCTGCAGGTTAGAGATAACTTATTACATAAACACCATGGCAGCCAATGGCAGGCCTCCTTCAAGTCCACTTCAAAACGAGTTGATTTCAACAAAAATACATCCGTCGCACCAGCACCTTGTGAGTATACACAGACAGGGACAGTAAACTGTAAAATGCAAAAGTCCTGATAGGTGTCACAACATTTTGATCATATCTCAAGGTGTAGCCGATATCTGTTGCTCAGAGAAGTTTAGACGTGTTTCATGTTTCAAGCCCATCAAGTGTCTATACTCCTGGAGGGGACAGTCATTTAATTGACCAAGCAGGGTAGCTTTGAAGGAGAATGGCAGCTCCCCTCAAACTTTATAAGTTCTTACCAAAGATATGTTCAGAGAAGAGAACAGAGACCTGTCAGAAAGCTCTGAGTTTGAAGTATGTCAATTCGTATCCCTAGTTTAGGGCAATAAGTACAACAAATTTTCTAAACTTTTGAAGGTTTAGATCATAATAACAAAGGTGGCAAGAAGTAGATATAAAACACAAGTTGTAAAATGCATGGACGTGATGCTAAGTGGAGCTACTGAAATTTGATAGAATGTGACCCCCATTCGATGAGAAACAGTTAAAATTGGTCAGCTGAAATTTCAGGAAGATGGAAGTTTTAAGGGACTTGCATGACTTTGGGTGAAGAGAAGTTTCAATCCTTGAGCAGACTCTTTATTTCACCCTCTTTTTCCTGTTAAATTTATTTGTTCATCCAATGTTGCCGTTGCAATTTACCATTAACAATGTTTCTGCAAACTCTGGTATGCTAATGCTGTCTTATGGTGCGTCTTTTCATTTCTTGCAGGCCACTATAATATCAACGATAACATGGTGAAGTCTTCAGTCAAAGTTCCATACAGTAGCTTCAAATCTTCATCCAAGAGAGATATGATGCAAACTGTTTTGGAGGTAGGTAGTTTGACTGTTTTCATTTTATCAGAATAATGTAACAAGTATTGACCTGTATACAATATTATATTTATACAATCACATACAGTAAGTTGGTTATTTTACAAATACTTAAGTTGACAAAATTCATTGTATAGAATATAATGGAAACACAGAAATGCTTTATGTGGTAGGATAAAACCAAACAAGTTGTATGTATGATATAATGAATTATATGTCACATAGTAACAGAAAAGCACATTTTTTAATGTTACAATAAAAGCAAATCAAATAATATGACGTAGAATTCATTACATGTCATTTAATTTAAAAAAAAACATGTTACATGTGATATAATAAGAGCGGAACAAATTATGTGCCATATAATTCATTACTTGACATGTTGTTAAACAAAAGTGCATTATATGTGACACAATAGAAAAGAAAAAAAAATATATGACATCATTCATTACATGTCATATAATTGAAAAAAAAACAATATGTATGATATAATAAAAGTGAAATGAATCACTGTACATGAAGTTTAATTCATTACTTGTCATGTAATTAAACGAAAACACATTTTATGTGATACAATAAAATAAAGTTGTGTTATGTGCATTGTAAACAGCATGATGCAAATGAGGTTTTGTGCATGGCATTATGGACATAAGTCAAGATGTTATTTTTGGCAGTTCAAGTTGGTTTTGCAAGAGGACATACATGTATTAGATACCAGGCGGAATTGCTTCAATTTTTAATGCTGACTAGCTACCATAACTGCTCTATTAATTTGTATTGTATGAACAGTTTCGCAGTTAGTACTCTTTTTCGTGTTGAAGTACCTTTCATCCTGAGCATTTTTTGTCCTCATCCAAAGAACCCTGGCCCAGGGGAATATAACCCCTACGAAGTTGCAGAACATGCAGAAAAAACTCTCTTTCCACGGAAACACTACCTGTGTATCTCAGCTCCAGCGATGCCTCTTCCTCCACCACTGCCGGAGCCCGGTCCTGGGAGCTACGAGCTGGTGGACTATGCGGGACCGCCTAAACATTACATGTCCAGTGCTGCATTCGTCTCCACTTCCAGCAGGTGGCGAGGAGATGCCAAATGTGAGACTGATCCTGGACCAGGTAATGCACTGTCCTTGTAACTTTTGTCTCCAAGCATAGAAACACTCTTGGAGAGAAAGCTTATCACATCTTTCAGGCACAGATGTGACAATATTTACAGGAAATATTTGCCTAGGTCATCAGTACATATAGAACAGAGAGATCTCGTCCAAGAAGTTTTTTTCAATGTTTGAAGGGCCAATAAAGAGACCATAGTCTTCTATACTTCATTAATCATTGACATTGACGTCATGACTGGGAGGGGGACATGTCACCCCATAGTACCCATCATCATTTATGTAAGTGATGATGGGATCCTTCCCTCCCCTCCCATTCTTCAGACCCCCCTTCCCCCTCCAGCCCCCCTCCACACCCCAGGAAAGGTACGTCCCTACTGCCACTGATCTTTGACATTCTTTTAGGCATTGAGAAAACATGCAACCATTTTTCATCTGTGGAGCAATAATGAGCAATAATATTATGACTTTTCCCATTATTAGTAGGACCCAACTGTTCTCATAGAAAATATTTATCTGGATCAATTCCTACATATCAATAGTGGTTAGTTTCAAGCCTTATTATTGGAATTACACTATTTCTTTATCTTCACTGGCACCTGTACTTTTGAAGACTATCAATATGCGAACTAGTAACGTTGTCCAGTCCATGGTCAAAGCTAAACATTGAAATCATATCATCAGGAGAATTTCAGAAATTAATTATGAAAAGACTCAATATAAATGGAAGAAAAAATAAGATTCCACCGTAGTGATAGTATATTGTACTGCTGAAGTGGTGCGGAAACTGAACAACTTCAAATTCATATCAAAAAGGGCAAACAGTTTTTTTTTTTCTCTCGGTCATAATTTTTCACATTTAAATGTAATAAACGCTTGTCACATGACATTGTGTTGGAAGTCGTGAGAGTGTCTGCCAAGGGCCCTATCATGTGAGGCCTTATAAAAGTGTTATAAATATCTGTGATCATTTATCATTATATTTATTCTCTTTCTGTTTTATTTACAGCTACATATCGACCCTTCACTTCGAGTAGGAAGCAGTCATTTTTGTACAATGCTCAGAAGAAATGGGTTTATCCCTGATTATTGATCGACATTCCACTTCCAGCGCGAAAGCAATCATCCTTCCTTTGATTCTCAGGCAAAAGGGATTGGGTTTAATGCTGATGATCTTTAAGGTGACTCTGAGTGAATGATTTATGTGTGCTGACGCCTTAAACAGATCAGTCCTACTGACAGGCCAAAGAAACTCTTTATCAGTGCATACGATGACCAAGGTTATTAAACTGTGTGTGAAACTCATTGGTACTTAACAGTGACTTATTTACAATACTTAAGTCTACATTTTGTAATTTGTATCAGCGCTTTCTCCCTGAAGTATCGTGGTATCCAAGGAAACATGTGCTTGTTAGAAGATGACACTCACAAGATGTCACCGCCACACTTTTGTGGCAGGTCACACTGTAAACAAACTATGTGGTAGCCCTAACCCTAACCTCCCCCCGTCACTCTTTTCCTAATGCAGACCATGTAGAAATCTGTCATTGTTTGTTTCAAAGTTAAACAAAGCTGGCCCGAGAGAAAGCCACCTCTGTGTCCCATTTCCTATTTCTTGACACTTTGCAAGTCGCTTCCTTTGTTTATCATTGCTATGTTACACATGACAGTCATGAGAGACAGTCATATCACTTTCTCAGTTTTGAAACCGTTATTATCTCATCTCTGCAGTTTAAAATAAGTTGTACCCCGCAGGTCTAATACCACAAACGAAACAGGTTGTTCGTTGCTCCATCTGTAGGTGTTACTTGCAACAGCTGAGAGAGAAAGGAAAAGGTGGAAGGGGGGGGGGGGGGATGTTCAAAGAAAATGGGTAGCTGCTCAGGTTAGGTTTAGTGATTAAAGGGCTTTCCACACATGCTGCTACAGTAAATGCAGATTTTGCAGATTTGAAATGTCACCTTCAAAAACATGTTGTTAGTTATTTGGTGTAGAATTTTCAGGATGTGAGAAGTGCATGCTTTTGAAAACACTTTGCCTGCGATATGTTGCTATATTTGTGTCTATCCATAAATATCCATGTATGCAATACATTTTGCCACATGCAAATAAAAGAAACCTTGTTAATATTCAGAAGCTGTATATATCTATTTTCTACATATTTTGGTCAAATGTGAATGCTTTAAAATAAATTTTGATTTATTCTTTCTAAAAATATATTGATGTTTTGTGCTTTTCTTATCTTGGGACTTGGAATGGGCGGTAGGCTAAAGACTAGTGATTTCAGAGATTGTAAGTGATAACGGTGATGAAAGTATAATCAGTGTCTTGCAAAGTCTCTGAAATCATGGACAAGGAAGGTCATCAACATCCAGTATATACCACCAGCAAACTTAATTGTTTGAACCACATTTTCATCAGCAAGGGGAGTAGGAGCAGGTAAATGTGTGAGAGCGAGAGGACATCCCTATAACTGAGGATCATCACAGATACTATCAGTTATCTGTGTCCAGACAAATGCTCCCTTAGAGGAAACCCCAGGGCAACCCCCCCCCACCCCATCGTGGGTATACGCTTATTTCACCAGATGGTAAAAGACCAGGGGTACTTTTCCAGCGATTGTCTGGCAGTCTGTTATGATATTAATGCTAAGAATGATGGAAAGTTTGATCAATGCTGGGAGTAGTGATGACGATGATGATAATGTTAACCATTTTATCAATGAATAGTATGATGATGATGATAGCAAGGATCATAATGATTACCAAAGGTGATTGATGGTGACCAACAAACACTTTCACATAAATATAACGCCAGTAACGGTAAAGCACTGAGTGTTAGTGTTCTGAGCAAGTTGCCCTTTTGTATTAGAATAGTTCTCATTTTCCCTGCGGTACAATTATCAAACCTTAAACATGCGTGGATGGTGAGTTCGTTCCCACAGACTTTTCGAACACTTTATTTCGTCATCCTTCGCGAATAGATATGGACTGCAGATGAATTTTTATTTTGTTGGCCATCACAAATGCTACCAGTCAGTGAACGAATGATAATGATTTATTAGACGGAATGCTACTTCAGAAAGAACAACGTTCAAACTTCCCGCGTCCTCTTCAATTATTCGCAGTAGTTAAATTACGTAAACTGCTTCCCATGCGCCTCTGATAGGGTCATATGATGTTAAAATGAATAAAATCACGTGATGTTGTGACGAAGGTTGGACCTTCCCCGTTACCCAATCCATTCCTCAGTCAGTTTCATCACTCGGTCATTCCCCATATTTTAGAAGGTGGAGAAAATACTTCTTTACGTGAAAATGTTACTCAGAAAATCGGCGAGATCAGAACGGTCGAGGCGCATAAACTGCCACGTTTGAATCTTTACAGGGCGCTAGTCAAAATTGGTTCCCGTATAGACAATAGTTTCAAAAGTACAGTAGAAGGACAGGTGTACCATGTAATGGTTGTGTGAAACCAGGTAAGTGCTTGCAGGAGCGAATTTTATAAGTATATTAAGGCGTACCAATTTTCACCTAGACGATTAAGAAAAGGAAGTGTCTCCCTGAAATGTCCATACTAATAAAATGTAATTATTGGCCCCGCAAGATTTTAGCCAGTGAGCTATTGTGATAAGTGTTTATAGGTATATTTATGGCAGGTTTACGTTCTTGCGCATAGCAAGAGGTATTTCGCCCGTTTTGGCATGCTAAGAAATTCAGCCTTAAATAAATAGCTTACTTTGGCATGCACATTACTATGACCGTGATGTTTGACAAGCTATCAGTCTGAATTATTACTATTATTCTTTTGGGAGGGAGGGGACTCAGGGGGTAACAACTCTGCGATTAAAACCAGTTTTAATACTTATGTACATAACACAGAGATTTATCTGAGGGTCGGCTACTTCATAACTGTATGCATGTGGTGAGCCCCAGAGAGTAGCGATGATAGTGTTTCTTCATCTGCGAAGGATGATCATCATTTTAAGGGGCTCATTAAGATGGTGAGTCACTGAAGGGTACGAACGCATGAGTCCAGGGGCAGTTCTTGACCCTCCCCCCCCCCCTTGTCAAAAAAAGTTTGGCCGCTCCCAAAAAATGGGCAAATGAGTTATATAAACTACCCTTTACCTTTATATTTGAAAAATTTATCTGTTCAAGCACAAGATCTCAAAATAAAGAGTCTTTAGGCCTCTCGCGAGGCTCGAGCAGTGCCATTTCCGGCAATCTGGTATAGCCTTTTCTGGGGGGGGGGGGGAGGGGGGTGGGCAAATATCTTGGTGTACTACGAGCCAAACATGGGCGTAGATTTGGGGGACGGGGATGCGGTCTCACTCTTGGAGGGGAGGGTACACTGCATCCCCCAACACACACACACACACCTACATTCTTTTCAATGGAAATGTAAATTTCATAACTTGTGTTCTCAAAACAAAAAAAAAAGTTTAGGTGAAATTAACAAATTGAAAGAGAGACTTGGAAGGAAGTGCCATTTCCTGCAATCCGAGAGGTTTTATTATTAAAAAAAAAAAAATTCCTCGGTACGTCACATTCACACATTCACCCTGATGGAGTCATTACTGCCTCCCCAGTTCAATGCTTTTCTCAAAGTCTGTTTTTGTCAGTGACTGTGGAACGGGCCCCAATATTTGCCCAGTGCTTCAGAAATAACTGAGAGGGGCTTCATAATTCAATTATGATCCTTGTATGATCTCGACTCATCGTATAACATCATCTTTATAGCCATACAGACATGAGATCCCTATTTAATGCCTGGGTACATGTGAATGGCTGGCTTAGAACATAAGGAAAGTGGTGTTTCCATCTGAAGGGTTTGCAAATCCACAACTTTGTTTTTCCTTTGCGTCAATCGAAGGTGGCACGATTTTTCATATCGTCCTGTCGGGGCACTCAGTCCCCACTCTCCAAATGTTCTTTTCTATCCGCTACGCATAGCTTACGCTCACTTAAAGAGAAAGAGTTTCAGATCGGATATCCCCACCCCCCCCCCCATTTTCAATAACAAATCGATGCCGATGGCGGCAACCAATAGTGGCGCACTGCATAGTATGTGAATCAGTCCCACCCCTCCTTAAAATTATGTCCCTATAAACGCGACTGCACATGGAAATGCTTGCAGTCGAGGGTTCATATAGAATATTTATGAAAACTGTTAAAATTTTTTCGAAATTTTGATCCCGACTCGTAACGGCTCAGTGTGCATATGAATGAGAACTGATGTGAAAAGCGTCAGATAACGAATTTTCAGAAAACCAAATTGAGTTGTTAAAGGACGTGTGACATGCTTCCAAAAAAGAGCTTCCTTCATGCAAACATTACAAAGTAAAACCCTCTGTGAAAATCCGTTGAAATTTTGTTTATATCTATTACCGTTTTTGAGATATGACTTTTCAAAGTTTGAAGAAAATGCAAAACAGATGACGTGGAGTGTTGCACAGTGTCAGTTTTTCTTTCGTTAACCCTATATATTTTGCCTCTTAATTATTACTGAGTTTCACATTGGTGCGTGATATCGATATTTTTGAAGGAGAAAACACATGCTTCCAAAATAAAACCCTCTGGGGATATAAAATTCTCAAATGACCTTGAAATAAAGGTTACATAAAGAAAGGATTAACATAAGACATATCCTAGGAGTCCCTCTCCTGACATCACAAATTTGCATATTTAGCCAATGTTTATTCATGACACAGCTGTGAGACATTAATTTGCCTGTAAATTTGTCAATTTTTGACGGATTTTGACGCAATTTGTGGTATTTTCAACATTTTGAATGCCTAATGCACCCAATACCTCAAAATGTCATTTTCATGTCACCAGACCTTTAACTACTCATTCATTAATGTTCCTTTGTAACATGTAATAATCCTCGCAGTTTGACCGTGTGTCATTTAATGTGAAGAAAACTTGATCCAGCTCATGAAAGTTCAGTAAATGTCACAAAACAAGTTAATGTGCCGGTTTAAATTTACCAACTAATTTTCCACCCGGTGCAGTTGCCGTTCGAGCGGTACTGACGAATAGTCTCGACAAAATCCTGAGAGGCAAAAATGCTTTACGGAACATTTTCTTCTGCCCTGATATTTGAGTCCTAATGAGTTGGAAAAGGAAGACCAAAAGGTTGATGACCTTAATCGTAGCATCAATTAATGATTGCTCAAAGATGCTGTGCAAAATTGAGGCTCATGGCTTCCCCTAATTTCTCACCTTGAAAGACTTTTTTTTTTTTCCATGTGCAAATTGAAAAAAGGGAAACAAGCAGTCAGTAAATACAGGTTTAAGCTCCTTAAAGACATCCCCAGAAGTACTCAATACGATTCTTCCGTTTCATATACTTAATCAACACAGTTGGCAGTAGGCCCTAATCTGTGTTGAGTACATGTATGTCACGAAACACGATCAGTCATGAAGAATCACGACTGAGGCAACTTGCAGGAATGAAACTCGGACCTTCAATGGCGACTTTATCCCGAACCTGCACAGCGCCCCTGGTAATATTATCAAAAATGTAAAAAAAAAAATCCGAACAATTAAACCACCGTTTTCGAGTTTCTCGAGGGTAATGTGCGCTAATGGAATCCGAACAAGATCATGACTAAACCACCGTCTTATGAACTGTTTGTCTAATGCCAACGATCGTGTATGGATTGGCAAAGAAATTGCAAATCGTGCACCGGTGCAGAATGCCGTACACGTTGTGGGAGAGCCAACGCTAAGCTGCGTATCATGAGTTACTGCGACT